>LR990200.1:8532500-9782500 GCA_905147375.1 Hylaea fasciaria
GACTCTATCTATACATAAAAATCTCGGGTCCGATAAACATTGGAGTAGGTATTACGTTATTTAATTATAATTATGTTTAATTTACTTTCTATACATAGCTGTAACTTTCTGCCCCGTGGCTGATTAAGTATACTTATTACTCCCATATGACATATCTTATTCATCAAACTATGCCACGAAATAGTTTGACACACAATGTAGATGTAAAAGATTATAGTTATTTATAACATACCAACAAAACTTATAACAGACTTTTACAAGCCTTAAAAATAATGTAGGTATCTGCCTAACTCTTTTTGTGAACTATCTTAATCATAAGCATCCGCAACAAACCTCTTTATTTTTAGACTCAATTAGTATATAATTTCAATTTTATACAATTATCGTTTCCATTTATTTCACTAATGATTGCCGGTTCGTGGCGGCCTTGATGCAGTTGATGCCATCATACAAGGAACGTACAAATCCTCTCACTTGAAATCAAAATGTACCAATCATATTTATAATTATTTTATTACGTTATATAAGTACCTTCTGCCTAAAAACAATTGCTGTTCTCTGTTGAATTGTAAAGGTGGGGTGAGAGTCGGCTTTCTTGTGTTATACACTTGAATCAATGGTGTCAAAAAGTGATGGAACGGCCTCACATGCGTATAATATTATGTCCTAATTTGTATTTTTTTTATTATTTTTGTCGTCGATTAAGAAATTTACGTTGTAGAGATGTTTAACTTCTTTTGAGGCGAGCCGTACACTATCAACATTCATTTACCTCTATGAAACAGTGTCTACCAAAGTTTCTTTTTTACACAGTAAAAAGAAAATTAACATAATAAATCTTGATTATCTGAATTTACTTGATTTGGTTTACGTCGACCTTGAATCATTAAAAGTCATTAACAAAACTTTACACCGCTTAAATGTTAATTTAATTAGTAAAGCAACCTTTGTTGGTATACGCTTAAATGGTACAATACTAACATTAACATTTACATAATACTTACTAACACCTACGTTATAGTGCATACCTCCATATTAATAGTTTGCGCAAGCGCACTTTTATTTTTGGACAAGGTTAAGTATTTAACTCCTAGTATATTGTACATACGTGAGACAAGCAACGGGTTAAAGGGGATGATAGGGCCTCATCAGTAGAGTCAACATTTATATTGATTTTGCGTGACGCAGTTCTTATTCCATTACCAATTGGTCAAAAATTTGTGCCACTGACCGAATGTTTCTATACCGGCGCTTGCGCATCGTGTCGTCACAGTATAGAGATTGCCCATGTCACGGTTTGATACTTTTTATAACGTACTGTCGCCGGGCTTGCTGAGTGACATTATTATGTCATTTCACGAACCTTAAACCCCATCATGAGTTTATCGCTACATATTATACTAACTGTAATAAATAATTATATTGAGTTGACTCGATTTAGTACTTGCTTTTACTCGTACATTACTTGGGGATTTAGCGTGATTCTAATACAAAATACAAATAAATGAAAGAGAATCCATACCTACTGTTCAAATCATGCTGTAAAGTAGCGCGACCGCATTAAAATGCGGTAGAAAAACGGGTCAAAAAACTTCGCAAACAATGCCAAGCACGCGTTTGGTTCTGTCATCACATACTCGTATAAGTAAAGAATCACATATAAGTAAAGAATCACATATAAGTAAAGAAATTATTATCGAAAACTAAATTTGTAAATTTAAGTTCCTAAGCATCTTGTTTCCCCACTTTTATTATTTGTGTAGAGGCGCAGATGGAATGAAACACTTGACGCGATAACTGCTTTATTGTTTACTATCTGCGCCCCACGGTTTCACCCACTTTGCATAATATTCTATATATCTTTATTAATTGTAGCCTATGTGTTATTCTGATGTATACGCTATATTATTGTAAAGTTTCATTAAAATCCGTTCAGTCGTTTTTACGTGAAAGAGTAACAAACATTTATCCATACTTACAAACTTTCGCGTTTTAAATAATATTAATAGGATATGTACCTAACTAAATCGTACCTTACGTCTCGAACGGTTTACTCGTTTCTGAAGTCTTAGATCTATCATTTACAGTTTAGTTTTATTTATAAAGAATTTTTATGACATAATATTATACTTACCTAAGTCAATAAGGAGGAAAAATAATATCTAGTTATTTATATAGATCCTAACGATACGTACGTCGTATGGTAAATAAAATATGCGCGTATTGCGCAAAGTGTTACACCATCGTATTGATATGTAGTCATTTTATAAATAACAAATGTTTATGGCTTAATTTGACCAATGAAATAAAGATAAAGCTTTATTTAGAGCTAATAACAAGCTTAATTAAAATGAGCAGATATTATTTATATGAAAGAAAACCGAATTAAAAGGCGTGCGCCGTATCTTGAGTAATAATTATATTGATGAATATAGTTATTTAAAGACAGAATCTCCAAAAAAATAAAATGTACACAACTTAATAGTCGGTAATTATGTTACATAATTGTTTCCCATGATAACATCTCATTTCTCACGCGTTTAAATAGTAGAGCACTGAGTAGATGAGTTCTGAGTTGAACATTGCAGATCGTTAGTTGTGTAATGGGTCAGCTCTACAAGATTCGCATCCGATGCGCCCGCGCCGAGCTAGTTACATCACCGCCGCCGCTCTCTGTGACCCGCACACTTTAGCTACATGCCAAATAATATTATTCAACCAAAAGAAACATTTACATGTGCCCTCTCACCAACACAGTCACACGGTGCTCATTCTATGTTACTATAGCCATGCCTGACGTCACTATAGTTACATGCATATGATAGTCCTTGATATTAGCTCACTTAATCTTACAAAATACCATTTCCCTTTATTTATATTCATTGTGTGTCTAAATTACGTCACATCCTGTCCGAATATTTTTTTTTATACTGCACACTAAGTAGATGTAATTCGCGACGTGTGACTGCATAAACATTTTTCGTAAGAGAATGTTACTTAAACGTATTCAAATAATAGTGATTGTGAAACTTTGAGTGAAGCTATTATATCTTTAGTCAGAGACAGACAAATAATTGTGGACACTCTGTGGTAATTCATTAACCTTAAACAGCGTTAACCTTGAGTTTTGTAACACCACAAACATTCCACGAACTCGAATCTTTCACCAAAATATCGTAAAACATAATCGGTGCAACATGGTTTTTTTCTTATCATTATCATCATTATCATTTTATGATTTGATTATAATTATGATAACAAATGTGGAAGTTACTACTGTTATGAGGTTTACGCATTATTTAGGTATTTTTTTCGAATGCCTTTATTTCCTGATGACTAATTACTACGACTTCATTGTACGACTGAAATAAATTAGCTCTTCTTTCCTTTCATTACTTATCTGTGCCATATTTGTAACGAGCAGAGTATTGCGCATAATATATCCCAACACAGTGAGCAGGTTAGACTTTCGCTTTCAGTTTAATGTTATTTTGCGCTGTCTACGCCGCGAGAGTGAACTGGTTTTTTTGACAAATTGTACTAGCGCAAGTGAGTAAATTGATGTGACGTGCGCGATTATGTCTATACGAGTATATTAACTTCTAGGAAGTAATATTATACAATACTAGAAACACTTGTCCTGTATCATACCGGTTGCTTGTAAAGTACTGAACAAAACCAGCGGATGAGCGTATATTTCCAATAACGGTATTATTAGAATAGAGGAATTTTCAATAATACGAAAAAATACGAAGTTAACACATTAAAATTAAATTTCTTTTATAATATCAAGTTTCGCTGTCGCAGATAATTGTATATTGATGAAGTAGTTACAGCGATTTTAATTAGGTATTTTTTTTTAATTATTAAGATTTTAATTACTAATTAAAATAAAAAATTTGAAATTGTATAAATACAATACATAACATGTGGCCCATGTGCGAAGAAGACATTTATTGTACAAATTACAGTGGTTAATTTTTTGCCTACCTTTTGGAGTAGAGAGTACGGGTTAGGGACTTGAAGGCAAAAATAGTACATTACGATACGAGCTGTCTAAGTAGTATATTAATACACGGCGGCGTGAAGTTAGCGCCCGAGCGAAGCGAGGGTGCTAACCGCCGTGTATTTAATAGACTTACTTACGCAGCGAGTATCGTATACTATTTTATAGCACGTGCGACATAAACCCGCCATCTACTTAATTTATTTAAAAATAATCTTCTAATTAATGCAATGAAAAGATGTTCATTTGACTCTTTGACTTAGTAATAAACACGCAAGTTGTAATGTGGGTAGGTTGGTATTCCACCAGTAGAGAACGGGAAAACAACTTCACACCTACCCGTATCACTTCTAGATTTGTTTTCTAGGTTACCTATTAGTATTTTTGGATGTATATTTATTGTTCGTGGATTGCCTAATGTGATATTGTTTCAGATTTAATATTGTTCAGTTTAAATAATAGTCAAACAGGTTTCAACGAAAAAACAGTAAAATATATCAATATTGTAGCGCTTCATTTTGTAACCGAATCTTTATCGTAACGTGAATACCTATTAATATAGGAATCTTTGATTGATCTGGTTTGTGCATGCAATGTATTCACCATAAGACTATATGATATATGGTGTATAATAATTGAAAGTGTGTGTATTCAGTGGAAATAGTTCTTGTGTCGGTTACATTTTATGTAAACAACAAAAAACCGCAACATTTCTAAATCAAGTAAGTATTCGTATGTTTCAATTATTATATAATCGGATAAGAAATATTATAACAAAGGTACAGTGTACGGTTAGTATCGCTAACTTAGGTATAGCGTTTACACGTAATAAGTAATATTGTCCGACGAAGACCAAAATGAAAACATGCAGAAATATGGCGCCAAAGACATTGGCGTTTCGGTCCCACACGTTACAGGTTATACGTATCTTCTCTTTCTTACTATGAGTTTGTGAGTGGTGTAAAAATGTATGTGGTGTAATAATGTAAGCTTTGGTTCAGTACTACGCTCGCAACGATGGGTATATTCTTAAACGGTGTGAAGTTAGTGAACATCAGGCCGTTTAAAAATGTGCTACTTTGAACAGCGCAAAGCGTGACCTAAGTGCGGGTTTAGGTCACACGGTGCTATAAAGTATCTAGATGAACTATCAACATTTAGATAAGATTGAAGGTCAATAAGCGATCGAAAAATATAAATATAAATAAATAAACAGATTAACGTAATTATCACTCGCTTTTCGGTGAAGGAAAACATCATGAGGAAACCAACATTCCCGAGAATTATTTCGGATGCATGTTATCCACCAACCCGGACTAGGCCCCCGTGGTGGATTATGGCCTAATCCTCCTCACGAAAGTAAGTCTGTCTCACTGCCTTTGTCCAGCAGTGGGACAGTTACAGGCTGAATTATGATTATTTTTATCATAAACAGATTAACTATAAAATTTATGTTTTAAAGTACCGTGTTTCAGATTTTTTTAATTAACACTATCTGAGCCGTTTATTAGCAAACAAATTGAGTCAATATCACTCTTTCTCATTTTGTCAGTACCTAATATACCTTTCAAATAAAGCCAGCAATACTTACTTTAATATGTGACGTTAAAGAATGTATAGTAGCAATCCTTTAAGACCCCGGCGCTCTTTTCCTATGTTCAAGTTACAATAACTAACAATCTTTCGTTCATAAACATCACTAAAAAGTTGTAAAAGATAATTACATACATAAAATGTAGATAACTCTGTTCCACATAAAAATGTTAATAGGTATAGGAGAGTTAAGCATAAATTATTCAAATGCGTTATCAAAAGTGAGATAATCAGCTAGAAAAACGTTTTTGGAATGTGTTAATTTAGACATTTTTGAAAATCAATAGTGAATAAATCATTAATTATTAGATTTCCCGAACATTTTCTTTGATTATTATGCAAAGCCAGTTCTACTAATTATATACAGTCAGCCTAATATATATGTCTATAAACATTTAACATCTGATCCCAGATCTATAGTAGTACATATACCTATCTATATCGTAGATGCTACATCTGTCTCGGGATGGACGAAAGTGAACCGACGAAACTGATAGCATGGTATTACTTTCTTAATGACTGCAGAAGTAATCGATATATTCTAATATATGGAGATAGCCGTCAATCTCTATTTTATTGCCTCCGCATAGTGTTATATCTGGGATAAAAAATGAATCTGTAAATACTTGACCGCGGAGCGTAGTTTTGGAAATGTTCTTGCATTTGATTATAAGGCCTTTCTCCGTTTAATTTCTAATTAAATTGTTTAATATTATGTACCTAATCAAAGATGAAATTACTCGTAAACCCTTCGGGACTTTCATGGTACGAACGCTACAATACGCGCTACGACTCACGTAGCGCGACTACGTAGCGCCTACGATCACTATCTCCATACAAAAGACTTCAACGCGATAGCAATGAAATGTCAATATCCTCTTATCTAACAACGAGCCATTTCCAATGCTCTATTTCATTTCTAGATTATAAAATAACAAGTGAAACACTTACTTTATCAACATTGTAGTATCTGCCATTCACTTTCCAAAACAATAGATCGTCCACTTGACCACTGATACCATCGGCACAAAGTTCACAGAACGAGTTCAGTTCACCGAGTTACAGTAATTCCTGTGCAGAACTGTTCGTGGGAGTGCTGGGCGCGTGTTGGCTGCGGTGCGACGGTCGCAGCACTGATGGGGGAGCCGAGCGCCAGCGCGTCGAAGCCTGCGCAAGTATGAAAGTGCCGATGCGCCGCCCTGAGAGCACCACCGGCGCAGAAGGACACCCACAATTTGCTTACAGCTTCTGAAGTTAGACAATACTGAACTGCCTTTATTTACATACTATGCGTGGTATATTTCTTAGTAGTGACATATTATATTTTACCTGGAATATAAGCGAGTAATTATGTATGATGTAGTATTCGTATATCCATACTATATTAATATTACCCGTAATATTCTCAATCGACTTCGAATGAGGGCTATATTAAGTGTTATACGTTTTTATTTTGTAAAATTAATTTGTTTATATCTATGGAAAAGTTTGCGAGCGATTTCATCAGGGCAGTTAGGATGTGATGGTACAAGATGATTTACGTATTATAGGTGTGTAAATACAAGAAGCTGACTTTTAAATGTTTATCAATCACGTGATCTGAATCTATGCCGTTATTTCTAGAGATTCATGAGAGTTGAATGAGTTGATTGACCTCTTGGCTCTTCCTCAATCATTTAATATATTATACATACTCGTAGAACGATATAAAATTAAGCAGTTATATATTAAAGCATCGTCAAGACTTTCATACAATACAACAAACAGCACAACAACAACAACAACAACAACAAGAAATGTATTTTATAATGTTGCGACAATAAACAGTAAATTAATAAAGCTATAGGCACGTAAATTTGTTAGCAAATCGAGTATTTTGTCGCATGTAGATTATAAGTTACGAAACCAGCAGATACGTTTTATTCAACAAAGAATGAGAATGCGAAGCTCGTCCGTCTGCAACAAGATGCATGTTTAAACAGTTATTGCCCGAGTGGAATCCTAAAAGAGTTGCGGAAAATAAATCAGTTTCCTTGTATAAAATTTGACTTCGTAATTTCATTTTGTAGCAATGTTGATCTGTTCGCTTAATTACGTCATTTTTTTAAAGTTGTCAATAATGAGCCAAAATAGTATTTTCGGTTCATCTCGAGTGGTTTCTTATCAGATCGTTAGATTTCTCTGCTAAGTATGTATTTATGAGAATGCCAAAATGCCTTTCACGACCGACTCACGTGCTGACTGACGCATCTTGCCCTCTCTCTTCGATCGACCGGCTGTATTATAAATCATCGTATGCAGATAACTAGCTGATGAAATTAACTATAATCTGCCGATTTAGGTATATGAAATTGAGACTTCATTAATAAACTGGTTATACATATACTGTACTTGGTTTTAGTCATGGCTAATTGGTGCAGGTGCGAGGTATAGTTAACCACAGGTTTCAGTTCTATTTCAGAAAATAAAAATGGCAATTAAAATCAGGAAAACCGGGCACTTAGTTGATTAATTATTAACTTTGATTATCTCTTCCCATGATTTTGGGTATTGTTATAGTTATATCTACATATATACTACATCTGTATTGAAATTGGGACCCGAACATCGATGGTTATATTCCAGATTTCTTTACTAATTATTGAATTCATAGAAAAAAAGCACTGAAGCCTATTACAATACAATGTACTGGTAACAAGTGTTTAAGTGTGGTATGGCATATAATTTCTAGATACTAGATAGCCAACAGACTGGTGAGTAATGTATAATTTAGAACACTCACTTGGGTTGAGCTCATTATATACACACAAGATCAATCTCGTTCCCGTTTCCGATTCATCATGATGATGCATGAGTCCTCGAAGCATACGTCACGACTCGGTGAAAGGCCTATGAATCGGGTTAGTGAACACAACAAAGACATGGGTTATAAACATGATGATTCGATACGAGTAAATTATGATGATTATTGATGCTAGCTAAGTAGCGGAGAATCGTTTTTATCTATAAGTATATTATATAATTTTAACTAGTAATACGCCTTGGCTGTATGTACATGGGTAGCACTTAGAATAAGAACTTGCAGCCAGATATTCGTCAGCCATACCTGCATGTCTATTCGTGAAAACAGATAAAAAAATCACCAAAGTAATTCTTATATTAGAGCAAAGCATACATATCTATCTACATTCAGACAAAATACAGCAAGGGGATTTACTTTATACTAATATCATATGTAGTGACGACTGATATCATGATAGTGTACCTTCAGAAAAGGTATTAAATACTTACATTCAATATACAAGTACAGGAAGACACGAGAAATTATTGTCAAGTAGAAAAGATAGCATACAGGTATAATATAAGCGGAACGTTTTCCTTGAAGTTCCGACAAGCTGTGCGTATACCTATCCGTACCTACTGTAGGGTTCATATAGTGTCTGGTATGTGATCGGGCGACATAGATGGAACCAGTCTGCCTACCAAGCATTCTAGAAAGGTGCGACTTAGCTGCATCATGCCTCTTGCGTAACACCATAAATATAAATATTTGCTAAATTATAGGAAGCTTTCGCTTTATCTACATTTTTATTTATACTTTTTAGCATAGTTGCAAAAGGTTTGCTCTCGATTTCGAAAGCTTTGGTGATTGATTACGTATTAATTGCATCGAATCGTGATTTAAGTGATAGATTAATCCATTATATTTAATAGATTTATCAAAAGAGAAGCTATTCTCTGCGATAATAAAGTTAATGGCTTTATTCGGTAGGTATGATTGAAATCAAATAGCTTGGACTAAGAGCTGAATGCTGAACTAATCAAAGCTATAATTTCTACATGCAACCTTTTGGGAATATCCCCAGCACAATTCACTGAAATCACTACAATATCAACAGGCTTTTCAATATTGGATAGTGCAAACCAGCCAAACCAACACTCTTTCTCGTAAGCACCAATATTATTTTATTTTTTTCAAAGCACAAGTAATATTATTATGTGTCAAGTAAAACTCGCCAATGCATCTGAATAATAAAGACATCTGCTAAACAACTTGTGTGTATGTTTGTTGAGGTATAAAATGAAAAGTTTCCGCATGTTTCTTGTATGAATTGATAAGTGATTGACCTCGTTAAATCAACTTTAGTATTTTTCTTCAGCTATGACGTACAATATTATAATTATTATATGTCTTATTATGTGATATCTAAGCCGTGTACAAAGTGAGTAATTAGTGAGTATAGTATTGCATAAAAATATAAAAAAACACACGACATTACGTCTACATGCACATAATAAGTACAATAACGATTCATTCATTGTTTATCGCAGTAGTCAATACTATTGTCAACATTGATTGATATATTGTAATGAAATACAATCAAACAGTGAACGTGGTAAGTTGTTACCAAATATTATGTAGGTAGATGTAGGTTTAAGTTGGCGCTGAGTCGCTACAACGCGTGAAGATTCGGGGCTGATTTCATCACGATGCAAATATTATTTTGGAACCAGCCTAGGTAAAAATATTAGTATAGCTAGGAGTTTGTTGTTACCGTGACATGCTACTTATTTAGCTATGCTTTATAAGGAGGCACTACTTTCCATCTTTCTTATTTCTCTCTTCTTCAAAATTCAGCCTGTACTGTTTTACTGCTGGGGAAAGGCTTCACTTTTGTGAGGAGGATTTTTATTGTCCTTTCCGTTTAGTACCAAACAAATGTTTTTGAAAAAATAAACATTATTCTAATTGAATTAATTCGTAAGTACCTAATTCCAGACAAACAAAAACTTGTAACTCTATTTCGGATATCTAGATAATTATTGTAAATCCTTGAATATGCTTATTTGGAGTGTGCAAGACATAAATACATAAGCACCCACATATTGGCACTGATTGACGTTTTTTAAGACACGTGTTTAATTTTATGATGCCCTAATGAAACAATTAGGTAGTTTAGAGCCAAAATCTTTTATTTTCGTTTTCCGGACAGTACAATACAAAATTGTAAATCGAGATTTAAAAGGGATATCAAGGCTAGAGTTAAATAACCTACCAATATGCTCGATATAAAACATTTAGACTTTATACTCGCGGTTTTGTTAAGTTGCGGTTACTTTGAAGTTGTTAGTTTCTTCGGTTCGATGTAATAACTGGGGCGTAAGGAGGGCTGAGGTGAGTGGTGAAAAATGCGAGAAGATAGTGATGAGGATTGTTAGTTTGTGTCGTATCTGTTTCACAGGTGTATCGAAAAATAAAGGTGGCGTAAGTCGGCCATAAAATAAGTTTTGTTCATTCCATGATAGTTGAATGCACAGATTGTTGTGTGGTGAACGTTCCATGCACTAGACCTCTTGCCACGTGATCTAGTAATGTCATCACGTCATGATCACTTCGATTGTGTACGTGTTCATCTTAGCATCTAATTCGATGACATAAAACGGGTTAGGGTGCATCTCGCCCATTCAAACACCGGTCCCCAGACGAAATGTCCACTTTTTGAAATCGTCATGGTATAGGTACACGCCTTTTTCTTTGAAACCTACTTTTATACGCGGAAGTTGATATGTTTGAGCCTTACAAAACCAACGCATTTGAATAAATACCTACCTTCTAGTGAACACATTTTTGTTGTTATGTAAAGTAACATTATATTTTAGTCATGTGATACACAACCATAGTGATAATAATATGATATGAGAGCTGTCCTCATCTTTATTCAGAGTTATGCAATGCTGATGCATTGTTTCCTTTACAAAATCTCTTACTTAAATCTTTTTAAATAAAATAAAAATCTACTTACACAATAGGTCTTTCAGATTTACTAAGTAGTTTGTTTGGAAGCGTGAGTACGTAAATAATAATAAATCCAATTAAATAGGCTAACTTTTTTTAAATGTTGACACGTTTGTTATCAGGTTTTTAGTTCTATTTTATATTGACGGGGTAATTATAATTAATATTATCTGATCGCTAGCGATCTATGAATACAAAAATATTCACAACCAGCCTTATCTGGCTATACCTCTACCACAGACTAACAAATTATACTTCATACTTATTTAAAGCGTACTTCTGTACCTACTGACTAAATCGTGATCTCACACTTTATAATTATCGCGTATCCGTTTAATTACACAAAGGAAATTTCAATCCCAATCTATGTTGACAGCATTACCTATCGACGCGTTCAATATACATAATGCGGTGTATATTCCAAATAATATAAGGAGTAGTCACAATACCTTGAAACTCATGCCAACAGAGATATAGCATGGAATGTATTGACGTCTTCGTTTTGTTGCAAGCCATTGTTGTAGTGCGACGAATGTTACCATTACAACACTTCAAATTCGCGAGTGATCGTTTACAGAGTTCCTCTTTGTATACTATAATATCTGGATGATCGAGCTTTGCTCGGTATTTTTTTAGTTTTTATAAATTGTGTTTATTGGAAGTTATAATATTTAAGTACGAATTACTAATAAAATTATGAAATATGAATAATATTTTTCGTACTTACTGATAGAATAATAAAAAAATATGAACTGGTTATTTAAAGAAAAAAATCATAAAAAAACACGAACTAAATGACATTTTCTAAAAAATATTCCTAGCTAGATCGATTTATCGCTCCCGAATACTGAATTCCTCTCCCTATATACGGAATTTCATGAAAATCGTTGGAGCCGATTCCGAGATTCCAATTATATATATATATATATATATATATATATATATATACAAGAATTGCTCATTTAAAGATATAAGATATAACTAGTTTTTGTCCGCTATTTCGTTACTGATGGTGTTTTTTGGTACTTATTGGTATAATAAAAAGTTTCCCGGTAGCCTGTATCGGTGCCCAACCTGGAAGAGTAGCTTGAATTATCTATTAACGGCCGAAATTAATAATCAATCCAATCCAAATATTGCTATCTGGGATTGATATCACATCCATTTTTAGTGTCAAAATCCGTGGATTGGTTTATAAAGGCACGCAGATTGGAAATCGATCGAACGATAGGTAGCAATCCAAGATCGATTTCAACCTTGGATAGGAGATACAATATTAATTTCGGCTGTAAGTAAGTAATGTACTAGCCACATGTAAAGCTACTAAATAGTGAAAACCGTATTGCGATCGGTTCATTAGGTATAGAGCAATTTATGTGAATATATTATATAGAATATATACAGACTTAATTATTTTCTGTTTTGTAATGTACCTACGTTTAGATTATTTTATTCCGACTTTAAAAGGAGGAGGTTCATTCGTCTGTATGTATTTTGTATACTGATACGAATTAGATATTATTTTCTATACCTAGATATGAACTTATGAAGAAACACATCTAGTGACGATGAGGTTTATTGAAGAGGTACACACAGGTTTACACGTGAGTTTGGAATATCTCCGGAGCAGCCTTCATCGAAAGCCCGCGTGTGTTAAATCAAATAGCTCACACACGATTCGAAACAACAAGTAGACCGAGGTCGATCTCCACACTAGCTATAAATTTGTCTTATCGAGCGTGTCGCAACACGCCCCGGGACATATCCCGGCCGCCATTAATCAAAGCACTGCCTCCTTAACTTCTAATAAGCAATCAACATTCCTTTCGTGTAGTTGTGTCCAATATAATTAAAAACCCCAGCTTACTCTCCCATACAAAGATTACAGAATCTTGGCCTAAATTTGAACAATCAACGCGGTATTCATTATGTTTCATTAAGTCCTTTTTAAGTCACTATATAATCGGTAAAGCACTTTAACAAGGTGATTTTCTTAATTTGTTTTACTGTGTATGTTTTCCATGTTTGGAAATAAACAATAAAGCTGGTATTCGTATTATTTGCGGGTTTATAAAAGCTAGTGTCGTTTAAAAATAAATGGTAACTGCGTTATGCGTTAGTTACCGTTTTTGCGAGAAAAGTCACCTATGCTGTATATGGCACAGCGCAGCGCCCATGTGTGAAACTGTCCGCAAACAACCTTTTGTTTATAAAGCTTTTTGAAATAATTTTGTATAATCGTGAAAAAAGCGGTGGTAGCCTAGTGGGCGAACGTCCGCCTTCGAAAACGGAGGTGTCGAGTTCAAATCCCAGTGCGGGCATGTACCAATGTGTTTCTTGTTAAAACATATGTACGTAATTATCACTCGCTTTTCGGTGAAGGAAAACATCGTGAGGAAACCAACATGCCCGAGAATTATTTCGGAGGCATGTTATCCCCCAATCCGGACTAGGCCCCCGTGGTGGATTATGGCCTAACCCTCCTCACGATAGTGAGGGGAGGCCTTTGCCCAGCAGTGGGACAGTTACAGGCTGAATTATTAATTATTAATCGTGAATGTAAATCAAAAGATTATCTACGTAATTTGCCATTCACCATCTATCTGCAGTAATCTGCACTGCTAATAGGTCTGTTACTTGACACAAACATTATCGATGTTTAACAAGCTGCCTTAAGATACAGTCTAATAAAGCCCCCGTACTTAAGATCTATCTTTAAATCACTTGGTTAAAAATTTGTGTTAAATAAATTACCGTAGATTAACCCACCTACCATGACAAAGACAAGTTTACCGAAATGACATAAGAATTTGAACAACGTCATCAAGTATAACATCTGATAATGTTTAAAATACCTAATGTACAAATACAAATCACAACATAGGTACCTAGTTAATTATTATTGAATCACGTCGGGCGTCAATAAAAAAAATTGATAGGGAGTGTTGACAATCATTAAGCAGCTATTTGTTTGTGAAGGCGAGTAAGTGTACATTATTTAAAAAATCAAAGTCATGCTGGCAGTTTTATAACGGTTGCCCAATTCCGACAACACTAATTTAATCTCACATAAAACATCTAGTTGAATTTTATCTCTGAGTCAATGTTGAGCTCTTTGCGTTGTTACGTATACATAATATTAGGTATTATGTTTGTTGCACAGTGGGTGGTTGGCTTTATCTCATACAAAATGTAACTTATAAAATGTATAAATCAATCATTGCTATCGTTTAGCTCTTAATAATATTCATTTGCATCATAATCGAACTACTCAGTTCATTAAATCGTTGATTGACTTCGCTTTGCGGATCATAGTGTGATCTAAATTAATATTTTTACACTCGCATAGAACATGTAATTTTACACTCGATTGCGTTATCCTTTAACCACAACACGAAAATAGAGCATGCTTGAAATATACTGCTCACATTATATAATACCTCTACTCATATCAATGTCATAGCAAGTAAGGACAAAAGACGACAGTGCCTAGAAAGTTGCCGAAGCCGGCGCGACCTCGTAGATTAATGAGGAGTAACTCTTTCCGGTTTGTTTAATTTTATTGGGTTGTTTTCCGCAATCGGTTTGGGTAAGAGCATGTCGACTTGTGAAACCGCGTAATGTGCAAACCTAGGCCGGAGACTGCGGGCGAGGTTATGCAAGATGATCCAAGCGACCTGCCTACTGTATACTCACAGTCCAATCTATTGTCCGGAACCGCTAGCCATCCGAAACCAAACACAAGATGGAAGTGGACGATTTCGAACTAAACTGCGACGTGGATGTAGCAATGAAAGGCATTTAAAACGTGCTTATGGTCGCGGACATATTTGGTTAGGTCTTTTATGTAGAACCGGACCAGTACACGTGTATGCAATTCAAGACTTCGTGACTTGAGTTTTTAGGAGCGAAATTTTACCAAGAAATTTAGTAGGTATAATCGTTTCTAATCCAACCTTACATTATTACTTAAGTAGGTACGTATTTGATCAATTAATTTATATGTATACCTAACTACTAAATGCAGTGCTGTATAAAGGTTCGTTAGTTTGTAGTAATTGACGTTAGCGTCCGCTATGGAAATTTGATATAGTGGAATGTGGCCTTCGTGTCCAGATCAATTGCTCTGTAAACAAAAATAACACTTCAATCGTTTTATGGTAGACTAACGGACATTGCGTCAGTTCAACGAGTTTGGTCTACTTATTTCAATGGTAAATAAGTACTTAGACAATTTGTAAATTTTGACCTAATTACAAAATACTAAAAAGTCTTGCGCAATCTGAAAATGGAACTAAACCTAACGGGTAATTCCAGATTAATCCAGATTAACTCTTAACAAAAATTTAACAAAAAATATATGTCACACCTTTTCCCGTCTAGTTATTTTTTAGAAGCAACGTATATTATTACTATAGTATCTTATGTGTTATTTACAGCTCCAATCAACTATTTACTTCCAGGACCTTTTGTAACTGCGATCGGTTGCGAAAGCTAATATATACCTAAGCTTTGCCGGCTGAGGCGATAAAAAGTGGTCTATTACTAGGTCAAGACAGGGCATTTGTAACAATATCCACTCCTAATTACTATGCACCTTCTAGACTTTAGTGTTAAATATTTATTTTTAAAATTACATCTTAACAAACATAGGTATCCATAACGCAGTGACCTTCTAGTGAGAGTGTAAAGTAAATTTATTTATTTCTACATAGCGTTAAACTTTGCCTCGGTGGGAATCAGGAGGGTTATTTTTGAGTGTCATCGGTGATTTTAATATCATAAGTCATATTATATTATCACTGTAAAAAAGATGGTATTTTGAATGGTATTTCTCATACTGCGTCTACCAACATTATCACAATACCACATGATTACATTGTGTTAATGTGTTACATTTTACGCAGTAATTAACAAAAAAAACTTAAAACATTGGCCATTTTGGTGAAATCAATTTACCGATGATATTAAATAATCACCCCTCAGTATAACAAAGCTGGCGCCTGTGATTTGATATGGTGTAGACATACCTACTATAAGAAAACGATAAAATTACAATTGTAAAATATTTTTGAACATATAATAATTATATTTTTATAATATACCTACTTAGTAATACTTAAGATAAACTATGAATGGATGTAATAAGAAATATGCGTAAATCTACTTATAATAGTAGCAGATTTGTATTAATGGTATGCAATAATGTGTTATATCACAGATGATGAGCTCACGCTTTTCTCATTACAGTTTTGTAGGGCCAAATTACTGCTATTTTTATTTGTAACAGGGTAATAGGGCTATAAACATAATCGTTAGTGAAGTATGCCTATGGCCTGTAAATAATTATGTATCCTACCTATACTCATGGTTGCAATAATGATCTAATAGTAAGTAGTTAGGTACCTACGTACTTACCAAGTAAATGTCTACCTACATTGATGTATGAATTTATATAAACTTATTAATTAGCGAAATATCTGAATGTGGTGGAATGTAGGTAAGTTGAAAATTGTACATTATATCTTATAAGGAAAATTAATATACCTACTATCGTACTTTAATTAGGTACCTAATTAATATATTGTGTTCATCTGAAAGGCGTTAATTTATTAGAGCAGAATGAGAATTTTGTAAAATGCATCTTATTTCACATGTGAATACGACTACAATGCGCAACCATCAGATAATTTTCAGGACCTCAGTGTTACTTTATCTATGTTGATATTCAAACCAAAATCGGTTTAGGGGTGTCTGAGATAGAATAGGTAGGTACTTACAGCTCGAAATAATTGACAGATAGACACAATAATAAATGTTTGTGAACTTACTGAAGAGATTTTGAAGTTGACCTAAATATCTAAATTACTAGCAGTGAGTAGGTACTCTGTTCTCAAATATCTGTGCTATATTTTATATTGGCAAATGTATGCCAGGAGGTGCGGATTATTCGAAACTAGTGAAAGTAATATTTCGCGAACTCCAGCGATTAGAACGCACTCTGAAGGGCACTTTATATTGTTTCGTAGATAGGTACCTATTAATATCTCGTGCTCGTAAAGTCTAAGAAAAGTGGATCAATTCACGAAGCACCGAGTCATGTGATTGTGAAGGCCAAGAAGCAGGGAGGGGTATCACTGCGTCTAGTTTCGAGAACACATTCTTGAATGTTAGCAATTAAATGTAGGTAGGTACGTACTCCAATAGACGTGAAAATTTGCGAATTTACAATTAACTCAATTTAATCAATCCTTCTATTTTCATTCTCAAAGTTAACAATAACCGTCAATTATTATCACCATGTTTACTTATTTCACACACAATCATTTTCGCCGAGAAAGGTAGGTATTATTATTTATACTTCATCGCAGTTTTTGTATAGATTGGGATATTTTGCTATCAAACCGCACGCAATTGTAACTACCCATAATGTCTAACCTATAATTAAGACCGTTTAAGTAATCTCTGTTTGGCAAGCAATCTTTCCTCATGATTATAGATCGTGACAGCAATCGACGCCGTCGATTAGAAGATTAAACATTCGGCAACAATTGCGATACCTACGCAGCCCAAATAAATGCCAATCCGTGAAAATTACATCACGACACGGCAATATTCTAGATTTTCGGAAATGCCACTTTTGGACACTTTATTTCATAAACGTACCTACCTATTAGTCAAATATCATCAACACAAAATAATAATGCCTAGCAAATAATGTTGTTGGTGGGAAGCTGAAAATGAGTGTCTTATTTTTTCTCAAACATGTATTTCTTCATGTATACATATGATCATAAAGCCTGTGTTAGTGATATTTAATTAGTTTATGAAATAAATTAACATTCCTTAGCGCTTCAACCCGTGTATGAGTAGCACTCATTGAATGCGGGTAAATGGTGCAAATACTTACCTACTAAAAACGTGTCATCACACTGATACTGAATAAAATTGACTGCCATACTAAAATAATTATATAGATATATTCATATTTACATCATCTTTGTTTACCTGACCCAAATATAAGATTAAAATATAAGAAATATAAGAGTAAAAATAGAGTCCAGTAAAGGTCAACACGATAGTATGAAATAATTACTCGTGCTGGAAACCTACCAAAGCTCTACCATTTAGTTCACGTCTACCAACGTACAAAGATAAAACCTACCTATAGACGGGGCTGTCTTGTAGTCCTGATTCACCCTTGACGCGAGCAGTACGACAAAAATAAACAGCCGGCAATAATTATTAAATTTGCAATCGGTGGCTGATCCCGTTCACGCTTCTAAGTTACATTAAAATTCACGCAATCGCAAGCTCAAGCCATTCATTATAATTAAATCAAATAGAAATGTGCGCACGTTAACGATATCATCTGCGACCTTGTACCACATGATGCGAACCATCCTCATCCTATCCAAGATCTAGAGCGCAATGTAATCTTATTAAAATAGCCTATGTATTAATAAATGCAGTGTTTCAGTAACACGTTTCGTTGAGGATTTTTATTTGTTATCTGGTTAGGTTGTCTGATTTTGAAAGCGTATTACAAGCTCGGCATTATTCCTTCTTCCACCACGATCCTTTAATGTTAGGTAAATTGAGCTGAAAGTACCTATAAACTGTAAGATTCTCTAGGACAATCGACGCTGCGATGCATCATACATATAAACATCATATAAACAAATACCTAATAAAGTCTTAAAACAAGGAAGACGAATAAACGCTCAAATTTTAGCCACGAGAACTATCTTATGGTATCTACTAGTTTTAATCTTAATATGATATTTCCAAGGATTTTTGATATCGCTATAGGATATTTCCTACGTGCAATATTGGCCAGTAAGCAATAAATCGTGCCTAATAGTCATCCGATAATAATTCATGAATGCTAGTTACACATGTTGTTCAGTTGGTATCTGATCCTAGGAGCGCGAGGGCGCGGCAGCGACCGGTGGGCGGATATCTACCACACGTCTTGTAAGTAGGCTGTAGGCAGCTCTAGGTATATACATCTAAGTACGTTGTAGGTACCACATTTCGAAACTTATCGGGTCACGAACAACCGAGTCGTGGCTATACTTTGTCAGGTGTTCAAACTATCTTGACTAATTGACTTATAGGCATAATATTAATTGTATATACTTTTAGTGGCTGCAGAACAGGCATCGATGAAAAATATGACACGACTGCATGATAAAAAGAAAGTGACGAAGACCTTAGTGTTGGTTGACATTAAAAGTTCATAGAAAAAAAATTCAACGAACTGAGAACCTCCTCCTTTTTTTGAAGTCGGTCAGTAATTGCGATCACGGTATTCGATACGTATATACGAATATTATAAATTCTTGTTTCGCTGATGTAAGATGTAGTAAGTATAGAGCGCTCTCCTATCCTATACCTTCGGCTTATTAAGCATTCGTGAGCTCGTAATTCTATGCAACCATTTTGGTAACTCATTGTAAATCTTAATATGTGTGCCATAAATCTCAAAGTAAGGGGGGTATCGTATCGACCTTTGTTCAGAAGTGCGCGTGCTAATTTTTAATTCGTGAACACATTTACCACAAAGTAGTTCGCAATTGTAAAAATTATGTAGGTATAGCTATTGCAGATGCTACAAAACTAAGCATATTTACGGATTTTGAACTATGACTAGGTACATACATACGCAAGGAGGTAATTCCAAAGCAAACAATGTTTTGCAATTTCTGCAATAACGAATTCTGTAATAATTTATTGCTAGGTTTAAAGTCAAGTCTTAGAGAGAAGGAAACTGAAATATTAGTAGGTACTACCTACGCTCAAAGAATTACGCTGCGTTGTATATTTAGCCTTTCTTGTAGATAGGTATATGTGAAGCAGTTTCGTTGTTGAGTTCTTAACCGATCTGATAAAATATAATCTTTGCATGACCGGTTAATAATCGTATCTGCCAATATTGTGTTCGCACCATGGTCACCAAGTCAATATCTTTAGAACGTATTGCGATCTCTTTAAAGTTTAAATGATTAGCTCTCTTGTTTAAAGCCTCTGCATGTCGCCGCTTGAGCCCCGACCTTGTCAAGATTAAATTTTACGCCTGAACTTCATAAATCACGAGTGTCTTTCTTTCTCAGCTCAATAGCGTTTGTTACTTTAAGTTACCTTTAAGTTACGTGACTTAAGTCTAGACGGGTTGTGTAAGTTATTGAGAACTAATGGTATTCGACGCTGACCTAAATATACAAACTTGTATTTTGATGTTACTTTTATAGTCAACTACCTACCGGCTCGATATACCTATGCGCGTTCACATCTTTATATTCTTTACCGCTAGTCAAAATTTAAAACGGTTATGTATAAAAATAAGGTGTAACTTAACAGTCACGCTATATAGATATTACAATGTTTACAATGTGTAATGAGACAGTTTACATTATCCTTTATTGAACTTACAATAGCCGCAAGTGATATTGCAACACCGATCGTAGGCTTCGCTTCGACGCAATGCCGATCAGTTGATACGGTGACAACCGGGCCGACGTACCCACTACTTATGACTACTTATCATACTATGTCAAGTTTAAATGCACGCATGCTTTTTTAAGTCTGACACAACCGTGGACTCTTTAATAGCGCACATGGAAGAAATAAGTGGCAGAGCAGGATACCAAGTAGATAAACTGAAACTCAGACATGAGAGGTATGCGTCTTTTATCCTTACAGTTCCTGAAAGCACTACGCTGCTGTTCATGCTGCCTGGATCATGGCCTGCAGGCACTGAAGTCAGTGAATGGTTTCAAAGAAGCGCCGGGCGTCGTCCCCACACCCCCGGTCGGAATGCAAAGAAGGGTGACACAAGCAGAGAAAGAGCGACCAACTAATAAAACTTTTGTAGTTTCCGCAATATACCAGAATGTTAGAGGTCTTAAAACTAAGCTTCGATACTGGCGTGAACAAATCACTCTGCTCCAAGTGGATCTGATTGCAGTAACTGAAACTTTCCTCGACTCATCGGTATGTGACGCAGAAATTTCTGCACACGGGTGGAGCGTACTCAGACGCGACCGAGGATCCAGGGGCGGAGGGGTTCTCCTCGCCGCCAGACCTGGCCTTGTAATCCGGCGCCGAAAGGAACTCGAGACTGAATGTGGTGAAGATCTCTGGGCGTCCTTGTCATATCGAGGCAAAGAATATGGTATTTGTGTAGTGTACTTAAAGCCCACCGCTACAGAGGAAGACTATATGACATGGTTTTGCAAAGCTGAAGATAATTTATCCTCTGGATTATTTAATGTTCCTATATTTTTATTTGGTGATCTCAACTTAAATAGCGCAAATGTAAATATAAATATGTATATGGGTTATTTCCTGAATTACTGTAACATTGTTGACCATAACTGTATTAGTAACGAACTAGGTAGCAAACTTGACGTTGTGCTTGTGAGTGAGAGTGTGCAGAAAGTAAGCGTCTACCCCGCAGACGGTGGACTCGTAGAGCATGCAGACCGTTACCATCCTCCCCTGGAAATCTTCCTTCATTTACAACAAAAAGGACCAGACGTAATGCTAGAAGCCAGTAACATTGATACCACAACGGACTGGAATTTTGGTAAGGCAGACTTTTCATCATTGTACGCTCATATGACTGATGTAAACTGGGATGATATTTGCAATGAAACTGACGTAAACACTGCTGTGGAGTGCTTATATAACCGGCTCTATAGTTGCTTTGATTTGTGCGTTCCTAAAAAGATACGTAGTGCCAAGCTATCTAAAAGGTATCCCACATGGTACTCCAAAGACATCATTAATGATCTCAGATTAAAGTATGCACTACACAAACTCTGGAAGCAACTTAAAGACCGTCACATATACAGTTTCTTTAGTGCTATCCGCGCTGATATAAAAAAAAGAGTCTCTCTAGCCTATGATAACTACATTTTAGAAATCCAAGAAAATCTGTCTAAAAATCCATGCGCTTTCTGGAAATTTGTGTCTAGCCGAAGAACAAAGGGTGGGTTCGATCCCTGCATCTCTCACGAAGGACATACACGTACCGGTCAGGCTGCTGCTGAGGTCTTTGCTAAT
The DNA here is from genome assembly GCA_905147375.1 of Hylaea fasciaria. Classification (NCBI taxonomy): domain Eukaryota; kingdom Metazoa; phylum Arthropoda; class Insecta; order Lepidoptera; family Geometridae; genus Hylaea; species Hylaea fasciaria. Next base: position 8,554,967 of record LR990200.1, read on the forward strand.
TATTTCAGTAGCGTATTTTTAGATAAAGCACCTGCTCTTAATCCTAGCCTCATTAAAGGTAACTGTAATAATCACCTTATCAATATCCATAACTTCAATCCTGTTGACGTGGAGTCACAAATTAGAAAATTAAAGCCAAAGAGCTCTATAGGCCCAGACAATGTACCTCCCTATATTATAAAAGCTTTTAAGTCCATACTCGCGGTACCCCTGGCACATATTTTTAACTTAGCCCTTGATTCTGGGACTTATCCTACCAAATGGAAACAATCAAGGGTTGTACCTATTCTTAAATCTGGTGACAAAACACAAGCACAAAATTACAGACCCATTGCTATTTTACCATCTCTTGCAAAGGTCTTCGAAGGTTCCCTACACACTCAAATCTACAGACAGGTAGAACCTTATCTCAGCAACTCCCAACACGCATTTAGGAAAGGCCGCTCAGTAAATACTAACTTACTTACACTTGTTGACTACATCTCACTGAAAATGGACGAAGGTACTCAAGTTGATGTTATATACCTAGATTTCCAAAAAGCGTTTGACCAAGTAGATAACGACGTTCTTCTTGAAAAGCTTGACATGATCGGGTTCGCTCCTAAACTTTTATACCTCTTCGCTGACTATCTTCGCGACAGAGCACAATTTGTCCGGCTTGGGTGCTACAACTCAACAACTTACTCTACGCGCTCTGGAGTAAACCAAGGATCATCGATCGGGCCTCTTCTTTTCTCCATAATGATCAATGATCTTGAAACATGTCTCATGTCGGGGAAATGTTTGATATATGCAGATGATGTTAAGATCATAGGAGATATTCAATCTGAAGACGACGCCCATTCCTTGCAGCAAGACCTTGATGCCATACAGCTATGGAGTATGAAAAACCGCTTAAACTTAAATATAAACAAATGCCACGTGATGACGTTCTCAAGATCCACACACATTATTAATATTGACTATAAACTCAACCAAAATGTGATCTCGCGAACGAAGACTGTGAAAGACCTCGGTGTACTATTCGATCCAAAACTCTCCTTTCATGATCATATGACCGCTCTCGCGACAGAGTGCTTCAAAAGGCTGGGTTTTGTTACTAGAACATGCGGCGAGTTCACAAACATCACAGCAATTAAACTTCTATACAATGCTCTGATAAGGTCAAAGATAGAAGCGAGTTCAATGGTGTGGAACCCTCATGAAAAATCGTTTGCCCTCATGTTGGAAAAGGTACAGAAACGATTCTTAAGATTCCTATACAAGAAAACGTATTCCTATTATCCGTACCTATATCCCACGAAGTTCCTGCAGGGCTCTTTAGGGTTTCACTCCTTGGAAACACGCAGGCTGCATGATCAGCTATTAACGCTATACAGACTAATACATGGTATTTTAGATTGTCCAACAGTACTAAGTGAGGCCAGTCGTCTATACGTGCCTGAGCAACGCGCTAGATTCCGCACTGGTCGCGTCCCACTGTTTGCGCCCACACCGGCTCGTACAGTGGCTCGCCAACAGTCCCCTGTCTGCCGCATGCAACGTCACTTCAACGCACTCGTCACCTCACAAGCACAATGTGACATATTTAATGATAAGTGGTCAGTATTTGTTCAATGCTCTGTCCACTACTGTGAACAAATTAATCTGTAAGGCTGTTATTTATTTCTAATGCATACTCTTTATTTATGTTTTCTTTTATATTTTAATTAAGTAGGTACCTACCTATTGTAAAATTCTTATTGTTATTCCTAGACTTAGTTAATTTCTGTGATAAATGTAGCGTAATGGAGTACTCTGTGATGTTACAGTTATATGATGAATAAATAAATAAATAAATAAATCTTTAGAACGTATTGCGATCTCTTTAAAGTTTAAATGATTAGCTCTCTTGTTTAAAGCCTCTGCATGTCGCCGCTTGAGCCCCGACCTTGTCAAGATTAAATTTTACGCCTGAACTTCATAAATCACGAGTGTCTTTCTTTCTCAGCTCAATAGCGTTTGTTACTTTAAGTTACCTTTAAGTTACGTGACTTAAGTCTAGACGGGTTGTGTAAGTTATTGAGAACTAATGGTATTCGACGCTGACCTAAATATACAAACTTGTATTTTGATGTTACTTTTATAGTCAACTACCTACCGGCTCGATATACCTATGCGCGTTCACATCTTTATATTCTTTACCGCTAGTCAAAATTTAAAACGGTTATGTATAAAAATAAGGTGTAACTTAACAGTCACGCTATATAGATATTACAATGTTTACAATGTGTAATGAGACAGTTTACATTATCCTTTATTGAACTTACAATAGCCGCAAGTGATATTGCAACACCGATCGTAGGCTTCGCTTCGACGCAATGCCGATCAGTTGATACGGTGACAACCGGGCCGACGTACCCACTACTTATGACTACTTATCATACTATGTCAAGTTTAAACTATATACATGATACAGAGATTATGAAGATAATTGAGACATTAGATTTATTTAATAAATTACAGGGCGATAAAGCGAGTCAAACCAGTTTCATAAGGTCTAACCAAATTTAACTGCAACCAAATGTAGGTTATGTGTACCATATGGACACTAATTATTGGTCATGTCGTTTTATCTCTGTATGCAAAAGCACGCTGTACAGGTATATTGAGGCATGTAGGAAGCCGTGAACCCTTGGCCGGTTGTGACAAGTCACGATCAAACTTATTTCTCAATCATCTGCTGATTGCAGTAATTAATCACGATTATGAGAGTAGGTATAGGTACTAATGAAGAATGCAAATTGTAACGATCAGTCTCAAGGTATTTTGTACTATAAATCCTGATGTAATCGCTTTGATTTTGGTATCATGCTGCAAACTGCTGAATCGCTTAGTGTAGTGTAGTAGGTAAGTAATAGTTAGTTATATTATTAGGTTTTAGATATCTGTTTTAATATACTTATATAATATATAGTTCCTAGAGATGAGTTTGTGGCCATGAAGGACGAAATCCTGGAACTACCTAAGTATACTGATCTGATTTCAAAAATTATTTCAATTATAACCTAGAGTTCCTGCGAGAAAATTAGAATTATGCCCGGTGAAACCGCCAGGTAGGTATCTGATTCTGAACAAGACACGGTCCACATTTTCTCTACAAGGCAATAAATTACATAGGTATGTATAAAGTATTAAAGTTACCTATGTGACTGATTGTATATAATACTTATTTACGGAAGTTATTGGTAACTTGGCAAGAGTAGGTACAAATATATAATATACCTACCTCTTCGAGTGTCACGCATTCGAAATACTATTCCACACGCACGATTATGACGACGGGATGAGAATGGAATTAAGTAAATTTTTTTTTCAAGAACAAAAACAAACTATACAATCTAACTGAAACTGAATAAATACTAGGTACCTATCTACAACTAAATGCAAAACTATTTGAATGTATAAGTAGGTACATATTATATCTACACAATTGTGTGTGCAGACTGCAGTCCAATTGCACGTAATATTGTCCCAATTCCGAACACGAACGTTTTAGTACTCGATCGAATCCCGAGATTAACCGAGATCGTGAATCGAATTGCGCTGTTACTCTACCAACAACGCTAACTGATTCACGATTAACATTGTTATAGGTAGGTAGGTACCTACTTATACGTTATGTAGTGATATTCATTTTCCGAATAAGGCATTACAGAATGCGAAAAATTAAATTAAAATTCTAGAAAATTAAATTCTAGAGATAATTTAGTCAATACCTATTCACCAATAACTTTCCCAGTTCTACTTATTCACTTGAAATATTTGCTGAATTGAGGTGCCACCTTTACCTACAGTAACAGAACTTTTTATGCATAACATCTACAAATATCTGCTTTTCGACACGTGATAATAGCTGCGTGATATTCCTTTTAGAATTTGTTTTTTTTTTCAAAAGTGGCACCTCAATCCTTACGAACATAATATACTTAGGTAAGTACCTACCACACGTCATAACCTACCTACTTAAACAATATTTTATTATTTTATACGTCTCACGTCTAAAACCGTAATAGTTAAATATCAATAATTTGATAAAATTACCTACTAAGGTAATCTACCTATCTACTTACGTGCTTACACCGGATGCGTAATTATAAAGTTAATATTAAAAAATAATTTATTATTGGAACACCTAATGATAGTGATTAAAGTTAAGATCATTTAGATTTTCGACATCACAAATCAAGCAGTTGGTGAGGCATTCGATAAATATAGTAGCGATACTGGTATTGATGAGGTTGATTGAAAGCCATGCATGGCGATGATGCAACGTAGAGGAGGGGTTGAAAACAAAGTGCTTTCCTTTGGTCATTGGACCTACTGACTTGAAACTTGACATTTCGTTGACCGTAAATTGATGAAGTGGGTTATATCTACTCGTATAAATTTCCTGAGAGTTCTAGCCCGAGATCCTGATTTGTCTGTGCGCCTTCAATAAAAAGAACAGGTGTTGAAGAAGTCAACTTGACTGACCCTACATAAACCCAATTCTCTAATGAATATGCAGCATATGAGCACAGGCCCCCAGACATGCGCAGCCACCGCCGCACCCTGCCAGCTGCTACCGCATAGTTTTTTAACGCGAATGGTGTCAACGTAAAATTATTGGCAAAGGTCGTAGACGTATTTACTTCATTAGCGGAAGGTACTTTAATTTGCCGCTTCACATGTTGAATAGACATTTTCTTGGAGATAAATATGGGATCGGAGTAGGCTGCTAAACATACTTCATACGAGCACAGGCCCCCAGACATGCGCAGCCACCGCCGCACCCTGCCAGCTGCTACCGCATAGTTTTTTAACACGAATGGTGTCAACGTAAAATTATTGGCAAAGGTCGTAGACGTATTTACTTCATTAGCGGAAGGTACTTTAATTTGCCGCTTCACATGTTGAATAGACATTTTCTTGGAGATAAATATGGGATCGGAGTAGGCTGCTAAACATACTTCATACGAGCACAGGCCCCCAGACATGCGCAGCCACCGCCGCACCCTGCCAGCTGCTACCGCATAGTTTTTTTAACGCGAATGGTGTCAACGTAAAATTATTGGCAAATGTCGTAGACGTATTTACTTCATTAGCGGTAGGTACCTACTTTAATTTGCCGCTTCAGATGTTGAATAGACATTTTCTTGGAGATAAATATGGGATCGGAGTGGGCTGCTAAACATAGGTAGGTACTTAAACTCCAAGTAGGTATAGGTAAGTGGTTAATTTAACAGTAAGTAATTAGTAGGTAGGTGTATAGGTGCAGAAATAAAATAAGGGTATACTTACTTAATTATAATATAATATCCCACCTACCACTTTTTATTGATTAAGTAGTTAACTATCTTACTTAGATCCAACTTAGTAAGTACCTACACAAATGGAAAACATGATCAATAAGTACCTACTTACCTACCTTGCATGCTGTGGACGGACCTTCCTAGTTCTTTCAAATACCTATACAAACAGACCTAGATAAAATGAAATTATTGACAAAGTGTTAGATGTGTAAGGTTAAATTATTGTAAAATTACGCTCCTAAACTAGTGGTATCAGTCTTGCATTGCATGTTTCATTAATAATTATAGATGGAGGACCTTCACTCTAATCAGTCAGAGCAGTCAGAATTGAATGCTATCTTCTCACCAGAATCCTTATATTACTACTTACCTAACTACATAGGTTATTATAATAATCTATACGGGCTCGATAAAGACCATCATGAAAATTAATGATTTGAATTAATAATAATAATTTAAAAAGGCTAATTACTCCATTTTTGCCGACGCCATCAAAATCTGTCCATGCCCTATAGTAAATGGTAAGTAGGTAGGTACAAGAACAACATCGGAACTAGGTACTTAGGTATACTACTTTACGTTATCTGTGTTAATTAATCGAGTTATTCGGTTTCTTCAACAGGCGACTCGAACTAGTGATAGCAAAAACTGGATCAAACGATTAATTAAATATGGAATAGGTACCGACCTAGTGTGTGGAATGTTTCGATAAAATATCAATTTATAAAAAACATAGCTACCTACCTATGTTTTAAATTGTGAACATGCAGTTGCTTTTTAAAGCAGCCGGGTTACTCTCGTTAGTAGGTAGGTAGTACTTATGACAAGTAGGTTAAAGATAAAATGACTTAAAATACCTATTATACCCATGTACTACTGAGGTGATAATTATTAAATAATTTTATCTTGAGTTATAGGTACAAATTCCTGCAGCGTTAACTGCACGGGTAGGTAATATGGTAGATTTGACTAAAGCTTCGATAAAGATATTTTGATACAAAATGATTAGGTAATACTAAGTATACCTACCAACCTAGACGTTGATTTCTCTACTTTTTTTAGGAATGCCTCTACCGGTACTAAACATAATTTGTCGGAGAGCTGACTTACGTGACGTAGTCGTGCTATAATTATTACCATAATGAGTTGGTCAAGTACCTACACAAGATAACCAACGTTCACGGTAGTTTTAGCATAGTGAATTGTCCGATTAGTCTCGATGTCGTAACGAAGCATCTTTGCAAAAGTCGACAAGACGTTCCGAACTATTTAACAATAGTCAGTTTGGGAAATTCCCACAAAAAGAGAGGACTGACTGAACCATCTGAACCGCTCAGCATTGCAAATCGAAGCTATTGGGATACCCAAGATACATTTACCAGTAGCTACAAGCGAGTAGTTACGGAATTTAAACTTTGAATTTATAAGGTTGTTGAGGAATTTGTGAATGTCGCTACATGGCCTTAGAAGGAACAGGTGCAATCCAGTACCTACGAGTATGTATTGTATGTCCAGAGTAACGATCTACGTAATGTTACTTGTGAGTTTCTGCGAAAAAGTAAACTGTATCCTTTTTTATATACTGTCACTATTCGCCACTCGATTATATCGTTCCAAATTTTGTTTGAAAGTGATCACTATATGCAATAAGACCGTCCAATGTTCCAATTTATCCTAATTAACAATGTTTTTGTTTTTTATATGAATAAAGTTTGATAACAACATGAATGTTTAAGAATTCTTAATAAATATACCTAATATGATATTGTTTTCTAACAATACAAGTACAAAAAGCGAGAGCAACCACCCAGTGAATCGACAATTGATTAGTCCGCTCGCTCACCGATGATTAGTCACCACTCACCACGGCTAGTGCAATATTGATTTATTTTGCAACCAACCGCCGCCAGAGCCAGTTGTTCACCGTGAAATTAGCCATTTTAGATGATTACAAATTGCGCTTTTGCCATTCAAAATCGACTTACGACTCTTCGGCGGTTTTATCAATCGGTTTCAACAATTGCTATTTGTAATATGATTTCAGTTACACAAGACCATTTGGAAAATCAGTTGCCGCTTAATTTATATAAGAAAAGGAGTAGGTACTACCATTACATAGCTGGCGACTCGGTAAAAGACATTCGTGAGATTTTCATAAGATACGGAAAGTACGTATGACCGACTGAATGGTGAGGTCATATGCTTTTGGAATAGATAAGAGACTCAATTCCTTTTTTAACCGACTTCCAAAACTGAGGAGGTTCTCAATTCGAGTGTATGTTTTTTTTTATTCGTGTTCAATGTGTAGTAAATGCATAATCTTTCACCTTTTGTGAATGATATTCGAACAAACGCATGCAAATTCAAACATGAACGTAACAAGAACATACTATAGAAAGAGAGTAGAATTAATTGATTATACTTAAATAAAAGTTAACTTCTTCATCAAAATTTATTTTCACAAAAAGGCACTTCATTTTAGGAACAGTTTCTCACTTTGATAAACACAATAATGGGCCTTAACACAAAATATTTAAACAAGTAACCAAATATATCGTTCTAAAAATGCGCGTCTAACACTCGCGTTATCTAACTTAATAACAAATTCACAAGCAATATTATCAGAAATCACAGGATTGAGCTAGATTAGATAACGCGTGAGACGACGATTATGGAACGAAGTTTAAGACACATCTATTCAACTCTCATTTAAACTTTTGTGGTAAGACATAATTAGTATAGTTAGAAAACAAAAACATTAATTAACACAAGATAAATATTTTGAATAAATATTACAATGGATACTAGCTTTTTCCCGCGACTGCGTACGCGAGGACTATAACAATGTGTGGCGTCATTATGACAACTTCAGCCTAGTCGCCTACTCTATTTACATAGCCTGTGCAATTTAACAAAGTTGCAAAGGTTATTAAGTTATTACTCAGGTAATAAAATATCAGTCAATAATATAGTTATGAAACCAAAACTACCAAATACCGAAACTTCCATCAAAATACGTCCCGTAGTTTATGAGTCTTACAGTAACAAACAAACAGAAAAAAAATCTATAAACCACGTTTTCGGGTTAGCGACTTTTAAATAGTAGATACCAGTTAGTTTTCCAAAAATATCTTCAATGTACAGACATGGCTCTGTTACAGTTTTATAATAGTATAGGTACATAGATACATACTTGTAGACCACTTTGTAATTTATAAATTGCGTTATTAAATTAAATCGAGAAAATTAGTGAGTTACTTTTTAGTTGTATTATAAGATTCATAAATTAGTCCTAAATTTCAAATAGGACAGTTACATTTACGTAGGTACATATTATTATTATCAAATATTATTCTACCTAACTACTTTAAAAAAATCATATCACAAAAAAATCTTGTGATGATTTGAAAACGTTGATAACACTACATTTAGTGGAACCAACCAACCAAACTGTTTTACATTGATAGTACATAGATCCGAGATCCTACAAAGTACGGAGCGATCGAAACGGAAAATAAAGTCATTTTCACATCTCATGCTCGAAAAGTGTGTCATATTAGCTCAGCTTATCTAAACGAGATTGTTAGGACCTAGTGAGTGAAAGTAGTTTTTATTTGTATCAACTCGTTATTAACAACAACCTGAAGATCCGAATTTTTAATGCTCCATTTTGACGTAATAACAAGGTAAAAGGAGGCTATCTTACTGCACAAACCATGCGAAGCCAACACAATTTATTCATGTAAATGGATCTCATCTACATTTTGGGCGATCATTGGATGTAGGTATGCGTACACTACAATCAATTTAAAAAGTTTGTATTGTAAAAAATAATTCGTAGGTGTAGAACTTTCACAGCAATAAAAATTGGATTGAATAGATATTATTTGATTATTTTTTTATTTGAAAGTGACTAGGTACTTCTGAAATATTCTATATTGAAATATTGTATACTTACTTAGTTTATTTCTAGCAATCTCGATGTGAAAAAAAAATGTCATGAACAATGTCATGAAAAAAATTTGTTAAAAAATGTGTCGGATCTCAAAAGACTCGGCCATACTCGATTCTAATGCTACACTCGCTACGCTAGTGAGGCAAAACATCGAGTATGAATGAGTCGTTTTCGTTCCTTGTTAAAGAAACTAACAGTACGGGACCGATGTTTCGAACTCAATGTCGTCGAGTTGCAAACCGTACAGATTACCACTTAACCACTACGGTGACCATACAGTTACATTACTAATAAAACATACACAAATATTCAAACGAACGGACATTTTTATGTAAATAATAAAAGATCTTAGGTTTGGTCATACCATACTTCTTAGAGACCAGATTACAAGGTGAGATTCAATCAACTACATACGAGTCATACAAAGTGATTGACTAATTATGACCCTAATGCCGTAAGTCCTTACAGTTACACCGGTGGGTCACTCCGTAACATCACACGTTGCAAATAGCTTGATAAGCTTCCAGATGTTCATCGCTCGCTGGCGTGAGAGTGAGCTGGCGGCTCGCCTTCAGGAACAGTACCACCCCGGGGCGGGCGGGGACGGGCTCGGTGTCGCAGACCTCGCCCGCGCCCGAGGTGATGATAATGAAGCTGGGACTGGAGCGGTTGATCGTGTTGTACGAGTCGCCGCCCTCCACCTGAGAACCAACGAAAGAAATCTCAATAAGGATGCTGGATTAGTTAATAAGGTCAACATTAAACTGTACATTGCAAATATTGCAAAGGAAATGTTCTTCAGTTACAAGCAATGTAAGGGTCTTGTGGACTCTTTTTACTGTTTCCCTGACGCATATAAAAGGCACTACAGCAGTTACAGTTTGCACACTTTGCATAAATGGCAATATTGATAGATAGATGCTAGTAATTTTGAAATACATAATTATTCTACAGTACAGATGGGGGCACACAAATCAACCATGTAAAATCAATTAAGTGCTGTACTTCCGAGTTCATTAGACGCGTACAAGACTGTGTACCAGAGGAATGTAGAGATAGAATAATGAGACTTCAAGACATGTCACAATTCAAGAATTACCCGTATCCTGACAACTGCGAAGTCAGGCACGGGGGGGCGCCAGATGCAGCTGTTGGAGTCCTCCAGTTGCGGTTGGAAGAGCAACTGGTCCTTCGCGTAGCTGCTGTAGTCGAGCATGGCCACCAGGGTGGGCACGTCGATGTGCTTCGGAGTGAGGCCCGCGCGGACCACGTTGTCAGAACACGCCATACATTCTACGCAATCTGTGAACGTGGAACTGTGAAAGGTTAACTGTCAATGAGCGTGCCATTGGACCTTGAACAAGCCGCGCAAGACAAAGGTAATTGTGTAGTCAGCGGGAAGAATTGTACCTTACCTCCACTCAAGTATGCGTGCGGCAAGTTCGATTTCAAGAATATGGCTTGTCCTGGATGGAGAATCATGTAGTTCATGAAGTAAGGCGCCCAGCACCCGACATCACCAGGGTAGTCTGTGTGCAGCCGTTGCAGAAGTGGGAATAGCAGTGATGCCTGAGTTGAAGCATCTGTAATAACAAGGTTTTTTGTTACTTTTTATGAGTTACCATATATTAAAGTGGCCATGTCTTGTTAAGCATGATGGGGGCAAATAATGGGGAACCAGCATAAAAGTGTTTTAGTTCTGTGTCCTAAATACCTACCTATTCAAAAAGAAACTATACCTAATAGCCTGTTTTCATTGAAACATTAGCCATGAACAAATAGCCAGAACAAATGACAACATGAACAAATAACAATAAGACTGTTATTTGTGATGTTTCTAACACAATGGATGCATAATCGTGATACATGCATCCATGACAGATAATAATTTTATTACAGTAATAAAATACTGCTCTTTGCACAAACATATTTGCAACACACATCACTTGAATGTTAATAACACTTATAAGTGATTGTAACTACTATTTGTAATTATTATATTTTTTGTACTTATTCATAATTCTTATTCTTTTATATCTTTAATGTTAGCCACTGTAGTGCCAATTTAGAAAAGAAGACCTCAATCTTACCTTCTTTTTCTAATCTGGTGAGAAGAGTTTTTAACCCATCAACAACTGCATTTTTATCACTAGTCATCAGAGATTGAAATACCGGTTTGAGGACCTTGTCACTGTCCCCTTGCTCCCTCTGCGCTAGAAGACTGTCAATTGTGTCCTTGGGTAATATGCTGGTGAGCTCTGGCAATCCTGAAATAAATGTTTATTGATTTTTAACACTTTTCGCTATTATTTGAAACTCCTTCTTGTAAACTAATTATGTAAGTACTTAACTATATTTAATAGAAGTACATAATACCAATAAAATGATATTATGCTTTCTTATATTTGTACAAATTTAATAAATAAGCAATAAATATATAAACTATTAAGACTAAATCTTATTTGGGTATAATATAATATTGTAATGTCCTGTTACATCTTTAAAGTTTGCAGAGAGCTTATGCAAATTGCAGGTAGATACTTACTTCTAAGATTATCTTGAATTTCTGCTAATGGTCGAAAGCCGCAGAGTGCTTCAAATGGCGTCAGCGCAATTGTAAGTTCAGGTTTATGATTTGGGTCTTTATACATATCGGGGGAATCTCTGTGAAGCTCTTCAGCATGTTCCTGAAACAGAAATAACACAATAATGAATTATTGAATACCTAAGCGGTGTGTCACAAGGACATTTTTCAGAAGCCTAAAATCCTTTACATCCATACAGTAGTCTATTTGTGGCTTATATTTAGATAAAGCTCTCTATCAAAGGTTTATGACAAAATAAAATGTATTAATAGAGTAAATTGCCTCAAGTCTTCATTTTCAAACCTCTTTTTATATTACAAATTTAACAATGTAAATTGTCTCAAGACTACCTCTCTAAATGATTATTTTTAAGCCCTTCTATCAGATTATTTTAAATTAACTGACTCTATAAAAGTGCAATGAAGCATATATAACGCTTAAAATTAGTTTTATACTTAAAAAAGACTAATAAAAGGTTAAAGGAAAAACTGTCTACAAATTTTGTATTTCAAAGACAAACATAAGCCCTTTGCTCTTGTACAATAATAATTTGGCTATAAAATAAAATGAGCCCTTATCACATTCTAAAGCTTTTCTATAGATTAAGCTACAGAGAAATTGTGCTTATCAGTGTGTTCACAGAAACTATTCACTCATGACGGCATTTTATATTTATGTATAATATTTTTCTGTGTTTTACTGATAACTGTTTTTTTTATTTTGTGTACCTACTTTGTACTATGGGTCTATTGCCTGCAATAAATACTTATTATTATTATTATTATTATTTATGTTTCAAATGAAGCTGTGATATTGCAGTGATCGGCTAGATTTACTTTATGAATTCTGACGTTTTACATACCTATCAGACTTCATTCAAATGATTCAAAATATCCTATAGTATATTATTGTATATAAATTACTAAATATTTTAATAACATAATGTGACACACGAAATTTTATAAGAACATAATAATATGTATATTCATAATACAGCAAGCCCAAAAGGTTATAGAATACATCAACTGGGGTTTCTGAATGTTAAAACATTACACTGAAAAACAAAGATTATAAAATATCAGTTCGCCATGATGTAACTTGTAATTAATATTGTTAGTCTCATAACTGTAGGTATGCTATTTCATGATACAAATCAATACCTATTTGATAAAAATAATCTTAAGATTGTAATACTTGAGTGAATTTCAATTTAAAATTGCATTACCAAGAACAGCTATCATTGTCCTTTTACTATCTAGAAATGATCTACAAGATTAAATCAAGCTCTAGAAATTATCTTGTAGCATTTTAAGAGTGATACTTGAGGGAGAGCATGTGAATTAACTCTTAACACTATCTATAGCCATTGTCTCAACTCTGTCTTGTAAGACTCTACAAGGTTGTGCCCAAGTATACTATAGGTTTACTCTTAGCTAGATAATCACACGTCAATCTATTAGATATCTAATAAATCTTTTACAGATAGGGCTTTGCTATTTGGGGAAAATCAAGATATTTATAAGCCCGCATATCAGGTCTCGATATAGATTCTGACAACAATTTATTGAATAATAATGGGTAAAATATTCTCAGTAAGTGAGTTGTTAAGCAACAGTGGTTTGAATGAGGCAGGTTGAGATCATCATCATGAAATGATTTTAAAATATTAGCGAACACTATGTTAATACAAAATATTTTACTGACCTTATTAGGATGTGCTTGGATAGACAAAGCTTTCCTTACAGACAATATTTTTAAAAGAAACGGTACAGCCACTCCAAATCTTGACCTTACAGCAGGTCCAATGGCATCAAGGTTATCTTTGATATACTCCGACAGTAGAATGTTTCTGTCGATGATTAATGAGGGGCCATTAGGATGTGTTCCCATCCATAGCTCTGCATACGGTTTAGATTCATCAATTATTATATTTGGGTCGGCACTGCTTACTAATTTAGCAACAGTGCTATCTCGACCTAATTTCCCCCAATCATAGTTTTGCACCTTGCATTGTAGCTCCATTGTGGATAGCAGATACCAACATAAACTCCTTTTGGAACGGTTTATTCACTAGTGTGTCACAGCTGTAATTTAAAACCATATTATTATTATTTTTATACCTAGCTGTTGGACTGCCACTGAACCAGGCGGAGTAGAAGTAATTTAGGTAGGTACCTAGTGTGTTGAGTCACTAACCACAGTAATAAGGGATGTTGGTCAAAATAAATAAATGATGAAATAATGATACAAATATTTCATACAGTTTTTAGCGATAGTGATGTGATAGGGTTTCATTTGCATACCTAGTTACTAGGAGGAAAAATATAAGCTTTCCAGAGGTATAGGTAATAATTATACTTTGATCAAATTTAAAACTATTTTGGCTGTAAGGCGCATCTTTCAAAGCTGCTAAACTTATAACGCACAAGTTACTTACCTAGCTACGGTACGTTTACATAAAAATACTTTCACACAACTTGATTTGGAGCATCTTGGAGGGAGACTAAATTAATTGGTTTTTATTTTTGTAACTTTGCGATTGGCTGGCTGCCTGCCTGCCTGGCTGCCTGCCTTCGGCTCGCTCGCTGACTCGCTCACTCGCTGGGCTTTACCACAGACAGAAGCAAAGTGTCACAGATTTCAGATTTCACAGAAGGAATGGGGGAGTTTTGGCGGGAATCCGATAGTGAGACGTTGTTGGTCTTGTATTATTAGCTCAAACTTGTGTTTCTTCGAGTGTTAATGTGTAATATTGGTGGAATATTAACCATTAAGTGTTCGTTAACGTGCACGAGTGTAGGCGAATGATATAAACTCAAAAAGCGTGTCATTTCGCATTTTTTCCAAAACTCCCAGGAAGTTTCAGTAAAGCATCCACTACTTTACTGAATCGTGACTGACGATGTAAATAATTGACTTGACTACTTGACCACGATTGCTATAACATTGCTGTGACTTGAGTACATAAAATACTTGACACTGGCTATATGCACAAACCGTGCGAAGCCATAACTAAAACAAAAAAAAAAAAAAAAAAGAAGGAATGGATTGGGATTGGGCTCAGGGTTGCTAGATCAAAAAGCCGAGTTGGCGCTAAAACGAAAATGTAAAAAAGCAGTAAAAACCCAGAAAAAGCGCGAGTTTGTATGATTTTGGCATAATATAAAAAAGCGCTAGATTCCGCTAGACTTACGTGTAACGTTTACATACATACAATAGGTACCTATATAAAGACGTGTTCTCAATAAGTTTTCGGGTGTTCGTTATCTACATGGTTTTGTTATAGTAGATAGATAGGTAAGTACCTATCAAACGTCAGTTCATGGTTATTAATTATTCTTATTTAATATATATAATTAAAGGGCTTATTTTTATTTGTTATTGCCCATCGATATAATAATTTTATTAGTGTAGATATAAGTTTAGTGTAGAAGCCACATGGATGTACTACCCAAAAGGGTTGAGCAGGTAGGTAGGTACTGGAAAAAAAGCATGCCGACAAGGATGGCCAGTGGCCACAACTGAGCTTTGTTTTTTTGCCAACGAATCTAGCAACCTTGCGTTAATTAATAGGTAAAAGAAATGCTAGTAGAAAAAAATATAATATAACAAGAGGATTTTTAATGATGATGCTTTCTTTAACTAATTATTTAAGTCTATCTAGGCTATCTAATGTTACTTTCCTTAGGTACCTAATTACCTATACGTTTTTCGCAGTACACGATCCTTTTGTATTAGGTATCTGTGGTAGTACAGCGATGAGAAGCTGATACTAGTGTTTCCGGCATAGGCATAATAATTGTTGCCTCAAAAACAGAAAACTATTATTCGGTTTAACAACAGACTGAAGAACTTTGTTGCTAAAATGAAAGAAAACAAGCGCTAGATTTCGCGCTAGGCACCAAAATTCTTAAATTCTCTCTAAACACACCAAAAAAAGCGCTAGATCTAGCGCGGTAAGCGCTGGAATGGCAGCCCTGATTAGGCTTTGCTAGGTGTTTGTTGTTTTAGTAATGGCTTCGCACGGTTTGTGCATATAGCCAGTGTCAAGTATAGGTGTTGCTGGGCTTCGAATCGCTCGCGGATTGAAGTTGAAATTTTAATGTCAACGTTAACTGGAGTTTTGGCGGGAATCCGAATTAATCCCATAATGAATTTGAGTGAGATAGTCAATGAGTACCTAATCAATGACTAATCTACCTAGGCACCTACCTACCTACTATTCGGTTACGTGCACGAGGGTGGGCAAATGATGTATACGCAAAAATCGCGTTTTTTCTAGGTGAACTAACAATTTTGTCAAACTGATTTGAATCGTGTCACTTCGCATTTTTTCTAAAACTCCCAGAAAGTTTCTGTAAAGCATCCACCACTTTACTGAATCGTGAATTTGACATTGTAAATAATCAACTTGACTATGTACTTGACCACGATTGCTATAAAATACTTGACACTGGCTATATACACAAACCGTGCGAAGCCATAAATAAAACAAAAAACACAACATTCGAAGCCAAACCCAAAAAATATACCTAGGCACTTTTTTTTTTTTGTTTTAGTTATGGCTTCGCACGGTTTGTGCATATAGCCAGTGTCAAGTATTTTATTTTAAGTATTTCTTAATTTAACATTTAAAAAGTCACAGCAATGTTATAGCAATCGTGGTCAAGTAGTCAAGTCAATTATTTACATCGTCAGTCACGATTCAGTAAAGTAGTGGATGCTTTACTGAAACTTCCTGGGAGTTTTGGAAAAAATGCGAAATGACACGTTTTTTGAGTTTATATCATTTGCCTACACTCGTGCACGTTAACGAACACTTAATGGTTAATATTCCACCAATATTACACATTAACACTCGAAGAAACACAAGTTTGAGCTAATAATACAAAACCAACAACGTCTCATTATCGGATTCCCGCCAAAACTCAACCTAGGTACTTACTTATTTCGGTTTTTGCGTGAAAATGACAGAAGTTTCGGCGGGAATTCGAAAAGTAGCAATTAGTGTTTTCTTCAGGACTCAGGGTGATAATATTATATTTTAATATTGTAATGTGTCGTAGCCTCGCAGGTAGATATTATAATGTACTAGCTGTTGCCCGCGACTTCATCCGCGCAGACTATATACTTTACCATAATTCCAAATAACTAAAAATAGACCATGACCTCGAGTTCGACATCGACATCCGCGATATATCCGCATAATATGCGATATCCAACATTCTCGTACGACATCCACCATCTTCTATCCAAATTACCATTTTATACAAAAACCTGGCATTTTATACCAAAATCTAACATTTCATACAAAAATCTACCATTTCCTACCAAATTCTACCATTTTCTACGAAAATACCATGTTCTACCAAAAGCTACCATTTTCTACTAAAGTCTAAATTTTTCTACCACAATCTAAATTTTTTTTGTAAATCTATTATTTTCTTTCTAAATGTGCTATTTTCTACCAAAAGCTACCATTTCCTACCAGATTCTACCATTTCCTACAAAAAACTACCATGTCCTAAATTAAATCTACCATTTTAACCGTAATCTACCATTTTACCATAATCTACCATTTTAATTTCAAATTCACTAATATCTACCAAAAGCCATTCCTTTCAAAATCTACCATTATTACCAAAAATCGACCATTTCCTACCAAAAATCGACCATTTTCTACCTTTAATTTATCATTTTCTACCAAAATCTACCACTTCCTACCTTTTAAAGAACATAGATACTACGTTTGAAATTGATCAAACCAATAAAACACGTTGTTCCATCCAAACTTTGCAACCCCTTTTCACCCACTTAGGGGATAAATTAAAAAAATATATACAAGGTGTAACAGCAAGGTGTAGTAATACTGAAACTATGCATACACATACTTATTTCGAAGTAGTCTGGAGGTACTATAAATCTGTAAGTAGGTAGGGTAATGAATTAAGACACGTCAAAGTTTACTGCAAAACTAACCATCGTTCAACCCTAGTTATCAGCTGGGCAATGTCAGTGAACGTCAAATCCGTCAAGACAAATTCATAAAAGTACTTAGGGTTCCGTTTGTTTTTTAAATAATGATTTTTACCGATTTGTACCGACCCGGACAGATGCAACCGGACAAAAGTATTCCTTGGCGGCTGATTGATATCTGGTCCGTGTAATGTACATACCAAAATTCTATTCTAAGGCGGTAAGTATCTGAAATGAATTTTAGAGGCTTTCAACTTTGTAACAATACTGAACCCTAAAATATTGTCGGCAAATTCAAAGACCGCGCGGTGCACCGCGGTCTCTTTGCGGCAGAAATAATTCAATGCCAGAAAATATTGTCGGCAAAATTCAAAGACCGCGGTGCACCGCGGTCTATTTGCGACAAAAATAATTCAATGCCAGTGACCCGCGTAACGTGACGTCATCCGTATCATGTTAGGGTTGTAATATTTAGTTATTTTGTGAATTTTAGTGAAAAAATCGATTATCGATTTCAGGTTTTAGTACCCTGGCAAATGATTCATCACCAGGTACACATACCCACATTTCAATATTACTACACCTTGCCGATACACCTTGTATAGTCAGGTTCTTAGTGCACACCTACGTCTCCTAGTGTCATCTACGAATGTGTACAAAATTTCAGTTTTGAACTAAATCTGATGAAAAATATTCTGCAACCCCTTTTATTATTTTAGGGGTTGAATATTAAAAAATGATGAAACACGTGTTTAATTAAATCTTAATAATATAAATGCCAAGTTTGAAGCTGATCAGACAAAGAAAACACGTTGTTACACAAAAACTTTACAACTTGTTTGCACCCCTTTAGGGGTTGAATTTTCAAAAATCCTTTTTTAGTGCATACCTTCGTCACCTAAGGAATACTTGTGCAAAATTTCAATTATGAACTAAATCTGATGAAAATATTTTGCAACCCCTTTTTATTACTTTAGGGGTTGAATATTAGAAAACGATGAATAACATGTTTAATTAAATGTTTTAAAGAATATATATGTCAAGTTTGAAGTTGATCGGACCAAGAAAACACGTTGCTCCATACAACCTTTGTAACCCCTTTTCACCCCTTTAGGGGTTGAATTTTCAAAAATCCTTCCTTATTGCTCGCCTACGTCACATAAGGAATATTTGTGCAAAATTTCATGGTTCTAGACCTAGTGGTTTCGGCTGTGCGTTGATCAACCAGTCAGTCAGTCAGTCAGTCAGTTCTTGCTTTTATATAATATATATATAGATAATATTGATCTAAAGTATTTATGGAATTTTAGGTAGGTAGGTACCTAATCATTGAAAGTTATATTCAGTTAGATTCATAGTTAAATTCAGTTAAGTATATTATTATGTATACATACCTCTACCTAGTAGTTAGTAGTTACTAATGTTACTAATAGTAGGTGGGTAGGTACCTACCTACTTAGTTCAGTAGGTTATAAATATGACGTAGTACCTACTTGACGTGGACTTGATACTTTGATTGCCTAAGCCCTAATCCATATGTTATGCCCCCGATCCCGCACTGGCGACTTTAGGTAGAGTCGTGCTTTAATATCTATCTCCTGTTAGGAAATCAAAGTAAGTAGATATAAGTACTTAATTAAATCCTTGTGTTTATTTTGATTGGTTTACAAAACTACTGACCTAATAAATTTTTCTGAAATTCTACGATATTTTCTTCCAATCTTTTTAACATTAAGCGTGCGTCCTCAGCAGACTCTTTTGATGGTAATGCGTTGGTACCATTAATACTTTCCAATGGGGTTGTATCCGCTATAGTTTCATCCAAATTCACATTCTTACCCAGTTTCGTTGGGATGGCAAATCCAGAAAGACCCCTGTTAGTTATTTCTACATTAGGCCCCTTCTCTGCAGATTCACAAAAGCTCGGGTCGTGTTCAAATATAGGACCTAAATTCAAGCTCTGTTTTATATTTTTATTTGGCGGCGGATGGTAATTGAGGTCTAGCTCTTTCAGGTCTAAGAAAGGGTATTTCTTCATGATTACCAGTTGCTCATAGTTACTGAGGTCACCATCGAGAGCGGCTTGCGAGCTTCTGGATCCTTGTTTGGTGTTGCCGTTACCTGTTTCAATCATCTTCTTCAAAGCTTGTTCAATATTTGATGCCATTTTTTTGGTGCGATCGACAACGCTAAACTGTTTTTCATATCCACATTGTTGGGTATCTAGAATCACAGTGATGTTATTAATTTTAATATACTATGTAATATATTTTTTTAAGGAGGCTCTCCCACTAAATTGTAGTTTTACTCATTTAAATGACTTTTATTAATGACTAGAAGAATCTCGCTGTTCCACTACTATCCCGCGGGAACCATTAATTTTTACGGGATAAAAGCTAGCCTAAGTACTATAGTACTTATTTATTATTAACATAGGTAGGTACCGTAGGCTTTGTCTGGTTTATAAGTAGGTATCTTCTTATCTACGGTAACTAGGTAGGTATAATGTACCTACTTACGATTTCCCAAAATATGCGACTTTTTATTGCCTCTATGCAGAGGAAACGTGCAGTTGAAACTAAGACATAGCAATAAACAGATAATCGTTAAGACAGCCGCGTTTTTCTGCATGACCCTGAAATAATGTAATAAAAACTCATTCATTCAAAGAACTTAAATTCACATTTCATTTGCACTATATTATTCGCACGATATTTCGCGTATTAATTATTCAGATTTTCAGATTGTCAGATTCAGATCTTTTGACATTAGATTGACTTAGTTGATTTTCTCTCTAAAAAGTTGCGTTGTCTAAAGTGTTACCTACTTGTATTACTTTATATTATGTTAAATATATAAGTAGGTAAGTAGATAATATAGTATACACCCAGGTGTCCCTATTTCTATCCTACAGAGTGGTTACCCCACAGAATTTACCCTGGGGCACCTCACTTTGCAATTTACTTTAGAACATAATATTATGTACCTAAGTAAGACAATTAGACCTACCTACTTAATATATTTTTTAGTGTAAGCTAGCTCATTCTCATTACCCTTTCTCTCCAAAGATAGGAAGAGTTCCTACTTACTTACATTATTTAGGTAATCTGCAAAATAACTGTGCTATAATAATTATTTCCTGCACCAATTAATATCTTCCCATACGTTTTGAACAACTTTAGTATATCAACTGCATGGTACCAATACCAGTTAACGCCCCTAAAGCTGGCTTCCCTGAACTAAAATGCTGCGATTGGCGGACGAATATTACCCTCTGTCGTCACATCGTACTAAACGGAACGGGATCGCAATATGGGCGGGGCTTCGTTCCCACAGGACTCGGGACGCACCTGACTCCGCGACTCAATCCACGTGAGTGGCTTGCACCGACAGCACGTGTGCTTAGCTGTAAAGTTCAAAGATGAGTGATAAGGATAACTCGGAGCAAACCTCGGTGCAAGCTCCGCGACCGTCTTCCCCGCGGAAGTTCTTTGCGCGTTTGTACGGTCACCTGGAAGAACCGAAGCCGTCGGAAAAGCCTGACGAGTTTGAAAGAAGTTTGGAAGGGTGCGAGAGAAGTTCTCGAGGGGCTGATAGCGCGTCATCTTCGGACGTGGAGATAGGTGATGAAAGAAGTGGCATGATGCAGGAGAGCGGGCCGCCGCCGCCGGTGTGGGCGCCACCGCCGCTGCCGCTGTGCCCGCGCCCGATGCTGCTGCCGCATCAGCAACTCGCGTTTGGAGCCGGCCTTGCCGCTTTTTGTAAGTTAGTTTATACTTAGTGTATAATTTACTAGTTTCAATGATCAAAAGGCCTTCTTAGATCGCGTCAGAACTGATTAGACACGTACCTAATTATTGCAAAAATTATGTTTTGCGGTTACCATGTTGTTATCAAATTAGCTTGCATTTGTAACAAAGGTATATTTTATTTATTTATCACCTAAAGTATACCGCACTTATTGCGTTTTGTAACATGAGCTACGGTAGGTATAATACACATAATTAGTGTTGATTGAAATTGCCGACTTTCGAGTATACGAGTATATACCTACTTATTTATCAAAAAGGGCCCTTGGCCTATCGGTTAGGTATATTATTATACTTACAAATAATTTTGTCTCGTAGCTGTGTAGTTGCATCGTAGCATATGGCTACGAGATACAACGATGGGCGGCCTACGCAATCATACGTGTATCACTGAGCTCTATATTTTGTACTGCTCTCGTCTTGGTGACGGATTGGCCCAATATCAGCACAGCTTCGATTGAGAGACGAGCCAAGAAGCTCATTAGGCAATGACGCATTGGTCGAGGCAAGGCTTCAGAGCTACCGAGTTGCCAATCTATTGGTTTTTGTCGGATACATTTCGAAGAGTGGGGTTGGAACTGCATGATTTGACTCCACCAAGCTCATTCCATCATCGGACTACCATGAGACATGATAATATGGCGATGCGTCAGCGTTAGTGGACATTCCACCTCAACGCACTACTGCTACTTTTATTATGACAAACTACCACTACAGATATATACTTGACTACGGCGACTAACTAGACTAGATTTAGACGGAGGGTTTGGTTTACCAGTAGGTATATTATGTATGCAGGTATGTAGGTACCCACTATGTTCATCATAACTTGTAAACGAACTATGATAATTTTATAAATTTTAATGAAGAATTGATTAAAGCGTCTTTATCATCCGCTTGTTATAGGTCTTATGTGCGTCCCAATAAATCGAATATTATGGAGCCTCCTAGGGTTCACATTACAAAATTCGTGCAAACAAATTTTGTAATGTGAAATTTAAAAGCTATTGTAAAATTTATAAAAACATTTTTGGTATACATCAATGTAATAATTCCTAACAATTTATTCTTTTGTTAGCTATTGCTCGAGCCTTTGCTTACATTTAACCGATGAAACAAAGTATACATTTTTAAAATCACGCATCAGATGCAAAACATATTTTATCTCGAGACCTCCCCAATCAAAACAGAAAAAAATATATAGCTGCTAAACAGTACATTAATATCGCGTTATAACCCCAAAATAATTTACTTAGTATATTAAAATTATGCTCCGAAACTAAAATCCGACTAGGTAGGTACTACTGATAAATTTGATTAAGTATATTGAAAGCCACCGGTCCATTTGGTATATTATAGGTACCTGGTATTCCTCCATGCACGGTTGTCTGGAATAGATCGCTTTGAGCGATAAGACCGCCCATTGTGACAGTAATTGTTATTTATTGCTATAATTGCTATATTTATGTATTTAACGTTACGTTTTCTTTATTCTGTGGTGTTTCAATAAAGAGTTATCTATAACTTTCTCAAAATTAATATATTCATAGTAAAGTTCAGAGGTAAGCAGCAGCTTACCACTTGTTATGCCACTTGCTATAAAGTAACCGATCGCTTACTATTAGAATATATAATGTATATAATAATTATAGTAATTTTGTTCGGATAGGTGGCAAACGACCACGACGTTTATTGTTTGAACCTCGCTATGAATCTAAGTATTATATCTTGTTTTACTTTTGAGAAAGCGATTTTTCAGTAAGCTAATTTTAAGGTAGTTCTAACGTCTCAGTTACCTAATGTAGTTTTCTATACCTAGTCCTCACGGTCGCATCCAAGGACGGAAGCCGTAGCAGGTTTCTCAGTAGGACCCTTTGTGTCAAAGAAACGCAAAGATCAAAGATATCGTTTTTATATCGCCACCCGCTTTCTCGTTCAATCAAATGTTACCATAAAAATATTTCAATATTTATAGTACCTAGAGGGTGTCCAGCGA
The DNA here is from genome assembly GCA_905147375.1 of Hylaea fasciaria. Lineage (NCBI taxonomy): Eukaryota > Metazoa > Arthropoda > Insecta > Lepidoptera > Geometridae > Hylaea > Hylaea fasciaria. Next base: position 8,578,621 of record LR990200.1, read on the forward strand.
TAAACCCTGTTGCGGGGGATTTCTCCCCTAATCCTTTTACACAACTCTTTGCTGGACATTTCTTTTCAAATTCAATAGAAAACATCTTTATGTAGATTTATTTTGAGAACTTCTGAAGATTTTATGCTTTTCCATCTTTTTCATAAAGATTTCGTCTACGATAACTACATATCTTTTGTACGAATATTATGAAGATGTTAATGGTAACTTTATTTTCTTTCTTTCAAAGCTACAAATTATAAAGCAATGTTATTTTAGCTCATTCATAAATTATATTTTGGTGTCAATATTTAAAATTTTTGATGTTTTGTCTGTTAAAGTTAAGTAACTCAAACAATTCACGAATTTTTTTACGTAAGGGTTATTCACGATCTTGTAACTTGTGCAGTTGGTAAAACTCAATTATGTTGATATCATTTCTTATTCAGTCATCTGAATATCCTTATATTTTATGCGTGTCCAGATCTAATCTATAAGTAAACCACCTACCTACATTCAAACAAAATGACAAATTCTAAGCTACGAAACAGTGAAAGCAGCATTGCAGTCGTTTCAGTAGTTTACTCCTATTTTGAGTCTAACATTTTTTTAATGGGCACATGAGTAGGTTCACCTTCAATATTCAAACTTTCTGTCATTTACTGGTTTACATTTTAAATACTTAGGTATACTTACATAATCCAAGCTTCAGTAGCCAAAATGTAATCAGTATAATTATTATTTAAGCTTTCTTACTTTTTCTAAGTAGAGGGTAGGATATTGGATACCGAGCGCTCAGAAAAAAACACATTTTACGAACCATTCAGCACAGAAACACGGGCACAATACAATTATTGTTTCCTAACAATAACGAGGAGTTTTCAGTTAAGCTCATTAGAATGAAAATAATTTATGTATTATTTGCTGTGAAAATAGAATGACAATGGTTTGTCGCGCCCGCGCCCGCGCCGCGCCGGGGCGGTGGGGTGGGAGAACCCAGGAGGGGGTTGAACGTGTCAGTTATCAGCAGCGGTGACAGTGGAGCTACTCAAGATCTTATTTGACGGAGTCTACTTCTCTGCGAGAGTATCTATACGTGCCTACTTCACTGTGAACCCTTAAAACACTGAAATCAATGCTATGTCTTAAAAAGAAAAGCTTATTTAGGATACGACTTCGCAGAGCGATATTCTAGGGTTAGCTGAAATGTCAGTACTTAACTGACAGTCCGAGGCCTCAATTTTCTTATTACCTACTATGTATAAGTAGTAAAAATTAAAATAATACGTATAATTCACTAGGGAACATTTAGGCCTAGCCAAATTATTGGGGTCTTGAACTTCTCATCACACACGTCGCACATGTTAGAAAGTTAGTGGCAAACAATGCCGATAACCGCTATAGTAGATAAGAGACTTGTAGATACCGTAGGTAGAGTTTCCAGGGTGTAGAGACTGGCTGCATGTTTGTTGACCGAGCGCAGCAGTTTGTGCTTGTACCACTCACCACAGCACACTGTGGCTCGGGTCGGGAGGCAAGTGGAGGGTGGGGCGTCGGAACAGCTCGCTTGCCGCTGGCTGATGCGATTACGGCGCCACGTTTCGCCGCCCTCAATGGGATCCATTCGCGCCCGCTCTCATGTGAAAATTGCAGGCACTGTTTCGCATCCCCGCTATAAAATCCGTCCATTGTTTAACTCTAATGATAACTATTACGGAAGTAACAGTCCGTGAAAATGATTATGTGAATACTATCTAACCACCTAGTAGTATAAGTACTTATACCTAAAGCTTTGAAAGGAATTTAATGACTATCAATATTCATAATTAACTTGAGTTTTAGTGAGGCGCGTATTCAATAAATCCGACTATAGTAATAAAATAAGTAGCTGTATGTATACGTGTCTTTTATAGTTGTCTTGTACTTGTCCAAGAAAATATTATCAAGTGCCTAATCTCCGCATTGTAGGTAGTACCTAAGTACCTATATCTCACGCCTAACAGGATATTTTGCTGAAGTAGAGGCTAACACTCTTTAATAATAATAATAATTAATGCAAGTAAAACTGTTAGATTGATTCGCGCTCTACGAATAATAAGTGTTGCATCGGTAATAGGTAGGTATTATTTGTCACTTTGACCAGTTTGGACCGTCATTAGGATAAATGGGTAATTAGATTAATTTAATGATGATTACACACTCATGATAGTGGAATGCGAGTGGTACACCTACATAAACTCCTAAATGTAGGTACTTATTCACAGCCATAGTTAAAAGAAACATTAGGTAAGTACCTATGTAAAGTGTTAGTCGTGTGCACTGTGCAGTGATTAGGTATGATATAGTAGTTTGTTTTACAAGGGTATAAAACGACTTATACATTACTCGATGGTTTGCCTCACGAGCGTAGCGAGTGTGGCACATAGAATCGAGTATGAGTGAGTCGTTTGAGACCCGCGTAAAACACAAAAATTTTCACACAGAGATTGCGAGAAATATAATAAGTAGGTATACAATTAAAAAAAGCTAAGAATATTTCACAAATAACTTCAAATAAATCGTACACTTTCAAATAAATAAATATCCAATTCCATCTTTTAAAACCAATTTGAATTTTTTTTTTGTTTTAGTTATGGCTTTGCACGGTTTGTGCATATAGCCAGTGTCAAGTATTTTATGTACTCAAGTCACAGCAATGTTATAGCAATCGTGGTCAAGTAGTCAAGTCAATTATTTACATCGTCAGTCACGATTCAGTAAAGTAGTGGATGCTTTACTGAAACTTCCTGGGAGTTTTGGAAAAAATGCGAAATGACACGTTTTTTGAGTTTATATCATTCGCCCACACTCGTGCACGTTAACGAACACTTAATGGTTAATATTCCACTAATATTACACATTAACACTCGAAGAAACACAAGTTTGAGCTAATAATACAAAACCAACAACGTCTCACTATCGGATTCCCGCCAAAACTCACCAATTTGCATTGTCGTCAAAATTCTACACACTCCTACAGATTATAGGCGGCAATTACAAACTTTTTAAAATTATCTGGGGGCACGGCAGTGCCCCCGCCAAGTCGAGCAAAACAAAAGGCGCGGCCGTACTATCCTTTTCTCGAAGCGGTTCGGGCCATTTTCGACACCCTGTAACTTCATTATGGATTAAACCAGAAGCCTAAATTTTTAGTGACCAAGAGGGCATCACGTCTACAGATAATAATCCAAGTTACATCAAATTTGAACCAGTAGTTTAAGAATTATTGCAAGTCAAAGTTCCTTAATTTTGCTGCCCACTGACTGACTGACTGACTGACTGACTCACCGATCATCAAAATTCTAAGGTACTTCTAGCCGTCCCACAAGTTTCAAATTTTGAGTATAGCTATTGTTTAGCCTATAAACCATGGAAAAATTCTGACATTCCATAATTTTCATCCCGTTTTCTAGATATATGATCTGCATAAATAACTTTGTATTCCCATATAAATCCTATTAAATTGTATGTGATTACAAAGTTACTTTTACAGTTCATAATGAGACTTCATTGAAATTGAATGAAATGGGTAACAGGGGTAAAAATGAGAAATGGTTTCGACAAATTCGACAGTAGAGCGCTTTTTAAAAACTTCCACGATAGATAGAGAGATACTAATCCCTATACTATATCTACCTACACTTTTATAGGCCTAGGTACATTAAAATAGTTACCTAGGTAGGTACCTTATACCTAATACGCATCTATGGAGACGCAAAGACACTCGTTCATGATAATCTATGAGCATGACCTATGTCGCAGGGGCCCCGGCCGCACAGGCGCGGGGCGCGCGTTGATGCGTGTTTTGCAAAAAAAACGAAATAAAGAAAGAAAACCTACAAAAAGAAATGAGATCCCATCAAAAACATTAGGTACATGTACAAAAATGCACAAGTCTCGCAACGCAGTTTATCTGCCGTAAAAAGTTGTGAGATCGAATATAAACCAAGTCGGTTAATTTCAATACCTATCTGTACCTATCTATGGGAGCAGTTATATCTTTATTTCTTTAGTAAATAGAGTGTCTTGGCGATTGTACACGGCAGCATAATCTACTAGACAATCTAAATATAATCTTCCGTATAGGTGTACCTTCAAACAAATACAAGCACAAAGCGCTTAACATAGATTTATGTTGCCGTGTGCAATTGCCAAGTCACTCTACGTTTTACGTTGAGGAGCTTTTCAATATGGTGTGCTCATATAAATAATAAGTATTATAAGTAATTAATGTTTGAGCCGATGTTGGAAAACGACGTCGGTTTCATGTGACGGTTCCACTTCTGTCCAGCGCACTATAAGATTTGACCACAGCCACAACCTACAAAATTTGTTAATATGGCCCGAACTCAAGTCTGTTGAGTCACAAATTGGTAATCTACCTTTATAAAGGTACCAAATTTCATCGAGATTGGTTCAGCCGTTTAGGTAATGTAGTATTTCCTTTTGTTTTTTTTTATTATTAAATTTTTACTTCCCACGTAAAATCTCCTGCTTGAGGTATTTACGCCAAATTTTTCAAGTGGTACCTAGGTACCTATTTTAATAATTACCACATAATTATTATATAGGTAGAACTATTATCAACGTTTGCTGATAAACACGTTATTCCACCCTCTTCGTGAATCGTGAATCGTGACCCTTTCAGACCATTGATGATAGCTTCCTTTTTTTACTTGTGGCACTTCAAACAAATCATTACTAAACTCTGCGGTGAGGTTTGGTTTCACTTTATTTTTGTTTGTTTGACAACTTTTTCAAGTCGTGTATTGCAATATTTACCAATTGGCCAATAATAATTGGGATATATACGTACACTAGTTGGTGCCCGCGACTTCGTCTGCGCAGGATTAGTATTTCGAGTAGCTATTTTGGCTATAATGGCTTACACTTAAGATATAGACACATACCGTGGCCGGCTTTTTTGTAGAACTAATTAAGATAAACATTTCCATCATACATTACATATGTGTAACTCTAGCGGTTTTGGCAGCGCACGCCTGAATAGTGAATAGCTCGCAGATGGTAGATTTTTTCCTTCTTACTTGACACTTATCGTCATATTTTGGACATAACACACAATATCTTAATAAATTGTAGCATATGTGTTATTCTGATATATAAACTATATTATTGTTAAGTTTCGTCAAAATTCATTCAGTAGTTTTTACGTGAAAGAGTAACAAACATCCATCCATACAGACAAACTTTCGCGTTTATAATATTAGTAGGATAGTAGGATTACGCGGATCTGAAACGAATCACCGCTCGTGAGACAAAAGATCGAGTATGAATGAGTCGTTTTCGTCCCTCGTTAAACAAACTACTTATTATTAGGTATACCTACGTCGTCGGCCCGTCCGCGTTGGTTGTGTGGGCACCTACTTGCGTCATAAACGGACACTTTGCTACTGAAATTCACCATGCTAATGCATTTTAGGGTTATTAGTAGGTACCTGCCTACCAACGAATAAAAAAAAATCTGACCAAAGAAAACAATTCCACTTACCTACGTACCTACAGGCAATATTATTCTGTTCGAAGAATAGGAGTTGTGCTCAATTGAAATGCATTGAACCGTTTGTTTTGCAATATCAATAGGTATTCAAAAGATATCGAAAACAAAACCGGAGTTTAAACAAGTCAGGTGTGAGCTCTCATCTCGAGAATAGAGAATGAAATCGTAATTAGGGGATCCTCGATAATTAATATTATGGGGTCGCTCCCCAATCTGGGCAGTGCGCATTGTTGATTAAGGCCAATCAGTTTTTTAATCAGAGTAGGTTGGTACAATTCATCTTTAGGGTAAAATATTCAGCTGCGATTCTGCCTATTGCAAACAATTATCCACATAGTATTATACTTAATTATATTGCAACCGTTATTTTCATATCATAACGTAATTTAACTAAATAATTAGGTAACTAGGTACTTCAATGTTTGTACTTACTTACTTTAATACATAATGTGTGATCATAAACAATTTCCACGATCAATTTTATAGATAGTAGATCACGGTACACATCGATGTGCAATTGTGCACATCGCGCATAACCGCATTTTTTTCTGTTCTTTTATGTTAATATGGTGTTCAATAAAGAGTTATTGTATTGTATCACTTTTTTCGCAGAAAGCTCTTTAGGTATGCTCCTAGTATAAACGCCTAGCTAGGTATAATTATATTTCACGAGAAAGTAAACGCGCCGCGCGCCGGTGTACCAATCTACAATAGCTCATCTAAGTAATATCAAAATAGCATGAATATCTGTGAAAAGATCGCACGTGTAGGAATAATCATAAGCCTTACTAAATCACCGTTAATATCCCGCTAATAAAACACTTTCGACTCGATTAAGCGCATGACGATTAAACGTGACAACACTCAGTCAGATTACAGCAGCTCCACTGTCAAATTATTACAAACGTACTACAGGACATCAGGAAATTAACCGTGTCATAGTGTATTCGGCGTTAAAATGAATGTACTAAGGTTCAAAATAGATAGACGCCTGCGGCTGCACTTGCCACTTGGACTGTATAGTATCGAAATAGGGGTGACCACAGCTGACGTTTCCCGCAAACCACCCCTTTACATCTGTATTGTCATTGTCAATTTAAGCCAATATCGTTATTGTGAATCGAGAGATTTTTTTGAGCTTGGTTTAACAATAATACCGTTTACTCTCCACTTATTTCGGGATATTCTACGAGTGTGAGTAGAGCAATAAATTGGCGACAACTTTTGCTTCGGATTTAACTCGTAGCTTTTTTCAAGAGTAGCTGTACTTAAATGATATTATTTAGGTAGGTACTCTTATAATTTACATACTATTTTAGTCCATTAAAAATCTCTTCATCTGTTCAGCAGAGATAAACACAGCAAAAATAATTTCAAGCGCAACAAATGCTACGCGTTACGATGATGCGCTCGTCTTACTAACTAAAGTTTAAATCAGAGTTAAATACTGCCCTACTGTACAAATCGTCTATGCAGGTAAAGAACAATAACGAACTTCGCTGTATCGATATAACACAATGATGTAAGTACTTAGATCTTAGTTCATCATTGTCTTTATAATATAATAAGTACAATAAACGTATCTATCATACTCATAGCGGCAAATGGAGGAGAACAATGCACGCATCCACACTAACGATACTGATCATGCGAACAATAAAGGAAAGGAAGATTCTTTATGAAAATCGGAGGGTTGTTCAATTCCCAGCCATAATTAGAGTGCCTAAGTAAAAAAACACTCTCTCTACTTAAACACAAAAGGATCACTTTCTCTCGAGCGAATCGTTTTGCGAAACATTGAGGTCTTCTAGATGAAAGTAGTTCGTAGATAAGATAGGTACCATCTACGTGGTGCAGCTATTAACACTTCCAAGTTTTAATATGATCACGACCATTGAGCTCATGTCGAGTAAAACGGATCCACAGAACAGAATAAAAGCTATGTATGTCGGTAGTATAGGCAGATTAGGTTTAGATAATAATTATACCTATACAATACACATTATAAGGTTATGTCATGGTGCTTTGAAAATTGAGAACCCCGACAAGACCACCCATTAATGATGTGAATTATCACATATTATATAATTTAAATTGGTGGTTTTCTCGGGATTTTAGCGTAGGTATAGGTGGTACCTATACCTATCTAGGTATATTTGTAAAATGATAAAAACGTTCGGAAGGTATAGATATTCTCTTTCTATTTCTTCACGTTTTTCCTAAATTAATTATTATTCGTATTTCGGAACGAATTACTTGTTACCTGATTATAGTTAATGCGGTAGTGCGGTGCGGTGAGCTGCGTCGAATTAATCTGAAAAAGCGTAAGTACCTAGTGATGCAGTTACTTTAAATAGTGTCTTACCAAAAAATATATAAACAAGAGTTGAACAGATGTGTCTAAATATTTTCTCCACAAATCGACGTCTAAGCCTCGTTTTTTCTAACTCAATAACAAATTCACAAGTAAAATAATTAGGAATGCCAGGAAGACAACGCGAGTGATGGACGTCGATTTTGTGGAACGAAATTTTAGAAACATCTGTTTTACTCTGTAGGGCAATTCTGGTAATTTAATATGTTCAAAATCTAGTTCCGATGAACTTTTGTGGTAAGACGGATAAATTACAATCAGCCCCTCGCGCCTCTCACAGACACAGTGCACAAAATTAACACATTGCCTGAAAAACGAAAGATACTTATTAGGTGCCTACTTAATTACTTATCTATTCACCACCTCCTTTTTCACTAGAACGGATAACATTGTCGATGACAAGAGGGCTGGCTCTCATCTCGCACAGAGAATAGCCATTGCTATTCAGCGAGGTAATGCAGGGTTCTTGGTACCTACCATGCCACATGGACATCCACTTTTGTTAGATTTGTAAGGTTTAGATATATGTAGCTAGTTTAAGTTTATTTTATTTGAACGGATATAAACATTAATAACCCCATAATATAAAAAAAACTTATACCTTTTTTTACTTTCGGTTTTCAATCTCTTCCACCTCACTAGGTGAGTTCACGCGTGGTATGACTGAACTCAATTATTGTAACTGGCACCACCACGCCATATGCTGCCACATAGCGCTTCAATCTCGACAACCGACAGCAGTGATATCCCCACACAATGTAGCCTTCCTTCCTTCCCCAGGTTAATTGAATGAAAATTGATCGCACACGGATGAGCTTAAACTAAATTTATTTTTAAGTTATAATTTCGACGGCTCGTTTGGCGTAGTGGCCGAGCAATCGGATTGCTGCGCTGGGGGTCGCGGATTCGATTCCCGCCCGGAGCAAATATATTTTGTGCGATCCACAAATATTTGTTTCAGGTCTGGGTGTGATGTGTATGTGAAATTATGTCTGTAAGCGGTACCCACGATACAGGAGCAATACTAGTGTGGGGTTAAAAAATAAAAAGTTGAGACGGTATAATTTTGACCCATTGCATTGGACTAGTTAATGACTCGATAGGTTCTACCTTCTATCTAGCTTACCTTCGAGTGGTCTAGCGATATATGGAGTACGATAGGTATTGAGGATCAGATAGAAAGTAGGTATACTTTAGTCTAGGGTATTAATAGGTATTCTGTGCTTTAGTTTCAACTTCATTTTACTTACCTAGCTACTATGTAATACCTACTTAGGCTTAGAAGAATGATGTTTATTATTCTAAGTAGGTACTTTCTACTTAGGTTATTTTTGTAATCTTTATGATTATGATTCATTCATGTCCGACCGGGCGCGGAGCGTCGCGTCGCCGTGAACTCAGGGGTTTCACCGCTATAGCGACTTCCGGAGCAATATGGCGCGGAATCGGAGCTCTTACAAGCACCGCTCTCTCAATGGCTCAATCACACCGTGTACAGGAATTATAGGGAATCCTTATTTACGCAGTTTGTTGTTTTTGCGATCTTTAGCGGATAGGATGGAACTTTTTGCTACTGGTCATTTTGCGCTCAGTCAAGTGCACTAATCGCTGTACGCATTTCCTACAAGATGAATTGTGATATTCGTGGGTTTATTTTCCCAAATCAATCTAGTATCCAAGATATTTTATATTGTGAAAATTACTTAGCTTAGCGAGGGTAGGTATTTTTCTTCTATGCATTATCATACAACACGTTATTTTTACCAGACTGCGGCGAAGCCAAAAAGGAATGGGTATTATAGGTAATAAGTTTATAAGGTGTAGGTATATGTTTGAGCTATTTTTGTCTGTTTATGTTTAGATAAATCGAATTTAAAAGTATAATTATTTAACTACAAAAAATATTATCTTCTTAATTGAGCTATTTTTGTTTAGTGGCTCGAAGAAGACGCAAGGAGAGTCGACCGCGACGACAACGGACCACTTTCTCAGCACACCAGACCCTCAGACTTGAACTGGAGTACGCCAGAGGGGAATATGTGGCCAGAGCCAGGAGGTAAGGTATACTTCGGGCTCGGGATCAATTGAGCTGAACGAAGCAGTTGAGACTTCGATCATTTATCAGTTACGTAGTCAACTTGATAAAAACTCGATTGCCATTGAGACACTCCCTATAGGTAGGTATACGTACCTAATGATAATGTGTCAACATAATATTATAGCGGAGCGCAAGGTTAAATACCTACCATTAGTAGGTACTACTTATTACGCGGCTCTTTACACATAATAATTATGGTCTTGGCTGGTTCGGAGGGTACCGAATAATAATATAGGTAGGTACATCAGGTACCTACGTGGATATCCTCGCAACAGCACAGATTTTGGCGATTCTTCACCTTTCCAAAATAATTGAATACGGCTGTTCATTTAAAACATTATAAAAGATCACGTCCGCAGCCTCCGCAAAATCCTGCACTAATAAATTTGTTATGGACAAGGATCCTCCAATTTCAAGTTCTCTAAATGACTTCAATGCTTTGAATGTTAAAGGCTATGCACATTTTATTTCCAGGTGTGAACTGGCATCAGCATTGTCGCTGAGCGAGACCCAAGTGAAGATCTGGTTTCAGAATCGAAGAGCCAAAGACAAAAGAATTGAGAAGGCGCATCTTGACCAACAATATAGGTAAGCTTACGCCGAATAAGGAATAACCACAGCTATGTCCGTAAGGATTGAGGAGCCACTTTCGAAAAAATACAAATTTTAAATGTAATATCACGCAGTTTAAATGTAGGTGTGTCAATAAAATTTGTGCCCTAAAGCAGATTTTAGTAGATTTTATGCATAAAAAGTTCTGTTACTGTAAAGGTGGCACCTCAATTCAGCAAATCAGGATTGAGGTGCCATTTTTTTAGTGAATAGAACTGGTTAAGTTATGGATGAATATTTCTGAAAACGCAATATCTTTACGGACGTGTTGTATATTGGTTGCCACCAAACTCTGGGGCTTGAACGGCTTCAATTTAAAAATATATAACATTCAAAGTGGCGCCAAAATCTATAAAAAATCGATTTTAATTTTTTTATTTTTCATTGATATAACTAGTCAATTTACAAAATAAACTTAATGGAAAATTTGTAGATAGTTGGCTGAAATTGTAGCCAGAGAATGAAGTAATAAAACCAAGTGGTTTTTTTGCTGCGACTAATTTTATGTGGCTCCTCAATCCTTACGGTCTGGAAATAATATTTCGCTATAACTACGTGACAACAAAACTGAGTGATGCTGACATATAACTGGAAGAATCTGCCTGAAACCCACATTGTACATATCCGCTCATAAAGTCCTAATAATCGTATCTTTTATGGATGTGGTTAGATGTTTGTTACTGCAATCACGACAAAACGATTAAACTGAATTCGATTTTATTTCGCAGCATAGATGGGGGGTTTCTTACATTTTTCATGATACCTAGTTGATGAAGCTAATGAATAGGTAAGCAAGAAATGAATGTAGTAGGCTGCAGAAAGCGGAGTTTTCACGCGTCAATCGTGTATGACTACCCATTTGTCGTCTGGCGCGAGGTATGGGAAAACTTTTCCCATATTTTGTCGCCGGCGGGGACGGAGGTGGCGACGACAACTGGGTATATACGAACGATTATCTTCAGCTGAAGCTTAGCCGCACTTTTTTTTTTGATGTTTTAGTAATGGCTTAGCACGGTTTGTGCATATAGCTAAAAAAAAAAAATTTTAAGTTTTCTTAAGTTGGTGAGCCTTACTAGTATTTTATCTCGGCAGGCATTTAGCCGCAGCATCAGGCCTGTTCCCGACGGTGTTAAACCCGCCCTACTGTCCGCCGCCTTGCGCCTGCCTGCCAGTGCAACATACGTCACAGCTCGACAAATAACCCGCACTCGTAGAGAACCATCAAAACCAATACAGTATTATTAACCAAAGGATAACTTATAAAATTGGCGTTAAGTAATTATAGTCATGCGTTGTAGAGATGTCAAGATTTTAAAGTTGTGCCTATCCTGATTGATTTTAAGCAGCGTAGATCCTACTCTCTTTTAAGTTAGCAGAAAATCATTCTAGACATAACGTACTTAGAAAAATACCAAATCGCTTCCTATATAAAAAGCCCCATTTACATTAATATAACTTTCACGTGGTTTCATGATGGAATCTCTTAATTAGTAGGAGACAAGTGAAGATGCGATTTAGTGTCATTCTTGTGATTTTTTTAGTAATGCAGCCAATAATTTGTTATCGCGTTTCTGTTTTCTCAATCGTCTTAATAGTTGATCAATTTTAACAAAAAAAATTCACCTCTCTTTATAATATTATGGTTTCCTGAGATAAAAAAAACCTTGAAACTGAGTAAAACCTCGCCTTAAATCCTTTAGCCAAGGTCTTCACAACCTCGTATAAAAACGTATAATGGCTACTTATATAGCCTGACCTATCTATGTATAATATCTATGTTCTATCTATATAACTATTGTAAACTTATACAGAGTTATTCAGTATGAGTGTCGGAGCCTTCAGGGGGTGAAATATGATCAATTTCATCGACAAATCATCACCCGTAAGTGGGGTTTCTGCCACCATGATGAAATGGCAGCCGTTTTGTATTTTTGGAATCGAAGCATCAGTGATTATGCTAATTTAGCCATAGCTACCCACCCATGGTAGAGGTCCTAGAAACACAAAATAGGTTTCATTCGAATACAAATTCGTAAAATACAAATGATACAAAATTATACTGCCATTTTATCAAGCCCCACTTACGGGGGATGATATTTTGTCGCTGTAAATTTATCATATTTCACTCCCTGAACGCTGTGACACTCGTACTGGATCAACCTGTATAGTAAATTAGATAACAGCCTAAATAGTGTGTATATCTGGCAAGGGAAATGTACAATAATTGATGTAAATAGAGAATATTAATAATATTTATATGTATAGGTGTTAGATAGCTAAGGTGTCTTATTTAGACGACGTTGAAATAAAAGATATTTAATTTTTTCCAATAGTTTTAATCCGGTAGTCAACTTACCATGGCCCTTTCCACGGAAATCTCCGGCACGAGTAGAAGAGTCCATGGAAAATAGTACATAGTTTTTTAATTTTATGAACACTAGAAATTAAACAGAAGTACAACCTCTACAATATGAAAACTTACATTTAAGACATAAAAAATGTATAATATATTCCTTTAAACATAACCAAGAACAAAAGTATTATGATTTTTTATTACGACATGTATTTTCGTACATTGTAGTAGTTTCATAAATCTTAAAATATTTATAATGTCATCACCATTCATAAAATCATCTTGAACTATTCAGACAAACTTTGCATTATGCAAGGCTTTATAAAGTCAATTTACAAAGTTATTTAATCATTTAAATCGTAAATTCCTTATTCTAACATCATAAACATTTAAAATACTTGAAAATATGTGTTACTTCGATAGCTATCATGTTTTGGTGTTCTTATAATAATTATTTTTCTGTCCAATTATACTAATACATTTCATTAATGTTATCTGATTGTATAGACTTTGTATTACTTTGGAATGTCATAGCTATCTCTAGTAAGAAATGGACGTTAAAATGGAGAAAAAAAGAATATGATACATGAGAGAACAATGATGCAGATAAGTGATATATCATTTATGTCTACAAAAGTAATTGCTTAGTGCCACAGCTTTACAACGTAAAATAAACACTCAGACTATAAACAATAACTTAAAATAGACGTTTAGCGTTCAATGTCACACCTGACTAACAAGGAATAGTGCCCAAAATTTGGTGATTTCAAAATGTACTGTGATTGAGTGCTAAACGACTAATAATAACATCAAGAAAATATGAATCTAGAGCCTAAACAGTACCTTATTGTGAACAAACCTCCTGTTTAGTAGGAAAATTAACGTGAGAAAGTGAGTGATAGTCGCTTCACTAATCCGCTTGTCCCTTTCTAGCTAGCTGGTGCCTGGCCTACCTTCCGTCACTACTCTACGGTCTGCCTGCCTAGCTTCAACTAAGCGCAACTTGAGACCTACGCATTGAAAAATACCTGTATCAGTACACAGTGGTTACTTCAATAGTAAACCAGAGAAACATTTATGTCTAATGCAAATGTCAAGTGAGTGTATGATTCCATCTATAGAGCAGTTTGCCTTCTCACAGCAAAGAGACAATGAGTATTAAATGTTTTTATGAAGACAATGGTGTTTACCACGGATGTTGGATTTCAATAAGGGAAAATAGAATTTACTGCTCAATAGATAAGTGGGGCTTATAACTTCAAAATAATCAATGTTATTAATCATGTCTTCAGTTTGTTAACGAAATAAGTTCAGCAGTATCCAAGATAGTAATCTATTGATATTAAAATTCAAGGGCAAAATGATGTATGAATGAAGCTTCATATTCACTAGGCATCAATTCGTTTGCACAAAACAATTTACTTTGGATTAACAAAGTTGTTTACTCATATCTGACGATTCAACGAGTGGAACATCACATTATATTGTGAAACAATGATTGCCAGTGAATATGCAGCTTTAAAGTTTTGTATGATCATGGATGAGTTGTATATAAAGAAGGTGGTACTTACAAGAGGGCCATGAAGGGGGTTAGAATCTGCGCTGGTTGCCACCTGATGTATAACCAGCGGCGGTAGCGCCTGCACCGCCGCCGGCGGCTCCGCCGGTGGAGTACCCACCGTTGCCGCCGCCGTTGCCGTTGCCTCCGCCTGCAGTGTAATTATCTAATACTAATTAGATACTCCATTCTATGCGTATTTAGTATTTCAAGTGTTTATATAATTTTTCGATTCAACATTTGTTGTAAAATGCATAGATACTACAAAAATAAGTTCTGTATCTGTTTCAACTAGCGATAGAGAATATCACAATAAGGTTTGCCTTTCAAACTTCAAAATAGTTTGTAAACTATGTGATACAGTAACATACATTATCAATGTGATAAAATTTGTGTTGTAGAACACACAGGAGACAGGCAAACAAGAACATTGTTATTGTTACAATATCACAGCATTGTAGATAAGTGAATGTGATAAGTTTACTTCGAAACCGCTGAACACTTCGAAGATAATAAAATTGCGGACTCATTGCTGTACACAGTAACCAACCTTGATTATACGGCTGTGCCCTTTGCGTGTTGTAGTTAGCGCGCATCGGTCCGCCGCTGAAGCTCTGCTGGTACCCAGCTCCGAAGTTCCCCCCGCCCCCCTGCTGCCAGCTGCCGCCCTGGTCGCCGCCCCAGCCCTGGTTCCCTTGGCTCCAGCCGCCCCCGCTGTTGTTGCCGTCCCAGGGCGTCTGGTTGCTCCAACCGCCTTGCCCGCCGCTACTGTAGCCCGAGTTGTACCCGCCACCTGTGAACAAAACATGTGTTAGTCATTTGGAAGGGAATATAAGTCTATTACCTACCTCGGTGGTGTGACCACCTGGAGGTTTAATATCCTCCAGCTTTTTTACAACTACGTGTCATTTACCTGGTGGTGATGGCAGCTGCCTGCGATAACTGCACAGCCACGCATTGATATCGCTCGAACAAAAGTGTCGCGTTGTTGCGACAAAAAATCTCCACTTTAGATGCGTTAGAAAATGAATGTGTTAGCCACGCATGTCGCGACGATGTCAGAAACCTTGAGCTTCACTTAGGGCATGTTTAGTTGCATGCTTTTGATGGAATTGCTCAGTCTCTTTTGTAAAAATAGCGAATGCCATCTGATGAGTGAGTTAGCAATATTTTGATGTATAAATTATTCATCGAAGTAGTAATAATATCATTCACATTTATTATGGCTAATAAATGTATGAATTAAAATTTTGATAGGACATATTACAAGTAAAAAACCAACCTGAACATGTCATTTGACCATGCAAGTAGTAAAACAGTCAAAAAGCACAAAGTCCGGGTTAGACTTGTCATTAGTTGATTCATTCAAGTCGGACCAACACTACAGCTCCATACAACACCTGAGTGCAATGTGAAAGTATCTTCCTTTCCGCAGTCTCCACCTACTGCAGACACCTTACACCACCATACCCTACTTACTTCCCCCGGGGAATAAGTGAGTGAATTACCCCATTGCTGCGCATTTTGACCGCCCCAGCCGCCACCACCGCCGCCGCGACCGCCACCGCCGGAACCTGTGGTGATCTTAGACTTAGCTTTGACATAATATCCTACTGTCGCCCCGATTTGCCAGCACCAGCAACCGTCGCTATAATTTTGAACCTAAAATCGAATCTAACATGGATGATCTAATTCTAATGTTTATAAAACAACAGTAAGATTCTATTCAATTCATAAATAAAAGCAAATACAGGACTAGAACAATCAATCATATTTAATGATTGATAAAAACAAGCTTTGCAACGAAAATATCACATACCATAATGTAGCCAATTAATTTTTACAAGCAAGTTTTCTATTAAATAAACTAGTCAAGCTTTAAACTGATCTAAACTTTATGGCAGGTGAAGATAGCTGTAAGATGCTGCACAATAATAAACCTTAAGTGGAAGTAAGTAGGTCGCAACTGTGACCTGCAAGTGGCTAAAATCTCAGAAGCTGCCATTAAGTTTGTGTGCCACACTACGAACACAAGTTTTATTTACCATACTGTTGTAATCACAGTATTCACTAACTAATGTATCACTACTGTAATCAAAGAATGGTAAATGAAAATTATGATTTGGCACAACTAAGTTGATCTAACGTGAAAGTAACCACATCTAAAAGGGTTGGCTTTACCTATAATGAAATAGAACAAGTTGCATAAATTATATTAGTGCCATACCCCACTCCTGCTGCTGATTTTGTCTGCTCCAGCCGCCACCGCCACCGCGGCCACCTCGTCCGCCACCACGCCCGCCACCGCCACCGCCTCCGCTGCCACCACCGGGCCCGCCTGCCATCTCAGATTTGGATAATGCCTTCTTCACGTCTAAACGGTGGCCCTTCACTTTGTGGTTTGGAGTACCTAGAGATAAAAAAAAAACAGTTTCAAATAGAGTATTTACATAGGCCAAGTGAGAGATGGACAACGCTATAACAATGTCAGGTACTTGAATAGTGTATCAAAAGCATACAAAATATTTTGTTAAAATTTTTTAAAGTCTTCATCAGGTGCTACAAGCTTGTTTTTTTTCCGGTTTTTGGATAAAATTGTATAAAAATAAAGAGGGCACAGACATACATATCTGACCAAACACCACACATAAACCTAACATTTAACACAGTGTACAGAAACATCTGTAATGGGCACTTACCGCATATTTTGTCAACGGGATCATAATCATCAAACTCAACAAATCCGAACCCCCTCTTCTTGCCAGTTTCTTTTTCTGTGACCAAGCTGACCGACACAATGGTGCCGTACGAGCTGAAGTACTCCTTCAAGTCCTCTTCCTCAATCTCTTGCTTCAGCCCACCGACAAACAGTTTCTTCACTGTGGCACTGGCGTCCGGCCTATTTATCTCTTCTCTTGGCACTGCCCTCTTTGGTTCTACCACACTGGAATTTTATTAAACTCATATTTAAACTACTACTTTGCCCCAAACTGTATCTCACAAACTGTGTATCAATATCGACTTAAACATTGTATTTACATAGAGCTATCAGCCTACAAAATTTCACATGATGGTATCAACATGAACATGTCCAAACATTTTATTTTACTATTTGCTGTACCACTAAACTAGGTATTAGGACATGATTTGCTACTTATGTCGCCGACTTAAATTCAATTAGCCTCAAGCAAATACTTGTTTTCAGCTTTATGATACTGGTCACATAGTACAATATAAGTAACATGACATGTATAGTAGGTACTAGCAACTGTGGCTTGAATATAAGGTTCAAGGAAAAAACATATTATTATCATAATTCCATTTTGATAAGAACAAAATAAGTGAACTATGTTATCCATACAGGAAAATAATGTAATTTTTTTCTCACCGTGCATCAATTTTGTGTGGTCTATTGCTCTGAGCATCATCCACCATATGGGCCCTCGAGTATGTAATGAAGCCAAAGCCCCTGGACCGTTTCGTCTGTGGATCTTTCATGACCACTACGTCGACAATTTCCCCCCATTGCTCGTAGAACTCTTTCAATGACTGGTCATTGGTGCGGTAATCAAGGCCGCCAATAAAGAGTTTCCTCAAATGTTCAGGCTCCTCCTGTGAATATATATTATTGTTTAAATTATTTTAAAACTGTTAGCAGACATGTAAGTTGCTATCCGATGGTCAACACCTGCTCATAACAATACCGAAATTAATGCCACCCGCAACTTAGGTTAGCAAAATCTAGTATTCATAAAATTTATATAGCAAATCTAATAGGTATGTATTATACCCTTAGACATTTGATTCTAAGTCAAACTGAAATGTAACTCAACACAGTGAAATGACAAGATTAGTACCTAGGCCTCGCATGAGGCTAGTAAGGTTACTGACAGGATATAGTTGACTGGACTTCTGTTACAATCCAATATCCACCCACTACACCCAGATATAGCAAGGTATTGTACCTACTGACTGACTGGTAGCAGCTCTCAACAGCAGCATTATAGAATTAGGAACACCACCAATGCTTCGAGAGCATGGTAAGTTAATATAAAAGACGAGTGAGATAAGGTAAAAATCTTAATAAAAGACCACGATCTTATTGTACAGCCAGAACTCTTTTTTCAACGCCTTCAATTGACTTTTTATGTTCCATCCAGCCATCATTAAAGAAATAATCACAGTAAAAGTTCGTGTTTTTCTGAAGAAAAATCCCGTTTACTCACGTATTCGTCACCGCTTCCGTTTGGTTTCATGTTGAGTTGGCTTGAACTACTTTGCTAAACTCAGATGAACTTTGTACTTCGTAGGTACTGGGCTCTGATCTGTATTTATGAGCTAACAAGAAGGAAAGCTTATTAAATTTCCAATATTTTGCGATAATTAGTAAAATATTTCTTTCACACTTTACAGACAAAATACTGAGAAAAGGGAAAAGAGAAACGTCACCCACTTGCTTGGCGCTTGCTCACTTTGCAGTTTGCTTCTCTTTTGTTTTTTCTTGCTTTTTTTTTACCGGTGGGGTACTGTGCACAGAATATAAAAATACTCGTGGCCAGCTCGCGGTAATTTTAATATATCGATGTTATTACAATTTGGACTAGATCTATTAGTACCAAAACTGTTTAATTTTTTTAACATTACATTACAATATGGGCTATTTATTTAATTCTAGTTTTTTTTAATAGTATTTTGACTACACCTAACTAAGTATTATAGAGATTCTTGAGTTCTAAAAGCTAAATCTAAACTAATACAATATTATCAGACTAATCGACTAAATTATTAACCATGGTGCATCACTACTACATTTCCGGTTATTTTCGTTCGTTTTGTTCATCATTAGCTATTTCCATAGATTCTTTCAACTCTTCGTTCACTCAACTTCACTCAAATCGCATCAATCAATATAGGTGATTCATTCATTCATCACGTCCTTTCTTTTTGGCTTGGCGTCGAACACGAATGGTTGTGTTGAAGCCGTTGTGAAATTAATTGTGTGGCAATTATTAAAGTCCAGAAAGGTTTTAATTTAAGTATATTTCAAGTAAAAAAGTGTTTGTAGACGGCATCATGAGGCCGCAGAATGGCGATGATGGATATGTAAGTAAAGCACTATACATAACTACCGCGTGATTTCTTTGTCCCAACCCGATCTAACCTCAATGATTCACTATGATAAAACGCTTTATTATTTCTGTTTCATTACAGAAGTGTCTGTACCAAGCATTTTTGTAACGATTTAATGCTTTACTGTTAGTTAATTTCCATGAGATAACGATTGACCTCATTATAGTAGGTACCTACCTACCTACAATTTGTATGGCGATGGACGCGTTGCCGCCGCCATTTTGTTATACTAGCGTCTTATTTTCAGGATGAGCCCGAGGTGCACCGCAAAATCTTCATCGGAGGATTGAATTATCGTACCACCGATGAATCATTAAAGTCACATTTTGAAAAATGGGGGGAAATTGTAGATGTTGTTGTAATGAAAGATCCAAAAACCAAGCGGTCTCGTGGCTTCGGTTTCATCACGTACTCCAAGGCGCACATGGTTGACGACGCGCAGAACAATAGGCCGCATCGCATTGATGGACGGTAAGGTTCATTTCTTGTCTAATCATACATCTATTTGTGTTACTTTTGCAGTCCAGCTATGTGAAAGTTTGTTCTCGTTTTCACATCGTTTTATACTGCAAAAAATAATGACTTGTCTTGGTGAATGTCTCGTGTATTTAGACCACATGGCATTTTCTGACGAGCCGACAAGCTAACCTATCTAGGTCACATTGAAGTTGGTGTTATGTACACTTTGGAATAGAGAAAAATATTATTCACTTAAACACATCATTGTATTTTACCTCCTTTTAAAATTATTACAACAATGAAAAGGTTCATAATTTTTTAATAGGTACTTATTTTATTTTGTAGAGTTGTTGAAACCAAGCGTGCTGTAGCAAGGCAAGATATTAAAAATCCTGAAGCTGGAGCTACTGTGAAAAAATTGTTCATTGGTGGCATTAAGGATGACCATGATGAAGAACAACTCCGACAATATTTTTCCAACTATGGCAGTGTACAGAATGTCAGTATTGTCACAGACAAGGCCACAGGAAAGAAGCGTGGATTTGGTTTTGTTGAATTTGATGACTATGATCCCGTTGACAAAGTTTGCTGTAAGTTTTAACCAATAATTATACTTCATATATGACTCATGTATTCGTTCCACAGTCTTGCCCCAGAATGGATTACTAATGTCCACCTCTGGCTTCTCTAACTGTGGATATTAAAGTATTGATTTAAGCTATACCTGACTATGCCTAATTAGTAGATCTGGTACGCAAGTCAATAAACAGTCTATTTTCTACATTTTTTTAATGATTTTTTACTCTGCATTTTTCTTATTATGACTAACTTCGACAGTGAATGCCCCACACAAAATAAACGGAAAACAATTGGATGTCAAAAAAGCCCTTCCTAAAGATGGCGGTGAACAGAGAGGTGTTGGCAGGCAAGGCGGAGGAGGAAGACAAGACAATTGGGGTAATGTCGGTTAGTAAAAATTCTACCAGAAATTCATCACTGCAATTTCATTAATTTATACTAATTTTTTATGACAAAAATTGCAGGTTATGGCAATAACCAGGGAGGATGGAACAACTCCAATCCTTGGGATAACAATCAGGGAGGCTGGGGAGGGGGTAACCAGGGCGGTGGTTACGGTGGGGGTGGAAATGGCCGCGGCGGGGGCTGGGGCGGCAACCAAGACTTCGGCAATTACAATCAGCAAAGTTACAGTGGGGGCCCCACGAGAAACCAACAATACAGCAATAACAGAGCGACGCCCTACAACATGAATCAGGGCGGTGGTGGGGGCAGCAGCAGCGGCGGTGGCGGCGGTGGCTATGGTGGCGGCAGCGGAGGTGGCGGCGGCGGTGGCAACTATGGCGGGGGCCAGGGCCGAGGGGGCCGTTTCTAGACGACGTAAGTATAACACCTCCACATCCATTCATATCCATCACTCATCACATCACCAATATTCATCAACTACTCATTGAAATATCCCCCACTTGCGACTACCGGAATAGGAAGTCGTGTGGTATAGATGTTGAGTTCTGTTGATTAGGATATTTACCTGAGCACTACATAGCATTAATTGAGCATAGGCGGACAGTATATGCTTAGTTTCTTCAACAAAATAGTCCAGTGATAGTTATGATTAATGCTATGAAGGTAGCCGCTTTTGTTAGCATGTTTAACTTGTACGTGTCTGATAACAGGTTTTTTCAATCTCTAGGTTTCGTGCTAAGTACACTAGTAAGGCAGAGTATTCCGTGCTAGTGTAGGCAGTCTGCTCCGGAGCCTAGATACGCACCCTATGCTCCACGCGAGACCACCTAGGAGACGCCGTCAGGATACCTATACTTATTTAGCAGAAGCTAGTGATTTTTTAAACTTTTAGAAGAATATGATAGAATTGTGTACTGATTGTAATGTGGTCTTCTATTTATTGTAGTACCTAGGTACTGTCGTGACATACGTGTAAGGATTTCATAGTTTGTTAATGGAATATTTTCAATGAGTAATTTAGTACAACTTTAGGATTAAAATATTATGTAAGTTTTCTGAGAACATAGCTGTTAGGCTTAGTATACACTATCAGTTGACGATATAAATGGGAAATCATGATAGTAGATTTAAAATATTTTTCTTTATTCTACATAAATATTAACTCAGTATTAAGTTCTCAAATAGTAATAGGTATAGAATTGATTAATGACTTATAGGTTAATTTAATGTAAAATAAATTTTAATACAAAATCTGTAGGGTTGTTTTCTTAGATTTGTAAATATTCCTAGTTTTTATTTCTATTAATTTTATTTTTACCTTTGTCAGCAAGAATATCAAGTTGTGCTTGGAATTGTTAGTTAAATAGTACCTACTTTTGTTTTAAAATTAAAGCACAACTGCTGACAATCATGTACCAGATAAATATCTGTACAAATTAAAATAAACTTTAATCAGGTAGGTATGTATTGCCATACAAGTTTCTGGTTACAAGAATATTATTTATTTTGTACGATTGTTCCTCATAAGTGTAGATAGTGTACCGTTAACGTAACGGTCACAAAAACCACTTTCCCGCTCCTTCCGTTATGTAGTTTCACAGCCGTTGTGTAGATGTCGCCCTGGCAAATTAGTCATCACGGTCGCGCCTTGGTATGGGTAGGTACTTTGGTAAGAAATATTTTATAGTGGCATGTAGAGATACATTATTAGTCTGTAGCAGCTATGTAGCTACTGTTTTGCGGATAAAAGTTTGCTGTATATTTCATAAAGCAGTTGCTTTCTTGTTACTCTTGGTTAGATATTATTTGAACAGCTGCCAGTTTATTTATGCCATGAGTCATGGCTGTCTCCAATCTAATAAAATATAAAGAAATACTATCTAACTAAATTAAATATATTAATTTTAGTCTGGCTTTGAATTACGGTTCGCCGGTGTTCTGTTGGCCTCATTCATCAAGACATAGAAACTGTAGCAGTAGGACAGTAGTTTCAGATTGTTAATATTGTTATTGTCTTTTTCATCTCGATATTATACTGTATTCTCTCATTTCATGTAGATGTATGGTGCTGTGTGACAAATATATTTTTGGCTTCTATGACGTTCTTGTCAAAATCGTGGGTTTATCGTCCGAACAAATGAGGCAGGTAGTTCGTTAGGTTCTTTTCTTTATCTTCTGTACCAGGGTTTACTTCCCTGCATTTCCTAACTTTGTTCGCATCTTGCATATTGGATTGGTAAAGTTGTCTTCAACTCGCGCAAGAAATTTCAAAATACCTATCTAAAAGCAAAATAACAATAGACCAGTAAGTAGTTTGCTATTGTCCACAAGCAACTTTGTTGTTGTACATACCTAGAGT
This sequence comes from Hylaea fasciaria, assembly GCA_905147375.1. Classification (NCBI taxonomy): domain Eukaryota; kingdom Metazoa; phylum Arthropoda; class Insecta; order Lepidoptera; family Geometridae; genus Hylaea; species Hylaea fasciaria. The sequence goes on from LR990200.1 coordinate 8,602,084, forward strand.
AGATAAGAATTACCCTCTTAATATCGGTAACAACAAAAGCCATGTCGCCATTAACGGTGATTAGTAGGCATATACTTATAGAGCCGAGTTAATTTTGATGGTCGAGCCAACCTGACTAGTCGGATATCCTCTAGAAATCTACATATCAAACAAATTCGCGTTAGTTACACTTTACACCACTTCTAACTCGACAACGACTGGACGGATTTTGATTGATCTTTGTTTTATTGAGTTTGTCTCCGCTCCGAATAACTACTAAAACATGGGAGAAAGAAGAAATTGTCGAAAAACTATAAAGAACATTCACTTTCCAGTGGGTTCCCAACGAGTCACACCAGATCCGGTCACAGAGTGACTCGTGGGGAGTTTTTTCCCATCGAGTTACACAAGTGTAACACGTTGGGAACTCTTCTATTAAAAAAGTGGCAACGAGTAAGTAAAATAAGACCACCCACCCCGACACAGAGAGGTTACGTTGTTAGGGTTTTTTTTATAACTACCTAGTAATCGCTTTATAACTATATATAATATGAGTTGACCGAAGCATTTTTCTTTTTGAGTCGCACTATTACTCGTTGCAACTTTTTTTAAGAAGTGTTCCCAGCGTGTAACATTGTAACAGTGTAGGTATAACTCGTTGGGGAAAAAAAAACTCACAACGAGTCACTCTGTGACCGGATCTGGCGTGACTCGTTGGGAATCCACCCACTTTCCCATACATTTTAAATCGAATGGTGGCTTGAGTCGGGCCAGATAGTCTAGAAATACTTTGAAACGCCAGTATCACGGGCAGGCGCCTCAAACCAGATAATTATAATATAACGTGAAGGTAAATTCTATATTCACAAAAAAAGCCAGCGCAGCCGTTAACATACAATTCGCCAAATCCATACTCGCACTTATGAGTTTCAGGAATTTATTTATATTTTCTAATATTTTGAATTTTATTTTCATGGTGAACTACGGGGACGTCGGGGTCTTAACGATCTGCCGAGTTCTTTATTGCCACAGGTAAGTTTTATGTTTGGTTGACATAACTACGTGAAGAAATGAACTGACGATGAAATATATTCATTATAATTATACATTAATTAAGGCTTTAATATTACGGTTTTACGTGAAAAATAAATATGATAGAGATAACATTTTGTTTTATTATTTTATCCCTTTGCTTAGTTACGAATTTTATGAATTACCTACATATATTTGATCAGCTACATAGTCAGGACTTGCCCAAATAAGACATTAGAAAATATTGACTCTTAGGTTTACACGAGACAACTTGCGAAAAACCGGCCAAGTGCGAGTCGGACACGCGCACAATGGGTTCCGTACCATTATCTGTAAAAACGCCAAAGAAACTGTCGTATGTGAGCCCCCAATGATTATTTTATTGTTTTTTTATATTTATTGTTATAGCGGCAACAACGGTTTTATTATCCTTTGGGTACGGAACCCTAAAAAAGCTTCCGCTATGAGGTGAGCGAGACTCCGTATCAAGGTCTGCAGAACAGAACATTATGCCTTCATGGATGCTACGATTATTCTCACTAGTTCTATCCGATTCGATCGAGCTAATACGGTTACCTACTTACTGCTATGACTTACTGGGACAACTGTTTTTTATTAAAAGGCATTTTGAAATTTATTCGCGTTCAGCGATGTAAAAAAAGAGTTACCTAACAGAAAAGAGTTGCCTGTCAAAAAAGAATAGTTACTGGCTACTGCGTAACTAGTGCTTTATGCTGATAAATGGGAAGACTCCAACCCAACATACGCATACGGTTTATTGTGATCTCACTGTTGGGAATTTAAAGTGTAATGCCATGCACGCATAAAATGCGCAACTTGGACTAATATTATGTAGGTAGGCACTTACCTACGTATTGCTATTATAATAATCAAAGGAGTTCTACTTCGGCAACGGATTGCACGCGGGGGGTTTCAGTTTTTAGTTGTTTCTAGGACTTCTACATGGGTAGGTGTGGCTAAATTAGCACAATCACTGATGCATCGATTCCGAAAAAACAAAGTGGCTCGCATTTTATCATCAAGGCAGAAGCCTCACGAGGGGTGACTTGTCGATGAAATTGATGATATTTCACCCCCCCTGAAGGCTCCGACACTTATACCTACTGAAATCACCCAGTATGTATCAATCTCATACTGTAATCACGCTGTCGCACCTTCTATGGTCGCACCATTGTCCAGAAGTGGAGAAAATAGCGAGTGGTAGATAACAACAGGAATGTTAGGCACTTCCTGAAGAGGACGATGTACTTACTCAAGTAATATGCATGACAGTCGTCCAATCAAAGTTAGTAATTGTGTATTGGGTATGTACCTACTATCTACCACGATAATTTTCTCGTGAGACAGCGAAGAAGGCAGTTTTAAAACTTCACGATCACGTGTGTCAGTGGAAGGTAGGCACGCGGGCCCGTTGCGGAAACCATCGCTGATTTCACTTTCGTTTTACCTATCTACGTGGAAAATCCGCAGTGAAGGTAAACAACCTACCGGAATTATACTAACGATCTTTAAGTACCTACCTATTCACTTTACCTAATGAGGGTTGATGCCTATCATATTTTGTGAGTAAGTAGGTAGGTAAGAAACATTACTTATCGAACTAGTCGCACAATAAATATAAACAGGAAAACATAGTATCTACCTACATAATTATTCCGTCCCGATCCTTATACCTAGTAGGTATTATATAGGTAGGTATACCTAGTAGGTATATATAAGTACCTACGGTCGGACTCATTGTTACATGTTTTAGTTTCTAATTCTATTGTAGATTAGATACCTACCCTAGTTACGCAAAATATACTTTTTAAGGAGTAGGTACACAAGTACCTAGGTACCTATATTAAATTTAAGATACGGAGATATTCAGCTAGTTCAGCGGCCAACCGTATCCTTAGAAGAATAAAATATGTAGGTATACTCGTAGTAGGTACAGAGAAATAGTCCCAGACGTTTCCAGGCGATACATCAACTAACTCTCAAACTATGAACCAGATTTTTAAAAGTAGGTAGGTATAGCAATCATGCAGTATAACTGTATAACGCATGATGAAGATAAAAAGTAGGTAGGTAGGTACCTATACTCTTACATAACACAGCATTAAGGTAGTTGTTATGTCAGCAAATGTTTCGGCTAATAAATCATGTGAGCCATATTTTATACGGCTACGATACCAGCAGAGTGCAGTGGTGGTGGAGTGGTATGATAGGTGGGGATCCAGTTCAGTTCACCTAAGGTCTGCATACACAACAAACTTTCAGTTAAGGAAGGATGCTATAGTATAATAATAGTAGCTTAATTTAAGTATAGGTAGGTACGTAAGCATTCAAATAAATTTTAATTGCCATTACTATAGTGAAGAAAAGTTTAGTATAGTCAGGATCGTTACGTCTTATTCTGTAATGATGATTATACTCCTGATGATACAAAATGCTACCACAGGTTCATACATATACATACGTAGACGTAAATGGATCATGACACTTGTGAATTATCGCCACATGGTATATTATTATTTACTGCATGATTTGGGGTGCCACCGCGTCTGGGCCGTTAATATTAAAAAAAACGCATCGTTTTAGCTGCACCTAACGGAGCATCTCGTGCATAATGCTCTGCTCCAGATAAGGGTCGGCTCGAGTGTGTGCACCAGACTTAATATTTTGGCGCATGGAGAAAGTAGGTGCGCGAGGTGGTGGCCGAAGACCCCGAGCGGCGCGGCACTTGGTGCAACCGCGCGGCCGCGGCCGAACTCGGCCCGCGATTCATGGGCGCCCCTTTGCGAAATAATGCCATTGAATCGCTGACGACTAATTCGCCAGTGGACGCATCAAGCGCGGAGATGCCGCTCAAATAAATAGTGGCGCGCACTGATAATAACACCGCGCTCGACCCAGGATCCCCACGATGTGCCAATGGAGAATTGTGACTATAATTTACGTGGTTCTTACGATAGAAGCGTCTGCCGCGAGGGAGTTGACATCCCCGGACGCAGCCACTCTTCACAATCATGTAAGTTCTTTTTACACTGATTTGTTTAATCTAAGGTTAACGATACGGTGTATCGGTCATAGCACTATGCGTATAAGCGCAATGACTTCAATGAACACTTTTACTTTCGATGTGCACTTCACGCAGCTCTTGTTTTGCTTAGATGCACACGTTGTGGATTTGTTTACATAAAAAGATGAACTAATATTGTAAACCTAAGTAAGCACCTCTAATGTTATTATATTATTAATCTAATATGATTTTTATATTATCCCTTCTTTGTTTCGTTCGTTTAGGGCTTAGGGGATCTGCGTTGTTGCCACTCCTGATTTCATGAAGATTTATGATGATCTGACCACAATGACAAACGATTTTAAGATTTTTAGACTTTAATAACAACAAACAGCTAAAATACTGGCTTAATTGCTTATCTAGCTTGTCTTAAAAAATAATAATTTATTGGCTCGTGAACTGAATTATTTTATTGATAGACTGAATTATTTTGTTGAGTTTTTAGTTTAGAGGGGTGGCGACTAACCTGAAAAATGCTTGTTTTGACGTTACTTGCTGTACCTACTTAAACACACGAAACGAAACAAACTTTATTTGTGGATATGAAAAAACGATATCACAGCGGCGCGTATTTTATAATGATTTATCTTTATATCCACGTTTTTATTTGTACTAGTATGTTTGGTAGGTACTATATTATATAATAAATATTGTTTCAAATTTGTGCCAGGTGTTTTGCCAATGCGTTAATAATGTACCTACCTAACTACCTACCTAGTTTGTTATATTGAGTGTTATGCGGTGCGATACAATATGACGTATACCTACCTATATGTCTTTCAATGTGTTAAGTTATATATTTTATTATTATTATTCACTTATTTATTTACAATCTTAGGCCAAAATTTTTACAGTATATTCTTACGAAAATACAAATAAAAAATATTATAAAAAACTTAAGCGTAGGGTACCACCGCTAGCGGAGCAGGGCCGGTTATTATTATGTCTACTAAAATAATCTCATAAACAAAGGTTGTATATTTTTTATCATCCGAAAACGGCTCTATAATCCATGCTGGGCTAGCATGGTAGAGCCCACTCAATGTCGCCACGAGGCCTGCATCCCAGGAGCGGGAACATAATAAAACTATACTGGTTCTGTGAAAATTCGACCTTGCGATCAGGAATCTATAACCTTTTATCACTAAAACTTGTTCACTATTCAGTAAGCACCTACTTACTTAAGGTTTTCACCAAATTTATAAATAAATGGGACTATAGCAAATTTCCCCCTTTTTGCCCCCGATTCCCCCCACTTTAAAAACTTTTTCACAACAACTTGTTCAGAATTTGGCTATTAAGGTTTCCACCAAATATCATAACACTAGGCTAGTAAATGACGCTACGACAAACTTTTACCTCTTTAACCCTTTTTACCTCCTATCGAAAACGCTTACGACAAAAAAATGCCTAAAATCAAAGAACCTGTATTCTTACCTAACCTCGTAAAAATTTAGAAATAAGTACGACCTGTAGCCCGGAACAAACATCCCGACAAAAGCAAAATCGGCCACTCTTAAAATGGAGACTTTTGCTCACTTCGTTCGCTCGGCAAAATACGCATTTTTAGAAAACAAATTAATAGGGAGTATTAGCTTTGCTATCAATAACAGCCAGCTATAAAAGTAAGCTATTTAAGATAACAGGTGAAACAATAGCAGTGGCATTATTATGGTAATGCCACTCTGACCTTTGCATTAGAATTTGTTGCATAACACTGCACACTGCACAACAACTAATTGTTAGCGTCTTTCTCTGCATGATTGTAGCGAGGTTTAGTAGGTACCTACCTACCTATTCGACAAATTAGATTAATAATTTATCAGGTAAAATTCCACTACTGGCTTAGCTCGTTATGTTATGTTAGAAATTATAATTTACTAATATCTAAGTTTTCATCGATAAACAGAGTGATTCATGATTTACGATACTTAGTGTAAATCTGGAGCGGGTTGGTATATTAACCCTAAAATAAAGACAGAAGAAGAATATGACCCTCAAAACAATATTTGACTTTGTCAGCCATCTGCGCTCTCGCCTCCGGAGCGAGTATTGCCTGTCGCTGACGGCAAGATACTTACGTTGTAATAACACGTATCCTATCTATACGAATATACGTCAAGGAGGATCATCATTATCAAAGAAGAGGACGCCACGCAAAATATATAAGTATTAATATTCAGTGGTTAATATGGGTAGGATTAAAAAAAAAGGCAACCTACCTACCTAATATTGCAAGGTTAAGTAAATTAATTTAATTTAATTTATGTAACTCGATGAAGCGGATGTATTAATACCCACTTTCGCCGGAGCTACTTACGTATGGATAGTATAATGTGCTGATTGTAATATAATTATGAAATTAGGTTATTACATTATGACGTCATTAATTATTAACATGGTTTGAAATCAACTAAGTACAGATTATTCGTGTTTCTGCGTCTTGCTTGTTCGTTAGTCTGGTAGAGTTAATCGTTGATTCTAGCTGCAAAGTATCTACCTACGTAGGTAGAAATTCAAGCTAGTTTATAATCATTTAGTATGTAATTCTTGTACAAACGGACACAATGTCACAGATAGGGCATGCTATCCGGATATCCGGATATCCGCATTATCCGGATATCCGCCGAATATAATATCCGAATATCAATACTATTACTATTCGGATAATACGAATTTTACGGATACTTACTTATTTTATCAAAACTACGTTATTTTTTAATGATATTGTTATAAAATTACTCATCATCATCATCAGCCTGAAGACGTCCACTCTAGAACCTTTCTTCCCCATCGGTTATCAGTTCTACGACCGATGTGGCCTTATTGGTTTTATTTTGACGGCGTCGTCATGCGTGGTAAGTACCTACTTAACTACTTACTTAATTTTATTTCCAACTTACACAAACAGAAAATAAATACTAAAAACTTACTTAATTAACTTTTTTAACCAATCCAATGCCTACATACTTAAACTTTATCCTCCTGCGCATACAACTATTATAGTTATAAAGCCGAGAGCGTTTTGCACTAAATTGGATAATTTGGAGAAGTTTTATTTTATCTGTACCTACTGAATGTACCATGTATGTACCTATAGGCGTGTCGAAAGATTTTGAAATCCTCTTCCATAATAGCGGTACATATTTACTATTTGCGAAAAAACCTTTATTTCGGTAATAAATTTGAGTTTAACGAAGTTAAAACCCTTTTTCTAATATTTTTTTAAATAGTGCGCCAAAACAGCTCGCGGTGTCATGGCTTCGGGTCTGACATCACGCTTAGGTAAACATATTGTAAATATGTCTATGCGTTACGAAGATTAAACGAAACATTTAGATACTTAGTGTGATACCAATGAATTCCGAAGTTTATAAGTGGTGTGCAGTACCGCAGTGTAAAAACACATCAATAAGAACACCCGACAAAGTGTTTTTACATTTTCCAAACAATAAAATAATAAGAGTTAAGTGGTTAAAGCTCGCACGGCGAAACTTCTGTGAAGACCACTTTGATGTGAGTATGTTATCATGTAATTATAGGTCTTAAAATGTTTGTTTGACTGGAAATAGTTGAATTAATGCGGCTATGGAATAATTAATTTATTGAGGTTATGTTTGTTTTGGCCTTGGCTATCATTCCTTATCAAAATTCGTTTTCTTTTTTGAGGTGTCAAATGACATGGAAAATTATATGGAGTAGGTATCATGGTGATGGTATCAGTATCACCAGTACGTATGAAACCAGAATGTTTGCCCCATAAATTTACACGCCAATCAGACAGGAAAATACGAACATCCGACACAACTGAGCGACCTTATATATAGCTAAGAAACGAAGAATGATGGTTCTTGAAGTGACTTACAAAGAAGTCTTCACGTTTCGGAACTCAGACGAGCAAAATTCTTTATTTGTTACCAGGAAATCGCCCTACATTATATATCAATCCTAGGCAAATTAGAGCTATTTGCCTTAACAAAGCTTGGTTCCATTGTTATATTGTAGATTAAAGTCGATAAATCACACGTTAAATAATAAAAAAACCACTCCAAAACCGCAAAGCAGTATTCACAACAACAAAATACAGTGGTATCAGCGGAGTTTACCTAAGCGTGACGTCATGCGCTGTGATTGGTGTTTCAATCAAAATGGCCGATAGCAATATTTTAATGTTTTATTTTATTGAAAATCTTCATAATCTGATTATTTTAAATAAAACTTACCCGTGTTTTAAATTATTTTAGTATGTAGATTGCCCTAAAATTATTAAATCGACGATTCTTTGATACTGTCGACACGCCTATTGTATAAATATTATAATAATATGTTATTATTATTATCACTATTAGATCTCACTCGCGTCGTTACGGATCGTCGATACTGAAGTACATAGATTAATACAATTCTGTTGCATTGTTTATATTAGGTATACAAGGTGTATCGGCAAGGTGTAGTAATATTGAAATGTGGGTATGTGTACCTGGTGATGAATCATTTGCCAGGGTACTAAAACCTGAAATCGATAATCGATTTTTTCACTCAAATTGACAAAATAACTAAATATTACAACCCTAACATGATACGGATGACGTCACGTTACGCCGGTCACACAACGCTTGCGCGATGCAGGATTTCTTAGAAACGACCCTGGCGCCATCTAGTAATTTTTGGTGGAACTTTTACGAGTAATGCCGCCGGCTAGACGTGTACAGTCTTACCCAACTTATATGGTGCGTCGTGAATCTTCGTTCGCGCAGAAAATAAAGTATGGTCCGAAGATTAACGAAAGAATGCTTAACACTTACAATCAACCTAAGATCACTATTATAAGGTTCATAATATACTGCAGCTGTTAGTTCCATCTCACTCATGCCACGCGGCGATCGCTAAGATGGCGGGGCGGCTGCCGACCAATAGCGGTCAAGAGCATTTCCCGCGCTTTGAAAATTCATCTTCTGCGCAGGTAGAACTGCGATGTGCAACAGCTGCAGTGTATTATGAACCTTATAATAGTGATCTTAGGTTGATTGTAAGTGTTAAGCATTCTTTCGTTAATCTTCGGACCATACTTTATTTTCTGCGCGAACGAAGATTCACGACGCACCATAGAAGTTGGGTAAGACTGTACATGTTAGCCTATGCCTCAAGTTCACTGACATCGCCCAGCTGATAACTAGGGTTGAACGATGGTTAGTTTTGCAGTAAACTTTGACGTGTAATAATTCATTACCGTAACTACTTACAGATTTATAGTACCTCCAGACTACTTCGAAATATGTATGTGTATGCGTAGTTTCAGTATTACTACACCTTGCTGTTACACCTTGTATTTTGTAACTTTTATAAAGGACCTCTTTGAAAATTACTCTGTTACAAAATGTGTTAATTTATAATTCTTCGTTACATAAGTATAATTACATATTTTTTGAATTGTTTGTAATACAAATGTTGATTTGAGACTGATATTCGTTTGATTTATCTTCTAGTTAGTAATATCCAAAATATCCATATTATCCGGATTTATCCGAATAGTGTTCTGGAAGTATCCGAAATATCCGAATAGTAAAAAAGGGCGGATAATTGCATGCCCTAGTCACAGATACATACTTAGTAGGTAGGTACATCGATAGAAAAACTATATTTTGACAGGGATTTGTACATACTCTACCACAGAATACCTATTAATACCCTAGACTCTACCAAGGAGTGTAATAAGGAATCGACCTCTACTTATTAAAATAGTTATATAGGGATGTCTACTTGAATTCCCTAAAGTAAGTCATAACTCAGGTGAGCTGATACGATCGCCTCGTAAACTGCGGTGCAAGGTGGCGCCGCCAGGCCGGTACTTTCTTCAGTTTCTGATAAACGAGTGCGGATAACAAAACAAGAGCAACACAACAATTACTGCGTGAAAGGCATTCGTGATCATACCTACTTTGGAAAGTCTTACGAGCTTATGTATTAAACGTCAACACTTGATTTGTAACGGTTGGGTTTTTACGTCCAGTCTGCAACGTCAACTTTGCTAAAGACATTAAAGATAAATATTCTCCGATTAAACCATCAAACGTATTAGATACCTATAGACCACATGACATGCCTTAACAATGCCTACCTTAACATAATTTGGTTAGATGTTAATCAGACGAGTTAAAGAGTTAAGTTGCACTCAGCGTCATATTAAAAGTAGGTACTATAGTGATAACTTCTATCGCTATGTTTTACACGTACTTATTGTACAATTGCATGTAAGTATATGTTTTATTACGGCAAGTAATAACAAACTAGTTAATTTGCTGACGTTTTTTTATTTAGGTGAGGGTTATTTTCGCATAACAGCTGACAATGTCAATAAATAAGCTAATTAGATACTGTCCAAGTGACAAAAGCTCGGTCGCTAACCGTGACTTGTGACTTTGAACTTGAGACAATACCGCCTAAATTTCTGCAGGGCCATAATCGCACTGACTCTATTTACTACTCTATTCTACACAATTCGAGTAGACAAGCCATGACCACAGTTACGAAATAAACCTATTCATTAACTCGGTCACGGGTGTTTAGCGTTTGTGTCTTGATTTTTCATGAATTCTAGATATTTTAGTTCCCTTGACATGATTCGACATCAGACCTCTTCAATAAGTTTTTACCTCTACGAGTGAGTATTATTGCACGCAGTAGCAATCGAATGAATTTTGACTGACTCACCACAAGATGAAATACCTAGCTTTAGAAGAGTTACAACACATTGGAACCGCCATTTACGGTAAATTAATAACCATTGAGATATGTGGACACATAATTATGTGCCTTATTGTAAAGTGGCACAAGTCAGTATGCGCATACAACCTTAGCCTGGTTAAGTTATGATTATGTCACATCATCGGGTGACATAGTTAGCTAACACGTTCCAACAACAAACAAATATGGTATCATTTCGTCACTCAGTTACGTGAGTCGGCCACTTAGGGAAAGCTACGGAATCCGTGTATTATTTTGTATTCAACATGGCAAGGCCTTGCGGGTTTGAGTGCGTTGCGCGGGATTCGTTCTATTTGAAATAACAACACAGCACGTAGATCCATTTACTTTAGAGCTTCTCTAACAGTTTTTCAACGTGGGCCTTGAATTTTAGCTGTTTCAGCGACAGCTTTCAGTTTTTTTATACCTACAAGAAAAATGGCTTGAAAAATGTCTGTGGTCCATTCATCGGCAGTCTTCAGTTATATTATGCACATATTTGCGAAGACAAAGGTGCCCCACTTTGGTACGGATGTTAAATATTATATGCCTGAAATTGGTTTTGACAGGCTAACAATTTCCTACGTAGAGCTCGTCTCTCCGACAACAATGATGAGGCGAGAAAGTGCAAGCGTTACTAAAATTGAAGCAAAAAATATAATAGCCGGAACACGGTCGTCGAGATTGTGAAAGCAACATTGACATTACTCGCCAATTAGCCGGCAAGTTGCGCAACCATGGCGTCTCCGCTTCGCGAAAGCAAGCCGCGGCCTAAACGATAAACAAAACTTATATAAGTGCATTTCCGTCGGAACCACCGAAAATACCCGTTTTACACGTAAGTGTGATGTAACCATTTATGAGGTGATGCAACGTAATCATCGGTGGATTTAGCACTTAACCTACTTCCGACCCAAAGAATTAAACACATAACACAACATTTATATAAGGGGGTTTTAATAAAGGTGTTTTATTTATGGTTTGTTTTTGTATATCTTTTTATTGGAAACATCTGTAATATCTATCTATTCCTTGTAATATAAACAGTATTTTCCCAATAGTTACATTTATATATCGGTATATATAATAGTAAGGTATGAATAATTAGCAAACATAGTATTATTAGCATCATACGTATAAAATACTTAATTGACTAATAACTAATAACTTAAATGTTAAGTGAAGCTTACCACAGTGTATTAGTGAAAACCACATCCAAATCGGATAAGCCGTTTCTGAGATTAGCGTGCACAAACGCACAGACAAACAGACAATAAATTGTAACAATCATTGTATTGGGTGCTATTTGCGTTGATAAAGGTCCCAATTGTATTGTTTCTCATACATCTTCCATGTACAGACAGCGAACCGTTACATTTTTATTATATGTATAGATAGATAAATGGGCCTAACGCTTTACTTTGAAATTCCAGGTCTCATCTGGCAATAGGTCATCGCGGTTCCTGTTCGACGCTATCTTCGGCTTGGAAGTACCACTTCTGGACGACCAAAGTGTAGAGGATGATGACGACGAACCCAACCTCCAGAAGTGCTCATGTGGCAAGTATATTTTCCATCTTCTTAGATAGATATATATATACTTACTAAGTAGGTATAGGGTATAGGTATATAGTACAGGTATATAGTACATAGGTACTAATAGGCTACGATTACACGAGCCGCTGATTGAAAAACAACTGACGATTCGTTTCTGTTCAGGTCTTGGTTTTCTGATTGGGGTAGAAGAGATATCTACACAAAAGTCACTAAGTATATATTATTATAATCTACAGTACAACAGTTGATACTGAATGGCGAGTGACAACTCAAACTGCATACGTGCAGCCTGAATATTGTATCTGTCCTGCAATATAAAAGCATGTTGCCTGATACAGCACAAAGAAAATGATCTATTTTCTTTAATTTTCAGTTCAACTACAGGCGATGCACGCCAAATGGCAAAATAGTGTAAAATTTAATTTCACTTTGCGTCTCTTGATTACCAACTCTATTGTAGTAATACAATAAAATATTCACCACATGCAAAAATGCACTGTAGTATCTATAAATGCCTTAGAGGTAAATGCGCATGAATGATGACTACCTACAGAGTCATGCTATGAATGGTTTACTCCAACACATTTGAAGTACCTATATTTTATAATATAGCTGATACTGGGATTGATATTTACTTTACTATTCCTTTCTTAGTTTATTCTTTAGTAGAAAGCAATGTTGAGAATCCATTTCAATCCTAATGATCTTCATTCACGTTCACCTTTTAGAATGCGGCAGAGCAAACCCTAAGCCTAGAAAGTTGGGTAAGTTAAAGGCAGCTGCAAGCCCTAGTAGGTATAGCCACCTATACTATGCACATGTAAACATTTATGCACCCCACCATTGTGTTTTGCTTACAGTATTTCGTGTATATATATTACTAGACTCAGTACTTCATTGTAGAACTGCTATTTACCTACTATACGTTGTTTATATATCGGTAATAGTATAGTCTTCTGTAGAAATAATTAACTTAACTAGCTTTAACTTTAAAATGCATACAGAGTCACAAGTGTAAAGTAGCTGAACTTAACCTGGGTTCATATCATTGTTGATGGATGTATCTAAAAGAACGTAGAAAGGCGTGCGATTTCCGAGCAATTGTGCGTAAGATGCGCCGTGCAATGTATTATGTGAATTCATGTGCAATGAACTGCGCGGATAGTGAAAGTGCTCCGATCTCGCAGCTGCCGGTAAGTTGAAATGTAACTCGCTCTACACTATGAGTGAAGCTTCGTAAGTATGATGTATGTGCATGAATATATCCGGATTCAATGCATATAATACACATCCCTATCAAAGTAACGTTGAAACTTGTTTTTTTTTATACCTTTGTTATTTGGTAGGTACTTTTGGTTTCGGGTTTATTACATAATTTTCTCATGAAAATATTATTTTAATTTTCAATGTTCTTCGAAACAGACTAGCTAGCTGAATGTTTAATGAGAAAGTATCGAAAAGAAGTCTAGGCAATTAGTTAAGTAGTTGGTGGTTATACCGGTAATCAATAATGTGAATAATTAATTGCTTCGACCTATGCGTTTTCCTAATTGCTATAGTTCGTCAAGATCGATGTTCCTAAAAACCGTGACACGAGTGCGTCAGTGGCAGCCCCGTATCGTTAGTCATTATACCTCCAAATTTCTTTCACTCGACCTTTGCTGAGGGACCTCGATACTCTCCCTAATAGTTCCTCATATTTGGTATCGTTAGTTGAACTTTCGAGGTTCCATTTTAACACAAAATGATCATAGAGAAGCGGCTTCGACGAATCCTCAGTGTACGTCGCGAGGTACCTTGAGCTGTCAGATGGTTTGTTTCCTTCATACGAGGATTATTGTGAAGGAATAACCTAGAATCACCAGCTGTACTCTTCCGCCTCGTAGTCATATATGACCACTCTCCTTTATTGCACTGACGTATAGTGAGCGAAATTGACGGACTACTTATTACATATTGGATGTATTGTGCAGAGGGGTTTATGTAATGTATAGAAGGTTACTTTGTCTTATATTTTGTAGTATCTTATCATAAGTATTATATCCGGTCCTTTTGTTTATATTATACTATTTATGTATGTACGTTCACCCATAATATAATATACCTATTACCTATGTATCTAAACCGTAGATTATATGCTAGTTTATAGTACTTGGGACTTAGTAGATAGTTAAGCACTTTTGTAGCAGCACAGAAATTAACCGCTCAGATCTCTCCTGTATTTAGCAGTAGCGCTTTTAAATGTTGCCTTTTATGTCGTCGCTAATCTACTGTTCATTCACCTCGGTTCCTTTGCACCAGTGTTGCGGAAGTCTAACCAGCTGTACTTAGCATAGTAGCAGTGGTTCGTTCAACTGTTCGCTTTCATATCCGCAGAGTGTGGCGGGTCGAACCAGGAGAACCGCATCGTGGGCGGGTTGCCCGCGGGTGTCAACCGGTACCCGTGGATGGCGAGATTGGTATACGATGGCCAGTTCCACTGTGGTGCCTCCCTGCTGACCAAGGAGTACGTGCTCACTGCTGCGCATTGTGTCAGGAAGTAAGTATTATTCTTGGCTATATAGGTACAACGACCCTAATGCCTGTTCTTGAAATGTTTACATTATAAATCGTATTTGTCTGAAAGATAGTACAAAATTGTGATGGAACATCTCTCTTCATACTGGTTTAACACTTTATAAATACGAGTATGAAGAAGGTTTCAAAACTTCGGTGTAACTTATTACCAAATATTATGTAACTTTAAAAGTTGGTCCATGTTAAACAGATGAGTCATCAAATTACATAGGAGCCCCCTATAGATTCTGAATGATCCCTAACTAAAACTATCAGTATCCAGGGAACCACACACTAAGAAAATAATGGTTTCACAAACACCCACACAAATATTTTCCTTGTACAATCAAGGAATCAAGCCTCAGTTATACAAATCATTGTAAATATACACGTAAGTAAATTATACCGTAATAATCATGCAACATAATATTATTTCAACACAGCAACATGCGTGTCTTTAATTCCATACAGCTTTTACTGCATATTTGTTTCATGTAACGTGGTTTCCATATTTCTATGTTGCGGTGGTAGAAGCATCGGTGCGTGGGCCGCCCATTTTTCACCAACTTTTCCGCATTGATCATTCTGATAAATCAATTATTACCATATTCCTGTACAAAGAAGTCGATAGCGGAAGGTATAAGTTAGTTGACGTCCCGTTTGGAGCACTGCATGTGGCCGGATTCCGGATGTTATACAAGCTAGATCGGCATCAACATAACCTGCTTTTGACATGTTACTGCAATTGATGTAAGATATCTAGATGTCACATGTATGTATGTATGTATACATGATGAGAAAGTGCCAGCATTAAAATATTCAATAGTAAGTACATGCGTTTTCTTATTCACAGGTCTAACGAACTTCAATTCGATTACTCCGTCTCTATTATAAATCAAATACTACATCACAGATAATAACCTACATTCCGTAATATGTGTGAAAACGTCCAGCACACATTGAATCGATAGATGCATCATCACTGTCTACGTGGCTAAGTATGTCACTATGATGTCTGCTGATGGTAGTACAGGGACAACCGACGGTTGAAACGTTGAAACGAAAGAAGAATCCCCATTCACGAACATATATTTGAAATTTCTAGGTTGAAGCGGTCGAAGATCCGCGTGATCCTAGGTGACCACGACCAGACAGTCACCACTGAAAGCGCCGCCATCATGCGAGCGGTCACCTCCATCATCCGCCACCGTGGCTTCGACGCAGACTCCTACAACAACGACATAGCACTGCTCAAGCTTAGGAAACCCGTCAACTTCTCCAAGATTATCAAACCCGTATGCCTGCCACCTTCTAGTAAGTGTAGACATTTACTCGAGTTTTTTTATAACTTTTGGGTTAGAATCGTATATGTAGGTACCTCTACTTACATTGTTCTAGCGTATGACTAGTACCTACATACATACATACATACAGCAACGCCTTTTCCCGTGGGGGTAGGCAGAGACTACATCTTTCCCCTTGCTACGATCCTGACACACCTCTTTCGCTTCTTCTACTATGTATGACTAGTATACATTTTATATATTTCTTATTTCATATTCTTATTCTTATTTCAACAGTTATTGTCACCTATTTGAGTGTCTTGAGTTTTCATAAACCACGCTTCTTGCAATATTCGCATCACAGACAGTATTTGAGAACAAAAGACATCAACGCGCTCCATTTTTGTCCAAACTTTAAACAAAATGTAGGTACTTGACCGAGAATGTTCATCCATTTCAGATATAGAACCATCAGGCAAGGAGGGCATCGTTGTAGGCTGGGGTCGTACATCCGAGGGTGGGCAATTGCCTGCAGTGGTACAGGAGGTCAAAGTTCCGATCCTGTCCCTTACGCAATGTCGCGGTATGAAGTACCGGGCATCTAGGATCACCAGCAATATGGTTAGTGTTCTTTGTTCATATGGTTCTATAGTTTACTGAATGCGTAAAAGGAAGATTCGTCTAACAGGTTGCTTTAGTGAGTTCTATGTAATATATAGGTACATAACATATACCTACATATTATATACCTACATATATAATCATAAGGCTAGGAGGAATGTAGAACCAATTTACAGGTGAAGTAGGTTCCATGTGCAGATTGAAACGCTGAAGTGATGTAGATGATGTTTGGTCAAGACAGTATAGCGTGCCTAGCCAAAAATAATTAGTTGATTAGACCAAACTGTAGTTTTAAATTATTTAAACTTCGACTTGAAATGTTTTCCAGTTGTGCGCGGGGCGCGCGTCCAAAGATTCATGTCAGGGTGACAGCGGTGGCCCTTTGCTGGTACAACAGGGGGACAAGTTCCAGATCGTAGGTGAGTATTAGTTCTTCGACAATTTCTATACTTGTAGGTTTGTAAGTACCTACTAACATTTTATCAGAAAGCTGTGTTTCACACGTAAAGTTCAAAAACTAAGAAACTTGTGGTTATTCAACACAGTAATAGAGAAGGGCTTATCAGATGGTGACTGTTGTAATATACCTAGTCAGGTCATAAATTCTTTCACATGTTTTATATAAAATAATTGAAACAAGTTTATTCATTATGTAACCATTTATATACCAAAATGAACTTAACAAAACATAGATTCTTATGACACTAAAGTTTATTCAAAATGACCTCCGTGATTTTGAATACAGGCCTTCAATCTGCGCGGCCAGTCGTCTATCGCAGCACGAACGAGGTCCATGTCAATATCGGCGGCTGCCTTAATCAAGGATGTCTTGAGTGATTCCAAATTGGGATGAGGCTTTGAGCACGCCTTTTCCTCCAAGTGTTGCCATATCTTGTAATCTAGCGGATTCAAATCTGGACTGGAGGAGGGCCAGTCTTCGTGCCGGATGAAGTCGATTTCACGCGCCGCCAGCCAGTCTTGTGTGCTCTTCGCTCTATGAGCTGGCGCCGAATCTTGTTGGAATACCCAGTGCCTGTTATTAAACATGGTATGAGAAACAGGTTCCACAAGGTTCGTCAGGACTGTATTTTGATACACAACTGCATTCGTTTTTACGCCTTTCTCACAAAAATGTACCTCTGTTAAGCCCCAATAAGACACTCCCAACCATACCATGAGCGAGGATGGAAAATGACCTCGTTGGACACGCGGAATTCGGTTGCTCGCTTCTTCACTACTGTGTGCGTACACCTTATCATTTTGTTTGTTGTAGCTCTCTTCTACGGTAAAAATTTTTTCATCCGAAAAAAGAATTTCCCGATATTTTTTTCCCGCGTACCGCTTCAACAAAGCGCGGCATCTCTTCAGTCTCAGGTCCATTAGACGAGCATTCAAATGATGTCCTGTTTTTCTTCTATATGCCCGAAGCCCTAAGTCTTCATTTAACACCCTTTTCACCGTGGTTCTGCTTAATCCCATCTGAAGGGCCAACAGTTTCTGCTTACGTTTGGGATTTCTTTGAATTCGCGCCTTCACAGCTTTTATCACTGCTGGAGTCCTAACAGACCGAGGGCGACCACTTCTTGACCTGTCATCTACACTAGAGTCTTCATTGTATCGTTTGATGGTACGATAAACGAATCTCTTGGTTATTTTCAAATTTTTCAGTATGTCAAAAATTTGAATTGGCGCGTAACCGCAACGATGCAACGCAATAACTGCAACACGGTCTTCTTTAAGCGTCCACTCCATATTTAAAAATGAGTAAAATTCTAAAACGTATACGTTTTTATTTTCATGAACAATTCGAAATTCGAATTCAATAAACTTTTTTGTGGCCAGCATTCTAAAAGAAAAGTTTTTACTGTGTGACAATACTTATGACCTGACTAAGTATATTATTTTGTACCTAAGTATGTAAATGCCACTTGGCTTGAGAAGAAAGTCTTATTACTTTTGATTATGCTTAAACACTTACTCGGTAAAAGAAATGTTATCGACTGATACCATAGTAAAATTACTTTGATCTAACATTTACGTTAATTTATTTTCAGGGATAGTGTCTTGGGGTGTGGGTTGCGGCAAGCCGGGTTATCCCGGGGTCTACACCCGGATCTCGAGGTATCTGCCGTGGCTGCGAGCGAACCTGCGTGACACGTGCCTATGCGACAACTGACCTTCATTAGGTTTCAGCTTCATTAGGCTACCATAACATGGCTTAACCTTCCGATTATAACACAAATAAAAAGGAACTATGTATTTGTGAACTTACAGGCAAAGTGCCAGCAAGCAATAATGGTGTGCGTGCTAGATAAAATATTAAACAACGAAGCTGAGATAACTACGAGTAAGAAATATTACTCAACGATTCTAAAGCATCTGATAATATTAAAGGATACTAATTATTTAGTAATAACAAGTTATTACTATGAGAATTGGGTTTAAGATTCAGTTTGGTAGGTAGGTACCTACCTATTGTAAAACAAAATATTTAAATAGGATTTTTGAGCCAAATTCTCCTGATAGAAGTAATATGCACGTGAGTCATCAAAGAAATGTTATACCTACCTATCGATTCAAATTTCATTATGTGACATATCACTCATCACTCTGTTTTTGGATAACAACTATCAATAATATATTTCGTATCTACGAGTATAACTATTATTCGGCACTAAAATATCTAAATCAGACTTGAAAAATATCAGAGACCAAATCGCATATCCTTAACAATATCATAGGTACTATTTGTATCACTGTGTGATTTAAGAAAACTTATTAGTTTTGTAAATACCATAATATACCATATTGTTATTAACTTTAGAAATAAGCTTTTGATAATACATGACTTGTTTTTATATGTATATTTCTGGAACGCTCATAATATGTATTTGGATGTGTCCATGGATATTATGTATTTTATGCTTCTTTATTTGAAGTCTAAATAGATATGCCTTAAATTAACATTTTTGGTTGTCACCCACCTCTGCTAAACATAATTCAGAACTGCTCAAATATGTATTGTTTCAATAGCTTTTATCAAAATTTCTATTATCATTTAAAAACATTAAAGAACCATAATTATTATGATGTATATAGGTTTGATTACAACGCGTGTCGTCATTATCGGCCGGGAGACATCTACTGCTAATCATAGCTCCCCATAAAACGCCATAATGAGCTGTTATGTTAAAACCTGATTGCAAACATTGGCTCACAGCGAATCTCAAAGGCAATTTCTGACGTCGTTAGCTTAAAATATAACAATCGCTCTTTGCGCTATTAAAAAATTGCCGCTGAAAAATATCTACTGAACACTAAAAACTTGGGTGATTTTTGAGAATTACTTAAAATGCGTTACGTTCGAAAAGTATTACGTCAGTAGCACTTTTAGGGTTGTAGAAATTTTATTGCAATTGCCAGAATAGGTCCTCTGGTCGTCGGACATCACCGTAGCAGGCTATGTCGTATTCCACGTCTTCCAGTAGGTACATGGTGACAATTCGAGAAACTTTTTCCCGAATAGTTTTCGTTTTACAAGCTGCGGTGCCTATACCTATTTGCCATTTCGATTTGCTAATCTCTTTCCGTAGCTCGTTGAGAAATTTTGAGCTTATAAATCAACCTAATAGTAAGTAAACCTAACTGTTTAAAAATAGAGTCAAGTAATTATAAATTGAAAAAAAGATTTAACTGTACATAATAATTATGAATAATAAGTGATTTAAATTACTTAGATAGTAATATTAAGTTAGCTTTAAATATTATGTTTTTTAAACGAATTATTAGCATGATTAATGCATAAGTGCTTATATATAATTAACCTGATTGTTTCGATAACTTCAATAATAATTGTTATTGCTTGATAGGAATAATACATACATTAGTAAGTTTGTTATAAAAATGCCACAATAGAACTAACAGATTTTCGTATAAAGACATTTTTAAAATAATTAGTACCTACTCAATGAAATTCATACACTGTAAATCCTTTGAGGTTCACGCGAAAAACAAAGAACGCGATCCCTAGTTATCGAATAATTATTTGTTTAAGTGTTATTATTAGATACTAATTTGAATTTAAAGTTTATTATTTGTTAGAGGCCGGTGGTGCAGATTACCAATAGAAAATAATAAGTTATGAGGTCCTACCCGTAGTGTTCAACGTTTTAATTGTAATTAAAAAAATCGTTGTAATTTCTATTTTGAACAATTACTTTATTTATTTTGAATTGTTAATAAGTTGTTAATTGCAAATTTTATTGTAAATACTTAATTAAAATGTTACGTTGTTGTAGTGTATATTAAAAAGGTAGGTAGGTATAATAAAATAAACAAATTAAAGATGTTTAAACGCTTTATCATAAATAATATTCTAATAATTCAGACTGCGCCCATAATAACTTGGCACAAACAAATGAGAACCTGTACAATGTATCTCTTGGCATTATTGAGATCTCATATTAGTTTACGCTAAAATGAAGATAAGAAACATATACCTACCTATCGTAGGTACATACCTACTCGTACTTTACTATCCTCTTTCATTTAGCATCGACTAAAGTGGCACGTACGTCATTTAAGACCATAATATTTTGCACTAATTTATTTTTATATTTTTAATATTTTAAGTACGTAGGGTAGCTAGGTAACAAGAACAAAATGCTCTTTAGGCTATATCTGTGATCGATAACTATCACGATAAATATTATTGTTATTGTATTATTTAGTAGTTGACTCTATTTTTATATTTTTAAATGCTATTATTATGTTATATTAATTGAGAATGGGTATTATTAACACCTTAACATATGAGTTTTACGCACATTGCATACTAACTAGCTTTATTATTATAACTAAGTAGGTACTAAAACGATCGCTACAGCAATTTAAATATAGGTTACAAGTATGAAGATTCATAACTGATATTCGTAAAACATACTACATATATTGTATTTTCAAAATTTAAGTAACCTACGCGTGTTGTCATAAAAAAATAACATGTTCAAATGTTTGTGCTCGTGCTAGCAGTAAACAAACATATACATACTTGCTACATACACCTATTGTTTATATACCTAGTAAAAAACACATATCTTTAGAATCTCTTAATTTCATTGTTAGACGTTTATCGAATTTTATATCGCAGGTGCTAATATAATAATATATTATGTTGATTTTCGTTTCGAAGTAAAGCGTGTTTCTGTTTTACCTGTTCCTAAAATAAAGATTCGAGATTTTATTATCAGCGCTTAATATTTATGAGGGACAAGAAGGCCACATAAACATATTTATACATAAAGCCTACTCTGTGCATTAGCGGTTTATCTTTGAGGATAACCGACAATACTTTGATTCTGAGAAGTACTGCAGACTACCTACCTACCGAAATAAACGAAAAACAAAAGCGTTGTGATTTTTTGCCAACGTCTATCGGAGAAAGTGGGTAGGTAGAAATTTAGCTTATTTGGTGATTGACAGATCGATTAAGAGTTTGAAATGAATATTGAAGCTTTTGGGCAATTTCGATAGGTCTGCGCTTTGTACGATAAGCTCTTTTATAAAAATGTCACGTCTCGTACAGGGACCTTTTTTAAAATACTTAATATATACTGTTTATGGAATGTTTTCTGTTTAAGAAAGACTTACGAGTATAGTCAATAAAGATATAGTTATTCTACGATAGTATGACACGAAGAAACCATTATGGCGGCCTATGTTTGACTACCTAGTCCTCCGTAGTCCCTAGGAGCACTTAATAAAAATAAATCTGTTATTACCCTTAATTATTACAGATTTATTTTTATTAGTTACGAGTAGTTCGTCAAGTTGCTGCGAGTTCTTTATTTATTTTAGGGTACCATTTAGTTCTACTATTAGATAGTGTGACCTAAAATAGTTTCGTTTATCGTTAATAGCAATGCTTGAAGTCAACCTATAGGTTTACCTTCGGCGTGGATTAAGTAGGTGCGTAATTAAGTGAGAAACGGCAGCAACATGCAAAAAGACAAGCATTGTGGCGATTGGAAAGTGTCACTTTCGCCCCGAACCGGTCGTTGGAAGCAGTAGGTATGTACGTATGCACATTATCCCCTATATCGATTACTCACTGGCTCATATCGCAAGAATTCGTAAAAATTTTGCCTCATATAATTTATGGCGAAAAGCTTGCTCCATCTAAATTACGCTTCATTTGTTTTATTCTACAATCTAAAGAGTATCTGAACTAGGTAGTGCGCCTACCTGTTATAAGTATACAGTTGCATTGCCACTCAGTAATTGGCATTGCAAAATCTGGCAATCACCTTCCTAGGTTTCCCCTTATATTAATTACATTATAGACCAAATGGAACAGTTCAGGCCAATAAAAGCTTCATCTTCTGCTTCTAAATGTGTGTTAACGCAATTATTTCAAAAAAAGTGTTTTTGTTTGTTGGGTAAGATTTGTAAAAAGGTTTAGTACGCTGAAGATATAAAAGATGTCTAGGAGACATAATAGAATAAACCAAGAAATATATCCAATTTGCCAACTGATGCCTGAACTTCGATCAGAGCCATCAGATTTAGGGACCAACTAAAGAAACTGTTTTTTTTTCATGTTATACCTACTTAGGTAGCCAGAAAGCAAAAGAGAGCTTTTGATATAAAAAACAACTGCTTGCAGGTTGTTTGCCTGTATTAGGTCAAGGATTTAGTGAGAAACAGGGCACTAAGATCGCCTGAACGAAGTCACGGGTAAATAAGTAAGTACAAGTAGTTTTAAGATTTATTTACTTTAACAGAATGAAAAATAATTGTTCCTGTTGATCAAGTTGTAAAATGAGACTAGAAAAGTTTAAGAGGTTTCAGATGAAGGTAGAGTTCGCATGACTTATAAAGGATTCTACCTAATTTTGCAATTGCATGTTGGATGTGTTTTAACATTGTAGTTTTTAATCGTCAATGATTAGTAGGTACTTATAAAAGAAGATGAACATTGTAAGAAAACCGATCATAAACAAGAACGGCACGTGACACTAGAGAGACCGCCTATTTGACGGCGGCCGGCGTCGATTACGGGCGTGACTGCTATGACACGCCGGTTGATTAGTGGCGTCGTATGGAGGAAGGCTTGGGTGCCATCGACTAGTGGGGTAGCACATCGACGTATCCAAAACACGTCCGTTGGTGGCGCTTACACGGAACGCATCTCAGTGTGTCCGTCTGCGAGCCCGCGCCACAACCTCGACAGAATACGATGCCATAGCCCGCGAAAATCTGATTTCGATATTCAAATTACAAATAATAACTTCATCGTTTTGTTTATTTTTCTTTTCTAAAACCAGATTGCCACCATGTGGAAGTGCGCATTTATTTTGGTGATTGGGACTTTGACTTTCACTTGTTCTGAGGTTTGTTGGTTTTTGTTTAATTTATACTTACGTATGAGATTTTTGTTCTGAATGAATATTTTGATTGGAGACTTGGTTAAACAAAGATAGGTATCAATATACTACATAAACAAATACTACGCAGATTTGCATAGAAGGATTAATGACATCAATGAGATTAAAGATACCTTCTTTACTGTGATTCATAACTGGTTACCATTGTCTACTTCTAAATTAAAAACAAACAACATAGAAACTATTATAAGTTTGAAATAAAATTATTCAAATTTTATTTGTTTTGCGATCTATATACGGTCATCAAACATCTTTATTTTATACTAAACACTAGCCTAGATATATCCAATATCCATATCAGATAACCTGCTAGAAAGTGTTCATAAACCGTTATATTCATCCCACTAAGATAAGTTAAGACATCCCATTGTAGCTGTAAATATTTCAAATTGGCGACAAGCTGATTGCCGATAGCCTTTTGTTTGTTATACAGGGTGATGCGGTGCGCGACACTCGCGGTGTGTTCACCAAGAACTTCTTCGGCGGAGTATGGGGGAACCGGCCCCCGTTGATGGAGACTAATATGCCTCGAACCACGTGCACATGCAGTTAGTATACTATACCCTGGCTCTTATTAAATTCAAGTTTATAATTGACCGTAGATATCCAAATGAGATCATTGGCCAGTTGTAGATTTTTTTCAGAGGTACCGCTCAATGCTTACCATATCTTAAGCTCCATGTCTCTGTCCACTATTACGCTGATTGGCCTAAACAATAGTCTTTGCAAATAAATGGTTCAATATCAATCTTTCAAATCATCTCACGCTCTGCATACTTAAAAAGTTAGACTGGTAACGATAAATACGCTCTGTTAATGATGGTAATCTGATACAGTTTCGATTCTGCTTCCACGGACAAGTTTACATGTTGCATGTAATGTTGCATAAAACGTCAGTTTCTTTTTACGTTTAATCTCTCCCGCGCTTTATCAAGCACCCTGCCGAGACACAATCAGCGAAGAATTGAAAATCAGCGGAGAGGTTAAGCACCCGATACTGACAATTGAAGAGCACAAAAGCCTTGAGCTGACAATATTGAATGTAACCATTTCAGAGTGCGGGGAAAGAAACGAGGTGTCCCGAATCGTTGGCGGCGATGAAGCGGGGACCAACGAGTTCCCCTGGATGGCTCGCCTGTCCTACTTCAAGAAGTTCTACTGCGGGGGCATGCTGATCAACGACCGATATGTACTCACGGCTGCGCATTGCGTTAAAGGGTAGGCCTTCATAATTGTCAGCTCGAGGATCTCTAGAGTAACTGTGAGAAGGGATGGGTTGCGGTCGGTCAAGCCATGGCCACTATTTATTTTTGATGTTTTTTATATGCCCTACTTTGAGAAGTTCTACTGCAGCATAAATAAATAAATATATGGTCTGTCGAATGAAACTACAGCCCATCAAGTCCCGATGCAAGATATCAAAAGTTCAATAGCTGTTCACGTTCGTTTCTTATTTATATGTACTACCCACCTAAAATTCATGAACACCTTCTTGTGTTTATTGCACAAGCAATCTAAGCAAGCATGTACAGCAATTAACAAGGTGCTGTCGATTGTTTACTTTCTTCTACAACACGAGTGCTAACGGCGGGAGTGGCTGTGCGCAGGCGCGAATGTACCACAGTACAGTGAACACTCAAGTGTTTGGACGAAGCAAGCTCTCATGAGGATGTTGACTTAGCACACAAACTACCATGTTGCACTGTAGTGCTGCTCAAAATACTTCGGTATTTTTTATAGGTGCCTTAACAGTGAGCAACATAAGTGGCTGAATGTATTCATACTTGCATTGCTGCATTATTGCGTGCATTACTTTAAATTGGAAGATAGGACAATCATGTTTCGTGACTTTTTCCGATGACTGTATCAAGATATAGAGTAAATCATTAATGATCAAGACTAAAATTCCTATTATAATCAAACGGAATAAGATTAACTACATACATTATTAAGTACATACGTTTTGGATAGAAAGTAAAATTAGATCAGACATTTTGAACGAAATATAAATTCAAAATCGCTCTACCAAATTCTATTTAGCTAAAGGACTTGTTCAAATCGTGTAGAACATTGATCCACTAATGTGAATCTATCAGCTCGGATTATGCGTATAAATCCCGGAATAACACAACGTTCTTTCCACCATGTAAGTAAATCATGTCGCGGGGTGCAGCTAGTATTTATATTTCAACAATAAGAATAGCTCGGTCAGCATGTAGATATAGGTGTATCAACACATTGATCCAAACTAAAACAAGAGTGTCAAGGTAATTAAGGTTAAATTAGTCAGTCGTCGGAAACAAAAGAATAAGTTAAAGACTATTGACGCATATATCCGTAAGTGGGCTAATGACAAACCAATCAATTGGCAAGAATTTTATCTGGCATACTAATTTATCTACGCAATGAAACTCAGCCATCAGTTTCCGAGAAAAAAAAAAAATTTACGGCATGAAATTATTATTGCGATCATTAAATTTATAACCAGACCCTCACTGGAGGTTTATTAGTTCAGTGACTAATTTGTAACAAAATAAATTTTACAGACACATAAAAGAGCGGATGAGATCTCGTAAATCATACGTATACGGGTCCGCTAACCTACGATTTGGCAAACGAGTCCGAACTGAAATCGCTGTTCAAATTTAAGAATTCCAATCGGTATCGATGAAGTGCGTTCACCTTCAAACCGGCCCAAGAGCAGGCTCCGGACTTAAGTTCATTATCCTCGACAAAATATGACCATTTTCGGCTCCATTGTGCGTCGTCGTTTTGCGTCAGTTCTATACAGCTCAATCCTGCAGGTCATTATTTTAATATTTGCCAAGGCGCAATTATTTTAAAGCGCTTTTTGGACACAGGACTCTGAAGCTGCATCAGACCATTCACTAGAGTTGTGTATGTGAATTGTCACGCTGAAAGCAAAATATGGCTTACGTACCTACTGCAAGCAGTGAAAGCGTAAATGAGGCATCAGTAGTATTCATGACCGACCGAGGTCCGCCAAAACACTGTCTCACTTTCGCTGAATGCCGACCACACAGCACAAACTTGACTTGGTTATCGTCGCATTGAACGGTGACATTGTAATGCCACCTACAGTTACACAATAGACACCTGCCTCGACTTTAATTATTTAGATAGCTACGCACAAGATCTTTCTCAATATTCAGAAATAACAAAAGTTCGATTAAGTTTTATTTTTATTACGACGAGTTGTAATTTATATGGTTGTTTGTCCGAATCTGGATCTGACGGTAGATATTTTTATTTCCAGCTTTATGTGGTTCATGGTAAAGGTGACATTCGGTGAGCACAACCGGTGCAACACGACGATAAGGCCCGAGACCCGGTTCGTACTACGCGCTATCGCCAACAAATTCAGCCTGACGAATTTCGACAATGACATTGCCCTCTTGAGGCTCAATGAAAAGGTTCCCATCTCTGAAACGATCAAACCCATCTGCTTGCCTTCAAATACACGTAAGTACATTTGACGTCATCACCTCTTCACTATCGCTCTACAAGTTAATCTTCTGCTTGGTCTGTACCTAGTGGATACCTCTAAACTGAAGTCTGGCTGTCGACTGTTTTAGCTTTATATCCATCCTATACACACATGAAACGGCATTTATTTATATCAATTGCTCACAGATAACTTGTACGTGGGAGTAAAGGCGGTAGCGTCCGGTTGGGGAACCCTCTCCGAGGAAGGCAAGGTTTCCTGCACCCTGCAAGAAGTAGAGGTACCGGTGATCAGCAACCAGGAATGTCGCAACACGAAGTACACGTCTTCGATGATAACAGAGAACATGCTCTGTGCCGGGTATCCCAAGGTGGGGCAGAAGGATTCTTGCCAGGTATGGATCTATAATATGTGATTATTTTACTAACTAGTATTTTTTAATCATAAAAGCAGAGTGTTAGAATAATAGAGATTAGTAGAGAGATAGATACAAAGTAACTACAGATAGTTATAGTCTGACTAAATATGTATGTTTAGTTTCAACATATTTTCAAAAAGACTTTTATCAAAATGAAGTCAATCGATATAATGTATCTTTTAAAAAGTTATATTTTATATACCGAATGCCTATTATATCACCTATTTACTTGCAGTTATAAGGTATCACATCAAACTTTCTTATTAGAGAATGAGAGTAGCACAAAAAATATCTGAAAGTGAGTGGAAGCAAACACTCATCAACTGAAAGTTATGTACCCTTAACGCTATTTTATATTATCCAATGTCAACATTCGGTTATCAGATGAAAACCAAGCCTGAACGTCTAAATTTTCATCGAGAAGAATCTCAAAAATATCCTTTACTGAGAATACGAGCTCTCTCAGAAGAACAACTAAGCTTTGTTTTCTGGCTTTTCTAATCCAATGACAGACAGATACATTTTTTAATCCTTCTATGTATAAAAATGTGTATATGTATGTAAAATTTTCACTGATGTTTGTATGTTTGTCCTGTCTTCACGCTTTACCGGAAGAACGAAATTTTATGAAATTTTGTATTCTATGTAAAGGTCCTGAAATAGATAATAATACATACTTTTCATCTCATAGAAATTAACGGTTCCTGCGGGATAATAGCAAACACGGGTGAAATCGCGGGGCATTGCTAGTTGATATGAATAATAGTCATAGGTGACCTTTTCATGTTTTTAATAATGTATATTCCTATTTATTTTCCAGGGTGACAGCGGCGGTCCTCTAATTGCCGAGAGAAAGTACGACAAGCGGTACGAATTGATAGGTAATGGATGTAAATGTATTCGCATACTTACCTACTAGTTATAACGTACCGTGATTGCATAATTACTTATACCTAGTCAACTATTCTTTGCTACAGAGGTTATATGATTTCTGACGCGGTTGTTTATTAACTTCTCCTGGCACATAACAGTGTGGAAAAATATAGGATAACAGGAACGTGGCGATGACTTATCTGGCGGAGATCTTAGCAAGATTTAAGAACGACGTGGAAAGCTGGCTGTAGATAGAAAAAAAAACTAAAGAAAAGTCAGATCTTTACTCAGAAATTGACCAGTAAAATCAGTGCGGGCATGCCCCAAAGCATGATGCACTGGGACCATTAGGTGCATAGACAAATGGTCATCCATCAGTCCCTTCTAGTAGACTGTACTTACACATATTCTAGCTATACAATAAGCAATCTAGCAACAGATGCTCCTTCATCCGGTTGCAAACGGCGTCAGTGTACCTTTCACTTGGACTTAGCATAAGTAAGGACCGACTTGCTAATCGAGCTAGGTAGCAACCAACCAGCTGAATGCATGTGAATATACATATTGTAATAAGAATAGTTGTGCCGCGGCAACATATCGTCGCTGTAGTTGGAAAACTAAATAACTAACAAAACTGAAATCGCGAGCTAAACGCGATTTACTGTTTTTTGCATCAAAAATGGCGATTACTTTTTTTATTGCGTAGGTAGGTTAGGTACACACACGTTTTGATATATAATTAGCCTTGCCCCATCTTGTTTTTTTCGAGTTCTAAATAGATTGTTGATTCGGTTTGATACGTATGACGTAAGGTGGCGATGAGTCTATCGCGAAACGTAAGATTGCGGATTGAATTCCCACATAGAGCAAATCTCTGTGGTTCACACTGTCTGGGTTTTGTTATAGGTTAGGATCTTATGTATGTAAATAAGGAGATGTAGTTGAAATCACAATTTGGTAGTTTCAAACCTATATAAGATGCAAGAGGCTGGAGTCCGCGGATTTATTATGTAGTTTTAATTAACCTTATTTCGTGGTTATTTCCAGGAGTGGTATCATGGGGTAACGGCTGTGCCCGGGTGGGTTACCCTGGAGTCTACACGAGAGTCACGAACTACCTGGATTGGATCAAAGAGAACACGCAGGATGGCTGCTATTGTACCGACTAGCAATATGATATAGGGTTAATCAAAGTTGTTACCGATTTTGACGATAACATATAAGTTTGAATTAACCAATAGTGTAGGTATAGTTAGGTATCTCTGAATGGTGTAAATATGAGATGAAAGTTCCACCACGTTGACGAGATACCTGTCCATATTATCCAAATAATCATTGCCACTCTTAAAAAAATAGTGATAAAAAACATACAAATTGTATCGTTGTTAATTACAATTGGGTGAAGTATCAGAGTATGTCAGGGGCAGATTCGTAAGTTTTATTGACAAGTTTACGCGTCCACGAAACATTTGTAAGAGACAAACCGTCTTACTACAAAAATTTTGACCAGAGTTAAAGTTATATAAAGAGTTATTTAAAGGCGTAACGGTTACGCGTTTTAAAAAATTACATTGAAATAGCTTACTTACCTTTCCAATATTATTTCGTATAGCTTATACATATAATAAGCATATCGTCATTAAGTATGTTATGAAATACGATTCAGAAAAGAATTTTAAGCTACCGAGTCAAATAAAGGGTTAAATCCAAAGTCCTTACATCGTGCGAGTTAACATGCATTTTTTTAAAGTTGTCATCAACGTTTTAAATACCGGCCATGTACCTACATGTGTAGTTTATTTCAATATATAGTAGTTAATTTACTTTAGAATAATATAATAGAAGTGCCCATATCCATTAATTATAATATAACGAAAATATGTCATGTCGTCGACGTGCAAACGAGCAAACCAATCCATTTAAAATTTCTTGGTCTGACTGTACCAAGATTGTGGATAATAACGATATTATTTATTCTTAATTATGTATATAAAATTGTGAAAATATAACAAATTAGGATTATAATATTTATGGAGGCGGAGAACTAGCTACAAATTAAAATTATAATTGAAAGAATTTGTGCCAAAAATGAAAATATATAAAAAGCTAGCAGACACGGCCACGCATTGCTGTGCCTAAGTTTTTTGTTAGTGCGACTATAAATTGAGATGTAAGCTACCATATCTTTCAAGTTAGATCAAACTGCACACGGTGTGCAAATTTGATTAAAATCGGTTAAGTAGTTTAAGAGTCCATCGCGGACAAACAACGTGACGCGTAATTTATATATATTAAGATATTGTACTTAATTTACAAATGAAATACCTATGTATTATTTAATAATTTATGTAATGTAATATTTAAATCATCAATAATATTATGTACTTTCTGTTATTTGCAATGCCATTTGAAGTGTAAGAATTAAATGTAAGTAGGTATTACCAACATAATAAAAAATATCATCTGACCAATAAAGTAAATACTTATATACTTATAATAAATTATTGTACCCTTATATCCTTTATCAGTAATTTTTTAGGGTAATAAAATAATCTAAAATGCACGTTTTATGCATCTTGTTATCGAGTTGTGAGCTACCGTGAAAGTTTCAGCCAGGTAGCTAATAAGGGAGTGCTTGAAAAATTTCACCCGGAGCGACAAACAGACAAAAAATAATGTTCGATGGTTCGCAATACCCCCCTTTGAAAAGTGAGAAGAAAATAGGTTTCGCGCTCAGCGTTTGTTTACATGACGTCAACTAATAAATGTGAACTCACATAATAAACCTTATCTTTTCAATCAAATTGCCGCCAGGTTAGTAGAAAGATCGTCATCTAGCCCCTTTTCAGCTGTTCTGTAGTAGCCGTTGATGAATAATAGTCATTCACTAAGCATGCCATTATAGATTTTTTTATTTTATATTTTTATGACATAGCTTTTTTTAAACTTAACATAATACAATAATTTGTTTCCTTGTTAGATTGGAATACTTTTATAGGTAGGTACGTCGATAATCTCGCAGTGGACGTTGCTTAATATTTTTCTAAGGCACTACGTTTTGAATGTAATGATGAAAAGAGTTTGAGGTACTTATTTCATTTTATCGACATTCGTCTTGTATGTTTTTCACCTGTTACGAAGCGTAGTGGTTCTAACACACGTTCTTCGGCATAAATACGAGTATAGCTTCGAGTACGATTTGGTATATCTGCACTACGACATGGTAACATCACAATGTAAAGATTTATCAGGCTGTGGTAACTGGTCACATGTGACATTTGAGTAACAACTGGCCATAATATGTTACTCAAATGGAGTAAGGTATAATTATTCCTAACTTCTACAAGTGTTACCAAAAAGGTCTTCGCACGAGGCGGCCGGAGATTGTGCGAAGTAGTGTTCTTCAGGATTCAGGTCCATGGAACAGCACGCAATTACATACCTACCATATATGCAAGCTTATAAAATACTGGGATGTTTCCGAATACCAATTTCCGAGACCATTTTATGCTTAATTTTAAAGAACCGAAAAAGGAAAAACATCTTTATATATACAGC
Source organism: Hylaea fasciaria (assembly GCA_905147375.1). Lineage (NCBI taxonomy): Eukaryota > Metazoa > Arthropoda > Insecta > Lepidoptera > Geometridae > Hylaea > Hylaea fasciaria. Next base: position 8,634,701 of record LR990200.1, read on the forward strand.
CGCAATAACCTATTCAGCAATTGCACATCCAAGGCTGTAATAATTAGTAATTAACATTTATACGATTTTATTCCTAATTCCAAATTTCATCGCTGCAATTAAAATCGGCCGACTAAGCCCATAATGATCGTAACATATAGGGTCCGATTAATAAGGTGCACGCAAAATGTATTAGACGTAAAGAGTCTTAATTACACCGAGGGGCCTGATCGGCGTTATGATCTTTATTCTCAAACCGATAAGAGTTAGAAAGCTACCAGTTTAAAGGCGGGAAGAGGTAGCTTTGGACGAGGTGAATGATCTGCGAGGTCAGTGCCAAATACACCGTGTCGTTCGTAAAGCCTTCGCAGGCCGCTAAAGTGTCGCTTGCCTTTATGGAGTAATCATATAGAACGTTGGAGCTTCTTAATTGCTTATGCAGAAAACTTGTCATTTCACCGACAGACTCGGAAACGAACATCTCTCCTCACTGAGACTTCACAAACGTCGAAAAGTTTAGATATTGTAAATATTTGAGTAGTCCTCATGCTACATTTTAAAGGTTCAATACCCATAAAGTGCGTTGATATCGGAGACATGAGTTAGTGTATCAAAAACATTGAACCTTAAACGTATGAACTTTCTTTGCAGAGATAGAGTTGCTTTTGTTTAAATTAAACTAAACTCGGTTCTTTTTAATTAAAGTGAGAGACAAAATGTATTGGTATTTGTTATGCTGTTTTCTATGCGTGACGTCTGCCGGCTTCGCACCGCACATCTTGAATACGGTAAGTAACTGTTTATTTCATTTTACGAATTTAAAACACGTTTAACCGGAACGCATTGTGTTTATATTATATAAGGCTAGCTATGCGTACAGATAGAAAAAGTCCGGTGTAGGGAAGTTGGGTAAATTACCAAATTTTAAGACTGTATTATACAACTCTCTGTCCTCTCGGAAGCCTTTGTTTGCATAATTAATTACTAAATATTATGTATCCAATTATTGTAATACCCATTGTATGTAAAAAGTATTTACCAATTAAAATAAATGGGTAAACTTACGAGTAGGTAGTTGTTCTTCAGAGCAGAGGCCACCCAAGCGCCTCTGACCTGGTAACGACTTCCATCAATTAACAACAACAGACAATTTAAAGCTCTCTTAATTAATTTTGTGGGCATCGTGTATCAAACTCTGCACAATTTTTTTTTATTTATCCCTTAATCAAAATTTTGTGCCAACCATTATATTGATATTCGACCAAAATAATATAGCAATTATTAGTATTTAATCACAGTTATTTTTATTACGATCGTGTTAAAAGATGGCACAAATATCTCAGTATATCGGTAAATATTAAAAAAGTATATCGCAACGCAATATATTAATATAATATTATCATATTTGCGTGGTAGCTGATATATTTCCTCTCTAAAGACTTATTATCATTCGCAACGGTTTCCTCACCGGAATAGCACAAAACTGACTCATGTGGTTTATTTTAGGTTAAATTTGAGTGTAGTGATCCGTACGTGATAGTACTTTAACTGTGTGTTTAAGCTTTCTGCGATCTTGACCCAGGTACTGGCTCAAGAGAATCGTAAGTGCTCTCTGACTTGTAAGAGGTATATACGGAACTACATTGAGCTTTAGAGTTTGACATAAATCAATGTACCTACAACTCTCACAAATTCCAAATACAAATATAACATAGGTACACGTGACCAAAATGCTGGCCTTTATTTTGGTCAAAGATTGAGCATTGCCATACAACGTGGCAATGCGGCCAGCATTTTGGGAACGTTGCCCACTGGTAGCGGCCTATTAGATTAGTTTTATTACGTTTAGTTTTTAGATTTCAATTTGTTTTTATAATAATAAACATAGGTACATAATATTATGTTTTTGTCTTGTTTAGGCTGTTGAAAACTGCAGCAAAAATGGATTTCCATATAAGCGAAATCTTTAATATTTATAGAGATTTTTATAAATGCCCTGAAAGATAAAAAAGATAATTTTCACTCATGGTATGATCTTGAGAGATACGTATATATTTGGAACCACTACGTTTGTTTTAGGATGGCAGTATTTACGAAGACCCGTACGTATCAGCACTTGGATCGCTCCGGTTTGCTGGTAATTTGCCAGCATGTCAAGATTGCAGTAAGTTTTTTTACAACAACCTTAAACTTTATTGTTATTGAGACGAGTTTTTGGAAATCTTTATTGTCATTTATTTTCCCACTCCAATCAGTCTTGACCACAAGCCATCAGCGTGGGCACGCAAAAGTGATATTTGGATTTTACCTTAAAATGCTGTGGTCCATTGATATTATCTTCTCAGATTTTGTGAGTGTGATCGATACAATAGTGGGTAGAATATTGTACCTACCCACTTAAGTGGTGTCATGCTGTCATGCCATAAAATCGGACCAATATTTTTTATTCATTATTATTTCATTTAAACTGACTCCAACCGTCCTACCAGAAAACGTCCTACCAAAAGTATAGACCACAGTCAAACACATGTTTCTAAAATTTAATTCCACAAAATCGACGACTATCACTCGCGTTTTCTTACCCAACCCTGGCAGTCCTAATTATTTGACTCGTGAATTTGTTCTTGAGTTAGAAAATGTGAGCGTTAGACGTCGATTTTTGGAGAAAATATTTAGACACGTCTGTTTAAATATTTTGTGGTAAGACCGCAAGAGTTGTGGTTAACGATACACTGGTTCCAAAGGCTGTGGCTGACGATATGTTTGTCCTAAAGGTTGTGGCGAGCGCAGAGAGGTGCCTCGCGTGGTGGGTGGTATAGGCTCCAAAATGAACTCGTTCCCGTGGCTCGCCAGGCTCATCTACCAGAAGTCGTTCGGATGCGGAGCGTCGCTTATCAACGATAAATATGTGGTCACTGCAGCGCATTGTATAAAAGGGTAGGTGGTTTGTCTTCAAAATATTTAACAGTCAGAATACGAATACACATTACGTGCAAACGTCTAACTACACTAAAATCCAGCCTTAAATATGTCTAGTTGGTGGTCACGGGCTTTAAACTGTTTACTACGGATTTTGAGTGGAACAAAAGTGAAATCTCTCTTAAAACTGTCTAAAATCTCCTGGTCTTAACAGGTTCATGTGGTTCATGTTCCGCGTGACATTCGGCGAGCACGACCGCTGCGACAAGACTCAAACCCCTGTCACCAGGTACCTGGTGAAGGTGGTCGCCCACAACTTCAACCTGACCGTGCTGAGCAATGACATAGCTCTGCTGCAGCTGAACGAACCCATCGAATATTCGCACGCAATTAGGCCTGTCTGCCTGCCGAAGATCGTAGGTGAGTTTCTATGTTAACAGACAGTTTTTCCATGGCAAAGCTTTTCTGGATATATACTGATAGTAGGGCACGATACATGCTGGGCTAGTTACCACCTTCAAGTAGATAATCGGTCACGATTCCCCTATCGGGCGGTTCCGGCAGCGGCCCTTTTAAGCCAATTGCATTGTTTTTGAACGTAATCCTAGTATAATATGAAAATACATTCATACCTATATATATTATACCTACTAGCAGACACGGCCACTCGTTGCTGTGGCTAAGGTTTCTGTTATTGCGACTATGAATTGAGATATAAGCTATCCTATCTTTTAAGTTAGATCAAACTGCATACGGTGTTCTAATTTGAGTCGAATCGGTTAAATCGGGAAGTAGTTTAGGAGTCCATCGCAGACAAACAATATGACGCGTAATTTATATAATATTAAGATAGGTACTGTTCAGTGTCCAACCATGTCTGAAAATGTACCATTTTCTAATCTGATGTCATTAAATACGGTACGTAATGTACCTACCTATGCTTTGAGTAACCGCAGCGTCCACCGCAGTGTCGTAAAGTTTATATAATATTATGTTCACTAAAATATATTGCTTTACAAATTGTTTCTTATTATTATTATTATCAACATACGAGTAGGTGCTTTACTTAAATTTGATTAAATTCTTTTGAAATCCGACCGTATTTTATAAATCTTACTCACCTTAATTAATTTTACGGAGACGGTTTTATTGCTAATACTTTGGGATTAATATTCGCTCAACTCTTTTATCTCTACGTTTTTTGGCATAAAGTTGTTCCCCCGCACCCCTGTTACTAAACACATTTTTAATATCTTTATTTTCCTTGACCCTTTTCAAAAATACTTTGTTTGGATCCACCTGACAATAAATCTGAAAACTGCAAAACTCGTATAAAATATACTATATCGACTCCTTAATTTATATACACAAACACAAACCACTTCCACGATAAGTAATTTATATGTTATAAGTATACGAGGATAAATGACCGACATGAACTGTTTAGGAAGGTACCTACCTACATTCAATGTTGTATGACTTATTCCAAGGTTTGTGTCGCTTTCGTATAACTTTGCATGTGAGCGTAAATTAAATGCATCTTGACGAAAAACCTATTGTGATACAGTTCCCCTTTTCAGACAAACTCTACACTGGCACTAATGCAATAGTAGCGGGATGGGGAGCCACAGGAGAAACTGGCAAATGGTCATGCTCTCTTCTACAAGCAGACCTTCCAGTGCTGAGCAACCAGGAGTGTCAGAACACCAACTACAATGCATCGAAGATCAAAGACGTCATGATGTGTGCTGGGTACCCTGCTACTGCCCATAAAGACGCGTGCACGGTATGTGTTAATTACATTTCTTTGTTAGATTATAATAATAATAAATTATAATCAAAAAATAATTATTATAATAAATATAAGTCAGCCTGTACTGTCCCACTGCTGGGCAAAGGCCTCTCTTCTCTTTCGTGAGCAGGATTATGCTTTAATCTAGTCCGTATCGTCCGGCCCGTATTGGTGGATAACATGCCTACGAAATAGTTCCGCGTCATGTTGGTTTCCTCATCTTTGTTATATATTGTGTACCTACAGAAAAAAAGAAAGTATTGATTTCATTGTATGTTTTGTTTTTACAGGGCGACAGTGGAGGTCCTTTAGTTACTGAAAATGCGGATAGAGCTTATGAATTGATAGGTAAATCAGTTTTACTTTAGCAACTTATTTCAAGACTAACTTTGATTAGTAAAAAGAAACATCGAATTGAAAGCCTTCCTCCTTTTTGAAAGTCGGTTAACAAATGAACATAGGTAGGTACAATGTCAATGTTTACACCATACCTCTTCGTTGTATTCGTGTATTAAGCTTTTCCAACCTAACCTTTATAATCAATTGTACGAGTATAAGGTTTAAAAATGCGCTCTAACTTTATTTTCAGGGATCGTGTCATGGGGATATGGATGCGCCAGGAAAGGATATCCAGGGGTATACACCAGGGTAACGAAGTACTTAGACTGGATACGAGACAACACCGAAAATGGATGTTACTGCAATTACTGATCCTCATAAAACTCATTAAAAATTTTAACAAACCTCGCTTAAACTTTATGTATGATAATTATACTATTATGTGATTGTATGAATTCTGATCGCATTCTTATTTAATTTGCAATTGAATAGCACTTTAGCAGAAAACCTCGTGTTATTAGTAGTAGCTTTAATCTTTACACAATAAATAAATCGTTTATTTATTCGTAGTTCTTTCATTGTCGTCTTAATATTTGTATTATGTACTGTCGTTATAGTATCTCGATGATACAAATTAACTAGATATGAAATTCTGCACTAGTATATTGTGCTATGTGTGCTGTATAACCTCTTATTTATTCATTTATTGTTGTTTTCGTTGTGATTTATTTTAAAAAGGAAAAAATTAACGTTTGCGTCTTGTAATTTTTTAAAGCGACGCGCATTAATTGTTATACCTATGTAAGCTTTGCATTATAAACCGCGCAACTACAAACCTCCAGAAACCCACGTATGTATTTCATACCCAGCAGAAGTGAAGCAGACCGGTTGAGAACTTTTACATCCTAGTTCAATGGGACAATACTTACTTACTATACAATATTCATAGCTACACGGCGCCAAGGAGCAACGTCCCCATTCCTGTTCGCAGCTTCCCGTAACGGGAGGTGGTCGTCTGTAAGTTCACTCAGCATCTTACGAAATACGCCTATACCTTTTAACAAGTTTAATAACTACGGTTATTATGAAGGCAAACATATTTTTTGTGATCTTATTCGGTGGTTGTGTCACTATTGCGGTAAGTGCTCGTAAATTTTTAACTACTAAGTACTTTGTGTTCTCAACTAAATCCTAGTTTTTGAGGTGGGCATTTGTATAGCTTTACTGTTATTGAAGTTTGATATATTTTTGAAGGTGGGATTAGAAAATAGAACAGAAGATGAATTAGAAGATGACATGCGGAGCGAACACGGAAAAAAATGTAATTGCCGTAAGTAGACAGTCAATTATTATTATAAATTGTCCCCTATGTTTTTTTCGGTAGGCACTGATGTTATCGATCTGTTAATTCAATATAATACCAATATTATCCAACTAAATATACCATAAGTGCCAAGTTCCATTAAGCTTATCTAAAAACACATCTGGTTTTAGGTGGACAACCTACAGTTTCATTCCGTGCAGTTTTATTAAATTTTATGCTTATGAACAAAATAAGCTGAACAAATGTTTTAATTTAGGGAACCACGAAACACCATTATTTTCTTTAATCTCCTCGTTCCATCAGGATACAAGTGTATGAATGACCAAGCAACCGTTACACCATCTACAAAAAACATATTGCCGTTGAAACGAAGCCGTGAAGTAGGTATTTATCCTTTGATACCAATCAAAGGAATGTCAACCCTAACTAGCACATGTGAGCTTCTAAAAAATGTATATGCATTGAGACGTGAAATACAAAAGTGTGAAGTAGAGAGTCAAGAGTCAAGAGTGGCATAACCCTTTTAATACTACTGTATTAAAAGGGTTACGCCACTCCGCTCCACGGCTATTAAAATACTATAGAACAATCTGTAATCTGAGGTAATGGTATAGCGTTGGCAATGACGCAAATGTGTGAGAGTAGTAAAAGTGATAATCATGTGTGCCTTCATAGGTTTTGTTTTGACACAGTATGATGTGAATCTGTACTAGGTTTATGCATACAAACCTTCATACAAACGGACCAGCATAATATCTTGGGTGCTACTGCAGTCTCAGATGTGGAATCTTAGTATACCTTCCTTTTATTAGGTTCATGGTGAGCTTGTTATTTCATATTTAAAGGATGCGGGGAACGAAATGAGGCCTCGAGGATTATCGGTGGTGTGGAGACAGCAGTGAACGAGTTCCCATGGGTAGCTCGACTGTCACTGTTTAACAAGTTCTACTGCGGGGCCACGCTCATCAACGACAGATTTGTGCTCACGGCTGCACATTGTGTTAAAGGGTAAGATACGGATTGTTGAGATAAAAAATATTAAAATTTCATATATTAACATTTTCATCATTGGATTTTTTAACGAGGTGGGGGCCTATTCTTCAGGAGACGGCCAGGAAATATGCCTACACACTTTGCCAAATATTGCACCAAAATAGCCAAGTAAGACAGTGTGCTAGCATCTATCTTCCAGTTAGAACGGCAATGTTTCAAGTGAAATGACTGAGGTGACGAGCGCAATGCGGTGCCGAGAAATATTTTGCAAACCACAGTTCTGAGTGGCTCTGCAATTGTTATGGGCTGATGTGCAGGTGAACGACCTGACCTTCACGTTATATGTGACCAGAACTCACTTACTTATGATAGATTTCTAGATTTTATAACAGTTTTGGTGTCGACGTATTTTGTTATAACAGTACCTATGATACGAGATTTCTATATTTCAAAACTGTTTTGGTGACGATAGAATATTATGTGACAAAACATTAGAATTTATGAGTCATTAAAGTCGTTTATGGGTAGGATGTAAATACAAAATCTTACTACTATTGACCTGTTTCAAAACAAGCCTCTAATTGAACTTGTTTTTCCAGCTTTATGTGGTTCATGATCAAAGTAACCCTGGGAGAGCACGATCGTTGCAATGACACACACCGCCCCTTGACCAGGCTCGTCGTGCTGCGGCTTGCACATAACTTCACGTACACTACCTTCAGGGATGACGTCGCCGTGCTGAAGATGAACGACCGGGTAGCCATCACAGACACGGTTAAACCAGTCTGCTTGCCGCACAACGATGGTAAACTAACTTTTGACTCGCATTTGTTTTCCTCTCTTGCATGATCCCTTACTACTCGTAATAGACAAGGCAATCTCAGGTTCACACAAACACTGCGAGAATCGAATCCGGCCATGTCCTTTGCAGTAGACTTATCACCAACCCTGTAAACCCTTTTTGAGTACCTTTTTAGACCCAGTTGATTTGTTTAGACTGAGGAAACGCCATGAGTGCATTTGTTAGCTTCGTATATTTGATTATTTTATTATCTACAGACAAATATGCTTTGTTATGACAGTTATTCAATCATATTATTATATTATATTTCAGTAAATACCTACGAAGGAGTAAAAGCCATTGCTGCTGGCTGGGGCTCCATCTCCGAACAAAAGAATCACTCCTGTTTACTTCAAGAAGTGGAGTTGCCAGTTCTTAGCAACGAGAAGTGCAAGAGCACTAAGTATGAGTCCTCAATGATCAGCGATGATATGATGTGCGCTGGGTACCCTGATAAGGGACAGAAGGACACTTGTCAGGTACATGTCAAATCTTACTTTTTTTAAATGTACCTCATTATAACGATTTGAATTTATTGTTATTTGGTGTTGTATTATTGTTAGCAAACTATTTGATTTTATAACTATTGGAAGACCAGGAAGTGAGTAGGTATATAGCTAGGACGCTTTAGGAGCTATCTACTTCAGTTATTAGGTAAGAAATCTGATTACGGGAATATATGCGTTTGTTTGCCAATAGGTGCAGCCAAATTAAATATATTATACTTTTTTTGATTTCAGGGTGATAGTGGAGGACCATTGTCAGCTGAAAGGAGTGATAAGCGATACGAACTTTTAGGTTGGATTTTTTTAAAGTAATAAACTAGTTCTATATAATACTTTGCCTAACCGTATGGCAACCGTTACTAATTACAGCTATTTTGGGATTGTTGGGTTTTCAAGTATACCAAAATGATGACAGATGACAATGCTTTTCATTGTGCATATTCATTACGAGAAATTTATGCCTAAATTAACATAATATTAACTTTTATATAAATATGTTTTTTTTTGTCTTAGGTGTAGTATCCTGGGGCATCGGCTGTGGACGCCCGGGGTATCCTGGAGTCTACACCAGGGTCTCAAAGTATTTGTACTGGATCCGTCACAATTCACGTCCAGGCTGTTTCTGCATGGATTAGAAATCACTGCGGTCACATCACATAGATATATTTTTGTTTCACTCACACACAGAACAGCAACATACCTACTGTTTTGTGTATATCATATTTTCCCTTTTTAAATGCATAGGGTGACGACTGTCACGCTTGAAGGTAAGTGATAGTAGGTCTAGGTGTGGATGACGCTTGCCTGGTACTCTAAATATCGAGAAATTTCTGGTGATTATCATTTTATAAGGCAGTTGGAATGATGACAAAATTAAAAGAGAGTGAAACGGTTATACTATATAATAATTTAATAGCAATAATGCTCTACGCAGATCAGTGATTGCCATGCAGTTTCATTATTTTAATTATACTTATCAAAAGTGATTAAAAACCTGATGTAACGTGAACTCAGTATTTTTCTAATTTATAGGGCGTAAAATATTGAAGCTACAATAGTTAATAAACTCATGATATATTTATTGTACTGAAGTAATAGGTAGTATAATGGGCGTACAACTAGTCAGATCTACAATCTACTTATAACTACTTTTGATGCAATTCTTATAGTTATGCTTAAATATATGTCTAGGATTTTTATCAGTACAATTTTTAAAGAAATCCAATAACAAAAGATCAAAAACTTAACAGGCTCTAAAGGAATGTATCAGCATTCACAAACTTAACAGTCTTTTAACGAATAACATTAGCTTACCCTCAGACCTATATATAACACGAAACAAAACGATAATTATGTATATAATATACGAGTATATATATATATTATACGTAACGGGCTAACCAAAGGTACTATCTCTTTTTAAGATATCGACATTATCTACGTCTTCGTCATGGAAAAGCGGTAAGCTTTCATGTTTCAGAACCGTGTCAGGTGTTTTCATGATCGAAGTATGTGTTGTATTGGCACTATTAGCAGTTTGTAAATATCCGACAGCAGTGACTGATGATCTGGCTTCGTAGTTACCAAGCCTGAAGTGGGAGCCGTCGCCAGTCCTGGTGATTCGGTTTTCCACCTGCATTAACCATTTAAAAATGAGTATTCCATACAAAGGGTTTAAAAGTACACTTCCAAAAACTAAAACACAAGTTACGTCATGCTTACCATTTCTGGAGAAGCAGTCTTTAAATCCCAAGCTAGCCCGATTTTCTCCAAGAACCGGATGATGTCTGCAGTAAAGTTGAAGTGCATCGTGAGCTCGGCCGCCTTGTAGTCCCAAGGGAACGCGTGGTGATAGTTGTGCCAACCCTCGCCCAGTGAGATGAGGGATACGAACCAGGATTCTACGGGCTGTAGATTTCTGAAACCAGCAAGATGAAAAGTGAAGGTGTGGCTCAAGGTTTTAAATACTAAGCAATGGGTACCTACCTACTGGAGAAATATTTGTAAACTATGGTAGATGCATAGTTGGGTAATAAGCGAGGTGCAAGGTCTGTTACAGGTTTCGTTTTAATTTCATTATGCCTTCAAAAATATGTTTTATTAATATTCACCCAGACAAACTAGTTCTTGTTCTGTTTCCACATGCACGTTGTTAGGTTTAAAGATAATGCAGTTTAGAATCTTACAACATGGAACCCTGGTGGGCGCTACAGAATTTTTGTGTGAGGGTTGGACATGTTCATTAATAGAGATATTAAACAAAAAGAAGGCAAGAGATACCAAAAAGAAAGTGAAGTATTAAGACCAGGATATAATTCTACGTTAGTGCAAATCTTAGCAACTTCAAACGTCTACTTAAAATGATAAGATACAATACAATACTAAACTTACCTATCATAAGGTCTCGTCCCGTACAGGTGAGCTGCACTGTTCACGAGCCAGGCACCGTTTAGCTCAAGTATGTAGCGAAAAAAGTAACAAAGCAAGACAGAATTAATCCACGTTTCTTGAAAATACCACACTGGTACTGCTACAGGAATAAATATGGCGAAGACGAAGTACAAGAAGTAGTAATATCTGAAAGAGACAAGAGGAAAAGCTCAAGTTAGACGGAACACGTCATTATTTAGTCTCAGTAAACATGAGTTTAATTGGTTATTTGCCCAGAAAGGTGTTGGTTTCTGTGGTTATTTGCAAGAACAAACAAACAAAACAAGTGTTCTCAAAAGAAAAAAAAACTTGCGAATAGTCCAAAAAATAATAGCCTTCTTACTTTTTTTGGAACATGACCATCCAATCCGCCTGCAGGTCACTCATGTCGATCTGTCTTCCAAGTTGAATGACTAGGGGATGCTTCTTGGTCAGCAACCAGCCGATGTGGCTGAAGAAGAAGCCTCGCTTGGAGTTGTGAGGGTCGCCGTCGGTGTCGGAGTAGCGGTGATGCAGGCGGTGGTCTCGGCACCAAATGAACGTCGAATTCTAGAATATAACAAGTATCATAGAATGAGGTAGGTAGGTTCAACAACATACTTAACACGACTAAAGTATATTTATGTCTAATATAATGTAGTCATAGGATTTGTGATAATTAATTCGTTTTTATAAGACACTTACTTGTCCCGCCATAGTCTGCATAACTAAGAGAATGGCTCTCAGGATTGGTTTAGCTTTGAAAGACTTGTGTGTATAATACCGATGGGCTCCTATAGTTACACCTTCTGCAGATATATAGAGGCACACCATAGCTGGAAACAGGGATAAATATAATTAAATATTATGTGATATTTCATCAAAATAATATGACATAAAACGTTACGTACCCCAGATAAAAGAGTACATTTTATAAGTTCCCATCAAAAGTAACAAAAATCCGTATACTGCTAAGATGTGCAAGATTAGAAATCCTATAACATTTCTCCAGACCACCTCGTGTTTGTAGTTGTAGTCTGTGCCTATGCTGCCTCTACTTCGGATGGTATCATTTCTTAATGTTTTTCTATGATCTTCTTTCATGACGGTCTTGGAATCACACGTGGAATAATCTGGGCAATACATTATTGCCTAGTTTTTAATTCCGCACCAATCAATTGGAGAAATCTGTTACTTTTCACGTATCACTAAGGACTGACTGTAAACTGGACTTTACGGACTTTACTTTTACTTTTGTGATTTTTTTATGTGACTTTCGACTGGTTTGTGGTGGATAATATTGGGTACTGCACAAAAGCAAGAAACGTTTTCTCGGGTTGTCTGACCAGTAGTCGCGGGTCATGTTATCGCAGAGCCTCAAGTTGTATCATGAAATCTGTCTTTTGTAATTACTTTTCCAAACCATTATATCCTAAAATATAATATTATTTAAACAACAATTGCTACAATTTAGTAAGTTTTACGTCATAGTCACACAATCTGTTTAAATGCTCCACTACACAATAAATACGTTTAGAAAATTAACATCACACTTTTTACACTGTTATGTGGGTATGAGCTGAAATTCGCTTTCCTCAGCTAGAAGTTATGGCCCTCAGTATTGTTATCACGAGACCACCTCCAGATCAAACTGTAAATCTTCTGAGCTATGCAGTACGAGTCTCCTTGTATATAGGCTCTACGCAGGTAAGCTATTAGCACTCACATTGGTACTAGACCCACTATGCATTTTCATATTATATCAGTGTATTTATGAGAAAAATATGGACTTTCTCTCAATTTCTTATGACTCTCCCCGAATATTTCAGGACTAGTTTATTCAACAATCAAAAATTAAAAGTGTAGGTTTATTTATTTAGGTGATTTCCGTAGGTATTATAGAAAATTAATGTATATATTATAATGTGAATAGCTCTAGGAAATCAATTGTAATGATTTAGTATATTATTATGTACTCTAGTTGCAAAGACTTAATAATAATACATTATATTAAATCTTATCACCTAACTTAGGTTTCTCTGCTTGCATAAATAATTTCGGCATCAATCCTTGAAACCAGTCCCATTGTAGGCTTAGCGTGTGTCGTTTGCATTAGGTGATACTGTATAGTCAAATCTATATTAAAGTCTATCTGTATTATCAGAAGGTAACAAAAAAAAATTGTAGTCAGCCAGAGAGTAGTCGATAACTATAAACAATTGAATTTTCTAATACTTATTACTAGGGTTTACTAAGGGTTACAGTAACAATATGAAAGAGTACCCAATCTTCGATTGCTACAGTTACTAGATACCGATAATTTAACTCATTTCGTTGTTGGTAATGAATGGAATTATTTGGAAGTTAGAGGAAAGCAAAAAGAAAGAAAAAAACGTACCTAGGCAAATAATGATAATGTATATCTCCTAAAATAATTGATAAGGAATTAGCGAGTTCTTGTATCATGGGTTTTCTAATTTGACGAATAAGTCTATCAAACTTAATAAATAGGTGGGTATGACCGCGAAATATTGTACATCTAGTATTTTTTCTTTGTCCCAGTTTTATTTTTATAAAAGCTTATAGGCTATTGAATATATGAGATTTGTTGAATATTGTACCGAATGGTATGCTTGTATTCTTTTATATACTTCCACAAATTTTAAGCTATATCTCATACAGATTTTGTTTTTAATTTTTTTTCGTAAGCATTACTTTCACTCCCATACAAAAAATAAGTGTCCATCTGCTACCCTTGTATCAAAAACTGCCATTATTTACGAAATGGAATGACAATGCCGTATTTTTAAGTTATGTTGTGGTTTTGTGATACTTCTTCAACGTATTTTTAAAAAGCATTTCCTAAATAAAGCAATAATTATTTTTTTAATATTTTTTAAAAACTTGTCCATTTTTTTTATGCGTGTGTTACGTCATGCATGTAACGTTTATAACTGCCATACGCTACGCTTAATCTGACCACGTATATTATTTTATTATGTGGCAACATTATTGATGGTCATGGCAACATTAAAATAAACAAGAGCAGCCATTTTTTTCGAGTAAAATGCTGTTTTGTGTCGGCCGCCGATATGTCCCAAAAAAATAAACATTTTTATGTGTTTTATTGCAAGGTAAGTATGTGCGTTCTGTCGCAATTTTATACTTGTTTAAGGAGGTTTAGTCTTAGGCAAATGAATAAAATTAGTTCGCAGTCTATGGCTATTTGGAATCAAGTTTTATTAAAATTTTAAGTTATGTCCACCCCATTTTTTTATCATGAACGTAACAATGTGTAACAAAATTTGTTACGTTACCGTCATGACCGATTATTAAGCCGAGTATATACACAAGTGAGTAGGTAAACTATTAAAATTCCAGAACCATACTAAATTAAGCACCTTTACTGAGATAATGATTTTTTGTTAGTGGTATTTGTAATACTATAATATGAAGTATTTTTTTGGAATGTAAAAGATAAGATGTTTGATCTCAAATTTTATTTTATTTTGCTGAAAATCTATTTAACCAATTAATTATTTCTACTACGAGTTTTGTTAATTTTTATAAGTGATGCGATTTTGAAAATTTTAATAAATATTTTACTAACAATACAATTATTATGAATATTACACTTTTACTTTTATTCTATGATGTTATAAACTAAGCTTTATAATGGTCATGTACATAACATTAAGTCATGTAAGTAACATGTGTTATGATGTCATGAATGTTACTGTACAATTTTTCGCGGTCATACCCAGGTAGATAATATTTTTGTCTTCTACACGAATGTTTTATTCAATAAGCAAGCAAGCTTATATTACTACAGAAAATTACACATCAATTCCGAGGGTCTAATTCGCGCATAAATATTAAAAGTATTTAAATTTCCAATAACGTTAGTTTTTCAAAAATAACTTTATTATCGCTGTGACATGATCAGCAGCATTGTACCTAGGAGTAGATCCAAGAGAACGTATGATGGTAGTTATTTGGCTCTCATTCGGAGAGAGACACACGCAAACAAGTATCGTACGGACTGTTATAAGTATCTGAAAACAGTATAACAAAAAGCCCTATACATAGTAAGTGCATAAGACCTTGTGGCTTAAGGTTTTGAATGGATGGCTTACCGCAAAACATTTTAGATTGGAGTAATTGGGGCAAGATGTGGTTTAACGCAAGGTCTGTTTTAGTAGCTTCTTTAAGTTCAACAAATATCTCAGCAAATAGGAATTCTCTACTGCCTTTTAATTAATAATAAGCTCTCTTTTGATATTAATCTACTTATATGTAGTTGTTAACATGTGTCTTTTGTGTATTTTGTTACCTTGCGTAGCACGCTCCAATTCAACAAGCAGTGCCTAAACTAACTACTTAGCTGTCAACTTTCTAGTCAAAAAAAATTTTGCTTTCATAGGCGCAGGTTTGTCATCTTATAGTCTATTAGATTATTGTTTTATTTTGGGTATGTAATGGCGAATCTAAGTTTCATATTCTACTTGTCTTACATATCGCACACATATATTGATGCATACTGAAATAGCAGTTTGTGTTTCTTACTTCAGCTATTTACGTAACATCACATGAATGGATTTGGGGAAATAACAAAACTGTACTATACAATTAATAGCTTATACATTTTTATTCATTGTATTTGCTAGCCAACGTATAACTACAATTTATTAAATTAATATAATATCTCCATAATTGTCTACACTTAATTCTAATTTTCTTATAGGTACGGCATATAAACAGTAAATATTTTACATAGCTTAGTTAGTGTGTATTCTACATTAGAAAATTAACCAGAACTACTAATCCTTTTCAATTTATCAACATCCAAGATATCTTTCTCATGATAAAGCGGTAGGCCTTCAGGTTTCAGGACTGCTTCAGGCGCTTTCATCGTCGTAGTGTACGTTGGATTGACAGGATGCAAGAATCCGACAGCTGTGACCGATGACCTGGCTTCCTCGTTGCCAAGTCTGAAGTGGGTGCCGTCACCGGTCCTGACGATTCGTTTTTCAACCTGTATTAAGAATTAAAAAAATTGTATTTAATATAGGGCTGAGTAAAGAGACTTATGTAATACAAAAACTGTAGCATACCATTTCCGGAGAAGCAGTCTTTAAATCCCATGCGAGTCCGATTTTTTCCAAGAACCGGATGATGTCCGCAGTAAAGTTGAAGTGCATCGTGAGCTCGGCCGCCTTGTAGTCCCAGGGGAACGCGTGGTGGTAGTTGTGCCAACCCTCGCCCAGAGATATGAGAGATACGAACCAAGATTCTACGGGCTGTAGATTTCTGAAAAAGTAGATATGACATAATATTCTTTAGCTAGGCGGTACATGAGTCCTTGGAAGGTTTATGATGAAAAGTAATGAAATACTCTGGAGCCGATTTTAAAATTTCAAATATATCCTGTAAGTAGGTGCCTTTGCTTTAAAATAACAAGAGCCTAGAGGCATAATTATCATGAACTCAGTGAAAATAGGTAACTTAAGTGTTTCTTACTCGTCATAAGGTCTCGTTCCGTACAGATGAGCTGCACTGTTCACAAGCCAGGTGCCATTTAACACAAACATGTAGCGGAAAATGTAACAGAATAAAACGGAATTTATCCAAGTTTCTCCAAAATACCATACTGGTATTGCTGCAGGAATAAATATTGCGATGACGAAATACAAGTAGTAGTAATATCTGAAAGAGACATCATACTTATTAAAATGAGGAAGTAAGAAAGCTGGAGTAAGGTAGATGAGTCAAGCGTTCGTCTGGGACCCAAAACATTACAATGTTTAAAACTGCGGCTCATACTTTTTCAGAGGCAGGTCACATTAGTAATTGGTATCAGAGTGTCGTGTCATCTAAAATGGCGCCATATAAATGTTGTGTGTGTGGTGTGTGTAGTGTGTAAAAGTGGTTTAATTAATAATTGTATTATTATAATATATCTTTATATCATAATATGTAGGTATAAATGTTTTTCATCTTTACAAATTAACAACGAGTAAAGTTGCGGCAGATCTAGAAGGACCTGTACTTACATTAAATAGGTATTTTAAAGTTGATATCAACTTAAAACATTGTCGTACCTGCATTAATCACTTGATTGAAAATAGCTAATTAAACACAAACATAATTCGGTCATATCACATAAGATTTAAACAGATGGGTCTAAATATTGTCTCTACTAATCGACGTCTAACCCTCGCTTTTTCTAACTCAATGACAAATTCACAAGTAAAATAATTAGGAACACCAGGATTGAGTAAAAAAACGCGAGTGATAGACGTCGAATTTGTGGAACGAAATTTATGAAAAATCTGTTTAACTCTGGTTTAAACTTTTGTGGTAAGTCGGATTCTGTTAATTTCCTCTAAAGGATATAATTTAGCACTCTTAAAAATCATTTAGTATTTTAAATGAGCTCACTTCTTTTGGAACATGACCATCCAGTCCGCCTGCTGGTCACTCATGTCGATCTGTCTTCCAAGTTGAATGACTAGGGGATGCTTCTTGGTCATCAGCCAGCCGATGTGGCAGAAGAAGAAGCCTCGCTTGGAGTTGTGAGGGTCGCCGTCGGTGTCCGAGTAGCGGTGGTGCAGGCGGTGGTCTCGGCTCCATATGAACATTGAATTCTAGAATATAACAAGTTTTATGAACAGCATAAGTAGGTACAATAAGGACAATAATTTTGTGATAATAATTAGAGTTTATATTATTATTACTTACTTGTCCCGCCATGGTCTGCATGACTAAGAGAATCGCTTTCAAGATCGGTTTGGCTTTGAACGACTTGTGTGTATATAATCGATGGGCTCCTATAGTTACACCTTCTGTAGAAATGTAGGCCAACAAAATTGCTGTAACAAGACAAAAATATAATATAATGATTATTATGTAGGTGCAATTATATAATTTGCATCAGGTACATCGTTTATAAAGTTACTTACTCCACAATATTGTGTTAAGTGCATAAGTTCCCGTCACAAGTAAAAACAATCCATAAAGTGCTAAAATGTGCAATATTAGAAATCCTATAGCATTTTTCCAGACCACCTCGTGTTTATAGTTGTAATCTGTTCCAATGCTACATTTATTTATCATGATTTCACTTTTAGTTATTTTACTATAAGCCTCTTTCACAGTCGTGGAATAATCTTCATGATACATATTTGCTTGTGAATTTAATTTTGAGTCAGTCATTTTTGCTAATTCTATTGGTTGCAGATTTGATGAACCACTGACTTAAAAAAAGAAACTGTCAGAGTTATATACAAAGAACTTTTCAGCGTATCTATTGTTGTGAAAAAGTGTTTCAATTAGGTGTTGAGCAAGTTTATAAACTTGAACTTGTTCTCTCAATTGTATGTAAATAATTTCAAAATACGTTTCAAGTACGGTAAGGTAAACGGCCCAATAACCGTTAAGTTTCGAACTTCGCTGACTTTGTAGGTCTGCTATGCTAAAACTAGTAGACTTACAAAAACGAAACTTACATGACTAGATAGGTAATTTATTCTTCTTAATGTGTTATATTTTGTTTTTAATTAATGTAAATATTAATACAAAATAGCACAAAAAAATGCAAAAAAGAGCCAATTGTACCAGTACCCGGTAGAGTTGTACCAGTAAACGTGATATTGTCCCAGAAACCGGTATTTATTATCGCGAATTTGAACCCTATTGCTTGGTGTTACAGTTCAAAGAAACTTGATTATAACACGTCTGTGTCTTAAAAACAAATAGCGCATACAAATAAAATAGGCAAAATAGGGTTATAATGGGGTAAAAATTACTTATTCAAATAAAATACATTATTTTTAATTAAATAATCTTTATTTTATTTCACACAAATTACAATGATAATAATTATTGTTATTAGGTATCTGTTTTTCCTAATATTATCACGTAAGATACGAATCACATTGTTTTAATACTACTACAGATTATTTGAGGGCTTTGGTTTTGCATTTATAACTAATCATAATTATTAGGTTCAGCCGTTTAGCCGTGAAAAGGTAACAAACAGACAGAACTACAAAACAAACAAGGGATGCTTAAACTGCAATCCGTTGAGTTACAGAAAAATAAGACTTAACAAAGAGCAATAAGCGCCATGACGGGTTTAGATGCAACTGTTATTGTATGTCCTAGTATTCGGCAGAAATATATACTACAGTTTCAATGAAAAATGAGACCTATTTCAAGGTAATAAGGATACAATAACGGATTTTGGTGCAACGAATATTACCGGGTTGATGCGTGTACCAATATCCGGTAAAAATATGCACAATTTTGCCGGTTACTAGGTCACGTTGGGATTAGCGAGAACCAGTAGATGTGAAATGCAAAACAAACAACTTTTTTATTATTATTACCTAAACTTTAATATTATATCGCTAGATAATTCATTCAAATATTTTAGTAAAATAACACTCTTACCGTATTGTAATCCGTAGCAGCATGGCAAGCAAAAGAGTACAGCTCGGTGGTTGCGTGGTTCAGTGACAGAACCTCGGTTTTTTTTTATATTGTCCACCAACGCACTTTTTTTTTTTTTTTTGTTTTAGTTATGGCTTTGCACGGTTTGTGCATATAGCCAGTGTCAAGTATTTTATTTTAAGTATTTCTTATCACATTAAGAAAGTCACAGCAATGTTATAGCAATCGTGGTCAAGTAGTCAAGTCAATTATTTACATCGTCAAAGTCACGATTCAGTAAAGTAGTGGATGCTTTACTGAAACTTCCTGGGAGTTTTGGAAAAAATGCGAAATGACACGCTTTTTGAGTTTATATCATTCGCCCACACTCGTGCACGTTAACGAACACTTAATGGTTAATATTCCACCAATATTACACATTAACACTCGAAGAAACACAAGTTTGAGCTAATAATACAAAACCAACAACGTCTCACTATCGGATTCCCGCCAAAACTCCAACGCACTTTTATTGATGCACAGTTACGACGCCATTAATTTTTTTGGCAGTGTTGCCACTACAATTGTACATAATATTACCAAGAAAATATTGCCATTCAAAAAATGTTATTTATCATTGGTAGAAAGATACCAATTGTAAAAAACTGACTAGTTACCGGGTACTGGGACATTACCGGAAATACCCTCGTCTACCTTAACTGAATACGAGCAACATCTTGAATAGTCTTGATCGAGAACATATTAAAGACCCAATGAGACCTTGCCACACAATTTCGTATGTATATAAGTGTAATCTGTTCCAATAGTAAGTGATATAATTAAAAATATTAGGTTGCAATATAAAATCACTGTTATCAGCACAAACTGGTTCAGTTTTTTTCATTTTGAGTATTTTACAAATTGTAGGCTCCGTGTGATTCACAATCGAAACGGATGAAATCATTAAATAAAATTTACTATTTTATTTAGATTATGATCATGATTATGAATTAACGGTGAGAGGTTCCGATATTGATTATATAGATATTGTTTATCTTTAAACTGAATATTTAAATGAATGAACGGAATTAAGTGAAGCAGCAGTGACGCATGCTTTCGTGAGTTGGCATAATAATTTTCCACATAATTACAATTATCATAAAAAACATACCTACCTACCCTATTTCGCATTTTTGGCGGAATTGCAACTTTTTCATCATTTAATTAAAGCGTGATCTACAATTAAAATGTATTGGTGACACGCGCACTGTTTAAAAAATCATTGAGATTCATACTTTGGCAAACTCATAAGATATCACAACATAATAATATTGTGGTAAAAAAAATGAATATTACGTAAAGTTTTTTAAATCATTGTTGCTCATGAAATCAACATTGTGATTAGGTACAACTGAAAACATATTTCCGCACGAATTGATTTCTATTCACATGAAGCATTTTAATTAAATTCTAAATGCAAACCAATTTATTGCCAAACAAATCACGGCATTGATGCTGAAAATGACGGAATTTTCTCTTCCTCTCACGTGATCCCAAGTACGCCCATGAAATGCAACAGATATGTTCCGTACTTTGTTTGATCATCACTTTGGTAAGTTCAAGTTACTTATTTCAAATAATTTATACAGGTAATTATGTAAAATTACAATTACGATTTTAAAATCAAATTCGTGACTCGTGAAAATGTACCACAAAATATTTGGTTATAGTAAATATTTTTCAGTCTGATGTCATTTTCAATATTTTCTTTAAGTATATAGGTTTTTAAAGTCTTGCAGTTGAAAGGTAGAATGTTCTTTTATAAGAGACTTATACATAAGTAAGTACGTTATTAATTATATTATTTATCTAATGTTTGGTTTGATAATTATCGTTGCAGATACAAGGACAAAGGATCAACAAAACATGTGGTATACTTTCTAAACAGTAATTGTATAGAAGTTCTTAAACTTTCGCGAACAGAAAACCTATTAACTAGCTAAAACGGGTCTAATTCGCGCAAAAACAAATATCAAAATATATAATTTTTTATTTGGGCCGAGTAATTGTATAGCCATCGTACAAAATATAAATTGATAATATAAAGTACTAACTAAAATATTTAATTGTAGTTTTGATAAAATATTAAGTATAGGTTAATAAATAATATTTTCAGAATGCGGAATTGAAGGTAACAATAGGCGGATTGTCGGAGGGAGTACAGTCCAACCTCACCAATACCCTTGGATGGTGTCATTAATGCTGGGGCCCAAACTCCACTGCGGAGGGGCCATCATCAGCGACTTGCACGTACTTACCGCAGGGCATTGTATTACTTTCGGGTAAGGTGGCAGCAGGATAATCGCTAATAACTTGCTAGCGTTGTGCTCTCATGGTAGTAAGGATTTTAAAATATTATTTGTGTTGAACTACATAGGTAGTAGGTAAGGACACAATTAGGTGTCCATTTGGTGAGATATAGCAGTGTAAGGCATAGGGTAATAAGACAAATTACACTTTTTCCAGTGTCAGTTTCCGTGACTTGACCGTGTACGTGGGCATGCATGACCGTCTTGACAACTCCTACACTACGTACCGCCTGACCTACGGCATCAAACACCCAGATTTCACTTCAAACGCCGTGAGAGACATCAACGATATCGCCGTCCTGACGTTGGATAAAAAACTCCAGTTCTCGGATAAAGTTCGCCCTATTTGCTTGCCGACATCAGGTTAGCATTAAGTAAATGTACGAGCATAGTACGACTGATAAGCGTATATTATGTATCGTCATTATGTGATATACTATTTTCATTCTATATTTTGTAATTTCAACCGGAAAAATTGAATCCCTCAGTCACATAAAACGGGGGTACCTACCTTACTGTTATGACTTGTACCTTACTCTAATAACCTTATTGAGAATATACTTCGATTCTAGATATGGATTTCGCAAACCTTCCCTTAACTGTGGCGGGCTGGGGTAAGACAAGGCAAGGCGCATTGACTTCATCAAGATATCTTCTGGAGACGAAGGTTCAGATAGTTGAAGGCAGCAAATGTAGAGTATCATCCATTTACAGAGACAATCTTGTACTAGACTCCATGATGTGTGCTTACAATTTAGGAAAGGATGCTTGTCAGGTATTTTCATCTCTTATTAGTCATTTTAGTATTAATAACTTTATGAACTCCGCACGTGTGTAACTATATCTGAGTCTGCTAAAATTAAAGTGACTTAATTAAGTATATTATTATGGCATGGCATGTCATACTCGGGAATGGTCAATCGTCCGCAACTGGCTAGATTGCGCCCATAAGTTTCACAGTCTAAATACTCGTAATTTGGCCAATGAAAAATCCCTATGGTTAGTCGCGTATTCCATTTTCTTTTTAACTTTCTAGGGTGACAGCGGAGGACCTTTGTTCTCAACGCATAAAAAAACACATAACAAGAAGTGGTATCAAGTCGGTAAGACAGCAAGTCCTAGAACTCAAAATAATCATTAGTTTTAATCAATGGTTGCAGGATCACATTACGGATAAATCACGATTTTTCATTAAGAGACTCCAAAGCTTTTTGTTTTGTTCCATATTGTTTCTAAATATTTAATTATTGCCCTTTTCTCCAAGTGAACCTGTATAAACATTGCAATACTGATTAGTTTTTTATTTACACAAACATTTATTATGTAGTAGTTATGTAATTAACAATCTTTCCTTTAAAGGTATTGTATCTTGGGGAATTGACTGTGCAATGCCAGATTATCCAGGTAAAGTTAGAGCATTGAACATTATCGAGTGTAGAGGTTAGTTGCGTACGATTTTGGTTCATCTACTGATTTATAACTTTTCTTTTGCATTTCAGGTGTTTACACTATTGTGTCGAAGTACGTGCCATGGATTCGACAGCAGTCTATAGATGGCGTTTATTGTGTGTGAAATTAATAAAATTGCTTAGGTATTTTTGTAAGATTGCCTCTTTAATTCAGAAAATGTTATAATGTGGCACAGCAAGAGTCAATATAATATTTGAATATAAACTTACCTAGTAAAAAGAAATCAAGAAAAGGGATGTCGAATTTTATCTCACTGAAAGTCACGTTTAAAAGTCAAAGCAGTAGGTATCAAAAATGTAAGACTAATCTTCATTCATGCGTCATTTTACAACAATGTAATTTTGACGTTTCCCAAGCTAGACGAGGCACACGATAAGGCTTTCAATAAACGATAAAATAAATTGAATTTGATTCTTTTTGTGTTTTCATTGTACCTACGGCACATTCCCTTTACCTACCTACCTACTTTACTCATGGTTATAAAAACTTTATTGTTATAAATAAGATAGGACGCCGCTTATGCGTATGGCATTCATAAGTGACACTTGAAAATTATTATTCTCAAAGAATAAATCAAGTTCGACATGTAAAATTTACAGGGACATTAACGCGTGGAAATTAAAATTCTTGCGTTGGAAATCCGCGTGGAGCGTGAATAGGCTAACCTACGGACTGTGGGTGGACCTAGTAGAGCAGTGAACAGTGAGTGGCTATGAAGTGCAGTGTTTACTAACAAGTCTTAAAATGTTGACTATATTGCACGTGCTCTCCTTCTGCATTACTCTCGGGCTGGTACGAGTGAAACAAGATGGGCAACACACATTGGGTTTGTGGCTGTGTAATACTGAAATACGAACTCCTTTGTGTTTTAGGTGGCGCTCACAGTTTTAGGACTAGATTGTCGTAAGTAGTTCAAAAAGTACTCATGAACTTAGTAGGTAGGCAACTTACCTATACTTGTTTCTAGCTAGAACGATAAGAGTGCCATTTCATAATACTCAAGGAAAATCAATTAGGTATTTTGCAAGAATAAACTTCACTCATTTGAGGTTATTTGGTCAGAAAATATATAAACAATTCAAACAATGAATTTATTTGCAACAGGTGGACAAGGAAACAGCCAAAGCTTGAAATAAATAAAATAATAATAGATAAATGAATAAATATAATTATTTAAATATAAAAAAGAACAAATAAGTAAATAGATAAAAACAAAATTTTGGACATGACCCTTATTGGGACTCTTCTGCAAATAGTCCGCGTTGTTACATGGTACCTAATGTTGTATTTTATGGTAGAATAGAGTGTGCCGTTCAATATCTTATATCTTTAAATGAACAATTCTTGTATATATATATTATATATATAATTGGAATCTCGGAATCGGCTCCAACGATTTTCAAGAAATTTAGTATATAGGGGGTTTCGGGGGCGATAAATTGATCTAGCTAGGAATCATTTTTAGAAAGGTCATTTTATTCGTGTTTTATACATAAACTTGGAAGAAGAATAACAAAAAGGAGGCGTTTGAGTAGTCCCAATTTAAACTGAAAATATGACTCTTCCTGACATCTATTGGCGAATACTACTTTTTTTTTCCAAGAAACACAATTTATACAAAAAAAAACCTAGCATAGCTCGGTCATCCAGCTGGTAAATTAAAATGCACACATTATTGGTACGGCTCTTGAGGTTACCATGGTCGGAGAAAGGACTCCTTATGCAAATAAAGGACTACTTGTAAATCATTAAGTGACTCTACTTACATGTTTTATTGATAGAGTAAATGTAAATAGCTATAGTATAGAAAAGTTTATCAGGAGAACACAGGTGACAAGACAACCTGATTATTTGATTAATTTATTAGAGAAGGACGCTTAGTTGAAACGTAGGTTAAACTTAATTTTTTTATAAATATACCTCCATTCAAAGAGATTCAAACCTGAGTAGGTACACCTTTTTGGCACAGTGTAGAGTAGGATTTATTAAATTGTGGTTCGTAAACGTTTAATGATTCCATACTTGAGAGCAGAATGCGGAAAGCACTCAGACGCCATTCTATCGATGCGCATTGTGGGCGGGAGGCGCGCGGAGCCTCACTCCTTTCCCTGGACGGTGGCTATATTGAAGAACGAGCGCATGCACTGTGGCGGTGCTGTCATCACCACGCGACATGTGCTGAGCGCTGGACATTGTTTCAAATGGTAAGTAGATATAGTTACGAGTAGGTACTATCGCGTCGTGAATTGCGCCCTATCTATAATTTTTAGTTCCGATAAAAACATAAAAAGGAGCACTTGGTATTATAGTACCGCATGATATGGTACTAGCAGTCTGAGCATGTGTGGATTGAAATTTGGCATAGGTAGTTAAAGTTTTCAGAATGTGCAAATTTCGTCAATACTTGTTGGTAGGTACTTACTTAAATGGACATTTTCATTGTAGATATCTTCACTTAGATGCTAATTGTGAACCGGAGAATTATCATTTTAAGCATGGGGTTTTAGGGACAACATCAAACATATGAAAGTCCTGATCGGGTTAGACAACTTGGCCGACATGAAGGACGTTGAAGAACGAAACATATCGAAAGTCATCATTCACGAAGGGTTCAAATCGACTGCAGTGCGAGATGAGAACGACATCGCTATTGCCACCCTGAATACGCCGGTGGAGTTTTCTGACACAATTGTACCAATTTGTTTGCCACTTCCAGGTACGTTTTGAGTCTTATATTTAGGTAAATATAGGTTGTTATAACTACTTCTACTCGTACTTACCTTATTTTATCTTAGTCTAGTGCGTCCAGCGACTAGTAAGTACCTACTGCTACTTATTGCAGAAAAATCTCCAGCTAGTCACGAAGTTTTCTGCCGGGAAATTAATAATCTGACTACAAACACAGGTTCCTTAACGACCTACCTCTAAATCCGTAAAATTAACCACGCTTGTAGGAACGACACTTTCGTTTAGTACAAGTCTAGGGAAATTCGGTAGACAAGATTCAATCAAAATCATTATTTTTCTTTGAAAATGTACAGATTCTTTGACAACCTTACCTCACAAACGAATACGTTTAATTTTGTCCCACGATCTCGGTTTCAACGTAACATAAATAAATGAAGCTTTCATACTGTTTCTTCTTCAGTACGTTAGGACTTAGCGATCGATATCGGTAGCCAACTAATGTACCTACTTATACACATACCTACTGTCGCCACTGGTATTACCTAAGTATGCATAATAATGCCCATGCAAGCTTATCATGGCGATCTTTCAATCAATAGACTTCTTTGAGAGCGAGCATTGGACTAATGAAGCGAAGAAAAGTTCTATAGCGTGTTCTGAACGAATGGTTCTGCGATTTAATTGGGCAAAAGTCAAACGCTATGAGCAAAGTCTCTGGAACGTGAAATTGCCATGCTACTCTTGCTGAAACATAATTATTAAGTTGATGTCCAATTATTTAGCCAAATTACTTACCTTGCTTGTTGTTTTTTGAGCGGCCTTAGCGGTCCCTACATTTACCTTCATAAATCACCTAACTGCGGCATATATTATATCCCTTAATAATTTACTGGACGCCTGTCGGCTGTGCAGGGGAAACGTTCGCCGAGCGAGTGGGCACGATAGTTGGATGGGGACGCGTAGGCGTGGAGAAGTCATCATCTAAGGTCCTGCTAAAAGCTAGCCTAAGGATTCAGTCGGATGAAGAGTGCCTAAAGTCGCAGTTAGCTGAACATCTGAAGACAGAAACTATGATGTGCGCGTTTACTAAGGGGAAAGATGGTTGCCAGGTAAGTATCTTTACCAATAGGTAGGTAACTATTACTATTATGTAGGTAGGTAGGTATATGCTGCTATAAATTCTTGGAAGGTTACTAATTAATGTATCTACAGTGGTTTATCTTACATAAGTAAGAACAAATGTTTGCCTATTTAGTTCGATAAACATAAATTTATGACGACACGTTTGGCTGAGCACTCGGATTGTTGCACTTGTGTCGCGGGTTCAATTCCCGCCCGGAACAAATATGTGTGTGATCCACAGATATATTTGTTTCTGCTCTGTGTGTTATGTGTATGTGAAGTAACAATGTCTGTAAACTATACCTACCTACGACACAAGAGACCTACCTAAGTGTGGGGCTAAGTAAAAAAAAAAATACAAAAAAGGTATTTCTATGTTACAGGGTGACAGCGGAGGGCCTCTGTTGGTATTTCAATCTACGGGGAACTATGTCCAGGCAGGTAGGTACCCTACTTCTATATAATACAGTATATAGTAAGAATGAGTAAAAAACCTAGCTATCTAGGCAGTGGTAGGCAGGTACCTACTATACCCCTGACCCAATGCCTTTACCTGTGCTTAGCTCTACTATACATTGACTTTTTTAATCCGCTCATTTCGTTGCCAACGTTAAAAATTTGTAAAGTAAAACATCGAGGAATCAGGCGCATCGTCAAGAACCAACCTCAAACTCATTTCGTGGTAGTGGCCAGAACACAGTGGATAGCTGTTATATTATACTTACCTACATACTTAGCTAAAGGTACCTATATCCGCTCTCGTTGAAAGAACGGAGGCATTCTCCTAACAATAAAAGAAAACGAAGTAGTAGAATTTAATAGGAGTCTGCAGGCTATGGAAAAACTGAGGCATTTTTTTTATAAACAGTTGAATATTCAATATTCATATTGAACAATTATACGCTAGGTACCTACTTCCAAGATTTAGGCAGTTTACCTAGGTAGAAGAAAGATATTGGCCAACCCTAATGAACAAGCCTTTTTTTTTACTGACCTTAAACATTTTTGTTGCTAAGGTATTGTCTCTTGGGGAATCGGCTGTGCTGATCCAAGATATCCAGGTGAGGTCTACATATATGTATTCTTTACTAATATATAATTATTATAGGTAAGTACCTACTCGTATTAGTAATACGTATCTAGGTATAATAAGAACGAAATAAATTAAGTAAGTAATAGGTAGGTACCTAAGTAGGTAGGTATACTTATATTAATTGATTGTTTGTATTTTTAGGCGTTTACACGAAAGTCAACAAATACATCGACTGGATACAAAAGCACTCTACTAATGCAGAAACATGCAGAATGCCTGAAATTAATGAAAAATAAATAATAAATATTATGTATTTTTTACGAAAGTTTATGCCTACTAAGTAGGTAAGTAGGTACCTACCCAGGTAATTCTATTGAAGTGTAGGAAGACTGGAAACATAAATGAGTAGGTAGATGTTTATGATTATAATAATTATGATTTAATCTACTTAATATTATGTAATAAATAAAATATTAATACGTAGGGAGCTAATAACAATTAGGTACCTACTCGTATATATACAACAAAACTATCTTGAGTGTTATTACAGTGCACGAAGTAGGTACCTACCTAGGTACATGGAACTGCCTGGGAGTGTTTTAACGAAATTACACTTTTTTGGCGGGTTATCATGCACGGTATCCGACATTCAAGAGATTTTGTATTTTTTTAAACTGAAAGTGAGACATAATAACTAGCTACAAACGGGTCTAATTCGCGCACCAACTTGATATTTGTTTGTGCGCGAATTAGACCCGTTTTTAGCTACCTAGTTTACGAGTACCTACCTATGTTTCCTGTTCGCGAAAGTAGGTAGGTACTTCTAATGAAAGTGAGACATTGTTGTGTTTCTTCGATTGTTAAATGTGTATTGTGTAATAAGTTTAGTATTATTGGAATATTTATCATTGAGTGTTCGTTAACGTGCGCGAGTGTGGGCAAATGATATAAACCCAAAAAAAATGTTATGTAACATTACCTACTTACTTTCCAAAACTCCCAGGCAGTTTCATTACAGATTTACAGAATCCGCCATGACTATGACTGTAAATTAACTTGACTACTTATTCAACTACTAGGATTGCTATTATGTTAACACTCTCCCATTGTGAAAATAGCAATTATTTTAAATATAAATCTATTTTTAAACTTTGACACAGACAAACCGCGCACAGCCAAAACTAAAAAAAACAAGCCAGCTGGCCATAGCCCAGAGCAGTCGGCATTGCCAGACCGTCCCTTTTCGGATGGTTTTACGTCCCTTTCTATGTCGGACCGACCCTTTTCCGTCCTTTGGTCAAAACTGTCCTATTTAGGACGGTTGCTGGAATTCATCATACGCACAGGTTCAAAACTTTAAACGGACAGAAATCACTAAATTAGCAGATTAGTTGAGAAAGCAGGGATAGATTAAAAAACAAATGACTAAGTGAACACAATAATACCTAACTGAAAACCGTATAATGTTTGATGCTCAATTATTTATCACACTGCAAAAAAAAGGACAAAAATTCTGTTCTCGCTACGCTCGCACCTGTATAATAATTATTGGAAATGCCATTTAATTTACCTGTCACACTGATAAAAACTATTATTGTTTTCGCAATTCGGCCCTTTATGTCTTTAACCGTCCGTTTTCAAGCAACCTACCGTTGGAATTTGCCTACCGGCACTGGTAACACTAGCCTAGCCCAGCCAGCCAGCCAGCCAGCCAGGCCAGACCGATTAGTCGCACGCATCGTCACTGTCAGGCTTTGTCCTATTAAAATATTTAACATTGTAAAAACCCGTGTTCATTTTGTTCGTTTCAATGTAGTGCCTTTATTCATTTGTTTCATACAATTTTATGGACATGATTAAATGATAATTAATTAGTGACAATGCCTAGCATGAGGAAGTATCGACGTGACACCACCGAAGTCAGCTGTTGTCTCAAATATGTTATTTTTGGTGTAAATGTTTTGTTCTGGGTGAGTACACAAGCTACATCTTATCTTTTTACTACTTTGCTTTAAATTCGCTTGTGTTTTTGTTGTACCTTCATTTAGATACACTCATAAAAATAACTTGAAAGTCTCGAATGATTTCAAGGCTAATAATTATTTGCCAGTTTCTGTAAATAGGTAACACGGTTTACAGTATAAGAAGGTAACTATGTACTTAATTAATTACTATTATAAATCGACTCCTTCATTGGGTTTTTATTATTACAGTACCTGGAATGTGACTAGAAGATTACTTATTTCAATCCACATGAACTTGTCAGCCAATTGAGGCCAAAACATTAATAATTTTCTAACTGTACTTATACTACCGCTTCACGGAAGTAAGCGTGTCAAAACCTATTATTATAATAATTGCATTGCAACTAGTGACCTAATGCAGCTTTTTATTTTTTATCAGTAGTTCAATTATTCTGCTAATTTAAGAACAATTCAATCAAATCTCAATGGAGTGGCTTCGGAAATCTTTGTGACATTTCATTGTGACATTGATTTCAAACGTTCTTATTTGACTAGCAGACTACTCAAAATAAAAATAATAAATAGCAGACTTCCCTATTGTCATTTGATTTAAGGGTTCAAAAATTAGTAGAATTGTCCCCTGTTCTCATGTCACACATAATAATTATAGGTATATTGGATATCTTTTGGTACTATTGTTTGACAACAGGAAAACAGAAAAATAATACAATCATAAATGTATTTATGCTATTTGAGTAATAACACTGATAAAACTAATATGCCTAAACGGATTTATCTCAACTCTATACTGTACCTCTAAGAATCTGTTATTGTTTACAAGTTGTTTTAGCAGTACTATAACTAATCATTATTTTGCAACACTTTCAGTTGCTCGGACTTGTAGTCCTTGCAGTGGGAATATGGGCATGGATGGAAAAGGACACATTCAACAATCTATCTCAGCTGACCAACATAGCTTTGGATCCAGCATTTATACTGATATGTGTGGGTGAGTGTGGCACAAGTGGGCTGGATTTAATTTGTTTGGTCTAGATCTTCAATTATTGTGCCTCGCAGTGTCTAATTCTTGATAACAATGTTATAATCTTCACAAGTTGTATAGGACTTGGTATGAAACATAATATTACAATTCTCTTGACCTAATAATATGATATACCGAGTTGGTATAATTGCACACAGAGCATACCTGGGGGCTTACCACAACATATTATTGCGATCCAATTGAGGACCTAAACAGAATCGTTTCATTTTAAATAATAGTAATACATGGCATTGAGCATCAAGATGTCACAACGAGACGTCATGGCACGAATATGTAGGAAAACGATTCTGTTTTGGTCCTCAATTGGATCGCAATAAGAAGTCATGGTAAGGTCCCTGGTATCTATCATTTGCATTTGAAATGATCATTTGTTTGCAGGAACAATTACCTTCATAATTGGCTTCACTGGGTGTGTCGGTGCATTGCGTGAGAACACCTGTCTCCTGGCATGTGTGAGTATCAATACCCACATATTTTTACAGTTTATATTTTTAACCAACTTAACAAGCAAGGACTTTTTAAATTCAACAGCCTATATAATTTACTTTATCAACTTACGTAGGTCATACTTACATACTTCTTAACTAGCAATTGTTTTTATTGGTGTTTTTTTTTTTTTGTTTTAGTTAGGTATGGCTTCGCACGGTTTGTGCATATAGCCAGTGTCAAGTATTTTATTTTAAGTATTTCTTAATTTCACATTAAGAAAGTCACAGCAATGTTATAGCAATCGTGGTCAAGTAGTCAAGTCAATTATTTACATCGTCAGTCACGATTCAGTAAAGCAGTGGATGCTTTACTGAAACTTCCTGGGAGTTTTGGAAAAAATGCAAAATGACACGTTTTTTGAGTTTATATCATTTGCCTACACTCGTGCACGTTAACGAACACTTAATGGTTAATATTCCACCAATATTACACATTAACACTCGAAGAAACACAAGTTTGAGCTAATAATACAAAACCAACAACGTCTCACTATCGGATTCCCGCCAAAACTCCCTTTATTGGTGGTTAGAAGGTCTCGGCATTTAGTTCACAAACAATATATAAGTATTTAAACGGGTCTAATTCGCGCACAAACGAATATCAAAATATATAATTTTGACATACCTCGACGTTTCGACCAAGTTAAGTTCGTCAAGTTAAGTTGACGTGAATGTGATGGTGAGTCCGGATGGTTCTTTGGCGCACTCTGTATACAGAAAACCAACTCACACTGACAGATATCTGGATGCTTCTTCTCACCACCATCCCCGCCACTTACGGTCTGTTGTTAATTCTTTGGTGGACCGTGCCCATGATTTGTGTGACCCTGAGCATTTGCAGACGGAGTTGTCGCATGTTCAGGAGGTGCTTAAATGGAACGGCTACAAAGTGGAGAAGAGGTTGCCTAGACGAAGATACCCGAAGAAGGCGGTTGACTTTGAGGTCACCCGGCAAATGGTATACATGCCATATGTGAAAGGGGTAACGGACAAAATTGGAGCAGTACTGAGAAAATACTCCATGAAGACTGTATATACTCCGTTATCCAAAGTAGCACAGCAGGTTAGGACGGCGAAGGATGTGATACCATTCCAGACACCGGGGGTATACAAGGTTGATTGCAGTTGTGGTAGCTCCTACATCGGACAGACGAAGCGTACTATCGCGGAAAGAGTGAAGGAGCATATCGCAGCAGTAAAGAACCGTCAGGTGAACAAGTCAGCCATAGCCGAGCACTTGCTTGATTCAGGACCAAACCATTGGATCGAATTACATGACCCGAAGATCCTTTCCACTGATCGTCATTTCTATCCTAGAATTGTTCGTGAAGCGATTGAAATCAAGAAGTACCGGAATTTCAATCGGGAAGATGGGTTTAGGTTGTCTGGATCATGGAATCCAGTAATTAGCAAGTGTGTACGGCGCAACTTATGTTCAAGTGGGACTTCGGATACTGTTAGTGTTGTATGTCGTGACGATTATGTTTTGCAAGATCAAACGCGGGTAGTTGGAAACAACACCTGCCGCTCCGGACGGTGATACCCGCATTCACCAGTCTTCTCGTGACCACGGCCGATGTAACTTGGTCGAAACGTCGAGGTATGTCAAAATTATATATTTTGATATTCGTTTGTGCGCGAATTAGACCCGTTTAAATACTAATTAACATGTATTCAGTTCGCGAAAGTTTAAGAACTTCTAATATATAAGTATGGTCATAGTGTTGAAAACCACAAAATGTTTCTAGCCAGTTGTAGGTAGGTTCCTATATTTTTACGAAGTAATTCATAGTAGGATGTTGTTTATGATATGAAATTATGTTTTTATTGTACTGTTTACATAATAGTTACTACCGTTTTGCTATTAGGGTATTTTAGACACGCAGTCTAGTTTTGATATAATTAGGTACAGTGATTCTTAGTTGTGGTGGAGGCTGAAGAATAACCTGTTGTGACTATTTGCAACTTCAAATCAATTCTTAGCTGCTCTCTACTGTGAGTGTAGTGTCTACAGATAAATGTCAGTTTCAAAGGAGGATACAGATGCAGTTTTATTTACTTCTCTTCAAAAATAGATGAAACTGCCATGTCCAATTCAAGCAAATAACATCCCTACATAGCTAACACATATCATACAATTTTGTTATGATTGTATACCAATGTACCAACTAAATTACAATTGATTGCAACCATTTCAAGTAATATTTTAATTTCATGCCATATTTAGATTTTGACACATTGTAATGCTCAGTGTTGTAGGGTTTGATTTCATTAACATTATGTCAACATATGGTCAGCGGGATGATATTAAATCCATTCTAGTACCTATCACAAGAATGTATGAAAATTTGTAATGAAATAAATTTAAATAATGATTATCCATTATATTATTATACTAATATTCTAAATGTGAAAGTAACTGTGTTTGTTTATTTATTTGTTTGTTTGTTACCTACCTTTACCTCAATGAAATTCTGTTCTCATAGAGATAGATTCGACCTTAGAGACAGACATTATGTAAGTTTACTTTTTATCACGATATAATATACTCCGTGCGGAGGAAGTCGCTGTCTACAGCTAGTATAATATTGTCATTGAGTTTTAATCCATGATTATTGTTGTAAAAACCAACAAGAAAATTATAGGTACTACTCAAAACATGTTTCCTGATAATAACATGAGATCATACCAACTTTGTTTCTAATTTATTTAATGTTAATTATAGTGGGTAATTCTGATTTCTTTGTATGTGTGCGTGCGTTATTCGATTGGGAGGCGAATTGTATGTAGGTACAATGCAAATGCGTTGGCAATCTGTTCTGTGGCCTCGAGTGCCTCACACAAAGCTTCGTTAGGGCCTAATTAGCATGGCACGCGAGACTGGTTTAGGATTCACACTGTTTTGTTTTTGTTAAATATTTTAACTGTTAAGTTTTAGCCCGATAAACGCTACTTATCGAAAGGTGTGCAATATAGGTATTTTTGCACATTTTGTTTGGCATTTGTATTAGATCACAGCATTATAGAGGTAGGTATGTTTGGTTAGTAATTATGATATTTTGATTTGCTTTATGACAAGAAACGTTTGTTTAAATCCGTCAAAAATATGAAGTACTAGGCTTCAGTATGTCAAAAATGTTCTTGAAATTGTGTAGTATTATCGAGTTTAAAAGCTGCCTTTCCCTCTGAATCTCAGTTTGTCTCTTCTAATAACATGAGCGTATGGTTTTCTTCATTACAGTATGCAGTGTTCCTCGCGTTACTGCTGTTAGCCGAGATGACTACGGGAATCTTGTTCTTTGTCTTCAAAGATTGGGTAAGCATTGACAACTACCTACATTAACAGACGAAACATTGATGAATATTTTTAGGACTTTTTATCTGGGGCCATTTACCCTGTCTATTTCTCTGTATGTGTAGGTACGTCTTTTATCGATTTATAGATAGTGGCTGAAAAGCGTCAAAAACAGCACAGATAGACCTTTATAACGTGTAAGGAAGATCCCACTAGTCCGTGGAAGGGTGGGCGCTTTTAGGCAGTAGCTTTCTCGCTCTAACGAACGACATTTCGTAGCGATAGAAAGAGATAGGACAAGTCTGATCCCTGCTATTCAAACTGGATCAACTCAAATGCTAAGTGCTCGATCACGCTTACTCGCGGGCGCGAGCGCGAAATATCAAACGTATGGCGTACTATACAAGTGTTCACGTACAAATCGCACGTGCGGTCTAAGCCACGTCTACCGCGCCCGCGCCCGCGCCCGCGTCCGCGAGTTGCCGTGAAGAGCACTAACAGACCGTATGCTTTCTAATGTGACTATTAACGCACTTTTTACAGATAAAGCAGCAAGCCACGATTGGGTTCCAGACTTTCATTACACACTATAGGGAAGATCCCGACCAACAGAACTTGATTGATTGGATACAAGAAGACTGGGTAAGATTGGTTGATTATAGATGGATTCCATAATGGGATGGATGGATGGGTCAGTTGGTTTAAATTGTGACTCTCATTAATTTCACTTCTACAAGAGGAGCTTTCGCTCCGGTATTGGCCACAGGGCTTTGGCAGGAAACTATAATATGGATATAAGAACCAGTGAAGTAGGTATACCAATGAAAACATAATCTATACAGTTATGTATCTCTATTCTGTATAATCTATACATAATCTGTTTAATAGCTTGATATAATTGAGAAGTGATCGATAGTCAAGATTCCAACAGAGAGACAATACACTCAAAATTGTTATACAAACCCCGATCATGTTATCTCGCTTTAATTCAGTGCCTCTTCTTCTCCCTACAAGAAGGCGCACTGAATACCTGTATTATTATGTTACCCTTAATAATATAGGTATTCTGTGCTAGGGTTTCAAAAACCGGGCATAAGCCGGTTATTTAACATTAACTGAATTTGTTTTTCAGCTCCAATGCTGCGGCGTGGAAGGTCCAAAGGACTGGGACCGTAACGCGTATTTCAACTGCTCGAGCGGCGCCGTCGGCTCGCGCGAGGCTTGCGGGGTGCCCTTCAGCTGCTGCCGGAGCAAGCCGCAAGACTTCATTAGGAACAAGCAGTGCGGCTACGACGTTAGGAAACCATCCTATGTGAGTACACCGTAGACCAAAAAGTCCAGAAGTCAAACGTCCAAACAGTCTGTCCAAAAAAGTCCAAAAAGTTTAGCCATATACTTATATCCAAAAAATGATGTAAAGTAAAGTAAAGCACAGGCTTATATCCCAAAAAGTCTGTGAAATAAAGTAAACTGTAGACTTGTGTCCAAAAAGTCTGTGAAGTAAAGTAAACTATAGACTTATATCCAAAAAGTCTGCGAGTAAAGTAAAGCACAGACTTAGGTATATCGAAAAAGTCGGTGAAGTGAACTGATCAAAATATCGTTATTGAGATTTGTTAATCCAGAGTGGTAGCTACCTCCATACTAAATTTCATCAAAATTGGTCCAGCCGTTTGAGCGTGAAGAAATGCCAAATACAAAACTTTCGAACTTATAATATTAATAAGATAGGATAGTTGAAAATAGGGTGTTTCAATTTTATACCAATTTGTGAAAATCGACGCGACGGGGAGACATCGCAAGAAAAGGCTGAAAGATACAACAAGTATTTCAAATACACGAAATTTAGTTAATATTAAACGACTGATCAATCGATCCGCGTCCTCCGAAGCACAGAGGGGTAGAAATTCCAAACTAACGAAACGTCAGCGGGGCCGAGGTTCGAACCCGGTGCCGTTGTGTTGTTGGCACCAATGACCATTCCCGCATAGCAACTGAGCGAGCGCGTGATCCACGAGCGCGGCTGCATGGCGGCCGGCGAGGATTGGCTGCAGAGACACTTCGCGCCCGCCGCGGCTCTCATACTCGCCCCTTTGTCTATAAAGGTCTTTCGTCTATGAAACTTAGACATAGACTTTGAACTCTTTGTCATCTGTAACAAGAACGTCTTACCACAAAATATTTAAAGATGTGTGTCTAAAATTTCGTTTCTCAAAATCGTTGTCTAACCTCTCAAGTGAATTTGTTATTGAGTTAAGTTGTGGAGATAATATTAAGACAGATCTGTTCATCTCTAGTTTAAATCTTTTGTTGTAAGACGGTTAGACTTTGAACTCTTTGTCATCTATGATTAGACTGAGTGTTTGCAAAATAATTATCTACCATTGACGCGGCTACGGCTGCTTACACGACGTCGATTTAACGTCCAAAACTCATGGCAACTCTCCTTCTTAACCCCCCATGTAAACAGCGGGTGATGTAATATAATTTTGAAATGTCTTAAAAAAATTACCTTGTCATTAATTCAGTTCTCAACGAATGACATGACAAATATTCCGTTTTATAAGTCGTTCCTCTTACATGTTTATATACTTTGTAATTAAATAATGTACAGCTATGCACAGTTAATTATATTATCTATCCAAAGAAAGAAAAAATGGTGGGTGATATTTTGCTCTTTAATTATAGTAATCTTTGAACAGGTACTGTTACTTTGATAAATTGTTAACTATTGTATTCGATCGATACCAAATGAGCGCGATTAAATAATGTAGATACAAATTTATTCAACTTCACTTATAGTATTGCGCAGTACAATTTTCCAGTGCGCATTTTTAATAAGCTTTACGCAACTTACTCACTTTACACAATTACATTAATTTATTTCCACAAGTCACTTCCTGTTCAAAGATTACCACTAAAGTCGGATTTTTAATCTCACGGAGTAAAAATCTCTCTTTCTCTCTCATCTCATCTCAACCTGTCAATTTACACCATGAGATTAAAAATCCTACTATATAAATGTAGTTCCGTAGTTAAGTAGAATAGTTCGCCTTGTTTCCGTGTTCACCTTTTATTTTCGTTTTGTTCTAGAATTATGAAGTTGCTAAGATAATATATGAGAAGGGTTGCCTCGAGGCGGCCGAGGGGTGGTTCGACCACAACCTGTTGATAGTAGCAACCTCTGCCGTTTGTACCGCTTTTGCACAAGTAAGTTTGGTTATTAACGACCGAAATTAATAATCAATCCAATCCAAATTTTGCTATCTGGGATTGATATCACAATCCATTTTTAGGGTAAATTGAGCCAATAACCGATCCGTGGATTGGTTTATAAAGGCACGCAGATTGGAAATCAATCGAACGATAGTTCGCAATCCAAGATCGATTTCAATCTTGGATAGGAGATACAATATTAATTTCGGCTGATACCCGCACGCTTACACCAGTATTCATAAACTTTACTTATCTGAGGGACGTAGCAATTGCAATACTATGCAAAGTGAGACTTTTGCGTTCGTTTGACGACGAAAGAGAAAGACAAGTGAAAGCAAGAAGTGGGCGAGGCGCGCGTGCCAACACGTGACTATAGTAGCTCAAAACCAACGCTAGTTTCGCCATACTTACTATGCTATACCCTACGTCTGCCACACATTGAAAATTGCCTTATGTGCAGTTTTAGAGCCCATTAAAATGAAGCATATCAGTTAACGCATAAGACACATTTTCAAATAAACGGCAGTTGACTTTAAACTTTTACACAGTAGCTATCAATTTTTTTTGGCGACAGTGGTTCCGATGCATATGTCAAGTTTAAGTCACTTCCATTCTTGTCTCTGTCTTCCGTGGTTTTAACGGACACGGTAGCACCTGACACAAGTGTTCATGAATGGGTTTTTGTTACCATGTACGTTCTAAAACACTGTAAGACACAAGTAACGTTTGTGAATACGGGAGTTATTAGATATTTGTTTGCGACACAACTGTTACTGGCTGTTTTGGGTGTGTTATTGCCAATGAAAATACTCAGAGAGGCGCCTCTAGTCTAAATCTCGTTTTCTTAGACCAGATTCAAGTCTTGAGTCGTCCAAATAACAGTCCTGACAAGGTATAATAAATAATATATGAAAATATAGTTAACCTTAACTGAAGCGTGATCAGGTGCTCAGGATAGAGGTGACCTCTATATTATGTAAATGCCTAAGTTTCCATTAGTTATGCTCACTTCATTTAGAGTAGAAGCTCTTTTGTTAAGTTTATTTTTATAGTATTTTTTCCCACCGCCAGCGGCGCCCTCGCATGCTATTACATTTCTTTCGGCGACAATGCCGGTTATTTATTCGAAAACTATATGTTTCGCTTTGTTGACGCTAATATTGCAAAGGTGCGATATTATTATTTATCATTCCTTTTCTGAACAACGTCCACTATCAGTTTGAACAGTCTAGAGTCCTAATCCAAACATTTCATAAATCAAAAAAGAGGCTCTAATGCCCGACTTCTGAAGCTACAACGATAAATCTATCCTTGTCTCTATCAGGCACTAAAAAAATTACAAAGCCAGCAACACTTATCTGTTGGTCAAGGTTAGCTAAAAAAGAAAAAATAAACAAAAACTGCGACATAAGAGGCTAGTGTCTCGCACCTTTTCAATATGTAGCGCGAACAGTAAACGAAACTCCGCTCACCGCACACTCTCCGGCAGATCCTCGGTATCTGCTTCGCGCAGAACCTGCGCGCCGACATATTCGCGCAGAAAGCGAAGTGGCACTGACAATCAGCCTCTCCTGCCGCCGTGTGACGCGCCCCGCGCCGCGCCCGCGACCCCGCCGAGCGCTCTACCCGCCGTACAACGGACTGAACGTGTGCGCACAGCTTTATTCTATTCAATTTTATCTGACTACCCGCATTTTAACAAAATTATTTCAAGACATTTTTTGTTTTCGTAAAAGGAATTTTAAGGATTTATTTAAAAAAAAGCTTTAAAATAGTACACATTTTTAGTAACAATTTGGGCCGGAAATACAATTAAACACGCTATTGTGAAATTTGTAAATCTACCCGCATTTTTCCCGTCTGTTTTATACGGGCTTTACCTGTAATAGTGTAAGTTGTGTCCTGACAAAATAATCCTATTTTACAAGGTTAACAGTCGTGCTTAGATAATATACAATATGCATTAAAATGTAAACCTAATTATGTACATGCAGATATTTTATGGATGTTGTTTTCATCTCATGTTTCAATGACTTTTTGAATCTCCTTTGATAATCTGCAATCTCTTCACTCCCCTTGGCTTTCCTCCACTATTCTTGGGTCTTCTGCTCTACTTGTGAGTACTGTGTAAAGTTTATGAATGTTAACATACTTGTTGTTAGAATTATCCATGATTGCCTTTGGAGTAAAGTTGGCTTCAATATTTTTTATTTCAGCCAGTTAATGCTAATTCAACTTCAAATACTGCCAGTATCTCTTATGTAAAAGCTTGACAGTAATTAACTGAAAGTTGATAATACCTATTAAAAATAACGTATGAATGAAGTGACTGGCTGACTACAAAAATACTAAAAAGATTTCGAATCTTCTAGATAAATGCACAAAACGTGCGAAGCCAAACACAAAAAGGACAAAGTAATGTTAACAAATGATTGAAGCCAATAATACTTCAAGAGATGTGTTCAAAACGCCAATTAGCCTTAACGGGAGCTGTGAGATGAATTAAATATTGGATATTAAAACTATTTACAATTAAAATGTTATAAGATTGTTCACGAATAAATTATTGTATAAGGTTGTCACCGGATATAACGATTTAGTAATATGAAATCTAAAATGTCAGTATTAATTGCCTACTTAGGAACCATTCGATTTTATTTTAAACCAACATTACACCTTATCAAAGAATATTTAAATCCTGAATTATGAATTATTGATGAAAATTAAAGCAACACTCTCGCCTTTAGTCAAGTGTAAGGCTGGCTTTTATGTACAAAAAGTATATTATTAATCATTTTACTTTAATTGCTTTGAAAAAAATCGGTGCTGTTACGATGAAAACTACTTTTCTTTTTAAACTGTTTGTTATATAGCATTATTATAAAGCCATTAAGGTTTACATTTGAGCGCTAAATCTGGGTCGTGCGTTGAGCAGCAGGAGAATAATGGCTGACAATATTTTAAGACGTATTATAACGTAGTTTTAAAGTAGGTACAATATAACATGTTGTATAGAGTTGTTGAATGAATCTGCAAATTTTCGCCACATAAAGGTAGCGCATTTATACAATGGCGGCTTCGAATAACATCGTAAGTTAATATTTGATTAGAGAGTAGCTGATTTGGGGTTAATGCTGCACCTCACTTGAGCCCACGGCGTGGCGTTTTAGCCGACTTCAAAAAAGGAGGTTCTCAATTCAACTATATGTTTTTTATACAGCTCTATAGCTTTTATAGAAAGGGATAGAGATAAACGAAGTTCCGTACTGTATTGTAGTCTTAGTCTTAAACACAGAGTACTGCTACTAGCATATGTTGTAAGCCTTTGGAGTTGCACATTCATATAGCGCCTCTCTATCCAGTAGGGCAGGCAAGCACTAATCGCTATAGAGAAAATATTCGCATCGTTAATGTAAAAAGAAATAATGATATTTGATCAGCGCCCTTGCTATCGTCAAGGTGCGTAACCGAACGATTAACTCGATCGATAAACGATACGAACCGTTAAAATTTTCGTGCTTATATTACGAGTATAGAAGTGATGATCAAATCTAAAAGAATTAGTTACGTTAACCATAAGAATATTTTCTCCATAGTGATTCGTGTTCGCGCTACAGACGTTTATTGTTGATATTAAAAGTGGTTAAAATGCTCTGATTCATTCAATAAACCCCAGTTATTTTATTAGCAGTATATAGTAGCATAATAACATAGTGATTTAGGAATACTCATTGATTGATTAAAAACTACAAATATTTTAACGAGAATTTACTTAAAATTTATTCAAAAATGACTGCCTTTGTTCTCTAGGTATTATTTACTGTGTAATTTATTGTATAACACGCTTTGGTGGTATTAATAAGATTAGAAAAAAAGCACAATTTGTAACTTTATTTAGAAATATTATTATGCTTTTTATACTTCATTTTACTAATTTAATGGTTATGAGTTTTAATCTAATAATTATGCTTTATTTTTTAATTTTAACATTATTTTAAAGTTAAGTTCATAATATTTTTATGTAAGTAAGTAAATAGATTATTAAAACAAATGCATCCTGCCTGTGCCTCAATCTCAATGCCTATGATCTGCAATTATTAATAGTTATAATAAAGACATAATATTCAAATGTAATTATTTTATCAATACAATATACTTCTCCTATACATATAATAAATTTAAATACATACTAAGCTAAAATAGCACTGCCTTACTACAATGTTTTCGTATATTGATAACTAAATAGTGCTTGTGATTTTATCGAATATTGATGAAATCACAACAAGAATGTTCAGTATTAGTAAAATCGTTCCTTTTAGGGGGCGTCCATAAATTACGTGAGGTGTTTAAGGGGGGGAGGGGGTCGAGTCAAATCTCATCTAATCTTACGTTGGAGAGAGGGGGGGTCTCGGCAAATATCACGCAATTTTTTTTCTGATAGAAACAAAAAAAAAATTATACTATTTTGGTCCATTTAATCCCGATTGTACATGCTTAAGATTTCATCTTAAGCGTAAATTGTTAAATTTTTATTACATTTATAATTAAACTCTCAGCAATATTGATTACTAGTCTTAACTAGTCGTAAATAAAAGCACGAAGCAAATTTGTTTTTTTCTTTTTACAATAACATTCCAACGCGTTTACGTAAGAAACTCACATTTTGAAAAATCTCACGTGAGATTGGGGGATGGGGGAGGGGGTTGAATAAAATCTCACGACATCTCACCAGGGGGGGAGGGAGGGGCAGAAAATTAAAAAAAACACCTCACGTAATTTATGGACGCCCCCTTAGTGAAATCGTTCATGTTAGTAAATTTGTTCATTTGAGTTCGTTCATATTTTAAGTCAATGAATTTGTAAGCATTTAAAAACTATTTCCAGAAACTGCTCTCATTTTACCGATGTGAAGTTTTTATATTTTTTTTTATATAAAATAATATTGCTTGTTTATCAATAACAATAATTATTTAAAAATAATTCGATTCCATGCGTGTTCGCATATAATTCGTTATACATATAAACCTAAATATTAAATTGCTATCGAGTATTATATGACGTTTGACTATTTGATGCGATGTTGTATTTGTATTTATTACTTTTACATAGTTATTATAGTAATTGTAGATGTTATATTAAATAATAATTATTTTATGCATAATAATTATGCCAATATATATGTTAATGCAATCAAGAAATGAGTCATTATTTATTTTATATACCTGTGTATTATAAATAGGCTCATATTGTATGAAAGTGCCACTCATTTTAGAAGTTCATAACTGATTTTGCCTTTGTCAATCGACATAATCATAACTTATAGTATGCAAATATTTTCAGTTTAGATAGGTAAATAATACCTATTAGAAGATTATATTAAAATCTTGATCAAAATGAACAACATGGCTGATATTATGTTTATTTGAAATACTTACAAGGTTTACCTACCTTTTCATTTGTTCCGTAAGTTATACTAAAATCTGAATGAATATTGCGGCTAAAAACATTGAACAAACTGTATCCATGTGACCATCTAGTTTCAATGTACCCGCAAACGGTTACAAAGTACAAAGTAGTTCGACGCGGAGTCACGTTTGTTACGTAAACAGTGATCAGTCGGGACAGATATTGTGCATTAGTTTCTATTAGACGCCGACCGCAAATGGACTCTGACACCGAATTGTAAGTTAAACGCTACGACTACGCCTACATACTGATGGCTGAAAAGTACCTATGGATAAATAGATCTG
This sequence comes from Hylaea fasciaria, assembly GCA_905147375.1. NCBI lineage: Eukaryota > Metazoa > Arthropoda > Insecta > Lepidoptera > Geometridae > Hylaea > Hylaea fasciaria. The sequence goes on from LR990200.1 coordinate 8,678,694, forward strand.
ACTCGCACGTCAAACTGAAATTATTTTGGTTGCAGCAGTTTTTAACTGTACCTACTTTGCTATCAATAATTTGTATTACAGTTTTGTATTTTTCCTAGTACCTACTGGAACCTACTGAACTGATTACATGGGTACTCAACTCTAGGTACCTACCAAAGAATATCTATAAATTGTAAGAAGCTTCTAAAGTCACACCGCACGAGTTAGCGAATCGGAAGCCACTTCCAATCACGGGCATAAATAAAGAATCCTAGTACCCCACCCATCCTCCACAGTGTCCTAAATTCGATTACGAGCGTGTCGTATCGAATCTGCGTTGGCTGACGCCCCCCCGTCAGATGTCGGATCGGATACGTCGACGCGTCGTGCGTCAGCCCAATATGTGGTGGGGCGTCATTTGTCACTGCGTTCTTGACGCGAGAATCCTAGTGGGAACGAGTGGAGATGCGGAATTGTGCGATACAGTTCATGACAGTCAGCGACAAAAACCACTCGGTTATGGAAATTAGAGTGGATTCGGAGTTTACCTTCGGTATGAAAATACCATCTAACGATCTGACATTCTTAATGCACGGGTGTAAACGGAATCAAAGTCAATCTAATCTAAGAGTATAAATTTAATCAGTTCACTTTATTATTGGGACAGTTGTGATTTGTTAGGAATCGTATTATCTGTCTCTACCTATTTATAGGTAGGTAGAGAAAGTCGGCGACTAAGTTAATGAAAATTAAATTTTCACTAACTTTGTTTCAATACGCAGTCAGGCAAATTTAGAATACAAAAAAAAAACAGTTTAATATAAGAATTAATATCGCTGAAATTGTGGCCAAACGTTAGCCAAGTACTAAGTAGGTACATACTCAATTAAATGTTATTATAAAAAGTATAATTATTAATAAATCTTGCTTCTAACTTTTTCATCTATCGCATCTAATAAGTACGTAAGTGCTCATAAATCAATATTAACCGATTTGTTCCTGGCCATGAAATGATTAAGAATTTAATTATTGGTTCATGGTCGTCAGTTCGTGACTGATTTTCTAATTGATTATGCTGGTATACTACGACGCGACGTTTCGGTAAATTGTTCTACTTCGAACCTTACGTCATGCCACAAAATGACTGTCACTAACTACATATTATATTTACCTACATCTAGTAAATACTTATGTCAGCTGTTTTATGGAATATCTTCCGATCCCGGGAAAAGGCTGCGAAATTCTCAACAAAAGAAACCGCTAATCGATCATCCGCTATAAATATCCTTTTGTAAGTGAAATGCGAACAAACGAGCCTCGCGGAGGCGTCAAAGGGTACGAAGATCGAGGACACCCTTCGCGGAGGACTATTATCCAATCTATGTCACAGGGGACATAAATCATTGCCGTTCGGTGATTTGGAGACGGCGGACATCAGTTAACGAGCCATTAACGTGATAGGCGCAATTAATTTGAAAAGGCTGCTGGTGACAAAGCTGATTTATTGTTTGGTTTGATGGAATAGTTGATAAGGAAATTACGAAAAGTTCTAACATATGGAAGCTTTAACTGAATACCTCACAGTGTGACTCGTTAGGACTTTTTTTCTCAATGGGTCACACTGTTACAATAATTATTATAGGCGTGACTCGTTGGGGGAAAAATTAAACATGTCATATTGGAACTAGAACCTGTGACTGGATTTGGTGTGACTATTTCGGAACTCACCATTTAGAAACACAACCTACCTACTCATTTCATCTGAACTTCAGACGACGTGACGTGAACTCTAGCCTTTCAGGAGATAAGGTTCGGTTTGCCTAAAACGCCCTTGATCTAAGAACAGTATTAAGTTCACTACAAGCGTGATGTCACAGTACCTACAGCCTTATAGACTTGGTAACTAGTCCTTTGTGGTCCGGAGTTCGGAATTACTAGACGTTTCGGCTATCACAATAGCTTAGGTGCCCGCATGCACGACCAAGGATGTAGGTATAAGTACTTCCATACATAAGTGTACTTACTACTCAGTAGATTAGAAAAACAGTAGGATAAATAAAGGTTAGTCATCGATATCAAAAACACGTTGGATATACAGTTTATCTCATTTTTAAACAGACTAAAGCAGGACGTTTCTGACCTACAATGAGCTGCTCGCTCGTTATGTTGAATGACGAACATGAAAAAAGTTCAAAAAACATGTATCGACTAAGTTAGGTAGAATAAAAACACAACACCTCCGCACAATTATAAGGCCATAATGCAGAAATGTGCAACGAGGTGCCAACGAGAATTTTGCCTGCAAACCGTCTCATTTAAATAGAGCCGCGACTTTACGGCTGTCCTTGTTATTCACGTAGTTTTATAAGAGCTAGCAGGGCTCGGAGTATACTGGTCGTTGGTAAGAAGGGCCTCTTTGTTCGCGTCGCAGCGCCGTCGCTCATTTGCTGAAAGCTACGGCCTGAAGTGTCGACAGAAATCCGGCCATTTTTGCCTTAGGAATCTCTTTACGTAACACTGCATTTAAACATCATGCGTTTGACTGGGATTGCAAGAAGGGCCCATTGATATCTGTGACTGATAAAATCTTTCAAAGTAAGTTTTTGTAATTGAGAAAGTTTTTGTAAGAGTCCTTGTTTTGAATGATAAGATAAGCTATTACGAACATAATATAATATGGAAACATGAGTATGTAATTGGGAAGTACTAAGATATTATTGATCTAAGTAAGTAGGTATATGTTACCAACTCAACTTTTATACCTATTAGCTGATTACTATACTTGGCTTCGAAACTTTTATGTAAGTTCCTAGTTGGCTTCTCCAAGTAGGTACAATACGTTGTTGCTGACGTTAAATAACTGAAGGGACAAACAAATATTGTATTCCATGTCAACGTAACCAAAACAATAGCAACCCACGGCTCGAAACATGACATTTTCATCTACAGGGCATTATAATCGCAACAATCGTCCGAGAATGAAAATAAGCTATTTTATGTCATTCTCAGTTCGTAGGCCTCCGATATCCCGCTGCGCTGTCACATGCAAGTGTAGACAAGACCTTTACGACGTTTCAAAGCCAGTTTCACAGTCTTCCGACTTATAAGTAGCTTTACTTAGCAGGTCTTCTTTAATCCTCTTAAAAGTTTTCAATTTGCTGGGTTATTTATACAATACAACCCAAATTATTAATTATCAGGAAGAAACAATGGCTCAAAGTAATAAAATATTCAGACGGTACATAAAGCAACCTCCCGTAATGAATTCGTAAGATAGGCAACAGATATATTCAGTTGTGAAGGAAAAGGATCCGCTCAGTCTCATTAACTTGCCTGACCTGTATTGCGTGGAATTATTTACGAGATCCATAAATCATGCATTTGTACGAATATACCTTCCTACTGACTAAGAATAAGTAGAAGTATCTATTGTTCCTGATTCACCTTTTCTAGCTTTACATCAATCCTATTTAAAGTATAATATTATATAATACCTACTTATTTATAATAATTTAGTACAAACTTATGAAACTTATAATTTAATACACTCTAGGCCGCCAAAAGAAGCTAGTGTTCCCTGAAAATATCCTACGGAATCGAACCCGCTTCTTCCACCCTCTTACCAACCCGCCCACAGCCATCCCGGCTAGAAATTATAAAAATGGAGAAGCACGATCTATTTCTTCAGTGTTTCCCTCACCCTTGTACTTGAGTGTCATGCAAGCTTGACTATTTATTTCATTCGCGTTCAATACGAAAATGAGGGAGGCATTTTTAACTGTTCTGGCGCTGCTTGTAGTAGCTGCACCTACTGAAGGCTCAGATGTCGGGAAGGACGGCTTTAATTTCTATAAAGGTACGTAAAGTAGGTACGTCATTAGGGACGACGATTTTGTGTTTAGTTTTGGAAGGGCCTAACTAATAGAGCTACTGGGTCGTGCCTAATGTAATCCACCACCCACCATACATTCTGTTCGATTTTACATTAAAATCTAGCCAGATTCATTTGGCCCAAAATTTAAACAAAATTTAAGTAAGTAGGTACTTACAATAACCTCCGAGGTTGTTTGTAGCTAGAGTTAAATAATCTATGACGAGACTTTACCGTATAACCTAACAGTTGTGAATTATTATACATGTTAGTTAGTTACATCGTAGGTAGGTAGTGCCTACCTACATAAATGACGTACCTACCTAGTAGAAAATACGTAATTTTAGATTCTCACTAGTAAGTAGATTGAGATTCACTATGTGAGATTCATAAAAGCTTTTCCATATTTTGTCACATATCATATCACTTTAAGCAGGTACTAGTTACCTACTTATTTCTAGGAAATTAGATCATATTAAAGCAAGTAGGTGGGTACATGAAATAAGTAGGAGCCAACAATTTGGCTCCAGATTACAGTTAAATGCCTTCAAAAGAAGATTTTTTTTAATGTAGCCCCACACTAGTTTTGCTCCTGTATCGTGGGTACCGCTCAGACATATAATTTCACATATATCTAGCAATAGGTTATTATTTTCATAACGTACCTACCCGTCTAGATAGTAAGAGTGAGATGTGATATAGAGCATAAAGTGAAACGAGGGTTCGTGATAGCCCATCAGCTCTCCGATTCGGTGGCAGAATATGCTATCTCCGGCGAATATGTCTTCGGACATAGCTCTTTCAAGAATTCGCCTTTCACGTTTTAGGTCTATTTTACTGAGCTGTATTAAAAATCTGTTAGAATTTCTCGCGTAAAGGAATTTTGTGACCGAATATTGGGGTTTGTGGGCATGAAAAAGGTTTTGGCCTTCAGAATGCTTATCACATTGATGGAAAATCACTAATGACCTTCGAATAAGTAATGTTTAATAGCTTCTCACCGAATTAAATGAGATTCCATATGTATAAAATAAGACATTAAATGTATCTTGAGCATGTATTCATATATTTTCTTATACTTATAAACTTGTCTTCTTTAAAACAAAAAAGCAAACAATTTTTTTTTAATCATCGATATCGTTTAGGTAACTTGACTGGATAAGTACCTACTGCCAGACTTACTAGGACTCGACATTTTGATTATTTAGAAAAAAAACATGATAGGTACTTAGAAATATTATACGAGTATTGCTTACCACTGGCTGCATTAACTAATCATTCGAATCCAAAATGAAAAAAAAGTAGGTATACAAAATATACTTTAGGTAAATGCACGATTGAATATTTTTCACGTTATCCTTGAACGGATACAAAAACGCCTGATTATTATGTCTGCCGACAGCTTTTCATCGCCGAAGTGTGAAAGAGAATTTTAGATAAATAGGCTAATATTTATGAATTTTTAATAGCTTCGTTTTAGTCCTCCAATTCTTGAAGAGGGTGAAGGTTATTTTTCGTAGTGGGGTTTCAGCTTAGGCTATTAGCAAATAAGGTTTTCAAATGAATATTTTATGAATAAGCTTTCAAAGAAAGGTAAGTAGGTATACGAGTATTGAGTTAAATTTGAGTTGGAAAGTAATTTAATATACATGAGAATTTGAATTTATTGGGATAGGTTAATTTAGTTTGCCAACCTTTGCTAAAATCACGAATCATTTACTTATAAAGTATTCTATGCTGGTTATCGTAAGTAACTTTTAACAGCTGTGCTTGACTGGGCCTGAAATAATAAATTGTAGTATATACGAGTATTTCTTATTTTTTTAGATTACCTGAGAGGACGTTCAGATGATGTTATTTCAGAAGGGCCACCCGAAGATCGCATGCTCTGTAAGTATCTCTGAAAAATGATCATATTCTTTCATGTAGGTACAGTCGGGCTCAAAAGGAGCTGAACAATTAACATCGCAATAACACAAAAAGTTTTTTCTATAAAAATCGACAGGACGTTTTAAACTGGAAATTAGGACGCTTCAGCTATTTTTGACGCCGACTGTACTTTTAATAATACAATTTAATATCTTCCTTTAACCACATTAATATAGATAGTATCGGACCAAAGCTTTGGTGAGTACCACAAAGCATAAGAAATTAAAAAAACAATCCCAGCAAAATATTGGTTTATTTTCTATTAAGTATCATGGTTTCGAGGAATAACCGACTCTCCATATTTTTTGACCTTATTATTACGAACACATGTTTGTATCAATGCTTCGGGGAAAACCCATCGGTAGTATAGGTATATTAATAATTAATTGTGTTACAAAACAAGAGGCAAGTATTTGCGAAATTGTTAACAATTCGTGTATATTTTACAGCTGACTGCATTATAATTTTATTTCACAAACAAAATTACCTACGTTTTATGCTCGCGGGAATTTCCTCGTGTCAAATTACGGAATAATTTATATCACTCAATTTTGATATACAGTTACGGCTGGAGTAAGTGCGTGGTGTTTCAATTTTCTTTTTCAATTTGGACGAGGGGGTTCTCGTTATGAAGGTTCGACAAATATTACCTACATGGTAATATTTGTCGAATCACGTGTTATACTGGGCCTAACGTAGACAAACACATGCAGCACTTAGGTAAAATAAAATAACAATAATACCTGCATACATAACTGATCGTATAAAAAATACTAATTTATCTGCATTAGTTAATTTTTCAGATAGTTGCTAACGCATCGTCTATTAGCTAAGTTTTTACTCGCCACTGAAGTCTTCCCCTACATACACCGTGATACTTTTCCGTGTAGCACCACTTCAACCCCCTTAGAATTATTTATTTTTGTGCAGATTTTTACCGAACGCCATTACAGCTGCATCCGGGTCTGCTGCCGGCACTTGAACAGGAATATAGGAAAAGGACTGGAAATGCATTTAAGAGTAAGTGCCTGCTAAAGAATTTCCGTCTGCCCGGCTGGCAACTAAATACAACTCTACATTTTGATCTGTACATACTAGGGCTTTCAATCTCGAGACATGGCGCCGTCCCGTGACCAAAAAACCGAGACTCAGTGCGGTCTCGAAAATCCCGGGGAAAACGAGACGTTTGAGACCGTTTCCAAAGTAGGTTTCCACACTTATAGGCTAGCTGTATATTCCATAAAACATGGTATTTTACTTGGCACTTGACAGACAACCCATAGCTAAAGTAGTTTCTCTCTTTGGTATGTATTATCCAGCTAACTTCCACCGAAAAAAATCGGATTCTGATAATTATGGCGCGATAATTAGAAGTACGTGATAAGTACATGGTATTTTAGCCTGTGTCAGCCATCTAGTTTAACAAACCATTTAATCAAACAGCCATGCAAATGACTTGGATCTGTCGCACGCAGTCAACTAGTTTAATCAGTCGTTCAATAAACTGCCTAGCCTTTTCACTAAACGGCGCCGTTTAACTAGCTTTCTGAATGGCATTCAGCCATTCAATCAATCGGCTCCGCAAATATCTCGGAACGATAACGATTAACTATTTCCCTGACCAAGTCATTTAAGTTTACTTATGTAGTTCCATTTTCTAACACCTATCACTGAAACGCACTGTCAATATGGCGCCAACAAGCAATATTTTTGTACTACATTATGCTTAGAATTAACTTTATTTTGTGTTGTTGTTGTCACGCCCATTGATGGTACCTAACCAGATAAAAATGAGGGTTGATTTAGTAGATTTTGTGCTCGTAGCGAGTTTTTAGTACTATCGAAGTAAGTCTCGAAAGTCTCTAAATTCCCGGGACTGTAAACCTGAAAGTCTCGGGTCTCGAAAATGCCAAAAATCGTCGAGAATCTCGAAATTGTCGAGACCGAGATTCCCGGGATGAAAGCCCTAGTACATACACAATTTAATTAGATATATATTCTATTTTGTATGTATTCTTAAGAATATATATCTATACTACAATTTTATATTGTGTACCTAATTTAAACGATCTTAGAACTGCTTTAATTATATACATACATTTTTAGTGTGGTAATATATTATACTTTCCATCTTATATCCACGAGAAAACAAATCCCACAATTTTCTGACGTCAAAAAAAAATGCATTCTAACAAATATGCAAGTTCATGTTATCTAGTTCGAGTAGCTTTACCGTCTACATGTAGATGTAGACGGTAAAGCTACTCGAACTAGAATAGATAGAAAGCACGATTAGACATGCACGGATGTAATCTCCTCTAGTGCTCGTACGAGTACCTACCTATACAACAAACATGCAACTGCTCTTTATGTAAGTCAGTGGAATAAAAAGGGCATTTATTTGACAGATCACATGCTAAGCAAGGAGCTGTGGGATGGCGCTGCTCCGAACAAACGTAGCTCCAAAACTGCGCTTTCTTTTATGATGCAAGGGAAACATCCCTATTATGCGTAAGTTACCTTAGAAAATTTCCCACAATTTTATTTGATCAACAATGGGTATCCGCGTGCGTTATACAGCGGCTTTACAATTGATACGAGCATGAGTAACCGATTTATTGTGTAGAGAGACGTGTTATATAATAACAGCCAGATTATCGCTTATATCTTATCACTACTAAGTTCCTTTATCTTTAACCATTACATGACAAGTTTCTTCTAAAACTATAATTATTAAATCATAGAGTAAGTATGTACTCATCTACGAGATGTGAATGTATATGAGTAGTACTCATATACATTCACATCTCGTAGATACTTTATGTTTCAAAGTCACTAAAAGCACAGAGTAAGTAATAGTGCTTACAAGCTTTTAGTAAGTTTCATACTCATCATACATGCTTATAGACAGACATGGAAGCACTTTAATATTATGCTAATCTCTAGTATGGATCGCGCCAGTGATGAGCGAAACTTAAGGCGCGTACAGACATCGCGAGGCGTGCGTCGGGTCGGTTTAGAAGAAGAGTTTATTCGATCTGTGTGCCTAGTGTGAGTTTTGACAATTTCTTTACGTGCTCGATCCGGTTAGCGTAAACTTGAAATTGTATGGAATAAGAGCACCGCCATCTAGTGACTGACTGACTGACACTAGATGGCGCTGCTCTTATTCCATACAATTTCAAGTTTTCGCTAACCGGATCGAGCTCGTACAGAAATTGGCAAAACTCACACTAGGCGCACTGAGCGGCAGTTTTTGTTATGCAGTAATTTATCCTGTAGTTTAAACCAAGGCGCGACTTTCGCCATTCGAAAGCAATTTACACCACCCCTAAATTTATTGAATGTTGTGAGTTTTTATCATAAAGTAAACAACCACATGCAGGAGAATCGCATGGAGAGTTCTCGTGCGATATAAAGGCTTACGATTTTTTGTCGCTCGCGTTCTGGAAACTCTTCTTGTGTAACTGGTTCTTAAGTTTGTTACGCTCTGTTATCATGGCAACAAGTAAGCGGGGACTAAGTTTAGAGTTCCAGTGATAAGTTTCTACATTGTCTACATAGTAAGTACCTACATAAAGTTTTATCTGTAAGTATAGTTTGGTTAATCTGTATAACCAGGTAGGTAGATATATGCACAAGAATAAGAACAATATATTAGACAGTCAACTGCTTTTAACAACTAATAACTTCAGTAATATTTTTACGTAGCAGTAATAATGCGTTCCTACTAGTGCGTTGAAACTAGAGTTAACTTTGACTAGAGTGACTTTAATTGTGTAAAATTTTCTGTTTATTATTTCATGGCTTTTTATAAATCTTCTGCTGCGACGGTTTTAACCTACAGTTGGATACAGGTAGGTTTTTTTTTATGAAAAACCTGCGCTCCGCTTTAGATTCGATATAGTCTGATTTTCCATTTAAACCGATTTTAACACCCCATTCTACCCTTTTGTGGTTTACATATTTAACATACAAAATAGCTACTTTAAATTACATTCCGAAATAAAGTTTGTTTGTAGGTACTTCAATTTCAAATATCATTTAAAAACCATTCAGCTCTTTATAGGAAGTTGAGTCACAAACAAAATGACATCAAAACTTTGGAATGTGTTACATTACTAGAATAGTAAGTTATTGCCTTTTGAAACAACATCATATACACATTCATATTATACAGGAACGAAAGGCATTACTGTCCTTACGGCAAGTAGTGGACGGTGCTAGGACATTTAGGTAATACCCTCTTCAAATTTTACTTTATCCATAAACAATATACATACTTATGTCAGAATAATATCATAGCGCTAGAATATGACGCATGTTGGGCTTCTACATTAGGCATTCTCGTCATCCCTTGACATAGCCGAAAGCTGAAACGTCAGGGACTCCCGTTTCACCGCTTTGTAAATTTAGTAATATTTTACTATGTCCAGTTTTCACAAATTAACACGTTATTTGTATGACGTTTTCTGTATAACTATACTTCTTTGTTATGTGTATACACAATATAACAAGGAAGCATAGTTATATAGGTATACCTAGTTTATTGTTAGACTGCGCTCTGAATCCCTATTACGATTTGGAAACAGACACAAATCTGTATGTATTTGTATAAGTACTATTTGTGTAAGTATGTATTTATATAAGTACCTATTCGTAATTATACGACATCCTTTGTGATATAGAAAATTTACTTAATTTTCTGTTGTTTCTATTATTGTGTCGTTTGTTGCAGCGACAGTACAGCTGACGCCCCATCGGGAAACATCGTGGAACTTCCTCAGTAGAATAAGACCTATATATTACCTCCCCCTAAAGAAAATGATTGTATGTTAACCTTTTAAATTTTAATTTATATTTCTATAGAACGCATCGAACGAATGGTAGGAACCTACCTACCTAATGAAAAAACTGTCAAGATCCACGTTGAACCTTGTTTGTTATTTATTTGATTTTAATACTCGTATATATTTATTTAAAAGCCTTTTTGTTATAAGATCACTATAATATTTATTTTATCCAATAGGTTCATAGAATTATCTTACTAAAAGTGTTATTCACGTAATAATGGTGTAATATTTTTTCAATCATTTATCTCCTGTAAAGTAAATCGGTGTTTTGTATTTTATATTATTTACTAAAAATACAATACGTAAAATTAAATTAATGCTAAAACTACAGTGGAAAAAAACATTTAAAAAGATATCCCAACTTGTGCACCATTCCAATGTATATTTCGAATAATGCACAAATGTTCGTTCAGTAGCAAGTCCATAACTCATTGATAAATATAATAATGTCGTACGCAATGGTGGCATGAATCATTACGATAGCGCATGACACCGCGCTATTTATACGAAAGAACAACTTTTTAAAACCATTGCCCATGAAAGCTTTAAATCATGACTATATTTAAACTTTAAAAATAATCAATTTTGTTCGTCCTGCGGTTGTAACTTTTTTTTATGTAATATTATTTATGATTCTTTGCGTGTCGAAGTTTACTTAAAAGTTTTTTATTATGCGTATATTGAAAAAGTTATTATTTCCAGAGAAAAGGGTTAACCATTAAATTTTCTTCTTAAACCATTATTATGTAATAATTAATTGTGGCTTCTTTAATTATGCATTAATTAGTAGAACATGGCTGGCGAGTGTTGCGTCAAATTGTACTTATAATATTACTTAAATTATTACACATCAATGAGGAAATAAAATAAAAATTAAGACAATGTAAACCGGTTTCATTCAATACTCTTTAAGTCTTTACAACACCTTCACTTATTATATTATAGTTACCTACAGAGACATCATTTCTTTTTTAAAAGTTGATACATCATATGAAAAAAAAAACTTAAAAGCGCTCTATGTAACGGAGAAAATATCCTCAATATTCTCATCAATTTCCCGGAGAGTGGGCAGGAAGTGGCGCCGCCGACGTCACTTGCAAAAGAGAAAAAAAACTTGAGTGATTGGTGCTCTTTTGTGAATAGCTGAGTAGAACTCAGGGCAATGTTGTAATTTTACACAATCCCCTTTTATGCTACGCAAAAAAATGAAGCGCCTAATAGGATGGCTTTATTATAACTGAAAGTGAAAGAGAAATTATAACGCAAAAAAGAAGCACTGTACTATACTCAAACTCATACTACACACCTGTGTACTTTGTATACCTTATATACAATATATAAAGTGTCAGGGTTGTGTTTTTTTGGCCAGTATGCCACTATTCTTTCGTTAATAATGGTCACCCACTGAGCTTCTTAAGCCAGCTCGATATAGCGTAGTATATAATAATCATTGTAATTTGAATGCGTATAATATGTATACCTACCTATCATCAAATACTGTTATTACCGAAAATTATTTAAGCGACAAGCCCCGTCGCATACTATAATTAAATTAAACGAGCACACCAGTGTGCAAATGGCCAGTGAAGAAAAACACTGTACCGCAATATTAATGTTAAAATACTTCCATTTCCTGCTCTATTCTATTAGGATCATACCCGGGATAGTCTGCGCAAATGGTTTTTACGCTCAGATACCCATTTCGTTCCTAGAAAATGTTTACCATATAAGTGAAAATTATATTCTGTGGAAATATCAACGGCGGGTAGGTATGTACAGTAAACGACAAAGTTAGCCTATAAAAGGAAGTTATGTTTAGCAGCTACACGTGGTATTTCGGAACTGTTCGCTTATGCATTCCTTCTTGAGACAATGTTATAAAGTTAGGGGTGCTCGTTGAGCCACTTTCTCGGAGTTAAGCGGAATGAACGAGAGCGCTATTTGATTTCTGTTGAATTGAAAATTTTGTTCGCAACTACACGGAAGATTGTGCATGTCAAGTGAGCTCGTTATATATGGATGGACTTTCAATTCAAATCGATTCAAAATTCAAAGTCGATAAGGAAAAAATGCGATTCCTTCAGAACCTATTTCTAGAAATATAAGGGTAGAACAGACAAAGTTATAAATAATTTATTATCTATCAATATCTTAGCGACTACGTAGGTAGACTAAATAAATGTGGTTCATATGTGGTTCTATTGTTGTGCGCGTAATTTACATTCTCCTTCAACAATGCTCTATACTGTCTAATATAGTTACTGGGATTGCTGTGATGTGAACTTTACACATTGTGGTTGTTTACTAAGTTCAACACAATACCGATGTGGAGCAGTAAACGCGATCTTGCAAGCTTCTCCACATGCAAGTGCACATACCACATTATTTAGCCTGAGAGACAAGTCAAAAACTTCTGACATCTACGCGCCACGAATTCGAAAAGTATGCTCTCTACCAAGATTCCTAATTTGTCATAGGTATGTAAGAGTAAAGTGGATGCAAGTGGCAAATTGTCGTTCGGTGTGGCGGTCTAAGGGGGAGGCCTATGTTCAGTAGAGGACGTTTTCAGGCTGGTGATGATGATGATGTAAGAGTACCTCTTAAATACAGATACGTTCTGAGTAGTTAGAGATCAAAAATATAAAATGATCGTTTCTCAATGCTCATTTCAGCCTCCACTTTCAGGGCTTTGTTTGGAGCCGAACCCCGTCACAGCGACAGCGTCACAATTTACTTTTTCATCTCTCACGGAGGGCTCTCGTTGTTATTTGACGTTAGGTACTACACTCTTCTGAAAACAAGCTTTTAACCCTGTCGCGCTCGGGCCCGCTTAACGTCATTATGTTACACAGCGTGTTCGCAACCCTCGTCGGGATATTTCGAAACATGCAAATATGATCGAACGTTTTATGATGTGCGGCCGATGGGGTATTTACTATTTACTTTGTCATGTCTTTATTAACATCGATATTCAGCTGGAATTTTATGTCTAGTTTTGTGAAAGCGAACGAAGTTTAGCTGTTGTAGCACCCACGATGGCCCGGCGCAATTTAATAAACATTTTTCGTTATAATACTATGTGACAAAACGATTCGATTCGGTTCAATTTCGGTCGTTCCATTTCTTGGAGAGATAACCTGATGACATTAAAAAAAGGAAAAACAATCTTTTCTTTATGCTGATAGGTACCTAATAGTACTTAAGCTTGGTGTAACCTCAAAAGGGTAGAAAAGGTTACCTGCAATAGATAAGTAGATATAATAAGTAAGCTATACAAAACGAAACTTATTTAACTCCAACACTATAAACCCTACAAAGATGCTCATATATAGAAACACCTTCTATTAGAAATAAGTGGCCCCAATCCACTCGAGTGGACGCAATTTTGCGGCCCCACTATCAAGTGTACCGCGTACAGATTGGCCATGTGGGTCACGTATTATTCAATAAACCCAAAATTAATACTAAGATCGTGAGCCGCCTCCAAAAAGCTACTTTTCCAATGTTGTTCTAATATAGATAGTAACTAGTAGGTATAGTACATAAATATAGGTACGGCAGCTTTTCCTTAATAACTTAACTCACAGAAAATTTGCCGCCACGTCCGCCATTTTGCTTACATAACTTACTGAAATAATTGAAGTACAATTATTTCGTTTCAGTCGGAGAAAGTCTAGCAATTTGGAAAAGTTTCTCTCAGTCCCTCCATAATTATATTTAACCGCAATAATTAATAAGGCATAATAAATTTCTGAGTTGCTGAATTGTGGGGAATCTTCGGTCGGCATGAGTTTGGACTCGGCTCACGTCCTTTATTAATTTTCAACGCAATAGCTCTAAATACGAGTAATTAACTGTGAGGCCGTTTGAATTTACGATGCCACCTCATGCTTTTGAGTTGAGTTTTATTTGCTATTAAAAAACGAATAAACTGAAGACTACTGTAGTCATGGAACCTTTCTTCCCTTCCACTCTTGCATCAGAACAAGCAGTGCCGACCTAGCTAAACAAAAGCATGCCACATTGGTAACAACTAGGTATAAATTAGTAATAATACAAATAATAATTCAGCCTATACCTGTCCCACTGCTGGGCAAAGGCCTCCCCTCACTTTCATGAGGAGGTTTAGGTCATAATCCAACACGGGGGCCTAGTCCGGGTAGGTGGATAAGGTATGAATTGCACTTAGATAAATTGAGGCAAAATAATGTGCTAAGGTTTTTTTATAATATCATCCATTTTCTGCTGCCAGATGTTGCAGAACATTAAGTTACATGATCAAATCAATACTGACGGCTGGGCGTCCGAGATGGAATTAGATACAGATTCGAGCACTTACGTTATTGCTCTATCTGCTGATTACACGCAGTCGAACTCGGTAACAGTAAGACGTTTCTTTTGTACAAGTACCTACAACCTATAACGAAACATTTATGGGCTACTAACATAACAAACATGTTAAGTTATCACGTGTACAATCTAGCTTAGGTAATTTCTGAATAGCACATTGTAGTGTTTGAGAATTATTTTTTACCGAAGAATAAAAACAAAACTAAAACGTTTATTCAAACTGGGCCATACCAATAACATAGAGTAGGCATAAAATATGCAGAAGGGAAATAACAGAGGAGGATTATCGAATCTTAGCTCCAGGCCCTCGGGTTAGGATTCTGATTACCAATATCTCGCTTGTCACACGGCAAAGGAGGTCGGTAATTCTGAATACCTTCCTAATTAATCAAGGGATAATTTAGCGGATTTAACCTCGTTTCGGCGAGCTCGGCGCGGGGTAACGCAAAGTCATAATTTGCTGCGATAGATGCTATAAATTAGGCTGAAGTGATTGTAGCAGATTGCTATCTTCGTGATTGACACTGTGTATAGTTGTATACCTACTTGTTCAATTGGGGTTTGTTAAATGTAAACACATTTATGTTACCTACTAACGTTATTGGGGTACCTATGCAACGTGCATAAATGAAAAATATGAATAAGAAGTAGTTAATTGTGTAAGTAAATATGTATTGTATAATACTTATACATAAATGGCAAGAGTATCATGTTGTTACAATGCAGTTAGCAATCTAGTTGTAATTATGCCCAAATTGCCCAAATTAAGAATTAAGAAATTAAGAATCGATAAAGAAAAATGCTGTCGAACGAATACTAAAGTCTGGATTCAGGACTGATTTATTTATTTAATACTTAATTGCCCACATAAGTTATAAGTAGTACAATGTGGCGGACTTAATAATACAAAATGTATTTTCTACCAGTCCACAACCAATAAAAAGGAAACTGTAAGCGTGCCTCACAATTTGCTCACTGATTCGGGAGAATGAATCGACACGGGGGAGATTTTTACGTACACACCATGCGATACCTCCATTACTTTTCCTAAACGTTTCTTAGCTAAAACCCATTATCGTTATAATTATTGCACGCACTATATTGCATTATAAGTTCGAACACTCTTGGTAACTCTATTAGAAAACACACACAATTAGGCACAATTAGAAAATTAACAGCAGCTATTGACACTGGGAACCGCAATTAGACGGCGGTCTTGATTAGATCTTCTAACCAAGCACACGGTCTGTTGAAGCTCTATGGCTGTAACTATAGTCATCAATGTAACTTGAATTGAAAATATTGAACTACTTAGGCACTACCTAGCTCTGGAAGGATATTGATCCTCGGTATATAGACATTTTTCTTTGTTTGGAACAATAATTTATGTTTTTAGTAGGATACTTTTCGTTGTTGTTAACGAGGATGAAACCACGAGGCGCTGATATTTGATAATCATAATATACCACCAAGTATCATGTAATGTTTACAGACAATTCAATGAAGGCATATAAATTTGGAAACTGGATCGGCTCAAGTCCTACTTTCGGCCGCGTGGACTAATTCCCTTCACTTACCTAGTCTAATTGATTGTAAAATGCCCATCGTCGCCTTAAGCAAATTGACCTCGTTAATAGGCTCCTCACATCAAATAGCGCAATCGAGTCTCACACACCCGTTCATTTACGGGACTTGGTATGAGCGTCATCTCTTCGAGTGGCGCACGTTCTCTGTATCAATTTGCCGAGACGTGATCTACGTGGCAATAGACTCGCCGTCCAAATTACCGGTTTATTCTTTCGCTGGAGATGATCACCGTTTAATTAAAACTAACGAACTGTGGCTATGGGGCTTTATTAATTCTGAGCGTGCTTTTAGCGGTGGCTGGAAGTTGGAATTGGATCAGCGTGGCCTATTTTTTCAGGACATTGACGTAGAGTGTCATAATATGTCGTTCTTCGGATTGTAAGCATTACATGGATATATTTTGTAATAGTCAGATATAACTTTGGATTATCTTGCACTGCTAACATACAACTAGAACTTTTGTTTGTTTATTAATTTCATTTTGCTTGTAATATTAACAAAGAAAGTAAGGTATACCAGCAGAAGGTATATAAGCTTCTTCTTTCACATCTAATACAAAATATCAGCATCTAAAGCCCACTTTATCCTTTTTTGTCAGCAGTGGGGTTTATCAAAATTCACGTAATAAACTGTAATTGTAAACTGTTTTGGCCTATAGTTATGTTATTTGGTGGAAACCTTAAGTACTGAATTTTGAACAAGGTTTTGTGAAAAAAATGTGTTAAAGTTGAGGTTGAAGTATTAAAAAGATACGTTGTAAAAAGTATGTAACCAATTTAGGATAGTTATAAAAGGCCTATTAAAAATCCGTCTTTGATAAAACTTACGTCTGAATAATCAATAGTAGTTTTTTTTCAAGAGTATAAAACGACTCATACATTATTCGATGGTTTGCCTCACGAGCGTAGCGAGTGTGGCACATAGAATCGAGTAATGAGTGAGTCGTTTGAGACCCGCGTAAAACATAAAATTTTTCACACAGAGATTGCGAGAAATATAATAAGTAGGTATACAATTAAAAAAAGCTAAGAATATTTCACAAATAACTTCAAATAAATCGTTCACTTTCAAATAAATAAATAATCAAATTCAATCTTTTAAAACCAATTTGCATTGTCGTCAAAATTCTACACACACCTACAGATTATACGCGGCAATTACAAACTTTTTAAAATTATCTAATGTACGCAAACGCACACGTACACAATACACATAGCATACATCCAATGATCGCCAAAAATGTAGACGAGAATTACACTTTCATTTAAAAAAGTAAACTGTTTAGGCTTCGCGCGGTTTGTACATTAAGATACTCTTCTTTTTTTTCGAAGTAATTATGTCAAAATGGAAAATTGAAAAATCGAGTCTTTAGCCTGTTGATAATGGCGAATACAAATTAAAAAAAAAACTACTTTCACTCCCTAGTGCGCAACAACCTCGTTTGCTACCGCTAAGCTGAGCTAATCTGACACCTTTTTTGAGCATGAGGTGTGAAAAATATATATTTAGAATGCTGTACAATAAATCAATCCATCACAGCCTTGTGTAACTTGGATAAATATTCAACAAAGGTGAATTATCAAAGGACTTGAAGTTTAAGGAGTGAGCTGTAAGTACCAAGCTACTTGATAGAAACAATCTCTAGTTACTGAGCCTGGAACAATCGATCTTCAATCTAGTTAGGGACAGATAAGAAACTTCCCAGGCTTTTGATATAGAGACCATGATTCAAACGAAATGGTCATGATCACAAAGACACCGCAATAAACATGAATCTAAGGAGAACATTATGGTCGAACCTCACAAAATCTATTCAATAAATTTAAATACACAAAAAATTAGAAAAGTAAGTGATAATTACGTAGGTACATAATTATGTTTTAACAAGAAACACATTGGTAGGTACGTGCCCGCACTGGGATTTCCGATTGACCGCTTTTCGGGGAAGGAAATCATGGAGCCTGATCCGAATTAGTGGTGCTGGTGGATGACATTCCTCTGAAATAAATTCGAGAAGTGCAATGAAAACAGCTCGAGAAATGTGAGCAGCTTATTTACCTCTTAAAATAGATATATTATGAAATTCACAGTGCCCTACATTTCTATAAAAATACCGAGGCGCGGTGTCTTTCGACCTTTAAACATTTCAAAGTAAAAGGGAGGGTAAAATCATTACTAATATAATGGAATTAGTAATTTGTGGAAATGCCCTGCGATAACACCGGCTCGATTATTTCAACGAGATATTAATATTGCTTTGCATTGCTTATATGAGCACGTGCTCGTTTCGCGGAGATTGCAATTACGTGCTACGCGCAAAATACCTTTGATTTGAGAAAACGCAGTGTAAGGAAAACTGGGGGAAAAACTCTTTACGGCCACCGTACACTTTAAACTGTTTGCATCGGTGACCGGTGACTCGTTAGCAAATTGAATGGATATACAGTACACAGGTAATGTTTACCGTTGTTAACCTATCGTCCTACTATATTGACAAATAACTACAACGTAGTATAAAAATGGAGAGTTGCCTACAATGCCATTACCGGCGTATGGGTAGCACAAGTATTTCATCTTCTAAAACGTATTATTCAATGATATGTGCAGTTTTAGCCGCAAGTAAAAAGTTGAAATCTAAACGCAAAAACGTGAAAAATCTATTCAAAACCACAAAGTGTGCGGCACTAGGCTGTGCGTTCGCCTTATTATAAGATATTGAAGTATATTTAATATTCACAAGCCTTTCATTTACAGCGTTTGTGCCTATTTATACGAGTAAAGCGTTAAAAGTACACTTATTTTTTTTTTCAAACACCGTGAACATAACGTTCATGACAGCAATGTTATTTTATCGCTGACATTTAGAAATTGGTACGTGGTTATGAATCTAACGACACAATTAAGCAAAAGTGTAATTAAACTGTCCCATAAATGTAATCGTGCCATCTTTACATTTCTCTCTCACATTAAATTTCTTGCCGAACCAACATACTGTATCATAGCTGTTGCCGTTCGTCTCATACGCGAAAGTTCCTGATAAATGTGGTAATTACTGAAATACCGGCGTTGCAGTTCTCTCTCGTGAATACTTGGTTAAACGAGGTGGTAATTAATATCGCTTTCTGACATTATAAGCATTAATTTGAGAAAACAATACGAGCTTGCCGCTTTGCGTGACTAAATGAAGCGCGAGGACACTTTCGAAACCAACGTAAGAATGTAGCTGTATAATAGTATGATTATATATACAAGTTACCCGATTAATGCCCAGCGTACAAGACTTTACAATCTGGCTGTGTTAAGCGAACATGTGCCTTAAAGCTCGTCTGCTATGCCATACGTCGTTTAGTAACTCATGCTTTATTAACGCCGGTATTGAAGAACGACAATTGCTTCAGTCACTTATGAAAATTGAAAAAGAAAACTGTGCATTACTGACCTATATAAAATCTCGTAGTTACGTTTGAGAATAACGCCTATATTCGGATGTATAAGCGTATTTTCCGACAAATGGTTGCATGTATTATTTTTACTCGTAGGGTAGATATCACAGACGTTAAGTCATTTAGCCTAGTTCCCATACTGTTTGTAGAATGAGGTAAGTAGTAACAGGCTGTGATTAATTATTGTCTTATTTGGAATGAGAATCTGGCTTAAAATGGTGTTGGCGTATTCAGGGAAATTTAATGGCGTCGTAAAAGCTTGTGAATCACAGTTAATCTGATTATTTAGGTTTGCCTACATTTTACAAGACAATAATCTGAGGTTTACGTATTACAATTATTCGTCTTTGAAGCAGTTACGTCGGCCTAAAGGCACTGTTTGATCTTTAACAACCTTATGATAAACATAAGGTTGTTAACGATCAAACAGTCGACTTTTCTGATTGCCGTATTATTTGGCAATTTATCAGGGACGGTTCAAATGTTTTATGATCGGATCTTTGAAAGGAATCGTATAGTTTTGCAAATAGGCTGATGAGTCAGTTCAACTCATCAAGTATCAAAGTGTAGAGATTGGACGGTTCGCTTATCGGATTCCGCTGGAGCTAGCAGTATCGCAAAAAGAATGCTTGGCAATATAAAAGCTTAAAACTTTTTCGAGCAAATTTTTAGGCAGACGCAATAATGCCATTAAGACAGTATGTACCTTATAACAAGTACGTAGCTAATGATGATACGTACTTCAATGTAATTTAATTTAATAAATTGGTAAATATATAATCAGGAACACGGAAATCAAATTACTTTTGCGTACTTCTCGATTTAATGGATTGGACCGTATAAATGACGATCAAAACGTTACGTTTCCATTTATGAGACATTCTACGGGAATATGAAGTTTTGAATTTCTAGCCAAATTTATTCAGAGCACAAGTTTAAACTGCGATAACGGATAAATGAATACTATTTACTTTGACAATGATCGTCGTAGAGGGTAAGAGGCATTTCAATGGGTATAGTTTTAGATTTGACCACCTCTCTAAACTTCTGGACACGCAATCCCATTTTCAGATAAAACTAACAAAATTTTGTAACACCAGTTACCATTTTGGACACAAAGCGCAAACTCTGAGCGAATTGAACTAAAATCAACGTTCCTATTTTAATGAGTCTCTGTCCGGGCAGCCATTTTGTGAATTAATTAAAAACAGTGGTTTCATTCGTAAGTAGTTTCTGCGCAATGCGATGGAGTTTGAAATTTCAAACCTTGTTTGGCTTCTCGTATCATTGTTGCAGTTTATATGGGGAAGTACTTCTTTTGTACGTAAATAACGCGATTGTGGAGTTTTGCTTACGCTTTGTTATTTCGAGCGGATTTATTTAGCTTTTGAACGGGGCTTAAACTTTGTTCAACTTTAGCGGAGTAAAAGTATATTATAATGGTTAGTTATAGGCAAGCGCATTTCAGTGTGATGTAATGCAAACGTCTAATGAGCAAAGTTATGTTTTGTTCACACACTGGCAGTGGTAGATTTATACTATTTGAATTTTTGCCGCCCTTTCCTCTACAATACCGGTGGTGCCGTTGAATGTACAATGAAAAGGAAGAAGGAAAAGTAATCAACAAGATACCTCTTGGACTTTTAAGAGAGATATACACGCATCTGAAAACCGTCTTACATAAATCTTTACGATTTCTTTATATTGGCTAAAAAAAATTGTCACAAATTTGCCGCTAAATCTACCGCCCTAGGCTCAAGCCTACTTAGCCTGCTGGTAAATCCTCCACTGCATCCCGGTGTATAACGGATAAGATAGACAAAACGTCAAAAGTAAAGGTTGCAACGTACTACATCAAGTCAAGCTGTTCACCGAAGATAAGCGGGCCAACAAATTTAAAGCGCAGCCCGAACCCAAGGGAAATTTTCACATACCCGATCCCAGAGCCGCCCTCATATTTCTGCATTAGTAATGGCCGATTGGAAGAATTTGATCAAGCCAACATGATGTATTGACAGGAGTAACTCCAAATATTTTACTATTATATATACCTTGATTAAAAACGGAACAACCATCCGGGGATTAAATCAAAAATAATATATTTCTCAGCTTAATATCTTTATAGAATTTATTAAAAAGACCCCGGTTCTATTTGTTCCGATTCTATCACACCTCCGGGAGCTCTATCGAGCGTAAAACTAAGGTTTCAATTTTGAGGAAATATTAGTTATTGGAATTGTCTCGAGTTTCAAAATTGTAATAACCTTAAAAACATTATAAAAAAGTTCTAAAGGTTATAAGAGATGTTCGTCAGTGAGGTAGGTAATCAGCAGGTATGTATGTAGTAATTGTTATTTGTAAGTAAGGCTCTACAACGGCAGGATATACTCGTATAAAGGTATCCCGCGCTGCGATATAACATTCGCCTTTGAGAGACACCATAACACATTTATAACGTATCAATTTACTCGTACGATTCATATCGCGTCCCCCAGCAAGGCAGAAATTCGTTCCGCACGCATGAGTAAACATACGTTTTAATGATTGAGTGAGTATCTTTCTACTTTGATTGCTTATTGCTCTGATGAATGTAGAATGTTCGTTCACGTGATGTTATAGGTATGGTATGTTTTTCAGACTTTACTAGTAGTTCAGTTGTGAAATTGAATTCCAAAAAAGGAATTACTGGATTAATTATCAACAATGAAATAATTCTTTTCATACGCATGATTGGTTAATCTGATTTATTGTTTGGCATGCGACGCCGATATTAATTAACTCATATTTGAAACAAAATACACAGTTGATTCTTGCTGTATTCGTTTCAATTGCTTGTGGATATTACTTTGTTAATTCATTTGGTTTTATTTCATGTCGATACTCATAATTATAACAAATGTTTTAAACTGTGTGCGCCCTCAGGACAAACGCAATTTGATGCAATCAGTAAATGTATTTTTCACATATTTTAGTACGACTAAACTGAATAAACTGAATACTGAATAAACGTGACTAACCGTTGGCGTTGCTCATATTCTTGTTAAAATATCTTAGTATAGTATAATCGATAGATACATAAAGATTTACGTGCAAGTTTGAATGTCGGTAGATAAGTGTCACATTAAGTGAACAAAATGATGTAGGTTTATCTACACACATACAACATATTTAACAACACCTGCAAATGGAATCTCGCCGGTTTCACTTCAAATGCCGTATTATTTTATATTGCCGACTTTAAGGGATCCAGGAAACAAATGATTCCAATTACACCTTCTTGTACATTTTCTTGTGATAAATGTTAGCTTGTGTAAGGTTTACATACGCTGTTATTTATATTATCTGTATATTTAACGTGTTTCAAACATTTCAAAGCACTTGTATGTCAAATATTAACAGGCTACTAAAAAGTATAGAGGTTGCACTCTCAGTGGCAGTTAAAAACCAACTGAATGTAAACAAATGCGTTGTATTTATTTATTTAGAATATCGACGCTAGATCGATCGCTCGATAGCTAGATATCGACGATAGAATATTTGGACGAGATGGAGTTATTTTATTTATATTGGTTTAAAAAAATACGCTTGCATTAAAAAATATCACCATCGATGACTGACTTTGCAACGAGTAACAGACCCACCCATTGGGAAATATAATCTTAACGAGTCACACTGTGACCCGATCGGGTTGACTCTTCGGGAACCCATCTTCTATTGCACGGCGTTCTAAACGTTGACGAATGTCTCATATGTCAGTCCTGAGTCATAATTATATAGCAATACGATAAATCTTGTACAAATTAGGAATCGTTTGCGAGATCAGATACCATATAGGTACTACGATAGATTTTAAATGGAATTAAAAAAAAAATTATAAATACGGAAGTCTCCTAAGTCATTTATTAGTCATTATATTGTGTCGCTCTGTGACCTCTGCTTCCATTGCAAGCTCGGCTGTGACATCTCTTCGCTATTTTTCAATTCAACATTGCATCGTTCATGCCCGCGGATTTTTAGCTCCAACATAAATCACATCTCTACATTTTTCAACGTTTAAATCCCACCCCTTATTAATATCACATGAATTTCGCAGCAGAGCTTAACCATTTTCATGTAATAATGTCCGTAACAGATATCCACGTTGCTTGCATGAGATATTTTAAATTACATTTTTACAAACGTGATTCTACGGTTGAGATCTTCGCGCAGTTTTATGCAACTGTTATTTATTTCTTACTAACTACGCCTTACGGGTTTGCTCGAGGGTGAATAGTATCCTCTGTCGTTCTAATACCTAATTGTTTCAAGTCCATTCAGCTATAATGAAACTGAGAGGTTGAAAACGTACCTACTTAGATACCAAATAGACTAGATTTGCAATTTTTGGTATAATAATTTATTTGAGCCAATAGCGATACTTTTTTTAATAAATTCAATTCTGCTGTGCGATTTATTGCGCAGGCACAAAATAATTTAGCCCCGACATATGGCTTTTAAAAGTTCCCCTTATTTCGTTTAAATTTTTTGTTTATATAAACAGGTACTTTTTACTGAGTGAAAATTAATAAGACCCTTGTGTACGAAGGGGACCCGTCACGTGCGCGAACAAAATTTGAAACTGTAATGAGAATAATAAATTTCTGGACGAAATATAAATCATTTTAAGTATTATGAAGAAGAAAAACTTGGGCCCAAGGGGTGTAAAAATATTCAAAGAACACCCCAGTTTCATTAGTCTCTCTCCGTAAAAATAAATAAATAAAGTGTACACATAAATATAAAGGGAAATTGCGCCTCTTAATTAAAAGTTGTCTTCCGAGGAATGTTTCAATAATGTTAAACTATCTGTGCGTATTAAAAAAAAACAGTACATCTGATACAACTAGCAGATATCAATTTTGAGCACGTTTCATAATCTTATCAGTATAATATTATCATAGGACACAAAATGGTTAAAACTTTGGCTCACAGCATGTTTCTATTTGCAAATGATAACAACAATAATTGTAGATCGCATTAGCGCGTTCCTTGCACGTATTATGTAATATCTTGCATTGTGCTCTTATTGTGCCAAGAAATAGCTTTAAGTGCCTTTCCAAAAGTACTGGTAACACTTAAAAGTTTTTAAAAGCTTGTGACTTTGTCACTCGTCGATTTTTGACTAATCCTTTAGACGGAGAAAAGTTCGAGAGTTTGTTCTTACCAAAATTCTTATTTCGTACAAACTTTATTTGAGAATTAAGATCTTTTGCTGTATATGAAGATTAAGAACATAAATTATAATAATATTAAATCTTAACATTTGTGTAGAGAAATAAGCCAAAAATATGAAAAATTCCGTCCCATTTTTCCTTTCTAAGGTTCTAAAAACATTGTACTACCTTTGCCATATCATGCCATATTCTAAAAGAAATTTGCCGTTTCAATATATTATAAAAAGCTAACAAGATGTGCCTAAGTAATTTACTGTGTTCACCCGTAATATATCATCACGGTTACTTAGCTTATTGTACTTACGCAGTACTATCAGTACAAAAAATTACTTAATTTTTGGCAACTTTCAATGAAGCCCAACATAATTATATTATTCTAACAGTGTTTTGAAAGTAAAGTGTGGGCGTGCGCGACAATTTTTGTCGCTGACTATACTAGGCATGTTTGCCGTCAGGTTATATGGATATTAATGAAGGTGATTAGCCAAATTTTCCACAAAAGATTCCGTGAATAATATATTTATATAACACTGTACAATAAATGTTACACTACCCTGCTAATATTATTCAGAGTAACGATTAACCGCATGAGTTGCGGTATAGTTATCGGGCAGAGAAAACAAAAAGCATTTGTTTGGGAATTCGGGAAATTTCAGAACAACACAATAACAACCGGGATACTCATGGAATGGGACCAATGGGAACTAATGGGATTAGGAATATTCGTATTTCTTGGTAAAATTATCACAAAGAAGGAAAAGAGAGATAAATTTAACGTATTCGCGAATCTCGTGATGGATATGAAAACTGTGCATTACAACTGCAACGCATTGGCATGTTTTGACCTTCAAAGAAATATAGTAGGTACCTATAAAGTAATTCTAAACATAGTTTACCTTGTGGCACATTTAAAAATCCCAAAGTACACAAAATGGCTCGAAGAAAAAGTAATAAAGTGAATATTCACCAAGCAGCATATAAATCCTTCGCATTGTTTTTATACGAGAGCTCTTAATACGGCACGAGTATTTGGGAACGCTACGCGGTTCCGCAAAGAAGTGGATTCTGGCGGCACTGTGGCGTCGCAAACAGGGATTCTTTACGAGTTATTTTTTAAATTAAATTTTTCGCGTACATAAGTCCTCCAGAATACGCGTCGCGCCTCGGAAATCCTCCCGTAGGATGGATTTCGCGGGAATCAGACAGCGCGTGCCGCCGCGCTACGCTTCAAGAATTTCATTTAACATTTTTTTTCACCTCCCGGAACAAAGGATAAAACAACCGTAGATTCTCATTTACGGTAAAATTAACTCGTTAATCTGTTCAAGACTTGTTTGATGAACTTGAGACGGACTTTATTTGTTTTCCGGTATTGAATGAGCGTTGTATATTCCAGGATTTCATCTTTTCAAGTTATTTTATACCGATTTATTTGTTTTGTTTGTGAGCCGGAGGCGTAAATTTATTTTGGGGCTTGGTTAAAAGAAATTCAGAAAAATTAATGAGCACTTACATCAATTATGATGTTGTAACGACTTGATCGGGTTGCTTTTCTATAACGCTGTTACTCCATTTCACCGAACACGACACCGCATAATGTATATTATACGATAATATGTATAATCTATCTATATTAATAAAAGAAAGTCGTGTTAGTTACACTTTTTATAACTCAAGAACGGCTGAACCGATTTGGCTGAAAATTGGTAAAAAGGTAGCTGAGAACCAGGAGAAGGATATAGGGTATTTATCCCGTTATCACGAGAAAATTTTGAAACTGGGAAAAATATATCTGGTAAAATCGGGTTGTACAGTTGATTACTGACACTCATTTTGACTCATAGAGACAATGACAGGACAACGTCTGTCAGGTCAGCTGGTAAGATAATATAATACATAATCGGTTAAACACACAAACGGCCATGCCCCGACCATCTTTGTCACCGCACCTGAACGCAGCGGCCCATTGTTTATAGTTATAAATATTAAATAAAGAAGTTTTCGAGTAACCTCTACCTCACATATTCCGTAAGAGGCTATACAAAAAGGTCGTCGAAAGCGGCTGACTATTTTATGAGTGGGTGTGTTTCGGTATTGTTGGTCGGGCGAAGGGGTGGAGAATATACTTTCCCATTTATTTTGTCCAGATTTCGTGAGGCATTAAATTGGGTTTGCGGATGGCCGCAGATGTCTTCACGGCAATATCTGGGAGTCGGGGCCCGGAAGCGCCGGTCTGGCGGTCCCGCCGGGGCGCCGGATTTGAATAGGTCTTCGCCTCGCCCACGTCTCTCCCCTGTCTCCTTGTCATCGGTACAATCGAGTTCAAAGCGGAAATATAACTTCCTACACGCTCAAAGTTGGAACAATATCAGTTCCAATTTAACACGCTCAATGCGACTGTTTGGTCTACAGTCAATAGACACGAGTCTTCCTACGTGGCTACGTTTCAATCAGCAAATACGTAACAAAGTAGGAACCTACGTCTACCTGCTATTGAATTGCAAAATTTCGCAAACAAAAGCGTATAAACAACAATGTTTGCCTGAAACTCATACCGAGACAATGCTTTGAGAACATTTCGTGAGAATACTATCTTCATCTGGAAGTTAAATATATTTTGCACTTTATTCAAAAGACTTAGTAAATATTTATTTCGAGTACTGTTTTTCTTTCACAAGCGTACTTTTCCAGACATTTTTATATAGGTACTTATGTGGGCAATCTTATGATATACGGCTCAACCGATACGCACCACAAAAGGAAACGGAAATAGCGGCGGTGACCCCACACTGTAGGTTTAATCGAATTTCCTTTGACATTACATTATTTTGTATGTTTGCAACTTTTTAAGAGTATACCTTTGAATCTGTTTATAGATCTTCTTTATAGCATAAGAACTTTAGGCCCATAGACAGATAAATAGCTTTTATTGAAACCAAAATGTACAGATCACAGAAACATCAAACTTAAAATATGTACAATGGGCGGCGGTCTTATCGCTTAAAGCGATCTCTACCAGACAACCTTTGGATGGACAATATAGACAGCAGGAACGGGGTTAGGTCGGTTGACTTCAGGGCCAATTAGTGCTTAGGTTATGTTTTTTGGAACTTGACGATATGTAAAAGTCCTATAGCACGACTAATAACAACATGTTAGTATATTATTCACCTGAACTTATTCAAAGGTCCTTTTAGCGAAAGGTAATTATTTGGCCTTGTGTGTAGAAGACAAATTGCCGACTTCCTGCATCATGTTTACGACAATTGTACAATGTACAGTGTTTATTTGGGTTTCTTTTGTTGTACGCCGTGAAAATAGCTTTTTTAATCGAAAAAAGGTAAAATGTGGCGTTTGCCTTCCGTAATAAACCGATCTTTGGTATTTATGGCGGTTGCTCCGAGCCGTTTGTTTTGGGAATGATAAAGGTTAACATTTTTTGAAAAGGGTGCGTTGAACGTTCCTTATTTACACATTGTATTACGCATTGTTGTTTATGCATTTATGCGGAGAAAATAAAAAATAAAACCTAAACAAAAAATTAAGTTTGCTTAATAATAATTATAAGTCTGACACCAATGAGTCTGATTTTTTTTTGTTTTTTTCTTTCTTTATATGCTATTGCTTACTAACGAAAAACTTCAGTTTTACCCAAGTAGACAATGACACATGAAAAGTCTTATTTCAAGACATAATAACATAGGTAAACGATGAAACACCGAAAGAGTACCAAATGTCACTAAATATAGGTACCAAATTTAGTCAAAATCCATTCAGCCGTAATAGCGGCGATTAATTAAAACATAACAGACAAACATTCTCATTTAAAAATAATATAAGTTAAAAAGTTTGAAAATAACAAACAATCAAATCTAGGGTCGTAACTTACCCTACGAAGGTTTTGACGTATCCGATGAGCGCTCATTAGTTAGATTTTTATCCCTGCTACATTTAAAAGCTAGTTGGTGGTATATTCAAAACAGGCAATAAATTCAACTAAACATTTTCCCAGTAATCCAGAACGTCGAGGAAATCTGTCCGAAGCACAAAGACTGTTAAACTACTGGAGTTGCTTCTTTGTGCCCAAACTACGCGGAGCGCCGTCCGCGAGATTCGCATACTTGCCGCTGATTTAACAAACGGCCTCTGTTCTTACAGATACAAAATTACATTACTTTAGAGTCTTTATTCGTTTAACCGCGACCTCGATTACTTTGTGAAGTTATAAATACGTATTTCTGGCCAGACACAAGATACGAATTTTCAGTTATACGTATGCTGTTTAATAGTTATACTGTTGTATCCAAATATGCACATTATTATAATGTATTTCATGCTGACGTGATTATAAAATGTACTATTATAAAAGAGTTAATAAAAATATAGATATTATAATGTAATTCAGTCGTCTTGTTACTTAATTGCACACAGTATTTTATGCCACACGAAGTTCTACTTATATTCTGAACTTCACAAATAAATCACGTTGCTTATAAAACTTGGCAATTTATTTCTTCACCAACCTATCAACAGCATTCGTGTTTTTCTTTCTACTCGTAGCGGGCTACTGCTTTCGTAGCACTCTCGTAGCGCTACTGTCTAGCTCCGTAGCGCTCACTCTACAAGATTATCCATTGAGGTAGATACACTAGGTGAAATCAAAGCAAACACTCTCACCACGCCCATTCCTGTTATTTGAACAGGAGTTTCTTGTCCGGAAAATCCAACAGTCCGAAGTGAAACAGAAATATTCTGCATGCCATCGGTGTAATAATGTGTATTGCATATGCGGAGTACGACTCTTCTTATTGTTTGCACATTGTGCTTAGATCTTGAATGTTTATTTTGCTATTGCAGCACGCGGGTTCCATTTAATTTAAAAGAGAGAAATGTTAAAAAGATTGCCTATAATAACGCAGTGCTTAATGGAATGGCTTCTCTACGGCATTCAGGTTCCAACAAAGGTCAGTAAGATATTTTGAATCTCTAATCCCAAATGAATTAAAATGATATTTCTATATGCATTATTTTACAATTCAAACTAAGTATGATATTCTAACGTCTTTTTGCAATACTTTTTTAGGCACTTAGTGTGCGAGCGTCTGACTCTGAGCATCAAAATTCAATTTTCTAATAAAAACTAGCACGTGATATTATTGAAAAATATGAATAAATCTTTAAAGGTGAATGGACTTTCACTTTAAAATAAAGACGTCAAAATAGCAATCATAATTCAAAAATGTTGGTGTAAAAAAATATATTCAGTTAACAAATTAATTTTAAATAAAATTACTAAAACAACAAAACAAAAGAAAACTTAAACAAGAATCACCTACTTTCAAAACAATTGACGTCATAACAGCGAAGCGGATGCACAGAACAAGATATCCCCTCACTATCACCTCAGCACTATCAACGTGACAATATTCCCAAGAATGGGTCCAATAAATGGGAAATCACGGCGGCCGCACACTCCCGACTCCTCTGTATTGATTCGGAGTACGTGCCCAGCTTTATGCGGACTGCTATTGACTTCATTCAGATTTTCCGGAACGCTTCTTGAGGTCGACAGTCGCGACCATTGTGACTTTACGACTATATTTTCGGAATCCTGGTGTTTAGGAAAGTCATATTGTGGCTGTTGATTGTATTTTGTTCATTCTATAATAATATGTAGTTGAGATTTTTTCTTCTTCAGGTAAATTTAGCTTGCGGAAGTCTGTTTGGGGTGGTTTGCCAGTTTTTTTCACATAAGTACATAACAGTGAAGTTATGAGGGTGTGGCCATACCAAAACATAAAACTAGTATAAATGGGGTCTCGTAGTCAAGATCAAATGCTTGCCTAGTTGTGACGAATGTCGTCGTTGCCTACACTGCATACGTATTTACATAATTATGTGACGCACAAGCATGCCGAGATAATAAATGTACCTACTCCGTCATTATCGACACCTACGTAGTTCACCAAACAAAAGATAATTTAACTTTATAATATTAGTTTTTATACGCTTTAGAGTACCTTCCTCCTAATAAAGTTAGAAGCACGACCATTCTACGTTGACTGAATAAAAATTGCCTACCTATCCGGAGCTCATCGCAAGAATGAAATTTCCAGACGGCTTAAAGAGGTCATAAGATTAGCTAAAGCCGTGATTTGTTTGATGTCACGTCATTATAGATTTTATTACACGAATCTCGCGACGACGACGGCAATATTTTGAGACAGCCCGAAATTATTCCGCTTATAAAACTGGCTGTCGTTAAAATTGAGATCGAGGCTGTGTGCGTGAGCGTCTGTGTGATGCGGGTGGATTTTAATTGAGCCTGAATTATGTTTGGTGGTGAATCGCGCCGAGCTATTGTAAGCGGCACGAGTAGCCGCCAGACAATGCCAGCTGCTGCCTTATCATTGTGCTCTCTGCCTGTGTGAGGACCTGCCAGTAGTGTTCGAGACTAGCTTTATGATTTAAAAGCGAGCTCCATTTCCTTTGACAAGTTTTCTTAAAAACATCTGTAGATATCATGTGCTTCTAGCAAAAACTTATTTCATTAAATATTAAAGCGGCTGAATAAACTGAATATGAATATGTCACACTGCTACGAGTATCTTGATTAGTGTTTAATAATCTTACACAACGATCTTCAAACAAACAAGAAACTGATTAGAACTATAGATATTGAAAACGTAACAAGTTCTCGCAAATAAATATTACAAAGATTTACCTAAAACCACATGCAAATTTTATAAAACCGTAAGACCTGTTTTGGTATTCATAGTGTACAAATACAAAAGCATTTATTTGCCATAAAGTTATTTAATATATATACTTGTAAAGCTTATTGTTGTGAAAAGACTGAAAGGCTTCTGAATATACTTACTGGAAAATACTGAAAGAGTCCAGTTTTTTTCTGTAGGTAAATACCTATTCAATTGAAAGCTAAAGAAATGTTGTAGGTATATTAAAATAAGCTCAAATATTCCAAGCAGGATTTCATACCTTTGAGGAAAAACCAAAGCAAATAATATTGGAGTTACGATACGATTGGATACGAGTAATTGGAGATGAGTAGTCCATCATGAATATCTAAATAATATTTAGGGCGAAACTAAAGAGTTCCTAAAAGGGGTTACGTAAGCAGATCATGCTTCAATATCTGAGGCGCTAATGCATAACTTAGGCGACACTACTCACGGCTAAGCAGATAAAGTTCAAGTTACTGCTAAAGCTACTATTTGAGCCGTTAAGTGATGGAGCTTCCAAGAAAACTATTACTTAGAAATAAGGTTTTAGGATGCTTACATACAGAGACCAAGTAACCGGAAACCTATTTCTGACTATCAGTACCGATTACTGAGGCCGAGCCATGCGGGTTTAGGCGTTTCCAGATGTAGTGAGTCATGTACCGCTTTTTCGCTTTTTACCCTGCCCTTTTTACAATGGATCTGCCTTCCGCTTTTAAGCTCACTAAGAACAGGTTTACCTGTTTCTCTGTGTCATTTGACCGGTATTTATCAGTACCGACCCGTGCAGAATCGTACCTGGGATTTGACCGTATTGGGACCGGTAAACTGGATTCTTTATGTAAGCACCTTTACTCAAGAATTATGTAAGTAGTATATATTATCGTATATAGTATATATCTATGGGTTGTATTAAAGGCTTCACGTCTTTGAAAATAAGTATTTATGCACCTTCTATGTTTTATCTTTTGAATTATAAATTTAAAGAAACTTACGAGAGATCCACGGCTTTATTATTATAGTTTCGGTACTATACTAACATAATATTAATATTACGAGAAAGATAAGAGTAATACGTAGCAATCTGCGTATTAGGGATGATTTGTAGACGTTTGTATATAAATGAATGACGCTTTCTATATAGTATCCTGTATATCCTGACTTCTATATAATATATAGTATCCTGTATATCCTTTTCTTCGTACCCATAGCACACGGTAAGTGCAACAATCCTGCGCTAAAACTGCTAATAGCGCTAATGCCCGTATCCACTAATCACAAACAAGATAACAGCTAATTAGGTAAGTAGTGCCTAATGAAAGCTATCACAATATTATGCTTCCGATTTTTATGTTCAACAAACATAAAAATCGCATGCAAATAGCACAAGCTTACCAAATTGATTATATTACTAAAATAAAATACTGAATAAAAAAACAACTCAACTGCAAACAAAAATCAGAGTTGCAAATAAGCTTTAGATTATTGTAGTAATGTGAAATGCAGAAATAAGGGAGCGTGCGGTTTGAAAGATCACGGCGTAAGAATATTTATAGCACCGTGCGACCTAAACCCGCACTTAGGTCACGCTTTGCGCTGTTCAAAGTAGCACATTTTTAAACGGCCTGATGTTCACTAACTTCACACCGTTGAAGAATTTAGCCATCGTTGCGAGCGTAGTACTAAACCAAAGCTACATTTTTACACCACTCACAAACTCATAGTAAGCAAGAGAAGATAAACGTATAACCTGTAACGTGTGGGACCGAAACGCCAATGTCTTTGGCGCCATATTTCTGCATGTTTTCATTTTGGTCTTCGTCGGACAATATTACGTGAAAACGCTATACCTAAGTTAGCGATATTAACCGTACACTGTACATTTTATTCAATTTCTAATACGATTATATAATTATTGAAATATAAGAATACTTACTTGATTTAGAAATGTTGCGTTTTTTGTTGTTTACATAAAATGTAACCGACACATGAACTATTTTCACTGAATACACACACTTTCAATTATTAAACACCATATTATATAATATAGTCTCATAGTGAATACATTTATGCACAAACCAGATCAATCACAGATTCCTATATTAAGTAGGTATTCAACTATTCACGTTACGATAAGGATTCGGTTACACAATGAAGCCCTACACTATTGATATTTTTTCACTGTTTTTTAGTTGAAACCTGTTTGACTATTATTTAAACTGAACAATATTAAATCTGAAACAATATCACATTTAACCAATCCACGAACAATAAATATGCATCCAAAAATGCGAATAACCTAAAAAAAACAAATCTAGAAGTGATACGGGTAGGTGTAAATTGTGTTTTCCCGTTCTCTAATGGTGGAATGCCAACCTACCCGCATTAAAATTTGTGTGTTTATTACTAAGAGTCAAATGAACATCTTTTCATTGCATTAATTAGAAGATTCTTTTTAAATAAATTAAATGGATGGCGGGTTTATGTCGCACGTGCTATAAAATAGTATACGATACTCGCTGCACAAGTAAGTATATTAAATACACGGCGGTTAGCACCCTCGCTTCGCTCGGGCGCTAACTTCACGCCGCCGTGTATTAATATACTACTTAGACAGCTTGTATCGTAATGTACTAATAACACATACTGTTATCGCAAGCCTGCAGTGCGGTCATGACAGCGAATGTAGACTTTCGAGTGGAGATGAGCAGGACGAATATAATTGTAGATCCTATATATTATTAAACTTGTATATTGAAGTTCTTAAACTTTCGCGAACTGAATACATGTTAATTATTATGTCAAATGTCAGTATGTATGTTAGTACTTATGTCAGTTTGTCGAGAAATTTATCAATTTATCAAAATGATAAATTTTGATATTAGTTTATTGAATTAGACCCGTTTAAATACTAATTAACTTGTTTATAATAAGAAAAATCTGCTTATTTCGGTGCGGTAAGTAAGCATTGATAGTAGGGTGTTCTTAAGGCCAGGTTGTACTAAGGTAGTTATCCTGGTGGTACTGGGAGGTAGACGCGAGCGCTTGAACTGCTAATTTTTGTATATTTTTATTCATTGGTGCAAAGTGATAACGAAATTAGAAAATGTAAGTTCCCAATCGCTTCCTATATACGAGTAAAAAGCTCCACTCATTGGTACGAGTATAACTTAAACGCCGTTTCATGGTGGAGTCTTTTAGTAGACGTGACAAATTAAGATGCGATATACTCGTAGTGTCATCTTTTTGCTTTTTTTTATCGAGCTAATTTGTAAACGCGTTTCTGTCTTCCTAATTGTCTTCATTGTATAAATAAAATTGATTATTTTAACCAAACATTTTTTTTCACTCATCATTTTATATTTCAAATGGTTTCCTGAGCATACAAAACTTCGAAATTGAGTAAAACCATGCCTTACCCAAAAAGTTGCCTCTAGATTTCTTATCGTCATGATCCCAACCCTCATCCGGCCACTGCAGGGCACGGCGGATCTCACCTCGCTTTCGTTAGGAGTATAAGTTCATAATCTATTATGGGAGCCCATACTGGCTTGGTGAATGCAATCAGTGTTTTACCATGTGTTTATCAGTCATCAAGCTCTCTGGCGTTCTAATGTCAATGTCACAGATATAAGCACGCGCCTTCTTGCCTTACACGGATACCGCCTTATGAATTAATGTTATTATTATACCCACGCATTAATTAAATATCGTGCTTCATTAAATAAACAAGTATATCGTTTGTTGAGCTCGTTTGATACTGACAAGTGCTTTACAGTTCCCGTTCCGTCGCCTCGTGTGCTCAGTTCTAGTGATGCGAAAAATATCCGTAAAATTAAGTACATTATTTTAAGGACGTGTGTGAGTTGTTGGTTTTTAGGGTTCCGTAACCAAAGGATAAAACGGAACTCTATTACTAAGACATCCGACTGTCTCTGTCCGTCTGTCACCAGGCTGTAGTCCACCCTTCGTGCGCGAGCCCGAGTCGTACTTGGCTGGTTTTTATTGGTGTCGTTTTATCTGTACTATTACATTACTATAACTGAGCCATATCTATACATTGCAGCTATAGTACTTATTAAAAAAATCTCAGATCGAATATTTAAAGGTCACACTTTCTTAGACTGTTTAGTGGTGTAAATTATTTCTTGACAAAGCGTTGATAGTGTGTAACCACTAGAGGCGATTAGCAGACGTGGTATTTACGGTAACGAATAAAAATGTTCTGGCAAACCATTAGAAATCACTTATAACTTCCTTTACAACTATAAAGTGGAGCAAATTTCACCCTCAACACAATAACGTTTTAATCCTAAATAGCTCCAGAAGTTACGGACAAATCCGGATATCGTTTTCATTCACCACAGCACTGTTTGCAGGCCGCTTCATTAGCAGCATTTGTTCCACTCGTTACACGGTTGCTTGCACGCTAGTTATGCGCAAACTGTTCCCGACGGCGACTCCGCTTGCCTTTGTAAACTTGGAGGTGGAAACAGGCCGGCGAATTTGTTTACTGTTTAAATTTATACTCTAAAGGGGCTTACCACAAAATATTTAGACGAGAGTTGAACAGACGTGTCTAAAATTACGTTCTACTTACAAATCGACTATAGTTAGATAATATAGTTAATTCTGTTACACTCACGTTGTCTTATTTTACTAATTTTATATTTAGGTTGATACATTCATAACCATAAAATAATCCACGTTAAAGATTTGAATAATGTTTAATATTGAATGTAACTAATGTTCTGCATATAAGTAAAATATTGAATGAAAGAATAAATAAATCACGGAGGTATTATAATATAGAATAATTTGAATAAGAAAAAATATTGCTTGAATAACAATAAGGGCATATGGATTTAGAAGAACGGAGGGGGGAGGGCTCTATAGCTAATAGTCCTGTAAATAACATTTAGGGGCGAAAAGATTTACTACGAGCTTGCCTCGGCGCAATTGAACCCTCGCCTCGGCGTGGTTAACGTTTATCATAATGTATTAGTTATTTTAATGTGTATGCTATTTCAAAAACATACTTTTAGGCGTTTGGATCATATAAAGAGCTCACGAAATCTTAGCTGCTGGTATATACAAATTGAATCATAAGCAGTATAGAAGAATGTTTAAATAGTATGGTAATTCATTACACGAAAATGCTTGAAGTAGGCG
Source organism: Hylaea fasciaria (assembly GCA_905147375.1). Lineage (NCBI taxonomy): Eukaryota > Metazoa > Arthropoda > Insecta > Lepidoptera > Geometridae > Hylaea > Hylaea fasciaria. Next base: position 8,715,834 of record LR990200.1, read on the forward strand.
TAGCTTATCGCACGTAGCACTTCCGCACGTAGCACAACAGTCGTAGCAATGCCGTAGCACGTAGCTCTTATCAAGTGCCTTCGTAGAGGTAGCGTAGAGGTTACACGAAACTTTGCCCGAGTCATATTTAAGATAAGCTGTTTAGGTTCAAGATAAAATATCTGCTTGAACGTTGTCTGTCTGTTACCCTTCCCTGCGGTATGGTTGCGGTAAAATTTAAATGAAGCGGTGAGTCGACATTTACGACAATACTTTCAGTAGTCAATGTAACTTAGAAACTAAGAAGAAAAACCTTTTGTATAGTAGTTTCGCTAGAAGAAACGTGGTCTCATTACTTTACTACAGCTTGTAAACGGCGTAAACCTAAAGTTTTATTGTTGGTCTGTTTATTGCAGCAATAAAGAGGAGGCCCAAGTCGGTGCTTAACAAATAAACACAAGTCGTTCTTGAACTGGTAATTGCATATGAGGGTGCTCTAAATAAAAACGCCCCAGACCCAAGCTCAGAGCAAAAACGCTTATTCGCCCTAAACGGGTTTCTTGAATTATTGCTAAGATTACTTTTCTTTAGTTGAAAAGAGTTGAACTGTCCTAAGTTATTTAATACGGCTTTGTTTGGCTTTGTATACGAAATAAATAAAATTACGCAATCTCACCTGAGTTCGTTTTTTATCAGGGTTTCTGTAAGGCTGTAACCTTGATTTGTCCTACGGGTTTCAACTCTATACGAAACTACTCATTATCCGCGGCTCCTACCCCGATGGTTTCATTTTGAATATTTGAATGGCAAAATTACTCGTCCTATACAATATTACACATAGATAACTTCACCTTCGCTTCTAACATCACAATGCCCTATACGAAAATAGCTAGGTTATGTCAATGACCGACCTCGCTTCCTTCCCTGTCATAAAGGCTGTATAGGTGACATTACGACACCTTACGAAGCCATCATTGTCTCATCACGGACGATTTCACCGGCCCAACACGGCTCCGGAATAGACGGCTCTGCACAACAGAGAACCAGGCTTCACAAAACAAGCTTGCTGATATAGCTTTTTACTTAGACGCAAGACGGAGCTATTATAAGTTTGCTGCATTTATATGCCACATCTTGCATCTTTGAACGCCGTTCATGTGATATAGGCTACAGTGACATTATTGGAAATAAGATAATGATAAATATATACCTATCAATGTGAAAGCAATGAGTGAATTATATTGCGCATTTAGACCTTTGCCGCCTATGTTCAGTTCTGGTATAGCTAGATTACAATGACGAATACTATTTTTGACTGTTCTAGCAACTACACCTGGAATTTATTTACAGATCTACTCCAAAATGGTTAACACGTCGACGCTTAAGAAGAACAATACAACATTTCCAAAGTTGCAAAAACTATCCTTGAATTTGCCAACTAATATACTGTGCGGATCGAGTCTACTGTTCCCGTGGGCAGCGTGAGACCCGATACATCAACCGACATCCGGCGTTTGAGGGGACAGTCTTCAGTGGCCAATATTCGCGTCGACAACAAAATAGCCTGTCGAAAGTCTATTTTATACCCTTGTCACCTTAACCGCCTTCGGCCCTCGGGAAGAAATTAAAAATGCTAGATGCATACGACGGCGTCAGTTCGAGACCCTCTTTAACGCGTGAAAAGGCTTCGACACGGTGTCTTAGCTTATTTGCGGGTAATGCTGAGCCATTTGGGTGAAATTTGGGTTTTATTGAACAAAAGTCATCGGTCATTGTCACTTTCTTTTTGGCTGTTCACTGACATTCAAGGTGGTGGTGGTCTAACGACGATTAAGTGAGATGACCATTTTGTAACAACAATTGAAAGCTTACTGTAAGAAGAATCTAAGTATGGAAGCAAACGAAAAGGAAAACATATCTTTATTTGTATGTTTACGTTTTAATGATGATTTATAGACTAGTTACACCCAAAAATAAAAGCGCTTCAATAACTATCACGAGATTGTGGATTAATAAATCTGATCATCCAAACTTTTACACCTATTAAATTCGTAGAAGTTTTGTGGTATCAATAGACCTATGGCAGTTTGTAGTCAAAGGCTGCGAAATAAGTTCAAGCGTACCATCTGAAAGTTCATTATAAACTTCTCCGCTTCTCCGTATTTACAACTCCTTCAGAAGGCAATCGGAGAAAGGATCTGAAGCCAATAAGCGACGTATCGTTACACAAAAATAAAATAAATGTGCACATCCTAACGAAATTGAATTTCATTGAAGCGATTCGAACAAAGATTCTGCTGAACTCCCCGGGGAGGATTTAAAGGAATACTTAAAGTGGCTTAGAGTCCGCGATTGCGTGTGATAGGCAAATCCCACGTTCGTCTTTGGAGCCATATAAAATGGTTCAGATTCAGTGCTTTAGGGCAGAGATACCGAGACGGCGCGATAAGTCAGCCAATTCGTCAGAATGCTACAACCGATTGTGTTATCGATTTGTAAATCGCAAAAAAAATAATTGTAGCGATGCAGTTGTTCAATAAAATTGTATTGACGAATAAAAATGTGTCAAAGAATAACTTTGTAATAAACAATGATTGTTCTCAAGTATAATTATTACTCTGTACAATTACTTTTGTATTTAGATATTTATTTTATTTCGAACTACCTATTTTGCTTTAACAATTTATGTCAAAGCTATTAGGTATGTATTAAAAATAATGGGTTAGAAATATTTTACGATATTCAACTCCATTTAAGGTCCCTATATTCCGGTGCAGTAGGCATCTAGCGTTACTTTCCTCCCCGCGTGGAGAGTCGCGCGAACGCGGATTTCAAATGAACTCGCTATGACCTCCGTGCATAAATGTTGCGTCACAGCATTAACATTGTAAGTCAGATAAATTACAGTGTGTGTAGAAAATAAATTAAGGTATAGGTTTAGTTACTTTTTATTACTTTCTCTTCACTTCACTTCACTACATAACATAATAATTTTTTCTGATCAAAAAAAATGTATATCATCGTTTAAAATGGAGTCGATCCTGTGGAACCTGTCCTTAAATCGGTAGCTTGTCTAGGGTTAGCTTAAAGTGAATTGAATGTTTGAATGTATGTTAAAAATAATAAAGACGTTGGTGGAAAAAATCAAGTATTCAAACATTTAATACAATTTAACAGTAGGTAAGTGTTCTTTAAATACCTTAGGTAAAGGTATTCTAATTTAGAGCAGAGAATTTTAGCACCTTTATGTGTTAAAATGGTTTTGACACTGTGGGCGTAACACCATAACGATGAAATGTATGAAGCTGTCGCAAAAAGAAACATTCCATCCACAGACTACATACGCCGCCCCAGCTTGTACATTAGAACAAAGTTAAATTACCAAGATTCTAATTACGATGCTGTATTTTTGTGCAAATAATTGACGATATTTTCTTGCTTCATTAATTTTATAAACATTCCAAATATATACCTAAAAACAAAACAATTACGTCCTAACACTTTACAGCGGTAATAAAAACAAATTAATAATAATATGAAATTAATAATGCTTTTCATCAAAGTCACCATAGTCTACGATTGAGACTTTTTGAATAGAAAATGTAAGTTTGAAACAATTTCTTTGAAACATGTATGAAAATCCTTTACATCGCAGATAATATAGATAAGATTACATAACAACGCTTTATTGCACTCCAAGATATTTAAGTTTAAAGAAGAATTTATTCTCAAAAAGACTACAATAGTCACTTACATGAGAACGAGAGATATCATTATATAATTTTAATGTCGTTCGTTTAGATAAGCATAGGTATACTCATTCAATGCATTTTTATTAAAAAAAAAAAAAAATTTTGGTAGGTAGGTATATATTTCGTAAACTTCCTTATTTTATGTTTGCATAACATATTGAGCTAGTTTTGATTTAAATGCGTTGAATGAGTTTACACCTTTTATATGCGTCGGTATTTGGTTGTACAGTTGTGCACCTTCAAAAGTAATACTTTTTTTTCCGTAATTTGTCCTACTTTTGGGTAGGACGAGAAAACTCGCGCGGCGAGTGCTTCGGTTAGTTATTTGTTTCAACTTCGTGAAGGATAGATTAGTGTGAAGTGAGCCATTTAATATTTTTCTGATGAGAATGCATGTATTATATTTGTAAAGTTGTTTTATGTTCATTATCTTTGTTTCTTTATAAATTTTGGATGTTGGTGTTAAGTAATGGAAGTGAAATAGGGTTTTCATTATTTTATTTTGTAATATTTGTAGGTCTGTTAGTCTGGTCTTTGCAGCACTGCCCCAGATTTCTATTAAGTAAAGGAGGTGTGGTTTAACTAAAGAGTTATAGATGGTATATCGTATCGGTCGCGGAATACATCGAACGATGCGTCGAAGTGACCCAATAAGCGAAGAGAGTTTACTTCTTATGTGTTCGATCTGAGTATGCCACGTCAGATAGTTGTCCAGTCTTAGTCCAAGATATTTCTCACAGGTTTTTTCATCCAAAACTACATTATTGATTTGCAATGACTCATGAGGGGGGATGATTTTATTCTTTGCTTTGAAAATTACGTAGCAGGTTTTGGATGTATTTATTGTAAGCAGGTTATATAGGAACCAGGAGACCAGAGTATTTAAATCTTTTTGTGCTTTTAATATAATTTCTTGTATGGAGGATCCGAAATAAAATAAGCATGTGTCATCTGCGTACAGTGATACATGGCCATGCAATCCTAATTCGTGAATATTATTAATGTATAATTATAATAAATAGTAGAGGTCCTAATATTGAGCCTTGTGGTATTCCACACGTTACTAAGCGCCTTTCGCTTTCGGAATTTTCTATTTTAACAACTTGAGACCTATTTGTCAGGTATGACTGAAACATTTTAAGCGCTGCTCCATCTACTCCGATACTACAAAGTTTTTTTAGTAGCAACTTGTGACTGACAGTATCAAAAGCCTTCTTCAAGTCAATGAAAATACCTAGTACAATGTTTCTGTTATCTATGTTGTGTTTGATTTTTGTCACTAAATCTATAGTTGCCGCAAGAGTATTACTTTTAGGTCTAAAGCCATATTGAGAATCGGAAATGAAGTTGATACAATTTAAATAATTTTCCAGACGTCTGTGTAAGATCTTTTCAAAAATTTTTGATAGTATAGGCAGGACTGAGATGGGTCTATAATTGCCAGGGTCAGTTTTAGTACCTGCTTTATGAATCGGAGTAACTTTAGCTACTTTTAGAGTATCAGGAAAGTCTCCGTTAAGTAATAAATTGTTATAACATTTGGCTAGGCTATGTGCGATTGATTTTTTTATGCATTTGATGGATTTGGTGTTGATTTCATCGATGCCAGTACTAGAGTTTAAGTCAAGGTTGTCAATGATTGTGATAATTTCATCTGCGCTGCATGACATATTTTATGCATATTTTATGCATATTTACCATACGAGTATATAGGGTAAGTCCAGGATAGTTGCCATACTTTTTGAAAACGCTTTATATTTCCCATTTTAATTAATGGATCTGAATGATTGTCACACATGTTAATAGATTGGTCTTTCGACTACCACTTTGAAGGAAAAAGAAAACATCAGTGTTGATATTTACTAATCTATATCGATTTTCCCAGACCTCTATTTTTGGAAGTATAGATGCCCTATAGCGGATAGTTGCTCCATGCGTAAAAACCAGCTATGGGATACATGCCTCATTGATAAAAAAACACTCTTTCAGTTTGAAATTAGGTATTCGTGATGGGAAGTAATATCTAAACACAGATGTTAATTAAAAATGTTCGTAAAAAGTGTATTTTCTTTATAATCATATTAGGGTATAGATGCATCACAAAATAAATTTCCTTCCTGAGGCATCTATACCCTAATTTAGTTACATCGTTTGAAAATAATGGGAATTATTTGTTTTGTATGGTTAAATCTAGGCGAAAATAAATCGAGGCGTCTGTCCTTTTCGTAGAGGATAGATGCCTTTTATATTCAGAAATGTGTATTCAATAAATATTCTAAAAAAACTGATTTTAGTGCTAATATGCAGTCCACTGTAACATTTAGATACAAAATATAAATGATTTAGTCACCATGTAAAAAGTTCCAGCACCTCAAAAAGGCTGTAGAAAAAGAATTAGCAATTTTTTCGTCACACCAAATCTTTCATTGAGTATAGATGGAATGCACGACGGGTCAGGGGTTACCTCGCGGGGGGTACCGGGTAGGTGCAGGGATGTCGTTCGTTTGGCAATATCAACGACAACAAAAACAAGCCGGGAAATCATAGTTTTTGAATTTGAGGCATCTATCCGAGCCGGGCATCTATCCTGGAATTACCCTACCCATACCTACATAATCATAATAATTCTATTCGTATTTATCAGTGTCACTTTTACGCTGCTGGTTATTGAGGTATACTTACTTCATAAAGTCACGTTTTTGTACATAAATAGCAGTGAATGATTCACTTTCAACATAATAGGACGCTAGCCGAAGAGCCGCAATCACCCCTCATTTGTTTGCGATTGCGTCTACAACTTTTACCAACCCCTAGACGACCTAACAAGACTTGAAACTACTAAAGTAACTAGTTATTGTAAAAAAGGTATAACTGTGAAATTGTTATTTAACAATTTAACCATTGATTCAGTTTGTAAATTGTTACTTCATTGAATTCCATTATGCCATTGAAGATTGATTTTATGTAGCGTGAAACATTAGCCGGAAAATATTACATTCACCACAACTATCACATAAATACTGTTTCACACCACCGCAGCGGTGCATCTATTACATAATGAATTGTGGATATGTTTGTGCTTTGTACGTCTGCATAATATGTGGATCAGTAGGTATTTATGTATATATATAAAACCAAGTCGTGTTAGTTACACCATGTATAGCTCAAGAGTGGCTGAAGATGCGAGAACATGGGGAAAATTTACGAAAAAGAGATAGGTACAATTTATAATGAACTAGCTGACCCGACAGACGTTGTCCTGTCATTGTCTCTATGAGTCAAAATGAGTGACAGTAGTCAACTGTACAACCCGATTTTATCAGATATATTTTTCCCAGTTTCAAATTTTTTTCCCGTGATAGCTGGATAGTTCTATATCCTTCTACTGGTTCTCAGCTACCTTCCTACCAATTTTCAGCCAAATCAGTTTAGCCGTTCTTGAGTTATAAAAAGTGTAACTAACACGACTTTCTTTTATTAATATAGATTTACTCATACATTGTTTAATAATAAAGTAGTAATAGTTCTTTGTGGTGGATTCGTCATTTACAGAATCCGCGTATTGAGCGATAGCGTTTAAAAACCAGACAATGGGTAACGTTACTTACCAAACGTTAGCTTTTTCTGAAATAAAAGGTAACGACCTAATTATGAGAAAAGTTACTGCCTATTTTATCCGCAAAGCTCAGTTGTTGCTCCCTAGAGGCAGCTTTGTGAGCAACAAATGAACGAACGAACGACGTCATTACCCATCATCAACAAATCGAACGGAATAGATTGCTTACCTATCATGCATGAGGCATGCTCTTAGAACTGCAATCAATGTTGCGAGAATCGGTGTATTACTGTTATGTTTGATCACTTAGTCTTATGCAAACGTTCAATCAATGCCCGGCCAATGATCAACGCTAGTGCCAGGATTACTCGGACAAGCCATCATTATAGTACGCGCTCGTATATAGGGATAAATTAGACCATATTATAATAATGTTATCAATGCGAAAGTCTATCATTAGTTTGTCGTATTGAAGTCTAACCAATATAGTAACAAAAAGTATAGAAATATAGAGATTCGAGTATATATTATGTTTATATTGGATATAGGAGAATATAGGGATACTTTTATCGCGATATACTGTAGTCTCCCGCGGACGAAGCTGTGGACAATAACTAGTCCTATATAATTTTAAAGTTAGAAGAGTGAATAATAGTAACTAAATCCTAATGAAATTATATTCTCTCGTGTCAATTTTCTGAGTTTAATCTGATAAAATACCTGCTTTTAAGATGTCAGCCTAAAATGTGAGTACGTGAGAAGTTTCTCAAATTATTTGTAGTTTGATGAACTGAATAAAATGTTATTCAGTGTTGCGTTTCTTTAGAATAATCTTACGATACTTTTGAATGGCTTTTCTACAAAATGAAATATTAACTCATAAATATTAAACTAAAAGTGTCTAAAGCGTCGGACGTGGTGGCAGGCTGGTTTCTTTTAGTGAATTTACATTTATATTACCTGAGTCTACTCGCAGACGTGTTGCATGCGCAACTAGGTGATAGTCAATGGGAATTTTTCCGCGCTTTGCACAGTAATCGAAATAGCCTGATGCAAAAGGCACGCGCTTTGCTGATACGTGAATTATTTTGTAGCGCCTGTGCCTGCGATAGATATCTGGCATTTCGATTTATTAAGATGTGTCTTCGTACTTTACAAATGATGAAATTTGGTTGATTTAAGTTGAGTACCAACTACCCAAATTTATTAACAAATTTAATCAAGCCCGCTAAACACAACAGTTGGACATATTTTACATACTGTTGTGTACACGTATATACTCGTACATTACTGGTTCACTGTTCTATCTTGATATGGCACCATGTTTTATGGCAGATGCAGATATTGTGTTCCAATGTGTCAAGCTAAATAAGACCAATATGTGGAGACCTCAGCACTACTCAAGTGTCGATTGATTGCATTGACCCGTCCAGCACAGTAGCCCCAGAGAATATTGCTCGACTCACCTATCGTACGACAAAGCGGCTCCTGGTGAATAATGTATGTACACAGAAACTGTTCAGACATCAATGTGGAAGTGCTTTCGTTCCAAGATTGTTGAATCGTTGAAGCGTTTCAGTTCAGTACCTGTCCGTGGGAGCGCCATCTCTTCTTCATTATTCATACTGTGCCATCATAACTTTCTAACAATGGGAACATCGAATCTTACACAACACTGGAAAGTACATTTTATTCTCGGCGAAAGAAGATATAATTATTATTTCATTTGCTTTTTTATTGGCTTATCCGGACTCGGATATAAAGTTACCGTTATTTTTGCTACAAACAAACGATTTACCTTCTGCAGGCATGGGCTTTCTGTCGTAATAGGGTTTCTTTTAGGTTTTTTTTATGGAATTTAGAGCGATGTTTATACGTACTACAATTATTTTTTTTGTTATTTTGACCACGTGATAATTATTATGGTTTTAAGATGGAGTGTAGCGTAACCTGATAATAACTGTTGTAAGCTAGATTGTTACACTGGCTGGTGTCATAACATAAATTTAATTGGAAAATTCTAATATTTCTGCTGTCACTTTCGGAAAATTAATGCTATTAGTTAATTGTATGCTGTAGTAGTTTGCTGTTATTGTTAAAGGCCATGCAAGAAAATATAAAATTGCTAACAATGAAACGAGTAAATAACGATAAAAAAAAAGGTCACTTGTCAACCAAAATGAGGCCGATTTGAACCACTAGACTGCCTACCTGTCAAAACTCAGCTCATTTACGAGGCCGGCAAAAAGTTAAAAGGTTCCGTGAAGGGCAATTGAAAAGGGATCGGACGTGGACTAGCTGCCGCCGCCAACCACGGAGTTGGCATTTTGATATCCAATTGACATCTCATCGCTCATGGTGGAAATCCCGGGTAAATAACTCGGATTCTATTGCCCTCTTTTGAATATATTTGAACCCTCACAACTGATGGTTAGTGGCTACTTTGCATTGTCACACAAAAAGGCAATTGTGTTCTGGGGATAATATAACGTCTTAAGCATTTGAGAGGTTTTTGAAAAGGTTCATCGGTTTAATCTACAGCAAGGGGTCAGCGTGAAACCTACATTTTACGTAGTATGGGTTTTTATATCTCAGATATCCTTTAATTTATAAGCATAACTGGTTGTTACTTGTCCTAAACTCTAGTGACACGACACAAACAAAATGTCACCCGAACAAGACTATTTACGAAGCGAGGCATAAACCAAAAGAGCTAAAATTAACGAAATTAGTATTTCTCTTCTTACGCGTCGTTACTTGAGCAGTCTTCTTAGTTGTTTTATTCATAAAAATACAATTATTTTAAGTCATATCTTACTGGCACACAACACAGAGTTTCTGCTATAAACATATTTTTTCCCATCAAAAGCGGGAGTGCCTTTACAATTCTGCCGTTGAAATGATCTTCAATGGTGAATAAGCGCTCATTCAGGACATTGCAAAATATAAACTTATACTATTTGAATAAAGCAACACGCAGTGCTTTAAAATTTAAATAACGAGGTTTCTTTTTCATAGTTTTAATTTGATTTTGGTTCAAAATATTCGTTAAGTACATTCCATTTATAACAGCATAGCGTGAAAATTTGTAAGATTGATGTTTTGCAAATACATGTTTAAAGATGGTACTTACTCATTAAAAGACTAAGTTTATATTAAATCAAGTTCTCCATAACAAAGTTACGAATAATGATCTTTGTCTGGTTTTTTACGCACGTAAGTCTAGTTTACCTGTCACAATAAAACAACCCGATTCCAAACAAAAAAGTGTTTTATTCGCTCGAATTCATTTCCACTGATTTATTTCACTCCAAATAATCCTCTTAAACCTTCACAATTCGTTAACGAGAAAGCAAGGTAAACAAGCAAAAATCCATTTAATATTGTATACAAAACGATCCTTATTTGGAAACAATTAGGGCGACCTAACGACTGTTTTGGGATGGAACAGAGGCGCGGAGGGCTTTAGAACATTTTCCCTAATATGACATTGATTAGTATTAGTAGAAACATGGTAGAAATGTCCCAATTTTATTCATGTCACACGTCTCGTTCGTAGGACACGCATGCCCACAAGCGATGCTGTGCTACTTTCAATATTATTAGGTAGGTACCTACATTACTAAGATGATTGTTATTATGTTGTAGGTACTTATTACAGGAGGATTTGTAAATTGTTGGCCCACTAGCGCTTCGTCTTTTGTGTCGATATTATGTGATATATTATTATGACTTCGCGTTCTACCATTGTACTCTGAGATGGACCGTTTTGGTTTAAATATTGAGGTGACAAGAACTAAATTGCGATGACACAGTATTAGCCACGTAAAGCTGCACAGATTGTGCCAGGCAATTATCGAATCAAAAGAACCTGTTTATTAGTAAATATTGGAGTAAAGTAATAAAAACTTTAATTGCAAGTGCTACATTTACAATGAACTACTGAGCACCTTTGTGTAAAAAGTTCGTCGAAATTAAACCGTTGATTGTTATAGTGGACAGCAATTTTGTAAGAGCCTTAATTAACTTAGTTTCTACTGATAATGATGGCTACTTCCACTTAAATTTATTAAACTGTCATGTACAGAAGCACCTTAATTTAAATGGACTTATATAATAATAATAATAATTCAGCCTGTAACTGTCCCACTGCTGGGCAAAGGCCTCCCCTCACTATCGTGAGGAGGTTTTTTAGGCCATAATCCACCACGGGGGCCTAGTCCGGGTTGTTGGATAACATGCCTCCGAAATAATTCTCGGGCATGTTGGTTTCCTCACGATGTTTTCCTTCACCGAAAAGCGAGTGATAATTACGTACATATGTTTAACAAGAAACACATTGGTACGTGCCCGCACTGGGATTTGAACTCGCTACCTCCGTTTTCGAAGGCGGACGTTCGCCCACTAGGCTACCACCGCTTTTTGGAAATGGACTTGCCAGTGAAAAAAAATATAGTAAGCAGTTTAATTTATTTTGATAAAATTTGGGTATATAGATACTTTAGATAATTTCAACGTCGAGGTATGTTAAAATTATATATTTTGATATTAGTTTGTGCGTGAATTATACCCGTTTTTAGCTAGTTGATATACTTTAGGTCACATGTGTAGGTAGTGATTTTAGGTAGGATTGACATATTATTCATCGTCATTTACAGTTTAACATGTATTGACAAATTCCAGTGGAATTATTATAGTGCTAAAGTATCAAGGGTTTCATTAATTCCATTCAGAAACTTAATTCTGAATTCAGGACAGACCTGCCTCATAACATTAAAAATGTTTGATCATAAAAGTCTGAAATTTGGTGCCAAAAGTCTCATTGGGCTGCATTTTGCGAGCTTTTATTAATGCTTTGCATGCACTTTTGAAGCAAATTAAAGTTTCAAGCCGGATGCTCTCTCTACATTTGGCGAGCGTGGTTGGGGTTGCCATATTTATTAAAACAACAAGTTTCTACTAAAGTTCGTTTCAACCACAGAATACTTAGTAGTGCAAGTTTCAACAAGAAATTATGGTTTGCAAAACTTTACATGCAATGAATATTTTCAGTGACTGGTTTATGTATTTAAAGTCTTACTCTAACTTATTCTAACTTACACTAACTCAAGTCTTAGTTTTTGGCAACTATGTTTAATTCATAATTCCATTTCTTCTTCAATGCCAGTTAAAAATCAGGCTATTAAAGAAACTTAACAAATGCTATATTATTATACAATATGTTGATATTACCTACCTCATAAAAGAAAGCTATTTTGACTCGTAAAATAACGCGGCACTTCTCTATTTAAAACGTGTTACATACCTATACAATTTGGCATAGTAGGGACGTGACATGCTATTTCAGACCGCTTTGCTTTATGCCAATTTACATTTTTATTATATACCTCGGGTGCCGGAAGTCATACAGTCTATGAACAAGTAAAGTAGACATTTATATGCAAAACTGTGTGATTCGTAATTATGCCCTCTGCAACGTAACGTAACTCATAACGCTCTGAACTTAATATACCGTACGTGACGTAAGTCACTGCTTTATCCCCTCGGTGCATAATATACTATTAACTGCTGGGGCTGTCTTACATTATGGCATCTCTTTTCAACCCCCTACAATTTGCTATATTGTAACAAAGGTGGATTCGGGATATGGTAGTATAATTGTGTAGTTTCCCCAACGGTCTTCGAGGTTCCATTTACTTTGTCTGTTCTTCTATTATCCACGTTGCTGAAGGGTATACTAACGTGGTGCCCTTACTGTTACAGTAAGTGCAGACACCCGGGTAGGCACGGTGTCACTAAAAACATTTTCCAAAGCTTCTGTCGCTAATTCCAATTTGCATTATAACGAATACAATGTTGGAAAGCGGAGTATTTGGAACTGTTGTTTTGGTGGAAGGAAAAATAGTTGCTTGTTTATCATCCGCTTTGACTAGATATAATATTTAGATTTGGAAATGAGAATTGCAATCCTACCATTATTGAAGCTGTCATCAATAGGTACTTGTAAATTATAGTTTTCAAAATTAACGCTGTCTTTCTCTCGCCTACTTTTTCACATAAACAATGTATAGCTTTTAATAGCGCAGTTTAAAAATATTATCGAATCATGCTAAGATGAAGAGCCTTTTCCGTTTTATAGTTTTATATAATAAATGATGAAATTTTCATACCATTAAATTTAAAATGAAGCTTCAATTTTCATTTCAACTAACTAAGGTTGTTGTCATACGATACGATAAAATCGCAAAAGGAAACCCCACGAACATACTCACTGGAATATCAAAATGTGACCTCTACCAATGAGGATTATGAAAATAATACCTGAGTCACAAATTGAATACAACGTTTTTTTTTACATAATATCTAACATTGCTCAATTGCTTACCATATGTGAATTCCTTGCTGGCTTTAACAAAACACAGCAACATGGAGTACATTGCAAAATGTATGCTACGGTAGGTTTTTTGTATTAAGTTTTTTTTTCTACTTGTACATCTTTTTCTACATTACTGATACACCTACATTTTAGTTTTAAGAGATCTGTCTAACAATTCTTATATATCCGTAAAAAAAACAACATACACTCGAATTGAGAACCTCCTTCTTTTTGGCATCACTTAAAAATACATGACACCGACACTGGCAGCATACGAACATATTATTATCATTGTCACATTATCGCCTCGTATGAGCGCTACCTAAAAGCACTCGAGCATAAAATGAAAGCGAACAAATTAAGCAATTTATTAATGACGAGCTTCATTGAACGAGGTAAATGAGTAAATGCTTTGGTCAGAGTCGCCATTCGGCAGGTCTCGAAAGAGGAAATTGTGAAGCGACGAATGAAAATAATTGAATCGAACGTGTCGATTTGATTTAATATAAGTAATCACGAGAAAGATCTGTAGATCCGTAGTGGATTTATTTTTGCCGGAGATGTGGAGTGAGATCGTTGAGGCTGAGCTTGATTAGTTGCCGTTGATAAGGCCTTTTTTAATTAACTTGAAAGTTGCACTACTATCGGATAATAATATAAATCTACTGGCTTATTTAGAGTAGGAAGTTGTGTGTGTACATTTTGTGCACATTGATATAATGTGGGTTAACTGTGAAAAGGATATTTTGTATTCATAGATAGGTGTGACGTCTTATTGTATTTCTAAACATCATTTATATTTAATTATCGCAAGTGACTGGCCAAACAACAGACGAAAATGAAAACAAAATAATCATGATGCAGTGAAAAAAGCGCATTATGAAAATTATACGTTTAATTAGAATTATACACAATTTGGTTATACGTTATTAACAAGAAAGCAATACCTAATTTTTTCTACATAATTATTTCTAATATATTATTTTTCATATTTTTTCTGTACACCAAACAATATTTGGAAGCACTAGAACATAATTAGTGCATCGTAGAGCTAAATATTGTTTGGTTCTGCGATTTCTCATCGGTCTGCATAGAGAACGAGGACTTGATAATACAGCTGGATCGTGGCCCTGTGAACTTATATTGCTTAATTTTCTTATTTAACATAAGCTTGGCTGCTTTAAGGAAATAACGTCGTAAGCTTTCTGTTTTGTTTTAAACTTGATCTCCTTCATTGTAAGCGTAAATAAACTTATGAGCTGAACTCCACTGAATCATTTCAAGACGAAGATCATGACCATTATGACGGTAACAAACCCTGGAGTGATTTTTGTAGGCGTGGAGAAGAGCGGATCCCAGTTTTCCTATAATTGACTTTCCGTGTATTCTTTAAAAGGTTATTTTGACACCGCAAGTGCTTCAGCGCTTAAGGTCTTTGTTCGGAATCTTTGTGAAGCAAATTTTTTATTCGATTCAGATAAGAACTTATAGGTGGTCCCTACCTACGCGGTAACAATTGTTAAGGTTATTGTTCAGTTTTTGGTCCGTATTCCAAAGACATTTTTAGATGATAATAAAGAATAATAGAGCCATCCTTGTTCGGGCGCATAGAGTAACTTTTTATAATGGAGATTCGGGCGCAGTAGGCGTTTAGCGTCAATCATAGTCAAAATCAAGGTCAATGCCAATGTCATAGCCAAAGTCAATTTTAGTGTCCAAGTCAAGGTCAATGTCATGGTTACTACTATTATATATAAATGCGCACGAAGTCGTGGGTGTCAACTAGTAATAACAATATAATATATACAATATTCTATTTTTTGTTCATTAAAATTTTCCAAGTGTCCTATTGATTGCAAACGCAGCATCAACAGTACCGTAGTATCACCTCAGCCTCGCATGCGCAGACCTACACGTACGTACGATACGCATGCGTATGCGCACGCAATCTACACTCATAATAATAATCTCCGGAACAACGCATCCGATTTTGCCTATAAATCTGGTAACTGTTGCTTTGCATACTGTTCCGCTTGTATTTTGTGTGATTCGGCTGTTTATGGATTGCAGTGATGGGGCAGCTGAACAGGAGTGGGGAGGAATTCTCCTGGCACCATGGCTAACTATCGTGACCATGCTGGTCGGCAGCAGTACCACACTTGCAGACATGCAGAGATGCGGGTCAGTTATATATGTATAGGGCTTCTATTGTGTAGTTTGTGAAAAGTTTAAATGGGCAGAAGATCTGAACGCACTAATGAGTTTCGTAACGACGCATCGTAACAAAGGTCGAAGCTTCACGGCGAATGTTTTTGACGTTTAAATAAAAGTTTCGCCGTATTTCCGAGTTGATATAGTCTCACAAATGGTAATTCAAGAGGGAGCAAATGGCGAGAGTTCAGAACTCGCTTGAGGCTGTATTAAATAGGAAAAGTTTGTGTTAATATGAGATGTTTTTTTACCGCTTTCAGCGTCGGTGTGAAATTTTTGTATCAGTCCACAAAGGGTTGGATCAACAAATCATATTCTTCGACGTTAGTGTATCGGAAGATAAACGATGAAGCACATTGCTGATAACAGTTTACTTCTGGCTCGTAAATTGCATAAAGTACTGAATTTCCCATAGCACGGTTGAAGTAAAAGGCTACGTTTTTGTTATTGAATTATCTTTAATTGTAGTTATTTGTTTTTTTTTTCGGTAAATAAATTATTTTGTATTTGCATTGTATTTGTATAATGGAACTATAGCTATTAACTGCATGCGTTTAAAAATGCAGCTTTGTAGCATAGCAATAAGATTAGAGTTATAGCCTAACGTGCAGTTACGCCCGACTGAATGTGTTTCAAGAAGCCGTATACTCTGTAGTGTTCTCGCAAATTATTACCCTCTCGGCTCGCTCCGGCCGTTTAAATAATCTCGGCTGCAATAAAAGCTGCCCAAGCGATGTATTGCAAGTACACAGAAGCCATTAGAGGGCGCAGTGCAAACATCCCAGGACTAATGGCCTGACCACGAGTAAACCCACTCGCCCGCCTCTCCACTAGAGTTGTCAGCCTTTAAAACCCGGGACGCGGGATTTCAAATGCATTCGCAACACTCTCTCTTCTACACTGTTGAATGCGGATATCCTTATGCGGAATAATGTGACTTGACATTTTATTTCGCGAGTGATTTTTAAAAGCTCGCACTGAATTATTCGTAGTACAAATTCAACATTGAAATATTATAAGTTCTACAAAGATTTATTTAACTAAACCCTGAGTTATGACAGGAAAAATTAATTTTATATTAAATCTGGCACAGAAACAAATCCATTCTTACCGAAAAAAAAAAGATTGAACTAAAAAAAGCTCAAATATTTTCATTGTTAAAAGGATTTCAGCGCACTCCAGTTTGTGTTATTTGGTCTTATTTATTCGGCTGGATTCCTTTCTACGCCACTTTACTTAATTATAGAGATTTAAGTGTTTGGGACTTTCTGCGAGGAAAGAAAATGTCCGGATGTATCAGGACCAGTGGCAACACTACTTCAGATTACACTGAACGTGTTGTAAACTCTGAACACTCGATTATTTGTTACTTAAGTGAATAGTGCAAAACGTTGATATATAGTTTACTATAGAACAACACATATAATAAGTTGACGTTTTCACCAGAACAACTACTTCATTTCTTGTCAACTTTTTCCTTTCTTCTTTCTTTATCTTAAATAAATACCTACCTATTTAATACTTATTTCGTACAAATGTTACTCGGATAGACATTGTTTCGCAGTTACGTTCATCAGACATTTGCAGGGCGAACTAAAATTTCGCACTCTTATTGAAAATAACGCCTTTTGCAATCTTTGATTTAAGAAGATGTTACCTAAATAAGCGATTGAAATTGAAAAACTTAGTATTAATTCTATGGAAGACTGTAAAAGTTGTCCACAACATCTGGGAATAAGAGCCATTATTCTTCTACCCCTCTCGTTGAAACGAACAACTATATGAAATGCGTAAACTCAATACAGAATCTTGCTCACAAAAATAAATATTATACCTTGTTTACAGAATATAATATTACTAAAATATCAGCATTTTTACCTGTAGGTACTAAAAATAAAGTCACGGTAAGCTTGTCTTTGTATTTGACTTTCATTGTTGTCGTAAAGAATAGAGGACTTATTAGATTATTGTCGCCAGGAAATCAAATATAAAGGGGTCAAAACCACAGCCTGACATCACCGTGAAGAATTAGTGAATTAACAAAAGAAAATATAGTTAGATCAATGTCTTTACTCACCGACAGGATAAGCGGAACGACTGTAATACTGTGTGAAATAGCCAATGAACTTTCTGTTCCTTTGCTCTGTTAAAGTTCAGTAGCGCTAAATGTGGTTCACTGCCAGAGCTAACTGAGATAAATCTTGACAAATCACACAGTATATAGAGCAAGGAACTTTGCTATAAAACTAAGGTGACGAATGCAATGCAGTGCAACCACAAGGTTTCGATATTATGCAATTCTATGGATATAGAACCGATATAAACTAACGTCGTCGAGCATGCTTAAAACAAGGAACGTTTATAACATCCAAGTCTTTTGAATCTTGGGTTGATTTAAATACAGTACTCCAAGATTAATTTCAGAAAAATAATCACTAGCAGTCTATCTCAATATTTCGATAAGTCCTTTTATCGTCGTCGGCGTTTCCTTGGAGACCTTGAGTACATAATATTCGCGAGACTTGGTACTGCAGTGCCTCCGAAATCTAGAGGCACTGCAGTACCAAGTGGAGCATGACAAAAAAAGCCCTATGTCAATAATAATTCTCACAAGACCGCACTACTCATAATTATTATAATATCATTGCTCATAATTATCGCTCCAAGTGTTTTGTTTTGTTTATCATCAACTGCCGTAATTGGCCGATGATAATAAAAATATGTTTCAATTGAACAAAAACTCGATCTGCCTTTAACATTATGCCTCAAGGAATAATCTGAAGGATTTAATCTAACGCGTTTACTTTTCAAATCAATGAACTTTGCGACAAACCAAACTAACAAACCATGTGCCAAGACACACTCACCTACCAACACCACCCTATCGATCACGGTTTCTAATCACGTGCGACGCGTTACTAAGCCCATCAATTAGTTAAGATACGGAACCCTTCAGCTCATTAAGCAGCGCAGTATTCTCCGGATCCCGGCTCAAGATCGCAGCTTAACAGATTAACAGACCAGCGTCAATACAGGGTTACGGGGAACCGACCGAATCAGCGGATCAGGGCGGCTCGTGGAATTGAATTTACGGGAACACTGTTATGATTTACTTTGTCATGTGATATAATTAAGCCGCACTCACATACACGCGATCTTATCGAACGATATTAACGCGTCTTTTTTCGATAATGCGTCTTGCGTCCACTACACACAGCGTGCTTTCTTGGCGTCGCGTTTTGTTTTGTAGCCCGGCGATACTACGAGTATACGCACGCACAACGGAAAGTAGGTACAAAAACATCATATTGCAAAAAATCGCATGCGATTTAATAGACCGATAAAATCGCGTAAGTTAAAGGTGTGAATTGAATATTTAAGACAGATAAGTATTGGCATACGTTCATGGGTATGTGCTATTGTATTCCATCCTATCCATAGTCCATACCTAGTTCCTAGACACAATAACATCGATACGTACCTATTACGCTCATGACTGACACACGAAATTTGAATAGCGGTGCAACAGCAAAAAGGTTCCACAAAATGATAGGTACACTTTCAACCCAATGGTTAGTATATTGTCTACAATGCCTTTATTCGCTATGCCACTTGCAAAAGTCACAATGTGCTGTAAACGTTATTTTGACCATATATAACGAGAAAATAACGCACCTTCACGCGTTTGTCAGATTTAAAATGGCATGCTGAATACAATTGCACAAAGATACCGTTACGCGTTAATGGTCATAGCGAATAAGAGCATCTTCAATATTGCATACAAAAGTCTAGGAGCGCACAAAGTCTTTTCTCTCTCGAAATAATCCGTTGGACCTGTCCGAGTCCATAGTCGGTGCCGTCGCTTGGAACCCAATCGCCCTGTAATCCCAGATCATTGCCTCTCCACGATGCACTATTATTACCCGTCCACAATGAGGGGTATTAGTGCTGCTATACGCTTTCTGATCCGACTTGTATGGTTGTTTGATGTTAAGCATTTTCTGACAATAGGAAGTTTATCCTTATGAGTTTTCGGATTGGACCTCTAAGACAATTTCTAAATTTATAAAAATCTTAGCATGGTTTGTCTTTAAACGTTAGCTGCGGCACCAATTTTTGCAAACTTTCCGTTCCTGCGGCACGAGGTATTATCGGCCCGCACCGTGACCAGACGTTAGGGCGACACGCGGTCTATTAGACCCCACCTCCTTTAACAGACTAAAATCCATTTTCTGGCGCGAAATCAAAGATAAATGAAAATTTTGGTCCTTATCGATATAGACAGTGAATTGATGAACCCTAATGTACCGTCGCCCCGGGATCTAATAGCTAGTTTATTAATTCTTGGCAAAACAAAATATGGGATCTTATACACCTCGTAACGCACTGAAATAGGTTAAATTTTCGCTAAGATTAGTGATGAGAAAAATAATATCGACGCATCGACGTTTATCTATTTTTGTGTGAAAGTCTTAATGCGGTTCACAGCATAGAAAAAAAAGAAAACCAGAAGTAGAAAAGAAACTATCCTATTTATTCTGCCTCGGGCTTTAAAAAGGTGACAGACAAACGGACAGACAGCGAAGTCTTAGTAATAGAGGGTCCTGTTTTTATCTATCGATACGGTCCCCTAAAAATTATTTACTTTCAAAACCTAGACAAAGAACTACTGAATTATTAATTAATTACTTACCTGTTTTATCAACGGCTGCTTTGCGTTTTTTGTGGAGCTTTTACTACCTACAAAAATATCAATTAAAAAACCTACCTGTTTTGGTTCTGTTTCTGAGTTTTTTTTAATTAACTTTTTCCGACATCGTTTAGACATATTCGGCGATGTAAAAGGACGTGCCCTCCAATCGACGTGATGCACAACACTAGTCGCGGAAAGCTCGCGTTGGGTGCGGTACGAGGTCCAGGGGGATATGGGACGTTTTAGCCTCGTTCCGCACTGCATTAAAATTATATTAATACAGTGCGGTACGAGGCCTAAGACATCCGGTACCAAGGTAGGTATACCACCGAGTCCGGGACCATTAGCGCGTCTCAAATATACATTTATCTCTTTTCTATACTGGACCAAACCAAAGCTATGCCCTTCGCACGACAGAGATGTTCACGTTTTTCCTTGCCGCACCACAAGGAAGTTACATGAGGGGTGATTTAGGCCTCGTTTCGCACTTAACGTGTTAAAGAATATGCTGCAGTAATTTCTAGCTTGGTGTTCGTCAAATCTATCGTTGGCCTTTCAGCAACTAGACTGCCGATTTGCATTGTAAACGTTTTTATTAACTTTGCATTGTATAATGGCCCATGTTGAAAACGTCAAAGTTTACCATCACGATTTTGTGACTGCGTTCAGCACATAGGCCTCATCATTTCGTTACGCTCGACTTCCAAAGCAGTTGCCAATTTATTAGCATCATACACGAAAATCCTTTATTATTTGAACACGCTTGTGGTAAAAACATGCAAAACCAATCGCTGCCACAGGCACGGCTTACTTTTCTCTACCAATTTCACGCGATTTTTATCTCCCCTTCCTTGAAACTCCTATTCAATACGGGTGGTATAAAATATGAAACATGTACCCAGCGTGATAGCAGCAAATAACCTGTCCGAACCCGTATCTACTTAGGGCGTGTCCGGGTTAAGGCCGCCATGTGCATTCGCTGAATCCCGGGGAATATTCACTGCGTACGGAACGGGATCAAGAATAAAAGCGAGGTGGCTATGTAGATTTTTGCAGTTTGTTCTTAAATGCACGCGATTGGAATTTTGCTTCTCAGCCTATTATAATATCACCTATGTGCAGTATAATAAAGCGGTATATCGGTACAATTAAGGCGTAGAAATGACAGCTTCACTTACCACAGTGAGCTAACTAAAATTGGTCGCTAAATTGGTATTTAGCGGCGAATTTTAGTTAACTTGTCACAAAAATTTTGTGAATGTAAGGCGAATTTTAGTCACAAAAATGTTGTATTTATAAACAAGTAGTAAATTTAAACTAAAGCCTCTGAAAATCCACACAGAAAATTCTCAGAGTTTACTATTCTGTAGGCCGACTTTAAGTGTGTTAATTTTCGCTTGTACCTACTAGTTATTATGTTTCATGGAAAAATTAATTCTGTGTGTATCAAGTCAGTATTCATTATCAAAATAGATGAACGTTACCATTATCAACCATCAAGTGTGGCTTATTTCATTCTGCAACAGTCAAATTAATATTCAATATACGAGTTAAGCATGTACACTATGCTCTTTATTTATGAAAAATATACGGAATCTTTGAAAATATCCACTGTGTACAGAACGCAACACTCACTGGCCATGACGGTGTTTGCTTTGAATGTACCTGTCGGGAGGACGGTGGATATTGCAGAATAAAATGCGTGGTGCCATGTTGCATAACCCTCGTGTTGGACGTGTTTGTGGAAACCGGAATAAAATCAACGTTATACCTACATACAATGGAAAACGACCAGCGGTAGTGGTCAAGCAATAGCATGCAGGCTTCAAGATTTACATTGAATATCTGCTTTACGTATGGATTTGTATCCTTCTAAACGGTAAAACATACTGTTCATCTATTTTCTAATGTTTCGACAAATATAACCAAGCAAATCTAAATATAGTTTGAAAACAACTCAGAGAAGTCAAAGTTCAGAACTCAACATCAATTATTCAAAGGTGGTAGGTTGTAAATAATCAACCGCAATACATAATTCAATCCCAAATCTCGGGGTTCACATGAGTCCCGAAGGGGCTCTAAAGAACTAATGACTCTACCGCACGGCTCACTGTACGAAGTTTCTTTTTGTTTAAAGTGATCTTAGCTAGGTTGAGTTTGGATTATATAAGAAAAGAATATAGAATAGAGTTAAGTACTTAGACACCTACCTTATGAAAAAAAAAGAAAAATGTAGCTTTAATTCGGCTGGAAGTTTGAACTTCCGGCAGTATTAATTCGGGCTACATATTTTTACTTCATAGTTTTCAATATGGATTTCAGCAAAGTAACGCCGATTCTGTCAAAATAGTTGTAGTAATACAGTGCTTAGTTAATAATATAGTAACAATATAATACAGTAATCCGATCCGCCTTTGACTCAAATAAATGTTATACTCAAAATTGAAGAGGGCAAACGTTACATAAAGATCTGACTGGACTACTGACTTCCGAACTGCCTTTGAATATAGAAACTAGAATATTGTTATACCAACAATACCAACTTGACACTGGGTAAATCCACAAATCGTGCCTAGATAACGTTTGAAAATGAATATCCAGTCATGTAATTCGTTGTTTTTGCTTTGGAAAACGTTTAGGTATTATCAGCATTCCAATCCGAATTTTATATTGAATTAACTTAAAACAAGCTTTTAAAATACTTGCAAATTATTATTGAACGTAAATATAAAGGTCTTTTGATAGTAAAGACTTTTAATCTTGTTATGAAGCTTATCAATATAAAATACAGATGAATATTAAAAATGATCCTAAATCTTTTTGGAACTTTATACGGGATAAACAATCTAAGCGCAATAAAACTCGAGTCACAAAAGACGGACAAGCGTTAAGTGACAAAGAGTGTGTGGATTGTTTTGCTTCGTACTTTCATTCAGTGTATAGCGATGTGCGGCCGGTTCTAGATCCGGTGGAGGCGGAGCGGAGCGCGGGCGCAAGGGCGAGCGCGGCGCGCGTGCACGTCGACCAGCTGAGCGTACGTGACCTGCGCGGCGCGCTGCGGCGCCTGAAGCCCAAGCACTCCGCGGGCCCCGATGGTATACCACCGTATATCGTTAAAGATTGCCGCTCGGTTTTTGAATTACCGTTACTGTATGTTTTTAACTTATGTCTGCGGGATGGTCACTATCCGGACTACTGGAAAACCACACGAGTGATCCCGGTACCCAAAAGCGGTTCCGGGTCAGATGTGAGCGGATACAGGCCGGTGGCGGTACTGTCGGCGTTCGCTAAGGTATTTGAGTCGGTGTTGCACACATGTATATATACGCAAGTGAGCTCGCAACTGAATGACACTCAGCACGGCTTCCGGCCAGGTCGAAGTACGGGGAGTAACTTGCTGTCATTTATGACATACCTGGCGCCGGTGATTGACGCCAAGGGGCAAGTGGACGCCGCATACTTCGACTTCCGGAAGGCGTTCGATACCGTGGACAACGACATACTGTTATCGAAGTTTGCAGAAGTGGGTTTTACCCCGCATCTTTTAAAGTTCTTCGCGAGCTACCTAGCCGAGCGCCGACAGTACGTCGAGTACGCGGGGTACACATCTGAACCGTACTTCACGTTTTCGGGGGTGAGTCAGGGTAGCAATCTTGGCCCATTAGAGTTTATTATAATGATTAATGACGTTCCATCGGTAGTACGGGAGGCTAAATGTCTTCTTTTTGCAGACGACCTTAAGTTGTTTTTATCAATCGTTGATACATCGGACTGTGAGAGGCTCCAGCGAGACATCACTAAGGTAGTGCATTGGAGTAACACCAATAAGCTGTACTTCAATGTGGCTAAATGTGGCATGATGACCTACAGCCGTGCGCGAGCCCCGCTGCGTTATCAGTACGAGATGGACGGCGCGGAGATAGCGCGAGTATCGCGCGTGCGGGATCTCGGCGTCGAGATGGTACCCGAGTTGACGTTTCGTGCGTATATAATTGACACCTGTGGAAAATCCTTCAGGAATTTAGGTTTTATCTTACGACAGTGCAAGGATTTCCACAATACGAGTGTTATCAAAATTTTATATAATGCACTCGTGCGGAGCCGTCTCGAAACGAGTGCGATAATATGGAATCCCCATGAGGCTAAGTATAGTCTCATGGTGGAAAAAATACAAAATAAATTTACACGGTTTTTATATCTAAAGGAGTACGGGGTATATCCTTTTTATCCGCTGATGTACCCGAGTCTGTTCGTGATGGGCATGGTCGGGTACAACAGGTTGGAGGTGAGAAGGGACGTAGCTCTCGTGAAATACGTGGCTCGGGTGCTGCGCGGAGAAGTGCACCACCCGGAGGTGCTGGCGGAGCTGCGGCTGTGCGCGCCCGCCGGGTGCGTGGGCGCGCGCCGCCGCCCCGCGACTCTCGCCGTGCCCACATCGAGGACTAACCTGCTCAAGTTTGCTCCGTTGTCACGCGCTATACGTATTGTTAATATTGTTGCGCAGAATATTGATATATTTCAGTGCAACCTGGTGAAATTCACAGAAGTGGCACAGAACCATCTAGAATGTGGTATCACATTTTAGTTGGTAATGTATAATTATTAATTAAGGTACTTAGGTAATGTAATTAATGTTTTTTTCATTAGTATTTTAAGGTCACTGTAGCATTGCATTGGTGCTTTGGTACTGTCATAATGTTATGGTTGTTATTGGATAAATAAATAAATAAAAAAAATAAATAAAATAAATACAAATTGAAGTAAGCTCTAGGATTTTTATACCATCGTAGACTATAACTATAATAAAGCCCATTGTATATAATGTTTGAAACAAGAAAGAAATATATACGATTTTGTAATAAAAAGTCGGAGCCAACTAATACAAGGATAAAAGTGTAACGTAGATATTTAAATAGCCACTATTGATCTCAGTCTAGACGGGAAACTATCCCAAAGGCTGCATTGCTCCCGAGATACAAAGCGTGTAACAAACGGTCTCAATAGGTATGAATTTTTATCGGGAAGCATGTGAGTAGGTATTAGGCTATTCTACTGTACTAAATTCGTTCAGCTAACTTTGTTTTTAAGGCTCATCATGTTATTTGTGCATCTAGACGCAGTGTTCATTTTTATAATAATTATAATTTACTTTGTTTACACTTGTCAATCTGTCCTAGTCCGTACAGGGAACGTCAAGATTCAGTGCGGTGGGTGGTTTATTGAAATTTCCACTCCCTGGACAGTTTAAACGATAAGCTTATAATGCATTTCGCATGTCTCAGCAGTGGTATAACGATACAAAAACTTTGTTTTCTGTTGAACCAAATATAGTTGAAGTTTGCATTTTAGTGGTAACAATGGGTATTCGTACTATCTGTAACTTTCACATTTTGAATTGCCATTTGTGAATATTCGCCTTAATTCGTTATATTTTAATAGTACGCTCATATTCACAGAATAGACAATTATATACAACAATAACCAAAACCAACCTTAAAATAACCCTTTAAAATGGTTAGCTTAAAATATCAGACTATTAAAGGGTATCTGGCCTAAAATCACAGAACAGTTCAAACTAATGAAAAACAACCTTCAACCCAAAATATGACTTCCATTTTTCAACAAAATCCAGCTGCCAATTTCGGGCGACTTATTTTTTATAAGATAAAGCTTTTCATTCGGTGTTAAACAGACAAATCGGATTTAGTATGGATTAGCTTGTCCCCATAAATCTTATTACGAGGCAGTGTAAGCTTATTTGCATGGCTTTAAATTCGGCCAGTAGAGAATGAGAGATGAACGTTTACGGACGAAATTAAAATTCGGGCCTGATTCATGCTATTAACTTAGTCATTTTATCGCTTACCGCAGTCATTACAACTTTATTACCAACTGACAGACAGGTTTTATTCGTTTCAGTTCGTCATAACGGTAGCCGTGGATGAAAAAATATAGAAAGTAATCTAATTCATGCCTATAATTCTAAAAACCTTCGGCGCACTCTAGACAGCAGTTAGAGGAGCAGAGTAATAAGCTAGAGGTGGTGGTGGTGTAGTATTTTGAACAGCACAGCCCACTTTAAGGTATGACTAAAAAATCAGCTTTTGCAGTAGCAGTCCTGACAATGCTTAAAAATAATAGAGTAACGAAAATTTTATTAAACTAAATAATTATGAAATACGATACTATAGAAGCTCTAAAAAATATCTAGATGTAAACCGTTTGAAGGTGTCTGCTCTAAAACGTTTTTTCTCTTTCTTGTGTTTTTCATCATCAATGGGACTTTCATCGCTGCGTTTTTCATCTTTATTCTTTGCATCTTTGTGCTTGACTTGACAGCAATTCTTGCAACAGTTCATATTATTATCACCACCATTTCTGTAAAAAAACCCTTATCTTTCATTGTTTAACTATATAACTATATTAGTTTTTTTCCAGGATACAATAAACAGCTCACTTTCTATTCTGCCTATATCTAAGTTTCCTGTAACATGTAACTTTCAGCATTTTTAACTGGACTTTGTTAACATAAGGTATTTTAATATGTGCTTCAAAATATAAATATGAAAACAAAATCCCCCGTTACTGTTTCAGTAAACCGCAAACTCTCTATCAATTTAAAAATTGTACCGTCAATTTAGTAACAATGAAAGCCCGGCTTCAATTTCGGAGCTTTATGCAGTGAAAAAGAGCGCAAAATTGTATTTTTAAAAATTAGCACAACGAGCAGTAGGTATACTGCGAACAAAACAGCATGTAATTGACGGCGTCACAGTGATAAGCCGCGGGAATATTCTGAACTATGCATAACTAACAACATATTAACTAGCATTTTATTTTTCTAAATTTCGCACAATATTTAACACATCTCGTGCGCGAATTAGACCCGTTTGTAGCTAGTTAATATGTTTTTTGTTCGCGAAAGTTTAAAAACTTGCATGCTATCTAACGTCAGGATAATACATTTGTAAGTATTTATTTTATATCAAACTAGTTGTCCCCACAGACGATGTCCTGTTAAAATGTAGGAGAAAATATTGAATCATAATTTTTTTAAATGATTTTCGTTAACTTTCCATTTTTTTATTAGTAATTCTGTTATTTGGAACGAAGTCGAATCCAATCAAGCAAATATCACAAAAATCGGCTCAGCCGTTCTTGAGTATGGTGTATGTTGGAATTGGAAAGGTTGGAGTTGAGTATGGTGTAGGTGGTGGGAAATGGTGTAACTAACATGACTTTGTTTTAAGTACGGTTAAGCTTGATTTATGGATATTCAACGAGTATAGTTTAGTTTTACGTTATACTCGTGCATAATATATATTATAGTACCTAGTTACTTTTTAGTTAATAAAGGTAACTTGATTTATTAAAAAGGTAAGGTTTTACAATCCTACAGAAGCGATCTTACAGAAAATTATAAACTGTAGTTTATTCCGTGTTCGACTTATGAGAGACAGTCTGTAATTTTTTGGATATCTAGATAACACTGTAACTTGTATGTAGCCAGTGAAACTTTGTCTTAGCATTGATTAGCAGAACAGGAGACTCCAGAATATGTATGCGAATCGATCGGCGTTAGTCAGGGCGGGCGCGTCGATTCATCCGCCTTGTCACGTGAATATCCAACCTGGCTGTAAGGCCGTCGGTGTTACTATACGTTATTTATTACGGCAAAATAACTTGGCTACTTAAAGTAGTGTTTAACAAGTATTAAAGAGCATTAAACTAAATGTAATTAGTTAACGCTGTAAAAGTTTATGGCTCGTAAACCTCATTCATTGGGATGTGAAGTTAAAAATTGCGAAATAAATTTACAACAGCCTATTTAAAATATTTTTCACAGTAACATTTTAAATAAAGAAAAATATCACACGGTTAAACATTGAAAAGTGCAATTTTAGATTATACGAGTATGAATTAATTATAATTGTGCCGTACCCACACGTCTGTCGCGGCGCCGCGCCGCCATCGCCGTATCCACTTCAATTAAAACACGCCTGTGAATCTTTATTTTACACAACTTTTTCGTTTTATTTGAATGTAGGTAAGTGAAACAAGAAGTTTTTTGTATTCCATATTGCTATGAAATTTACGTAATGTGAAGATAATTAAGTATTTTAGGAAAAACTAGGTGCGTAATAGAAATTGTTCGCAGTAAAGGGTTTAGAATATTACGCATTCATAATACAATACGCTATACCTAGGTATCTAGGTAGGTATCACAAAACTAACGTTTAGTTCAAACTCACGGGTAGGTCCTCAATTTACGGCGTAATTCAAGTAACGACGCGTCAGGTAGATAACAACACCCACCCATGTACGGGTACTAATAATCTACAAACTGACTTACGGTAGATTTTCAGCTATCCAAGAGCAGTAGCAGCTCATTTTCATGCCAACAGCGACATGGTCATCTTCGAACTCAACGCCTCCCACAGTCACGGCCACCAGTTGTCCGTGGCGGATAGCTGGAGCCCCGGAGTCAGCCTGGGAAATGCAACGGTGATGATGATGATGGTGGTGACGATGACAATGATGGTAACGATGATGATGGCGATGATGTTGGCGATGACAATGACGATGACGTTGACGATGGCAATGACGATGATAATGACGATGATGCCGATGAAGATAATGATGATGACGATTATGATGATAATTAGGAACTGAAATCAAAGACTCTTTCATAATAAACCAAATCTTATATAGGTAAGTTATCTCTAGTGGGTGATGAGCCAATTGCGGAGCGCGAGGTTGCAGATCTCGCTCGGGGATATGTGAACCACAGGTGTTTGCTCTGAGTTTGGGTGCTTGTGAAACATGGTCCTCGTAGTTCCCAATTTTCTAGATAGGTACAGCAGGTCAAGTTAAGAATTAAGATCTATATTTATTGTATGATCGTGACGCGAAGCTTTATAGTTATAATTTTGTAAGCAATAAAAAATAACCGGCTGAGTTTAAAATTTAGATATTTCTAAATTTATTATTATTCGTAGATCAACGCTGTTCCAATTAGATTGTTGAAAAGTCGTTACAGGCTAGTGTTAGTCTACCTTAATTACTTTGGAGATAATGATTTCGACAAAAGCTTAACAGCTTATCCAAACATTTCGTATCTAAATCGCTGTGTCTCGCTTAATATCGCTTTTACTTACGTCTGTGATAACATAGCTGTTTCTGCTTGCATAACACACCACATCTTTGGTTTTAGCTGGAGCAATCAATTTTAACAAATCGTATTTTAGCATAAAACATAATAATATTATATAAAAAGATTCAAAGGCCATTATTTCTGAAACAATCACCTATCTACTTTAGATTTTTTAATACTACTGCTTGATCTCACCTGATGGTTAGCAAATGTGAACAAAGGTAAAGCGGACACGTCCTTAACATATTATCATCATCTTTATCACCAGCCTATATATTACATTTCCACTGTTGGGATATAAATCTCCTTTCAAAGAAAACATGAGCTATTCATATTCCATCAAACTCATCCAGTGCCAGTGGGTGTATGATGTTTCCTTAACCGTTTTTCGAGCAAAGCCATTGAAATAATGAAATAAGTTATTAACCATGTTCAAAACCCTGTGCCGGTTGCGCACGTGCTCTGCTCGGCTATCATCGCTCTCACTACCACATAATATCTATTAGAAAATGTACTGTACTTACAAATGTCGTGCTCGCCAAATTTAGATGTCGCTTTTTCGACTAAAGCTTGACATTGCTGCAAGCTAACGAAGCCAAAACTTTCAACCTTCAATTGATTTTGCTGAAATTTACTCTGTATATGAATAATGATAGTGGTGTGTTTAGAAACCTTTAATATTTTCATTACGACCTTACCTGTGATCCCATTGTTCGCCTCCAATTCTTGAAATACGATTTGACTTTGAATATCTGTGGCTTTATTTTCTGCACATAAGCTTCCACGTTATCGTTCTTAGCTTGTTCTAAGCTATCCTGGGTTATTAAACTGTACATAATTATGATTGTTATGTGCACAGTATGTGTTCACGGTGCGTTATTGCGTTGCCTACTGTGTGAAACACTTTTAACTCTTCCTTTGCAGAACCCTATACGGTAATTACCGAAAAAGTCTATAAGTGGCGCATTCTGCAAGCTTGCCACATAATGTGGATTAACCATTGTTTTATCACTGACCAAACGATGCTTACGTACTTACTAACTTTGGAATGGTTCTTGTTGTTTATACTCTTACTCTCTCTTACGATCGCGATGACTGGTTTGGCTTTTTGTTTTTGATTTCGAAAACATGCATGAATATAACGTTCAACTCATGTGTTGGTGCTTAAAATACAGTTGTAACTTAATGATAACTAGATATATTGATTTACTTTGACCTAACTTACTTTATCAAAACTGGTCCTCTGGTTAAGGTAGCGACTGCGTCCCTTCGTTGTCAGCGTTAGTGATTCTTCTTCCTTTTCGTCTACTGTATCTATAGCATCAACATCTTCTGTCTCTTTTTCATCAGACTTCCTTTTCAATCGTTGGACGTAGTGAACATTATATTTCGGGCTGTTCCTGGAGGTTTCTTTATTTTTGGGATGAAAAAAGTTATCTGTGGGTGTTTGTTTTTGAAATGTCTTCTTCTTATTTGTAGGACCCTGAAAGAAAAGATTGAATTTCAAGGTTATTTGTGTATAAATTGGACCCGTTGTGGAGCTTTTGTAGAGAGTAAAGAGAGTAGAGAGAGAGAGAGAGAGTGAGTAGAGAGTATATTTAAATAACTATCAAAACATTGGGCATATCGAAACTAATTTAATCTCACTACGTCCTTTTAGCATTGAAAAATGATTATTTTAAAATCGTTTCTTCTTGCATCCGTTTAGAAGGGAATCTATTATTGTTGTTGTTCCAATAATAGCATAGGTTTATTATAGAGTAACACAACACTGCTAAAAGTGCTTGCATTGAAAAGCTACTTACTAGTTCAGAGCGTATTCTCTCAGTAGCATTTAAGTAGTGACTAAGTTTTTTAAAAGCATGTTCTTCTTCCATCTCTGAATGTGTAATATATTGAAACTGTTTTTGTCCAACTTTCATTTTTGAATTGTGATGATGCACATTTCGTTGCAGGAGTTTTTCTCTCACTGGGTGTTGTCGATCTGAATGTTTGCTTTGCCGTTTATTAATAATTATAGAGTGCTGAAAAATAGATTCACTCAACAAATTAGTTTACCAGAAACACACTCAGGTAAAAGCTGATCGGGTGTCCAGTCTAATAATAGTAACTGCATGTTTGGGGTTTTGTATATTTGTGTCTCATACGGATGCTCAACTTGCTAATTGTGAACTGAAACCCCGATACTTTTGATTTAGTGTTACATCGAACTCGAGTACTTTCGAACCAACGTAAATCGAGCATTCTGTACTTTGGATATAGCGTACATCGGGATTTCATACTTCGAATTAGAGAAATACTGTCGTAAGAGCCATGTCGGTGCCATTGAAATTTAGTCACAAGTGTTTAAGAACGTATGTGTCCACTCACTTACATCAAGGAAGTGACCAAGTCCTTTTATAGACCGCTCTTCATCTTGCATCGGTGGGTAATACTTTTTTTGTGAACGTTTTATTTCCGAATTCAGGACAATTTGTTGTACTGCAGGGTCTGTAGTTTTGACATGTATGCGTTGTTTGCTATAAATTGTAGGTTTTATATTCTGAAACGGGATAGTTTAGACAGCAATCTTGTTTTAAAAAACGCAGAATTGCATACAATGCGTATTATTAATAACGAGGAGAAAACAATTTAATTACTAGTACAACTAGATAATAAGATAACATAGTGTCACTGCATCTTCTCATGCACGTAGGTTCACTGGTCACAAGGGGTACTTGGTACTTGGTTTCTGGTACTTGGTTACTTGGTACTTGGTTACTTGGTACTTGGGACTTGGTTACTTGGCACTTGGTTTCTGGTACTTGGTTACTTGGTACTTGGGACTTGGTTACTTGGCACTTTGCTACTTGGTCACCTTATTTACCTACTTTATTGGAATGTTTCTTTTGAATTGAATTCGCTTACAATCTTCGCTCCGTTTCGTAGTAGCCGGTGCGGAGGGGCCGTCGCTGTTCCCTTCCCTTTTCGAGATACTTGAGTTCTACTATTCATTTCTTCGCTCTATTAAATAAATATAATAATAAGTAAGCTCTAGGTTTATATAAACTAAAATATAGCTTACATAATACCAAAGTGAAATGCGTAAATATGGTTACAACTTATTGCTTTTAGTTCAAACATGCGTGTTGAAAACTACAAACAAACATTAAAATGTTACCGAACTAGAAGTACAGTCAGAGCCATGTTCATTGTCGTCTCGATATGTTGTAGTAGTTTCTTCTGCCTCACAACTGCTTTCGCAACTACTGTCCCCATACTGGAAAAAATGTATTATGCAGGAGCCATATCAAACAGAATTAGCATAAGTGAATAGAAATGAAAGTATCACGAGATACGCTGCGGGTTTACCACTTGGATTGGACCATCTCTTGGACAAAATTCTAATGCAATTCCGATTTCGGTTGTGGCGTTCCGTCCATTAATGTCAATACGGATAGGTACCTACTGTACATTTTGTTAAATAATAAACCTACTAGAAAGTCTGTACAGAGTAGGTACTTACGTTGACAGAAGCGTGCACCCAGCTCAGTAAAGTGACGTTAGCATCCACATGAGCGGATGCCTTTTCGCCAGCCAAAGGAATAACTGTACCAGGTTTATCAGAGGTCATGCCCGCAAATGTGTAAACTAGGGCCAAGTCTGCGGTCCACCCCTTGAACTTAGGGTGAATCATGATCCGCTCGATGGGGAGGTACTGTTCGTAGCCGGTGTCGAACATCGCCTTAGTACCGATGACGACGAACGATGCCGTGAGTTCTGGTCTTGCGTTTATATTTAATCCTGTGCTGAAACTGATTTGATAGTAAAATAGTTGGTGTTCTGGAATTGACATTTCAGAATTAACACAAACACAAAATTGATACATTAATAAACCACTGTGAATTTGTACGTGAAAAGCTGCCTGTTTTCATCACCTAGCTATATAAAAATGGGTAGGTATACGTTCTTCGTACGTGTGTTATTTTCTACTTTCATTACGACATGTCAGAGTTTTTACAACATGATGGCGCCACACAAACTGCAAGTTTCATTGTACCAATTTCCACAACCAGAGAATACGAGACAAATACAACTAACACAGAGAAACGGGTAGTGAAGTGGCCTAGCAAACTTGAAACTAAACTGCCCATATTTTCTGGTCTCTGAGCTTTGGTAACTTCTTGACAAAGGCTAGCTGGCGTGCTAGAGAGAAACAACTCTAACGGGAATTTATATTTCGCGTAAATTCCTATTTGGAAGTTTTCAGTATAAGTATTTGGTTTCTTGAAACACGGAGAGGTGGCGGTGTTCAATTCTTAAAAGTTTAAGGTAACGTCTTACGTCGTAGGTTTTAAAGTTACATGCCAAGGCATGCGTAATTGCGTAAGGCAGGCCGCAGCGGAACTTGGTAGGTAACAATTAAGTCAGATGCAAACGTTCCCAAGTCTTGAGCTTAACCGACTGTGATTACTTACAAGCAGTGAGCAGCTGTAAGGACGACGTAGTCGTGTATGATTGATCCAGTACAGGTTTTTTTGCTACCATCTGTAAACACAATACTGAAACAAAGAAATTTGTATGTTTTTTAATAGAGATGGTTTTTTTGCTGGAGAGTGACATACACATTTTTTTTTCAAACGATGTACACTTTCTGTGATATAATATAAATCTGTTAAAACGAACTGTAGACAGGGAATAAATGCTTGCAGACCATTATATTAATTGAAGAAAGATATATTACACCCCTAGGACGTGCAAAATATTTCGCATTAATAAATAATATGCGTTACTTTGATATGCTAGCTGGAGCGGTCGTGTATATATCTCACTGTCCTTACGCCTTACGGGTTTCTTTACGTCTCTTTGGTTGGGAATATGACGTGACAGGTCAATGCCTGCAAACGTGACTGCATGCGCATAAGTGCCTAGGATGAAAGCTCTAACCTCAGACATCTGAAAGACAAGCTACTAGGTTCAGGCCACACTCGCTCTTATTTAGATGGATGTTGACTTTGACTTACTCTATTAACGCTATGAAACTGTGATTTTCGATTAAAGAGTTATCTGCATCGTTATCACTTTTTTTACTTTCATTTTCTTCACCTATAAAAATATTAAAATGGGTCATGTTGTTTAACAACTATAGCCAAAACACAGATGAAAATGTGAGAGCTGGATAGATAGTTTACAGTTGTATGACCCTGATGCGGGAACTACAAAATATTATGTGTATGAACTCTACAGAATATTTCTTTTAACTGTATCATGCAATTTGATTAATTTAGGCAGAATCAGAATGCGGTTTAAAGGACAATATATTTCAAACAAGAACAAAAATGCGCATGTTTAATTTTTGACTGCAATAACGCCATTATGCGTAAGTACTAAGCGTTTCCAGAATCACACAAAATTGTCATGCCATTTAGGGAGGCTTTTGTCTTGTCATTAACATTCGAGGTAGCTATTAAGTCTTTGCAAATTTACATGCGTAATATAGCAGCAAAGATAGAATTTTACTGATCAAAGAATTCATTTACATACTGCTGGTATATTTTCCATCGTGTTGGCCCTCCACAAGCGAAATAAAACAGGCAACGGTCAGCGTGCTGCGCGCAAAATACATTTCAAAATTGAATCTCCGATACCTACAACGTAGTGGCAATAAGTTATTTATTACAATGATAAGCGAACGGGAGTGTTGTAATATGAGTTGGTTAGATTTGCTTGTTAGCTTTAGTTTATGTGATATTTTGTGGTGTTTGAATGGAAAGTGTGGTTCGATAAAGTGTGCTTACTGAACGACAGTTGTAAAGGAAGCCAGTTCGATTCATTGTTTTAGTTATTTATTTATTTATTTATTTATACTTTAGCACACAAATATACATGTACAAGGAGGACTTAATGCTAAGTAGCATTCTTTACCAGTCATCCTGGAGGTGCAAGCAAAATGGTGGCGGTGGCAAAAATAAACAGTTTAATTTACGAATAAAATACGACTGAATATATAAATTATAATAGACTAATAGATATAAATTATAATAAACATAACATACAAAGTAATGTTTATGAATAACTTGCTGCGCCCCGCGATGTTATTGTTTTCGAATAACAAACAGCGTATATCCATGGTGTTAGCTACTTCCATACCAAATTTCATTAAAATTGGTACAGCCGTTTGAACGTGAAGAAGTAACAAACATACAAACACACTCACAAACAAAAAATATACTAAAGGCTAGTAGAACTTTAACTGTATATTGAAACCAAATTATGTAACGACAGCAAGAGTTGAACCGCCGTGTAGGCAATGCCGCGTGGATTCAGCCTATAACCAACCAAATAACTACATCTTATAATCGATTTCTCAATGGTATTCGTAAAATCCTTTGTAAAGACAGAATTTTCGTTTCTTTCTACCACGGGTCAGGTCACAATACGTTTCGGTTCCAAGTTAAATAACCCAACGTTTGAGTACCGATAAGTGGTCTTGAGAAGATAGGTCAAGTGAGGTCCGCCAAATATAATATTGGGACAGCGAGATGGCGTTTTCAGTCGATAGATACTTTACCAAGTAATGCCAGTTGTGCAGTTTGTTTGGAAAGAAATTGAAAAACATAAGCGAATTTATAAAATAGAATAGAATAGGAAAATCTTTCTAGTCCACCACTAATAAACAACACAGAGAAAAAATACAATAGGTAAACAGGGGTAGTACAATGAGCCGTCTTATAGCTGAAAGCGATTTCTTTCAGACAACCTTTGGATAGACAGTGAAAAAATATTGTTGACAGTAGGTATGGTCCTAAGTATGGTATAGTATGTATGTACCTGACTGTATTGTGTGCGTAAATGTTCCTAATAGTTAATGAGCGATAGCGCAGGATATTATTTTGTACAGTGAATATAAAACATTTTAGTTTTCAAATGTCCTGTTGTCCTGAAACTAGGCAGCCTGTTCTATAGTGCTTAACAAAAATAATTTGTGGAAAATAAGCACGAAATTTACTGCTCCTGGGAGTCTCTGGAGTTAAATTTATTGTACAGAGAGCAATTCTGGAATTTTAAGTAGTGTGTCCCGCACCCGCAGTGCAGGGTGAAGTTGTGAGAGGATGTACGTGCAGTACAGGGATTAGGGATTACTGCTGTGTTTTTGAATCTGACGAATGAAATTGGATTTTATTTTATATGAGACTAAATTTGTCAGAATTGGCTTACATATAAAAAACTGTGCGTGATTTAAAAATCACGGATTCACCTTGAACTTAAAAAAAATGGTCTACAAATTGTTTGTGGCCTTGAAAGTCTAGTTCGTTATAGGGCGTTTCACAGCAACTACTATCAGGAGATTTCTGAGAATTTTAATTTAATTTTAAAACCCAATATACCTTTTTGAGTCATACCTATACTTCGACATAAAACGAAAGCGAACCTAGCTCACACTTTAACTGTTTCTTTATCGAGTTAATCCAAACGAAATAATGGCGAAATTTGCGTGTCCATAGAGTACAAAGTATGGCTAGCGGCCCCCATTAAATAAATAGCCGTTACTACCCCATGCTCGTGTACGTTCAACCCTCCATTGTATAAATATCCTAAACCTACAATTTGGTTTGACACCGGTCAACAATACAGTACCTATAGCGGCTTGTCGCCTGATTGCCGCAAACTATACACCTTTCTACCATCATTTATTTATGTCGTTTTATTTTGTTTTATTTTTACTAGATAGAAAGTTTACAGTAAGAACCAAAGAGGTATCTATCTAACAATAAATGTAGGTAAAAACTAATAGAGTCAAAGATGTCAACTTCGATTTTAATTGTTGGTGAAAAACTGGTGCGAAAATACTAGGCTCCCGCTATATTTCATATCCATTTTCTAATCTATTTTTCCTGCTACGTTAGTATGTTTTTAGAACGCTGTAGCTTACTGTATCAGATTTTGCCAAAGAGACACTGAATTCAAGCTTTATTTATGCTATAAAATTACGTATATAATTATAAGATTAATTCATGACGTTAAAGTTTAATGGTTTCCTATTATTGTACATGTACCTGAACAAAGAAGTGAATATTTTTCATACAATATAACAGGGATTGCCCATCTCACGATTCAATTCATAGCTTACAGGTGTCAATTATGTTTTACTGAAAAGTGCTCGAGGTTTACTCATGCTGCTGGCTCTCAACCACGGAACATAGACGATGTCTATGAAGGAAGAGAGAGAGACATGTCTATTAGATATGTCTCGCTCTTCCGTGCTCTGAACCTATTATGTCTCTTAATTCCGCCCGACAATGCGGAAACTATCGTGCTTCCGGTGGTTTTCCAAGAAAAGCCAGAAATTAGCACGAAATAATTTTCTGTTTTGTATTTGTATAATAATTGCAAAAGGGAAGTTTGCTTGAAAATTTACGTGAAAATGACTGCATAGTTGGTTCCAGTTCTTGTGGAATACAAATTAAGAAATATAACAGGTTAGTTATCAAATTACAGAGTTAATTAGCACAGCTGGAGACCAGTAATATATTCATTTTGCCAGCCAATGATTCGAAATGTTACATTCAACAATTACACGCATACTACTTAACTGTACCTACTCGTACGTATAATATTCAGCGTGCCTAGTGTGAGTTTTGACAATTTCTTTACGCGCTCGCTCCGGTTAGCGTAAACTTGAAATTGTATGGAATAAGAGCAGCGCCATCTAGCGTCAGTCAGTCAGTCACTAGATGGCGCTGCCATACAATTTCAAGTTTACGCTAACCGGACCGAGCACGTTTAAGAAATTGTCAAAACTCACACTAGGCACGCTGATTACTTCAGCGGTCGCTCTTAATTTGTTATCAATTGATAGTAGTCAGAGGCCCTCGTGCGGCTTGACGAACTCTAATTCCGGCTCTGACTTTGATTCTGAAGCTACTTCAGTCAAGTGACCACCATATAAGTGTAGTGATCTTCAGAGGATAGCCGTGGTCGTAAGCCACTTTACCGTAAAGCTCACTACGGATGTAGGTGTCACTAATTATTTAATGGCGTCTCTACGAACTAAATACATTTCAGCACTGATTGTTTTAGCTTCAAAACAATACCAAGCTATTGTCTTAGAAATTCGATCTAATGAGAGCAAATACGTATCCATTTGTGGTTGGTTCCTCCCCTGCCACCTCGTCATTGATTTAATGTCTTCTGTTTCTGCAGTATTTCTGCCATTTTAGTGTTATCCTGTAACGATCATAGTGACTTCCTTTCCTTGTACATTCCCTTTTGTGTCTGCTTACTGAATGTTAATGTAATACTTTATTACTTACTAGAAGCACCTCGCGGTTTCACCCGCGTTAACTACTATCCCGCGGGAACCATTAATTTTTACGGGATAAAAGGTAGCTTATGTGTACCGGGGATAGCATAGCTTCCCAACAGTGAAATAATTTTTCAAATCGGTTCCGTTGTTTCGGAGCCTATTCATTACAACCAAACGAACAAAGTGTTCCTCTTTATAATATTAGTATAGATTGTTGCCTGCTTTTTTCCTACTTAGCTACTTACCTCTTAATATATTATTATAATACATAACTTAATATACATAACAGAATCATGGACTATTTTGCGGCCACACATGAAACAAAATAAAATAGGTTACCTAATTAAAAACGATTTACAACGGGTTAACGGTATTAAAACGGGTGCAATGGCCCCATACAAAACGGTTGAAATTCAAAGCTGGTAAATCTGCTTACTATTCAGTCTGGTATCAACTATTTTGAATTAATCAAACCCTGATCCTCATAACCCCTTTCGCTTTCAAAGAATTCAACAGAGCACCTGAAATCAACTTCAATATTGCGAATATATTATGCTCATGATACACGTCAGAACTGGCATGCATCAAATGTACGAGCCATCAAATACGTACACCTATCGAATATCCCATTGCTTCAGTTATACACACTAATGAACACCTAATGAGGCTGGCGTTCTCAGCCTATCATTCTCCGAGCTATAAGAAAGATATATATCCACCATCAATAAAGGTGGCGTACGATTGCGCCATCTAACTCCCAGTAATGTGACGTAAAGTAAAGTAGGTGTTGTTCAGAGCTTCGAAGGTTTATAGAAGACTGTTGGGGTTAAACAAGCCGGGGAGATAAAAATGTTGTTTGGTGTCTAGTTTGCTCAACGTATTTTTCTCTAGAAAAGAAACATGAGGAAAGTTTTGTTGTCATAGCATAGGCATTAAGGATTGTTTCTAGCTTTATAGCTCTATTGATCTGTTAGGTACCATTAAAACCAAAGGCGAACCTAAATTACTTTGAATTATTGTCTTTTAAATACACTTTCTATTTAGGTACTTATTTGTTAGATATAATCATCAAAGTGCATTTACGCTGAATATTAATTTGGAATCGAATATTATCGAACAATTATAATCAAATACATATAAATATTACAACGAAAGTCATTGCTTAAATTTACTGAGTAATCTATAGGTTTTTATAGTGTTAAACAAAATAAATTAAGCGTACCCACTTTCGATAAACTGTATTAAACTTTAATATATTTTATTGAATCAACTGATATCCAATCAGTTGGAAACAGTGGTGTAATTCGATAGCCATTAAAACTGCAGACACACCTAAGCCCGAAGGAGACTGCATGCATAGCCACGACTGTTAATTTGTCTAATGGGGAATTGAAAAGATATAAAAATGATTTTTGTACATTTGTAATAATTTCCAATGTCTGTTGACATTGAAATTATAAATACATTTAATAAAATTTAATTGACGAATAAAGTAATAATTCGGGTCATTTAAATAAGTAGGTAGTTATGTAATGTTATCTAATTATTATACCCATAACACAAGCTCTGCTTACTTTGGGGCTAGATAATGCTGTGTGAATTGTCCAGCATTATTTATTTATTTATTTATTTATTTATAAATTTGTTGAAAATTTGAAACGTATATTGAAGCTTGATGACGGCTTCGCGCCCATATTACATTATTCATACTTACTTCCTAACGTACCAACTAACTCATTTTTTAACGCTTTTATAATAATCATTGGGAATTAACATTGAATTAAGAAAGGTAACGATGACGATCGCGACATGGCCGCTTGAGCGCTGCAGTCACGTCGGTCGCTTAGGTGTTTCGGTAACCATTAACGTAGCGATTGAATGAACCGAGACGTAATTATCGGCACAATCGAGTCAACAAAGCAGTTTTAAATCGATTCTGTAATACAATTTACCGCAGGCTAAATTTTACGTAGAATTTTCAAGTCTGAAAGGGGTCGTTAATAAATTATTCTGATGTCGTTCCCGAAATGGTTAATTATTCCTTATACCCTATATCCAACATTTCTTTAACTTGACTGTTTTTTTAATATGATAGGAAAAAAATATATATACCTTTTTGTTTATTTGTAAGCTGTACGTACGCACGACCGAAAAAAGTAAGCAAAATAACACTATTTACTTCGACGAACAAAATATCCCACTAGAAACAAAAATCTTTTCAGGCAATATTTCAGTGATCAAGTTTCAGATTTCAGTGATTAAGTACCTACTCGAAAAGCGATTAAGTAGATTAAAACGTAAAGCCCTCAATTCCCTCCAGTAAACCTAGTTAGGTATGATTTGCGTGAAAAAAGTCCGTTTCTTTGGCAATAACATAAAACGTAACTGGTTAGTACAGTCGGGTTCAGCAATAAACTAGCTGTTTCTTACTGGATTACAAGGCCTGAAGGCCTGAAGGTTTTATTTTAGGATTCCTTAGCGCACGCACGTACATGCTCCTGTACTTAATTAAGTCGAACTTAGCGGTTGGTGAGCTTTATACCTAATCTGAAGGACTTATTATGTTGTCCTCAATTTCGGTATTGCGTTGAAATCTTATTCCAATATTAATAAGATGAACAATGGTATTTGTAATTCGATAAGCTTATTTCCATACTTATTAAACTTGATTTTAATCTACGATGCAACAATGTACCTACGATTACGATTTTTCGCTGATAAATATGAACATAATAATCACTAGTGAACCAAACTTCTGGTATACGTTCATTTTGGGAGAGATTTTGGCATTTCAGCTCATACCAAAATGCTTATTCAACGGTAAAGTTGCCCCAACTTGGATGTTTGTGCCGAGTTGGTACAGACGCGAGGCCACCTCGCTGATGGCTGAGGGAGCCCGCAGATACAAATATTGCTCAAAACTCAGTCTAATATAAATGTAAATTCCGTGACACAAAGAGCTGGGACGCGTATCAACGCAACTCCCACTTATTATACAAGTAAATACGTGTG
Organism: Hylaea fasciaria; assembly: GCA_905147375.1. NCBI lineage: Eukaryota > Metazoa > Arthropoda > Insecta > Lepidoptera > Geometridae > Hylaea > Hylaea fasciaria. The sequence goes on from LR990200.1 coordinate 8,757,853, forward strand.
AAGGAAAATCACAGAACTTCGTATCCAGAAAAAAACTTTGGAAAAATACGCAGACGGTTGAAACAGTCAATAGACTGAAAAATTGGCAAAATTGTATTAGGTATTATTTATGTTGAGTATCTACGCCGTCTGAATTATATCAAAGAGTATAATTTAATTATCTCATCTTATAAGATAATATACAATTATCTCATCTTGGATAAAATTGATTATAAAAGGCTACTAATTTGATTAGTGATTCTTCTTTAACTCTACAGAGGAAGGTCTAATCAATTTATTATTCATCGTTGATAATTACATTTAGTCCGTACGAGTTCCTGACTCAGAAATGTATGAAGTGATTTGTCAATTTACTTAGCTAAGCATAAGATAGGTAAGATTCCGAGAAAATGTCTACTACTCCAAAAACTTTACAATATGCCTACACCAACACTATTTTCAGCTATAAATACAATACCCACCTTATATTATAAATATCTAACTAGAAATCATATCAGAATGCCCTTAGGGTTTTAGTAATTATAACAGTATTGGCTTAAATAAAATAATTGCCCTTGTAATTGAAAACTCAGTATTGTTAGTAATGAAAATCAACAACTCATGATTTCTAGAAACCACAATAAACGCAAATGTAAAAGGTAAAATTAAATAAATTGCTCAACCCTCCCCACTTCAGGTCAATTATCAAATAACAGAAAACCCAATACTTTTCACGCTTTTTCTTTATATATACCAAACATGGAATTTTGTTTACCTTAGTTTGCGTTCTTTGTGGTTTGTAAAAGTGATGAGTTGGTTTAGTATTATGCTATCATACATTATCTTCTCTATATATAAAAATGTATCCTAATTTCCTTTGGTCACGGCGTCACGCGTGAACGGCTGGACCAATTTTGATGATTTTTTTTTTGTTGGGTTTGTTATTGTCAAGAGAAGGTTCAGAGAGACAGAGAGACAGAAGGAGAATGTTAGGTAAAGAGGAAGAGGGAGAGAGCGAGAGAGATAATGGAAGAGGGAGAGAGAGCGAGAGAGATAGAAGGACAAGAAGCTTTTTCCCATAGTGACAATGACAGGTCAACCCACGTCTGTCGGGTCAGCAGCAGCTAGTATCATTAGATGTGGCTACATTTAGTATCCGTTTGGCTTTGTTACCACCCTCTCGCACAGAACATCAGTCACCCCCATTTTCAAGGTGTTTGATGACGATGCCACCGCTATGTAAGTTAATGTAAGCCCGTTTACATAACAACCCAGTCCTATTCTCAGTATCTCAATTCAGTTAGGTACGTTTTTTTTAAATATGAATGTCCAATGATTCTTTGAAACGGGCTCTGAATTTAATTTAATTGGCGAAGGAATAAAAATGTCTTAATACTTGGGGGAGCGTTTAGGAGAGCTCTTTAAGAGAGTGGGGGATGGAGTGGAGGGGGGGGGGGGGGGGGAGGTAGTGGCACGATGTCCTTGTCAGTCACTTGTCTCGACCACGCGGCCACTGAATTAGCATGCAAATTGATGGCCCCACGATTTATTGTCCCTTAAACCTACGAGTAACTCCACTTTTTTAAAGGAGCTATTTCAAAGTTGATTGAGATAGGACTCTCGAGGATTTAGCTTTGATCCGCTGGTTTTTATTGCTATAGGACGAAATTTGTCTTTTGATGGATATAAGCACAGACTTTGTCGACTAGAACACAACCCAGACAATTATACCGAGTACAATTTACATAACAATGTGCTATTTTTTTGCATTTTGCATTCAATTTTTCTCCTTATAAATTACTCCATAGAATTTAAACTCTTATAATCAAACGAAGTTTTGTAGACATTTTCTGCTATCACAGCTTGAGAAAATGTTTATTTCAAGAAGCAATGTGCCGTAAGTAATTCCTTAACTCACAAAAGGCAGCCACTTGTGCACGTACGTACAATCGTACATGTAACTACACATAATTGTTGTATGTCTGCTGCCAAGGCTAAAGGTAGAAACATACTGACGCAGCAAGGGCGACGATTCAAGCGAACTCAATTTAGGGTTATTATTTTTTATTTGGTTTGCTTCTCCCGCCACTTTAGTACTTTTGCTCCAACAAAAGTTTGAATTTAATTTTAGCTGATTCTTCAAATTTAATGTATTGGATTATTTAAGGTATTGGATTCGTTAGTTACGAATCTTTGGTTTATTTCTCCATGCATTTCCAGGTAATACATTTTCCTTTTGTTATTGTAGGTTTACCATATACTGACAAGTGTCATAAAAATTTTCACTACTGAAGATTATACTCACATTAATCATATTGCCAACATCATTATTATGTAAATCAGAGCGAGAGACTCGCCCGTGAAGATGATACCTTAGTTCTCGTTATCCGCGTGTCAACGCGTTGCAGCGTGCGGGCTCTTTAGCCTTTCGTTTAATTAATTTCACGGGTCCTTTGGTACAAGATGGCTTTTACTTTGCAGTACTTTGTACTGCTCACTGAATGGGGTCTGCGAGAGGTTGATACCTAAAAGCTTTTAACGTTTATTCTAACGGAAAATACCAGTGGTTCTCACTTATAGTGGTTTGAGTTCGCGAAATTATCAGCCGTTCTAAGCATGCTCTCTAAGCAGTACATACTTCGGATGGATTCAAATTGTTGCTTATCACTTTTTTCTCACAATGTCACATCGTCATTCCTTCTACTGAATTGAACACAATGAAATAAAAACAGAATTTAACTTTCACCTTTGAGGAACTAAGTTCCTCAAAGACTTTCACAAACGAAAAAGTAACATTTTTATTTGGCATAAAGCAAAAGCAGAGGCAAATAAAACGCCTGTTTTGCGTAGGTCGCGGCTTGAGATTGTTTTTGTGTAGCTCACACGAGGAGCTCTTAATTATTGGACTTTGTAATTGCTGAGGTGGCGCCACTGGGCTAATGTTTACATTGACTCCGCGATTTATTTAAAAGTAAAAGTAGTTTATCATCTCCATCTCGTGCGAAAAAGTGCTTGAATCGTGAAACAAGTTACGGAAACCCTGAAGAACTGTTTGCAGTCCAAACACCGCTGTGGATAAGACGAAAACTTGGAAAACAGTGCGTAACGGATTTCGTTAGTGACATCAACTCCACGAGAATAAGAGGACAAGAATACAAAAAACAACCAAGTTTGAAGGTCAGTCAGTGCAATAAACAAGTTCAAGACTGTCAAATATTGAGTTTGGAAAGTTTACAAGATATTATAACCTCAATGTTTTGAATCATAAGTTGGCAGTTATAACTATTTTAAAAACTAGGAACAGCGCCATCTATTGGTGAGTAGCTGAACTGCGACGCGATTGTACTATCCAAACCAAATATCGTATCGAACTCATACTGACCCCAACCAACCACCACTAGAGGGCAGCTGTTGTAGGAAATCATGGAAGAAATCATGAAAATTCTTCAAAACATACAAGTAGACATGGCACAGCAAAAGGAAGATATGAAAGGCATGGAGGAAAGAATCAAACAAAGCATAAACAAAAATGTTGATGAGAAATTCAACCACATAGAAGCGAAGACTCTTATGTTGGAAAAGAAAATAGAAGATCAACAGAAATCTATAGATTTTTTAGACAAGCAGATAAGGAAGAAAAACTTAATTCTTTTTGGGGTTGACGAAACAGAAAGAAATTACGAAGGCTTACTTAACCTGATCCTGGACATTATCAATATAAAAATGGGGATATTGTGTCATAGGTGGGAAATTGAGACTGTACACCGGCTAGGAAAAACCACTGGAAAACTCAGACCCGTGGTGGTAACGCTCACTACTACTGAGAGAAAGCTAGAGCTTCTTCGGAAGAAAAACGCACTGGAAAATACAGGAGTATATATCAAAGAGGACTACCCCCCTGCCATATTACAGAAACGAAAAGATCTACAGGATGACCTGAAACGAGAGCGGGAATCCGGGAAGAAAGTTGCTCTACGATACGATAGAATAGTATTTTTAGACTCAGAAAAACCAGCAGGCCGCAAAGGAGGGAAAAACTCTAACAAGAGATATTTGTCAGAGTCGCCCGAAGTAGCGCAGTCTAAGGAGGTCAGCACTGAAGAACGAACAAAGCAAATACAAAAAAAGAAAAAATCGCAGAACATAACAACTTTCCTTCGCCCGTCACAATTGAACCCTGTTGTTCGGGCCCCCACAAGCCACAATGTCCAGGATAACCAGGATAACCAAAAAAACTAGGTAGCGCCCCTCCACCTCTTCCAAGCCGGTCGGTCACCGTGGAAGAGTACGACCAAAACCCTCTAGATTATAAAGAAAGCGAAAACATAGTTAAATATGAAAAGGCAAATAGGAAAACAAATAAAAGTACGCTGTCGCATATCAATTTGAATGTGACATGTTTGAATGTAAAGACTCTACTATCGGATAGCAGAATCATAGAATTAACTGATGCTATAAAATCATTGAACTGGGATATCATAGGTATAAGTGAGACCAGAAGAGAAAACGAGACTATCGAAGAATATCCAGAATTCATTATCTACCACACATCAACCTGCCACGGAAGGAATGGAGTAGGATTTCTAGTGAAAAAGCACCTCAAAAATAGCATCAGAAGTTTTAGATCTTTTTCCGATAGAGTAGCGACTTTGGAATTACAATTTCCGGACAACACAACATGGTCATTGATACAGGTTTACGCACCCACAGAAACATACACAAAGGAAGATAAAGATTCGTTCTATCAATCAGTAGAAACTGCCCTGGACTTTGTCCGACATTCCAAAAACGTTTTAATTCTAGGAGATTTCAACGCAAGAGTGGGGGAAATGAAGAGAGGTGAAGAGTTGATCTTTGGAAAGTACTCGCATGGGGAGAGAAGTGCACAAGGACAGAAATTAATAGAGTTTGCTCTTGCTGAAAAGTTTAAAATTGTAAACAGTATGTTTAAACGAAAAAAACACCAGAAGTGGACATGGCGTCATCCAAATGGGAAAAATTTCAACGAAATTGACTACATACTAACAAATCAACCCACCCAGATTAAAAAATTCGACATCATACATAATTTGAACTTCAATACTGACCACAGAATGATCCGATGCGAACTGACAGTTAAAATGAACCGCAGCAGGAGGAAAATCCAACCTACAAAATATACACGAGACTTACCACCAGTTACAGGAAATAGCGCAAAGTATTGGGAGAGCAAATTCACCGCACCTCTGAGCACCACAGTTAATATACAACAACAGTACAACAAGTTGGAAAGTGAATTGATGCTTCTATTAAAAAAATTACCACGGAATAAAGAAGAAGAAAAAGGATGTATCAATCAAGAAACAAAAGATCTTCTGGAAAAAAGAAAACATTTATACAAAAGTAAAAGAACAAAAGAAATACAGTTAGAGATAACAAAAATAAGCAAATTAATCAACCGAAAAATAACAAAAGAAAAGAAAGGAAAACGGCAGAAAATTTTGGAAAAGTTTATAAGTAAAACTGGAGCTCTTCGAAAGGCATACAAGGAGTTGAGTGAAAAGTCAGAGTGGGCAACGAATCTGAAAAACAAGCAAGGAAAAACGCTATCGAGACGTCCAGATATAATAAAAGCTGCTACTATTTTTTATGAAGATCTCTACAAAAAAGAAACCTCGTCAGGGATAAATAACTTTGAACTGGACAAAGACTCTATGAACGCCGATACCGGTCCACAAACAATTCTGAAATCAGAAATAAGACATGCAATACAAACTCAAAAGAATAATAAAGCCCCTGGAAGTGACAACATCGCAAACGAGGTACTGAAATCTCTTGAGAACTCACTGCAAAAGCCGCTCCAAATTCTGTTTAATAACGTCTTAGAACAAGAAGCCACCCCTGACCAGTGGTCAAAATCTACAATTACACTACTGCACAAAAAAGGAGATCGTAGTGAACTCGGAAACTACAGACCAATCAGCCTGATGACCAACTTGTACAAGATCTTCTCAAAAATAATTTTGCAAAGAATTACAACACCACTGGATGAAAACCAACCACGTGAGCAAGCAGGTTTTCGAAAAGGTTTTTCAACAATAGATCATATTCAAGTTGTGACCCAAATGATAGAGAAAGCCAACGAATATGGGATAACTATCTATATGTGCTTCATTGATTACACAAAGGCTTTCGATTCCTTGTACCACGATGCAATATGGAAAGCGCTTGCCCAACAAGGCGTCGACGCAAAATACTCCAACTTGATTAAAAGCGTTTACTCCAAATGCTACGCTAAAGTGAAGTTAGAAAGAGAGGGAATGGAGTTTCCAGTCAAAAAAGGAGTGCGGCAAGGAGATCCGCTTTCGCCAAAAATATTCTCTGCGGTACTAGAAATGATCTTCAGGGAGCTAAAATGGGAGAACAAGGGAGTAAAAGTCAATGGAGAGTTCCTAAGCCATCTCCGCTTTGCAGACGACATCGTGGTGTTCGCAGAAAACGTGGTGGATCTGGAAAGCATGATAACAGAATTGTCTAAGGAAAGTAAAAAGGTGGGGCTATCACTTAACGCATCCAAGACTAAAATACTTACGAACGGCAAGACTCGTGATGTAATTGTGGAGGATGCGAAAATAGAGTACGTTCAAGACTACGTGTATCTAGGGCAATTAATATCATTCGAAAATTGTACTGAAGGCGATATAGACAGAAGGATTGCTCTATCATGGAAAAAGTACTGGGGTCTCAAGGAAATAATGAAAAACAAAAATATCAACATGTACATGAAAAAGAAAGTTTTCGAAATGGCAATAATACCATGCCTAACATATGGCTGTCAGACATGGTCATTAAGAAAGGAAGACGAGGAAAGGCTAGCTGTATGTCAGAGGAGAATGGAGAGAAGCTTACTGGGTTTGAAAATCTCGGACAAAGTAAACAATAAGACAATAAGGAATAGGACAAAAATAGCAGATGTAAAGAGAAGAATAAGGACGTTAAAATGGAGTTGGGCTGGACACATTTGCAGACTGGAAAACGTTAGGTGGGCAAAAAGGGTTACAGAATGGATACCACTTGAATGTAAGAGGAAGAAAGGGAGACCCAGAATGAGATGGAGAGACATCTTCACCCAGCAATGCGGACCAGACTGGATGAGGAAGGCGCGTGAGAGGGACAAGTGGAAAGATTTAGGGGAGGCCTACGCCGCAGAGGCGACAACTACATAAATATAGTTTTGTAAATAAATGTAGTAATAGGTGTATAATAGGTTTATAAAGTGATAGTGTCATAAGACAGGCATCTAAACTACTTAATATGTGTTAAGGTAGCTGAAAATAAAGGCTTTTTTTATTTTTTTTTATTTTATTTATTTATTTTATTTTAATTGCTGACCCAGTGTCCCTGGTCCTCATATCCCTAATGCCCTTAAGCGGTAGGGCGCAAAGTGTTTGCGTATTTTTCAGGGTATTGTAGAACAAAGGACCTTTTGTTAATACACCAAGATTACAAACAAAGATTGAAAAGCTAAATATTTACTGGGCATAAAATTTATTCTGCTGACTAAAAGTTAGTATTACCATTTTCTTAAAACATTTCACAGAAGGGCAGAATTTATTTTATTTTATTAGAGGATGATATTTGAAAATATACATTTGTCATTACAAACGGGTTCATAGCAATTTTGCCCATTCGCGGTTTTCCCAAAATATTATTATACCTACTTAAATATTTACACGGGAATGTTTTACGCTTTACGTTTATTCGATATTTTTCGTATGGTAAGGTTTGCTACCCAAAATAATTGTGATCGATAGTTGATTAATACCATTGTCAATGAAATGGTAAAAATGTTGAATTATTTTACATTATATAAATAAATGTATAAAAATAAAATATTATATAATTATATACGTAATGTATAACTGACTATATTATGAGGACCTTCAAATGAACAAAATACCTCCCTTTCGTTACAAAATATATTGAATAGAAACGTATAATATTTATACATCTTTTCCGATTCTTTAAATATGGAAATCCAGATGGTATCAGTATTTTATTGTAATAGTATTATGTAGGTACCATGCCAGCTAGGCTACACAAAAAATATCCCGTCCATAGCAACTTAAATAACGATAGAAGCGATATTTCGAGCACCAGGCATCCCGAGGCTATTAATAAATTGGCTAGAGTGTATCTATTAGGCGATCCAATCGCAATACATAGTTAAATTACTAAAAGGCTTTTCATGTAGGTACTTTTTCACTTTATACCTATGCATAATCATATGGTTGTGAAAATAAATATTATACTTTTATCGAATTGTAGCTATAAATGATCTTACTGTTTTTTTTAATAATCCAAGGTACTTATAGAAAAAAAAAACAATTAAATAATAATGATAAACCAATGAAATTCTAGGCCTATAACACAACGCTGTATATAAACATTGACGACAAACACACACACGCACACACTTTAAAACCTTCCTAGAAAACTGAATACTTAATTAGTTCGCCAGAATTGCTTATCATATTGTATTTTGATAACATTTCTGGCGTATCTATCTGAGCAGCACATATCTCACAGCTGTTCGACAAACACGCATCTAAAAGCCACCATATTTTTTATTTATTCTGTAGATACAAGGATAAACGATTTCTCATATTTTGTTACTTTATGTGACCTTTTCACTGTTGCATCAACCTGTAAATATATTCCTGAAACAGACTTCGTCATTGGTATTGATTGATCAACTGAAATAGCTACCGACGTCAATGCGTCCTAATTTCTAATTTAGGCTAGAAGGAGGTATAGTCGCCAGAAACAGGCGTGATTTATAGAACTAGAATCTAGGAACGAATTTATCATCGTTACTGCTGTGACCTTAAATGTCCATAGGCTTTTAGTGTTTCTTTATGCGCGAACGAATATAAATAGTGTCATAACGTAAGCTGTCACTTCTGTGTTCATCGCTAGATCTAAGACCGTAATTGTTTCACAATTACAAACAACACGCCTGTGAAACAATTACGCCACAAAAAAATTAAACCAGAATTCGATAGATTAGTCTAACTAAATATATACAAATATGTAATAATAATATACACATTTACAAGTAGAATAATCAGGAATGCCAGGGTGAAGTAAGAAAACGCGAGTATTAGACGTCGATTTTGTCGAACTGTTATACCCGTGACCAGTAAGGGATGGTGCTGACGATTCATGCTGTGTCAGCCCCCCATCTTGGCCTCTTAGTCGGAAACCTGCTGTCCAGTGCCAGTCTCGGTTTGACATTCGTAACGACTGGTTGTCCACGGGTCGTAATTAAATCATTGTTAAATAACCTATTTAACGATTATCCTAATAAATAGGTTTTAAAGTAAATAATCTTTTTTTAAAAAGACATTTAACAAACGTCCTATAACATTTGGTGGCAGCGGTGGGATGCGAAAATCCCCAGTGTCCTTAAAACGTTATAAAGTGTCCTTAACGTTTAAAAGAAGTGTAAAGTCAACCGGACTCAATTCTAAATCTATCCTGTGTAATTCCTGTGATATCGTGAATGTTAAGTGGAAGTGCATACTTACCATGCGTGTGTGCCCTATTATAGTGCAAGCATAATATTTGGTCATCCTAAGTGTGCTGCACGAATCTCGTGTATCCTGAAAGAGAAGCTTATAAGCTATCCTGGACTAAAGCTACTTACCTCCGGCTGCCGTGGCATTGAGCTGCTGCTGCAACTGCGAGAGTCGGCTCCTGCAAATACTTACGTCGTGATCATCATCATCGATCACCTGCATCCTGCATCCTTTGACATCCTGTGTGTCACGCCGTGGTACCCTGCATCGAGTTCCATGGTCAATAATTTAATTTATTGACCTTACATCGAGTCAAGAATCGTCGCCGTCGTCTCGCCGAAGCGCATCGCCTTATCATTGCGGAATGCAGTTCGCGGAATCGGCCGCCATCGCCTACGCATTATTTGTACTGTGAGTCTTTGGTCATTGCTTATAATTTAGGGTTCAGTGAGTAGGTAAATAAAATCCTTTTCCATTTTAATGTACACATTTAACTTTTGCGATTGACTTCATTATCCTAATATGCCAAAAGTGCCCAAGGGAGAGGAACTTAAATTAACCGTTACTATCCCGGAATCAGTCCCTCCCAGTGACGTTAAGTCACCTGTCAGTTCTCCACGACTCACGAGATCCGTAGTCGCGGCTGCTGTAATGGCAGAACTCGACCTCAACACGCTCTTTAAATTTATCAAACCTTATGATGGTAGTCGAGAAACAGTAAATTCTTTTATCATAAACTGTAATAACGCATCCGAATTGGCTTCAGAAACGCAGAAGCCTATTCTTTTCAAATATATCCTTAGCCAATTAAGTGGCAAAGCGGAGCTCGCCTGCTCGATTAAGGAGTTCACATCCTGGGAGCAACTCAGAGAGTTTCTGAAAACTCAGTTCAGTGAGCGCAAACACTACGCTCACCTCCTGACCGACCTGCAAGAGAGCAGGCAAGGCCCGCAAGATAACGTTAGCCAATTTTCACTTCGTGTAGAGACCTACCTCTCGCAATTACTCACAGAAATCACCCTTTCCAACACGAAAGTGAAGGAATTAGCAGGTCGTTGTGCCGCAATGGAAGATCTTGCTCTCCATCACTTCCTCTTGGGGCTTCACCCTCGGATTTCCAACATTGTGAGATGTAGGTCCCCCAAGAATTTAAACGAAGCCATTAATATGGCAATCTCTGAAGAACGTATCCAACAGAGTCTTTACAAACGTCCTCCAATGGAGAATAAATTTGTCGCTAAGCCTAAACCAGGTCCTTCAAGGCCAAACGTAACATCCAATTCGTCCAACGCGAATCAAACAAGGACCGGAAACGACGCCCTATTCTGTCGTTATTGCAAGGGTGCTGGTCACGACATCAAAGATTGTAAGAAACGAGAATTTTACAATAACAAATTTAGTAGGCCGGGTCAACAAACAAATAGCAATGGTTTTCGCGGCAACAGAATAAACCACATTCGGGAAACATCCGAGGAGGAAACTATTGAAACGTCTGATTATGAAGACAATTTAAACGAAGTTTCGTCTCGCGACGGTGCCGCCCGGGACAATCAGTAGAAAGCGGCACCTCCGACAATCATAGTATCCCGACTAACCGACAGGGTAACCAGCCCCAAACTGACAGTCGACATCATAATATCCAGACTAACCGACAGGGTAACCAGCCCCAAACTGACAGTCTAAATCTATCCAGTATCCAGACTAACCGACAGGGTAACCAGCCCCAAACTGACAGTCGACATCATAATATCCAGACTAACCGACAGGGTAACCAGCCCCAAACTGACAGTCTAAATCTATCCAGTATCCAGACTAACCGACAGGGTAACCAGCCCCAAACTGACAGTCGACATCATAGCATCCAGACTAACCGACAGGGTAGCCAGCCCCAAACTGACAGTCTATATTCATCCAGTATCCAGACTAACCGACAGGGTAACCAGCCCCAAACTGACAGTCGTAAAACTACTGAACCGATTTCTCATGACACTGAGAACCCTAAGGTCTCTTCCATATCCAACGAGAACCGCATCTATGAGGTGAATATAGACACCACGAAAAGGCTATTACCTCATGTGTTATTAGATTCGCAAGCCTCAAATATCCCATTATCACTACTGGTTGATTCTGGCTCCGCTATATGCTTACTGAAGGAATCCAGTATTCATAATACTCAGAAACTCATCAAAGAATCTATTAAACTTAAGGGCATTGACCCTTCTGACGAACCGACTCCAACTGAAGGTCATTTCCAACTCAAGTTAAGACTAACTGAGAGTAAATCCATTCCCTTCAAGTTCCATGTTGTCCGAGACATCAATTTGCCTTACGATGGTATCATAGGAACGGATTTCCTGACCGCCTTTGGTTGTAAAATCGACTATACACATGATATCCTAAAAATAGGTAAACTAGATATCAAGCTTTACTTTTCCGAACCTTTCTACATCATTCCACCTCGTACTGAGGCAGTCATTGAATGTTCAATTCAAAAGACAAACCTCAAAGAAGGTATCATTATAGATCAACATCTCTCCGATAACCTATTAATATCCAACTGCATCGTGAAAATCAAAGATAACAAACGCGTGAATCTGACTATTGTTAATACATCCGAATCACCCGCAAACATCAATTCCAATCTGAATCTTAAGCTTGAACCTTTAAATTCATGTGCCATTCAAATCAAAAATGATTCGCGTAATGCATCTGACCGTACTAATGCTGTCATTAAATCTTTGAGGTCCGAACATCTGAACCGAGAAGAGTCTGACGCTCTCTTGGAACTTTGTTCCCAATACTCTGATATTTTCCACCTGCCAGACGAGCAGTTGTCCTATACTGATGTCTTGAAACATGAAATTAAGACAAATAGCGATATCCCAATTCATACTAAGTCTTATCGTTTCCCGGAATTCCATAAAAAGGAGGTTGAAACGCAAATCAACAAAATGCTTGATGACAAAATCATCCAACCATCATCCTCTCCTTGGAGTTCTCCAATATGGATAGTCCCTAAAAAGGTTGACTCACAGGGAAATCGGAAGTGGCGGATAGTAATCGACTACCGCAAATTGAACGACATCACAATTGGGGAAATATACCCTATCCCGCAAATATCCGAGATCTTAGACGAACTAGGTAAAAGTAAATACTTTTCCACTTTAGACCTTGCGTCAGGCTTCCACCAGATCCTCGTATCACCAGACGACGCACCCAAAACGGCATTCTCAGTACCTCAGGGTCATTTTCAATTCACAAGGATGCCGTTTGGTCTAAAAAACGCCCCTTCCACTTTTCAAAGGCTCATGAATACATGCCTTACAGGGCTCCAAGGCACCCGATGCTTTGTGTACCTTGATGACATAGTCATCTATTCGTTTGACCTCCCTTCGCACATCTCAAACCTTAAAGCTGTGTTCGACAGACTTCGAAATTTCCAGCTCAGATTACAGCCTGAGAAGTGTGAATTTCTCCGAAAGGAAGTCGCCTATCTAGGGCACATCATCAGTGAAGAGGGAGTCAAAACCAACCCTGAAAAGACGAAAGCTGTAGCCGAATACCCTGTCCCGGAATCGCCAAGGGACATTAAGTCATTCCTAGGGCTGGTATCCTACTATAGACGTTTCATATCCGATTTTGCCAAGCTGGCAAAGCCATTGACGTCTCTTCTGAAGAAGGACGTCCCTTTCATATGGCAGAACGAGCAACAACTCGCTTTCGAAACTCTGAAAGACAGACTCGTTTCCGCTCCAGTTCTCGCCTATCCTGATTATTCACGGCCTTTTAATTTGACATGCGACGCGTCGAACTACGCAATATCCGCGATATTATCCCAGGGGCCAATAGGTCAAGATCGTCCTATTGCCTACATGTCCCGCACGCTCAGCAAAGCTGAGATCAACTACAGTGTGACCGAGAAAGAATGTCTCGCCATTGTCTTCGGAACAAAAATGTTTCGACCTTACATTTACGGTCACAAGATCGTAATTCTATCGGATCACAGACCATTACAATGGCTGTTTAATTGTAAGGACCCGGGTTCAAGACTCATTAGGTGGCGTCTAAAACTCGAAGAGTTTGAATATGACATCCGATATAAGAAGGGCAAAATCAACACAAATGCTGATGCTTTATCACGGTTCCCGGTTAATCCTGTCCAACCGGAAGAACCAACTACATCTAACCCTAGTAACGAAAGGGAAGCTAATCGAGAGTTAGACGGAGATCTCATGGATCTCCTAATATCCCCACCTTCTTTTAACCCTGATGATGGTATCCTTCAGAATCCGGATTTTATAGATCCTTACGAAGATATCTTGCCTTTACCTAATATCGACTTACCAGATAACATCCCTAATATCTTGAGAGATCAGATCGAGAACGAGGCCAACTTTCCAAGATCCGTTCAAGAACTTCCACCTTTCATTGCGCCTCCACCTCAACTTGATCCAAAACCATCCACGAGTGCAAATCCAGATGCACCAACTGATGATTATCCCACTTTCTTAAAAGTTGTGTCAGAGAAGGATAGAACTTTTAACACAGAAATCACAGAACATAATGAGAGTCTCATGAAATGTCTCGCGAAAACCATCTTAGTCCCTACCTCCATTGATCTGGATGAGTCCGACCCATACATCCCAGAAATCTTGAGCGATCCCGAAATACATGCCAACGCATGCGACTCTGAAAAGGAACTTCTCATGTTTGAGAAATTTGACTTAAACAACAAAACATACTACTTACTTTACTACAAAGTCCATCATTTTGACCAAGCGTCATATCCTGAAATATTTGAGTCTCTGAAAAGGGTAAGAAATGAATTAGTAACTATAGGCGGTATAAACGAGATTGGTATACCTGACCTGAAGAATCCTTTTGAAAAGCACTCGTTCATAAAAATCTACAATATCCTGACTTACCTTTTCCATGACACTGGAATTAAAATCAGTGTATATCATAACAGCATTATATATCCGGTCCCGTCTGAAATCAAAAAGATTTTACACGACAACCATGATATCCCTATAGCGGGTCACCTGGGGTCGGCCCGTATGTATAGCAGACTTAAGCAATCGTATTACTGGAAAGGAATGCGAAGCGACATAGAATCATACGTAAAGCAATGCAAATCCTGTCAAGAGAATAAAGCACTTAGGAAGGTCAATCGAGCACCCATGCAGATTACCAGCACTTCTTCCGAACCTGGTCAGCGTCTCTCCATCGATGTCGTTGGTCCGCTTCCCGAAGCAGGTCCTGCAAAATTAAAATTTATATTAACATTCCAAGATGACCTAACTAAGTTCTCGTCTGCATACCCTATGCGTAGCACCACGGCAGAGGAAACAAGCGAGTGCCTCCTTCACTATATTTCCATATTTGGAATTCCTAAAATAATCCTCACCGATCAAGGCACTAACTTTACGTCAAGTCTATTTAAAGAAACATGCGCTTTCCTTAAAATAAAAAATCTGTGGTCTTCTCCTTATCATCCACAAACTCAGGGAGCCCTGGAGAGAAGCCACTCTACCTTGAAAGAGTATCTCAAATCATACACGAACGCGGAACAAACCAACTGGCCTCGCTATGTGTATACGGCCATGTTAGCCTACAATACGTCTGTCCATACGACAACACATTTCACGCCCTATGAATTAATGTTTGGTAATAAACCATACATTCCTAATTCCGTCTACGACGAGTCCCTAGGGGCCACATACTCCGATTATGTCCAAATGCTCCAGAACCGATTGAAATATTCTCGGGAAAAAGCAATCGAGTATATTAGGAAATCTAAGGAGAATTCGAAAAATTATTACGACACCCACACTCGCCCAGTCTCATATAAAGTCGGTGATTACGTTTACCTCAAAAATCATCTGAGGTTACGAAAAGCTCTCTCTCCTCTTTGGAAGGGACCCTACAAGGTGGTGAAAATAAATGGAAATAATACACTTACCTTACTAATAAACCGACGGCATGTGACTCACCATTATGACCAGGTAAAACCTGCCGACGATATCAGGAACCCGCAACCTGAAACATAAAGTTAGTTTAGTTAATAGTTAGTATGTAGGAAGAATAATATACATATATTTTACATCTCTATTTAGATTATATTTTATGCCTTTACTTTACGTTCTACCATAAAACATCAGAATGATAATTAAGTTAAGTAACTTACCTAAATGTATTCCTCAGTTTTATTATTAAATTGCAGGGCTTCGGTACGGGGCCAATCGTATGAGGGATACCTCCAACCGATAACATCGAGCTCGGGCCTCTACTTTGAATACCTAGGTACTCTTAAAGCTAGTAATGGTTATCTTAAAATATTAATACCATTAGATATTTCTCATTTTGGCCCACACATACGAAACATCAAGGCCGCCCTTGAAACCACCAGATACTTATGTAATCAAACCCGAATAGTGGAAATCGATTCTGTATGTCATGATAGACTTCAACCTTTGACGGTGCGTCACCAAGACCTAAGTACCGAGTTCGAATCAATTTCACACTTAATAGAAAGCCGTACCAAACGGGCTTGGATCGGAGGTATAGGATCTGTACTCAAACAGATATTTAGAACTTTAGACGAGGACGATGCCCTCAAGTATAACGATGCCATAGAATACATACAAAGTAACGAAAAACATATGGCCTCATTAATGAAGGTAAATATTTTAATTACCACATCAATTATTACATCCTATAACAAAACTTTGAGCAAAATTATGGATAATGAAGTTAGTTTAAATGAAGCTATCGACAAACTCTCGTCTAACCTTAAAAATATTTCTGCACAGACAAATGGATTACACGTACTTTATCAAGCTAACCAGATTTTTAACCGTTTAGAAACCTCAATACTCACGTTATCTTTTCAATTAGAGGACGTAATAAACGCTATCTTATTCAGTAGTCAAAACATTATGCACCCGGCGATTATGACGTCATCACAACTATACCGAGAGCTTGCCGATAACTACAGACACCTATCTAGACACCTACAACTACCTATAGTTTTAGATATGAATAATATGCATTATATTTTAAGTATCTCAGAATTAGTTTGCTATTATATAGATTATAAGCTTATGTTTGTTTTACAAGTCCCATTGGTTAGCACTAAGGAATACACGCTGTTCCACAACATAGCTCTACCTACACCGTATAATTATAAAGAACCAAACAAATTCAGTTTAATTATTCCTAGTAGTAAGTTTATCGCAATGACCAAAGATAGATCCCAGTATTGCAACTTCGACGATTTGAGTGAATGTAAAATTGTAAGTCCAGGTACCTATATCTGTGACATCACGAATGTTTATACGGCCGACGCTATCCCCACCTGTGAAAGTGAACTCTTATCTAAAGTGATTAATACAATACCCAAACAGTGTGACACTAAGTTTATTTACGGAAGATTAGACATTTGGAAACCATTAGTTAATAACAAGTGGATATATGTACAATCAGAACCCAACAAAATTTCTATAGATTGCTTAAACTCTAAACTCTATGAAACAACTATTCTAGCTACAGGAATACTCACCTTACCTAATGAATGCACTGCTCGCTGTAAAAGTACTACACTTATACCTAAATATGTCTTAAATATTACTTCACCTGTTAATAGCATACCGAACTTTAATCTTATTAATGATTCCTGTTGCAACATTGTAAAGTTCAACACCCTTATCCAAGATGTATCGCCCACTCACTTACAAAATATTGATCTGGATGAGCTAAAGTCTAGCAAAATTGCATTAGACTCAGTATTAGACAACATAGAGAAAATCGATAACAGCCCGCACATTGTAAAATATGGGACTCATTATTCTTTTTTAATTATTTTCATTTTGTGTATAATCCTTTTATATTCTTTTTACTTAGTAGCCTTAAGATGTTTTTGTAAGCCCGGAGACAACCAACCTTCTAAATTCAAGCTTAAATGTAACTTACCTTTTCGGTCCTCCCTCAGAAGACCAGATAAACAAGATTCCGATGTAGAATTGAGTCACGTTGCCCCCACTAGAAGTCAAATCTAAAACTTGGAACTTTGGTAGGAAACAACCCCAAAGTATCCTCTTAAAGGGGAGGTGTTATACCCGTGACCAGTAAGGGATGGTGCTGACGATTCATGCTGTGTCAGCCCCCCATCTTGGCCTCTTAGTCGGAAACCTGCTGTCCAGTGCCAGTCTCGGTTTGACATTCGTAACGACTGGTTGTCCACGGGTCGTAATTAAATCATTGTTAAATAACCTATTTAACGATTATCCTAATAAATAGGTTTTAAAGTAAATAATCTTTTTTTAAAAAGACATTTAACAAACGTCCTATAACAGAACGAAATTTTAGAAACCTCTGTTTAACTCTGGTCTAATCTTTTTTGGTAAGGCCATTAGTGCTATCATAAGATAGACAGTATCCGGAATGGTGATGAGATTGCTTGTAAAAATACTAACTCGCATCGCAATAAGATTAAAGCGATTTATGGTTTTGAAGGCAGACTTGTTGTCAGTTCAAAGTTGAGCCACACGACTTTCTGCGAGCACTATTCTTCCGTTATTAAATATCGGTTGAAAGTCCTGTATGGGCATTAAATTGCTTTTTACGGGACTCGGCAGTGGCACTGAGAGACCGAACGCTCGCTACCGGACACGGGCTAAATCTAGTTTACTGACCTTCGACACAGAGTAAAGTATTCTGTGACCATTTTTCAGTAGATCGGACAAAAGGAAACCATCTTTTCGTTTGACACAAATAAGTACCTATGTGTAAGTCGTCATACGATATTGGTCGCCTATAAAATGTTTTGTTGACTTCGTAAAATGTAATAATTAATTTACGTTGACATTTCAGCCGATTTTGTAGAATGATATTTTAGAAACACGTGTTTAACTCTGGTCTAAACCTTTGTGGTAAGACGCATGTTTCATTATGTTTACACTATTTTTATCTTTTTCATACTAATGAGTAATAGGACAAATATTATGTCGGAGGGAATACTTGCCTAATAATAAAACCACACCATCAGGCCAGACCAGCTCTATTTATGTTCAATATCTGTATATTAAATAATATAAACTGTGTATCACTTCCTACACTTTCCTTTTTTTTTTGCCTGGCAACTCTCACGGCAACACGTCAAAAAAACAGCTGTGCTGTATTTTAGTGAAATAATTAGAAATAATCGTTTATTTGCGTAAATCTTGCGTTAAAATTGTTAATAAGTTGCAATCTAAGTGTGTGCCAGTGTTATTTGTGATCAGAGTCGTATTTCTGATCAAAATCGCTAAACAGCTGACCGTTGGAAACCGGCCGACGTCGACCTGTCAACGTTCGTGATTTGAAAAGATTGTGTCTTTTCTTCATAAAACCGGGGAAGTAAACTTATTTTAGCTTAATATTTCGATTAATATAAGTGCGTACATAGAAATAATAATCTTGTCCAGAATTTACGACAAATAATACCGACGTTTATTTATATACTTCAGTGTTAGGTCATAATCAAAAACTTATTTCGTTTTGACTAGGTACCTATTTTGCTAGTTTTGTAATAAAGTATACACTAGAATTATAGCTTTTCACCTTTTATAACTATAAACGGGTTTGAAATACTTTATGAAAGCAGTCCAAACGTGGTTTACAAGAGGTTTTATACCTAAATCTTTAAAATAATATTCCTAATAAAGTAGGTACATATAATATCTAAGTTAACTGTTGCAGTAGGGCACTAAAACACAACTCTAAGCTAGAATTTAAGGTGCTTCATTGTCTTTCAGAGCCTACCACTCACATATACACAATGATGACTCGCAAGGCATGTGATTTGGAGGTCAAACTGCAGACGGCACTGGTAGAACTGAAATCCACCAAGGAAGCTAACACCAGGCTACTCCAAGAGCTAGACAGCCATGAGGCGGATATGTGCAATGAGCTCGACAGAAACACCCAATTGAAAAATCGATTGTCTGAGCTAGACATTGCATATGAAGACATGAGAGACCAGCGGGACCGTCTGCAGAGCACAGTTGACTCCTTTGGCAAGGATCAGGAGACATATGAGGCAGCCCTTAGATACATTAGAGATTTAGAGCGCGAGTTAGACCTTAATAAGGCTAAGTTAGAGGCTTTTGAGTCCTCACCCAATAATAATATCAATATTAGCTCAGAGAAAGAAATAAATACTTTGGATTTATATTCAGAATTAATTGAAACTAGTACAAAAGACCCAATAGAATGTAACAGTTTTTTTTGTTTTTTTTTTTTTTTTTTTTTTAATCTGCAATCGGCTCTGGAGCCATAATCAGATTTGGTGTGTTGACATTTGATTCCGTATGGATTTGACTCCTTTGAGCCGCACCAAACACTTCACTTCAGAAACCATTCCAGGTTAAGTTCTCTCGTCTAGCTCCAATTCCAGTATATGTTTTCTCTTTAGTCGTTTGATGGTATTTCTTTCAGTTAGGAGGTTTCTGGCCAAAATATTAGTGTGCTTGTTTAGTCTTTCTTTATATTTTGTTGTATTTCTTGAGATTTCCGTTTTAACAGTTGGCATTTCGAGGTATTCATGTATTTCTGAGTTTCTTACGAACCAGTGTGCGTTTGAGATAGTTCTCAGTGCAATGTTTTGAAATCTTTGTAGAATCTCCACATTGGAGTGGCTTGCAGAGCCCCAGAGCTCTATACCGTATGTCCAGATCGGTTTTATGATGACTTTGTAAACGAGGAGTTTATTGTTTACAGTTAGTCGGGACTGGCGTCCCAGTAGCCAGGATAGTCCTTTGAACTGTAGGTTCGCTTCTGTTTTTTTGGCCTTAATATGATTAGCCCAAGTAAGTCTTCTATCCAAGTGGAGGCCAAGATACTTTACGGTGTTATTACTTGGTAGAGCTTTGTTCTCCATGCTTACGGGGGGGCAATCTCCCTTCCGGAGAGTGAATGTTACTTGCGTAGATTTCGTAACACTGGGTTTGATTCTCCATTTTTTTAGCCATATCTCTATTTTGTGCAGCTGTTCTTGTAGTTTGGCGGATGCAGTATTAGGGTTCTTATCACTTGCAAGGCAGGCTGTATCATCTGCGTATGTAGCTGTTACAACGTTTTCTGTTTCTGGCAAGTCTGCTGTATATATTGAATACAGCACTGGGCCTAGTACTGATCCTTGTGGCACTGAAGCGTTGACAGGATACAGCATTGAGAAGTCTTCCTCATATTTCACTTGAAATTTTCTGCCATCCAGGTACGATTTCATGACCATGAAGATTGAGTTTGGAAGAAGAGTTTTTAGCTTGAATAATAGTCCTTTGTGCCAGACTCTGTCAAATGCCTGTTGTATGTCTATAAATACTGCAGAGCAGTACTCTTTTTTCTCGAGAGATTGTCTGATTTTATTAACCACGCGGTGTACTTGTTCTATAGTTGAGTGCATCTCCCGAAATCCAAACTGGTGGTTGGGTATTATGTTGTTCTCTTCTAGGACTGGCTTGAGTCTTGTAAGGAGGACCTTTTCAAATATTTTTGACAATATCGGCAGCAAGCTTATAGGTCTATATGAGCTTGGATCCGTTGGGGGTTTTCCAGGTTTGGCTATCATGCATATCTGGGAGATTTTCCACAGCTTAGGATAATATTGTATTCTAAATATGGCGTTGATGAGTAGTGTTAGGAAGACTATTGCTTTTTGTGGGAGATGTTTAAGAACTTCAGCTGTAATGAGGTCAAACCCTGGTGCCTTTTTGTTTTTCAGGTTTCGGATAGTTAATAATAGTTCTCTTGGGGTAGCTGGAGACAGCGGTGGCGACAACTGTTGGTCACTGTTGATCATTGCATCTACTTCTTCCTCAAACTCATCCATAGTTGATTTGTTCGGAGTGAACACTTCACTAAGGTGCTTAGCGAATAGTTCAGCTTTTTCATGTCCACTTCTGGCCCATGGGTCATTAGGAGATTTTCTTATAGGTGGGACATGATTGAGGGGTCTTTTGAATCGTTTTGTAATCTTCCATAAGGAATAATTGTCTTTATTGTTTGCTGAGAGTGTAGATAGTTTTTGTTGGAGGGTCAGGTTTTGGTTTTCTTTTATAAGTTCTTTTAGTTCTCTAGCGGTTCTATTGTATTCTGTTCTATTTGCATCCGATCGAGTTGTGTGAAATTGTCTGCGGCGTTTACGTTTTTCAGCTAGTTTAGTACGTATTTCCATAGTAATATTATATTTACGGTCAGTGTAACTTAACGATGGAGTAGCCCGCCATGCAGCTACTTGTATCAGGTTTGTTATGTAAAATGTTGCCTCATCTATGTCTTCTCTTGTTTTCAATTTGACCCTGAGTTCGACTTCGTTTTCCATGTACTCTGTGAATGAGTGCCAATCTGTTTTGTGGTTGTATAGAGTCGGTGTTTGCTCTCTGTGTAATATCGTAGCACTAAATGTTGCTATGATAGGAGTATGATCAGATACAGAGTCGAGTGATGATTCTACATCAAAATACAAGTCTGATAGGCCATTTATTACGAAGAAGTCTACAAGGTCCGGTATCTTATTAACATCAGCTGGCCAGTAAGTTGGTTTGCCTGTACTTAATGTTGTCAGCTTGTTCAAGTCAATGCTTTTTTTCATTTCTCGTCCTTTCGTAGTGGTCAGTCTTGAACCCCAGTATGTGTGTTTGCAGTTCCAGTCTCCGCCACTTATAAATCTGTTTCCTAGGCTTCGAAAATAGCGGTCAAACATGTGCTGTTGTGGTTTGTGTTTTGGTGGGCAGTATATGGCGCTTACATTAATGGGGCCCAAATTTTGATTGATAGTGATTGTGGTGGCTTGTATCCATTCTTCTTGAAATTTACTATTGAGGTGGTGCTTAATATTACTTTTTACAATAACTGCTGATCCACCGTGTGAGGTACCATCTGGGTGATTGGTACAATATATGCAATAGTTTTCTATCCTAATTTTTTTGGAATCATTGAGGTGAGTTTCAGATACCAAAGCAATGTCTATTTTATTGACTTTAAGCAGAACTTCTAGTTCTCGTCTATTCGGTGCAAGACCATTGACATTCCAGATTGCAATTCGTAGTGACGCCATTATGGAAATCTGCTTATCAGGGTCATGATGAGGTTCATCATTGTGCTTAATTGTGTTATAAGTTGGTCAATCCGTTCTGTTTGTTTCATTATTAGGGTTTCTAGACTATGTCTTTGTTCTTGGAGCATTTTGTCGGTTTCTGTGTTTCTTTGTTGTGTTCTCTGTGACTCGTGGACAGCGTGGTTTCTGGTATCGCGTGTGTGTGTTCTTGTAAAGTTACTATTATCCCTCTGGTCTGTTCTTAGTGTATTGTCAGTTGTATTTTCTGACCATGATTTCTGTGTATCTGTTAGGTCTATTACTTTTCCTATTTGGTTTTTAACTATTTCACTGTATAGATTTTCAGCATTGGTGAGATGTAGACTACTCTGTTGTGTAGTGCTTGGGTTCTTTGCTTGTTTGTTGGATGTATTGTCCATGGTGGGTGGTAAAATATTATTAATAGTGTTGGGATTCTTGCTGGGTTTTATTTGTTGGGTTTCTATAGTTCTTGTTCTACTTGCCGCAGATGGGAGAAATTTGATTCGATTTTGTTTTCTACCTAAGACTTCTTTATACACAAGGCATCCCTTGTAGCTAGCAGGATGACTTCCTGAGCAGAGTATACACACCGCTGGGGTGTTTTCATCAACTGTGCACATGGTAGTTTGATGTGCTCCAGCACACTTCACACACCTGTACGGTCGCATACAGTTGTTTTTACTGTGTCCATATTGTTGGCACCTTTTGCACTGGACTATTGATGTTTTTCTAATGGGGTCTTCTATTGTTACTTTTTGGTTATAGATAACTTTGATGTCTTTGACAAGTTTGTTGTTTTCATGGGGAGTTACATTGACAAAGAATGTGTTTAGGGGTTCTTTGGTTCCTCGTCGACGGGCTGTTACTATTTCTCCTTGTACATTATTGCCGGTTTTCTGGATTGCCTCTATAATTGCCTCTTTTGGTGTGCTGAAGTGTAGGTGCTTTATGACAATCCTCATGCATTTCTGGTCTTTGCGGGTGAATGTGTGGCCAATTAGTCCTTTGCTTCTGATGTGTTCGATAAGGGTCTTGTACTTATCTACATTGTTGGAGGAGATAATAAGTTGGGTTTTTGATACTACTTTATAGGTGTAGTCATCTTTTCCTACAACTTCTTCGATAAGTTGTGTGAGTTTTGAAAGATCCTCAACACCATATAGTATTATTGGTGGAGGTTTAGGGGTTTTCTTTCTTGCCGCCACTGGTGCATCTCCCAATTCCCCATCTAGTAATGCAAAGCTGTTATTTACTTCTACTTCTGGGGCAATATTGAATCTCAAGTTGTTTGTCCTTTCATTTTCTTGGCGCTGTGTTCTCTTGGCTTGGTTTGTTTTTGTTCCTTGTTCATCGGGAGAACGAACTCTTTTTTGATTTGGTAATCTTTGCCATGGTGCACTGGGGTTATAATTTATTGGAGCATTTTTAGTTACTGTGTCTTTGTCCTTTTGTGGTTTATCAATCATTTCGCTAAGTGATGATGAGCGTTGTCTGTTAAATAATCCTGGATGGAAGAGTTGTTGAGTCAATGTTTTCTTTGGTTTTACCGGTGATGTTTCCTTGGGTAGCAATCCTTTGCCCCCCCCAGAATACGTGGGGCAGTCCAAGCAATGCTCAGAGAGGGATTCTCCGACGGATTCACCGTCGGTACCCTCCTGGGGTAGTATTTCTTTTAGTTTTGCTTCCATTGGTGTTTGTGATTTTTTCTTAGGGTTTTCTTCCCTATTGGTCACTCGTTTAGCACCACCCGGGGGACACGTGTAGGGTGGGCTTAGGAAAAGGTGGTAACTCCTACGGACGCGAGTGACTCCATCCCCCAGAATGTAACAGTATACCAATAGTTGACCTCACCTCACCTAAGTTGGGGCATAATAATTGTAATAATAAAGTTTGCATCAGGGGGTCCAATAAGCTTAAAAAGTATATAAAGATTAATAAAATAATAAAAAGAACCGCAGTCATGTTAAAAACATACAAAAAATGCTTTAAATGCACAAACATTTGTAAGGAAAAAATTAATTTGCATACAGAACTAGAGGAATGTTATAATTTGTTAGGCCGCAATAATAGAGAAATAGATTATATGGACAGTAGAATCAAATGCTTACAAAAGCAGTTAAGTGACATTAGTGGCAAATATGAAACTTCAAAGAAACAAATTAAGGGACATATAGCAGCCATGACATGCTTGATGAACCAAAGTCGCAGCTGTGATAAATGCACAACAACCATTGACAGCATAGAAGACTCCAGCTTGCCTTCTGGAGTTTCTATAACACCTTCAGTGGAGAGTAGCCCCCCATGCCTGGTTCCGGAGCACAAGTCACCTATGCAGGAACCTTTCTCCCATTGTCCAGATGTTTCTCCGGTGGACTCAGGTTGTTTACAAATTCAGTCTGAGTGCACTGGGAAAACTGTGGTTTTCAGTGATCAATTGGGAGTAGGCATGGGCAGCCTAATACAAAACTGCCTAACACAATCAGTCTGCAACAACAGTTTCTCTGGCATGTCTATAAAAAAATTAGTATCCAAAATTCAAAACAATATATATGATAAAAATACCAACATTGTGGTACTATTAGGAGATAGTTTAGCTATAAATAAATGTGATATTGTATGTCTTATTGAGACCCTCATAGACATAGAAAGGAAAGGTATAGGCAAGATAATTATCTGCTCACTTCCTTACTCAAACAAAATGAGTCCCAATCAAAATAGTCATGTTCATGACCTAAACCTGACATTGTATAATTTGACATGTCGTCAAAGTGACATTTTATATTTCGAAATTAACAATTTTACAAGTAGATTTATTTTGACAAAGAATACTTTGTATCTCTGCAAGAAAGACAAAATGACCATTGCTAAATTGTTAGCATTCAATATACATGATCCAGTTATACATAGTATAACTGATCACATTGACCAGCCCACAGCTAATAGCTGTAATAATCGGGATATAGGTAGGATGACTAGGTCAGCCGATTTAAACTGACCGCTAAGACAATGGAAAGGCCCGGTACCATTCATATATTCCATCAGAATATTCAAGGCCTTTCCAGCAAAGCATTAGAATTAGAACTATTTTTAGACTTTTGTAAAATTCACGTTATGTGTGTAACTGAACATTGGTTCAGGAAAAATACTTTGTTACCGCCTATTAAGAATTACCAAATTGCAAGTTTTTTCACTAGGGAAAAAGCTATTCACGGCGGGTCATTAATTTATGTAGTAAACACTTGCCAATTTAAGGAGAGAAAGGACATAGTGTCCTTGTCTGTCGAACGAATTATAGAGTTATCATGTGTAGAGCTGGAGCAGCATATAATTGTTTGTGTATACAGACCACCATCAGCTGATTTCAACGCATTTGAGTCCATTATGGAAGATGTTTTGAGAAAATCATTTAATACCTCAAAATACCTAGTTGTTTGTGGCGATTTTAATGTTAATATTCTTGATAAGTGCCCATTGAGCGATAAATTACTAAATTTATTTTTGTGCTTTGACTTAAAAAATCTTTTTTATCAGCCAACTAGAATCACAACCTCCTCTGCAACTTGCTTAGACAATGTTTTTTGTAACTGTGAACCACAAAGCATGGCTATATGTGACAAGCTTAGCTCGGATCATTGTGGCCAAAGCACTGTGTTTCCATGCAGATCAAATAAAATCTCCCCGGAGTTTACTTACAGACCCATTACCACCAACCGTATGGAACAGTTTTCAGAAAGCATTGTTAAGCAACTTACATATCTACCGTTCGTTGAGAATCCAGATGAACTTTGCAATTCCTTGTTCAATATGATAGATAAACAGTTCAACACTATATTTAAATTGAAAACATGTAGAGGTAAAATCAAGGCGAGATTTGATGGCGACTGGGCTACACCGGGTATCTATAAAAGCAGGAATAAATTGTATGACTTATATTCACAAAAAAGTATAAATGCAGATGACACTAAATTTTTAGACTATGTGAAACAATACTCAAAGACTTTCAAATCTGTATGCCGTACCGCGAAGTCTCTTCACTTGAGTAGAAAAATTAGGCAATCTGAAGACAAAATCAAAACGACGTGGAAAATAATCAACAATGAAACCGGCAAAATTAAGCCTCGGGACCGTAAATTTGTTTTAAATATAAACCAAAAATTAATTTCTAATGATTGCGAAGTAGCCAATGCGTTTGAATATTTTTTTACTAAAATACCTATAGTTACTACTCAGTCGTTACATTCATCCCCGGTTGAGGCTGCTTCCTTACTACAAAATAATGTTGAAAGGTGTAATGATGTATTTAAATTCAAACATATTAATGTAGACACGATTGTTAAGACTTTTAAATTGCTTAATATTAAAAACACCGAGGATCTTTGGGGAATATCAACAAAAATTTTAACTTGTATTGTTAGTTCAATTGCCCCATACTTGGTCGTTATTTTTAATATGAGTGTTGATGAAGGAGTTTTTCCCGACGTAATGAAATATAGTAAACTGATACCTTTGTATAAATCCGGCAATAAAAGTGATCCTACTAATTACAGACCAATCTCAATACTTCCCGCTCTTAGTAAAATCTTTGAAAAAATTATTCTTAATCAATTACTGACTCATTTTAATTTGAACGGTCTGCTTCACAGTGAACAATATGGCTTCACTAAAGGCCGTTCCACCACAGATGCAGGGATAAGGCTCTTAAAGCATATTTTCGATGCTTGGGAGAAGTCACAGGATGCTATTGGTGTTTTCTGTGACCTATCAAAAGCATTTGACTGCGTTAGTCACGAAACATTAATTTCTAAATTACAACATTACGGGGTTCATGGGAAAGCTCTCGATCTAGTCTTCTCGTATCTCAGTAACAGAATCCAGAAAGTGGATATAAATGGAGTTAAGTCATCTGGGTCTCTCATTACAATGGGTGTTCCTCAAGGTTCAATTCTGGGGCCATTCTTGTTCTTGGTGTATATTAACGATCTTGCCTTTTTTGTAAAGAACTTATGTGATATTGTTTTGTTCGCTGATGACACGTCACTTATTTTTAAGACTGACAGAACTAAGAACAATTTTGACGATGTTAACAAGGCAATCGCGCTAGTTCTTAAATGGTTCACGATCAATAATTTAGTGCTAAATTCTAAAAAAACTAAATGTGTCAAATTCTCGCTGCCCAATGTTAAAAGAGACCCCACAAATTCATGTATTTTAATTAATAATGAGGCTATAGACCAGGTAGATTCAACTATATTCCTGGGAATTAATTTAGATTCAAAATTACAGTGGGGTCCTCACATATCATCTTTAACTGGAAGATTGAGCTCTGCAGCTTTTGCTGTACGTAAAATCAGACAGTTTACTGATGAAGCCACTGCAAGATTAGTATATTTTAGTTACTTTCACAGCATTATGTCATATGGCATTCTGTTGTGGGGCAAAGCCGCGGATATTCAATCAGTGTTCGTGCTACAGAAGAGAGCAATTCGTTCGATATATAATATGAAAACCCGCGATTCTCTCCGGGAACGGTTTAAAGACATCAGCATTCTTACAGTGGCTTGCCAATATATATATGAAAACTTATTGTATGTTCGTAAAAATATTAACACGTTTACTAAAAATAGTGACGTGCACAATTTCAACACTAGAAATAAAAATAAACTGAATGTACCAAGATTTCGGTTGCAGAAGGTTAATGGTTCATTTATGGGGAACTGTATACGCTTTTATAATAAGTTACCAGAAGGAATAGATCAATTATCCATGCAAAGGTTTAAAATGTATATCAAGGTTAATCTCATCAAGAAAGCCTATTACACTGTTAATGACTATGTTAAAGATAAAAATGCATGGCCTCAATGTCCCCAGCTCCATGATAATAATAATTAACGTGAATTTTATGAATTATTTGTTCGTGTGTGTTAATCTATATATTGTATGTTTGTTAATTTATATGACTGAAAAAAGAATTTGAAAAATAATAAGTTAAAAAATGACATCCCCGTAGAGTTTCTTGGTGCTGTCTTCTCTAACGGGCGTATTCCGAAGCACTGGTAGAGTCAACGGAGTTTCCTTTTCCTGTCCAGAATCTTGGTACAGTGCTTGAAAAGGAAACATCCTTTTTTCAAAATCAAACCATAATCAATTACTGTTTAATTTAATGTATCATACTTTATGTTTTTATGATTCTCTTGTAACTTTTGTTTGACTTGTAAAAGTGCGATTTAATTGCCTATTTACAATAAATGCTTTGACTTTGACTTTGACTTTGACTTTACAAAATCACAAACAACCGTGTACGTGATAATTTGACACGCGAAGGATTCGGGTTGCTAAACTCTACTTACAGTTTCAGTGTACGTAACGAACTAAAGCAGTTAAACTTCTGTTTACAATTGAAACAGTCCCAACAAGGTAAACGTGCAGGAATTAGTCTCAACACTGAAGCGTTCGAGTTTTCACGACACGTGCTATCGGCAAAGCCACATAGCTAATTGTTGGTGCTTGGCGCGGATGTTGTAACTTTAAGGTTTTGTTCTTCACTGGTTTGCAACGATAAAACCTATGAATCTACGGTAGATATAGCATGCCTATAATAGTTAGCCAATCGCAAATAGACTGAGGCGTAAAGAAACACTCTCAAATTTAAATACAAAACCAATGGTATTCATTGATATCATTGTTACTTTTACGCTCTTGTTTTATTTTTCTGTAACCAATAATTGTATTGTTGTATAAATAGGCATAATTAAACTTAGCCTATCCAATTTACATCATAAAACACACAGACAATTATCATACAACTTTTTCTTTCTTTGATTATTGTAATGGATTCTATTACAAAACAAGGCAAACAAAGTATTTATTGTTTTTCTTATATTTGGTTCGTGTAGGTAAACATTGAAATAAAACATTTATATCAATGGTTGTAAGAATTTTACGTACCAACTCTATCAATGAAACAGATAGTGGTTTTCATAATCAATTATTATATTCAAAAGCGTTATAACAAGGGAAGTTTGAATAGTTCAAATGGATTTGCTATCTAAACTTTGCGGGACGTATCGAAAAGGGTCAAATGTTTTAGTGATAGTAAGTGGCCTTTCGGCTTTAACGCGTAAAATTTGTTTAACTGTTCCAGTAAAGTGTTTAATCTAATTCTATGTTTAATGATTATTGAAGCAAGTTTTGTTTGCTCTATTTGTTTAGATAATTATACCTATATGTACCTACTCGTCACCATCAACATAAATATAGATCTACCTTAATTATAGTAACGTAAATATGTGTTTTATATTATACTCGTACTAGTAGACACGGCCACGCGTTGCTGTGGCTATGGTTTTTTATTTAAGAAGATAGAACAATACACCGGACACCTTAAAACGCGGTACCTATTTTCCATGGCAAAGAAATTGGACTAAGTCCAACCTTCGTTCAAAACAAAACTGGGAGTTTAAAGTATTTGAACCATGGAGTTCTCACTTGGACATGGAAATCCGAAGGCAATGAGATTCTACGTAACTCTCGCTTCTAATGCACACGTCAATGCAATGGTAGTCATTTCCTGCAGACGACAAGCGCGGTGGCAGCTTGTTTTTGGACCGACATAGCCAATACCGGAACTAGGCAATTTCCTGACGAGTCTGCGTGCCGGCTTGCACGCAATATCCACACACGTTTGCGAGAAATGCTAATTTTGATATCACAGCTGCTTTGACGTTTCAGGCAGATATAATTTTTGTGATCGTAAATATATCGTAAGTTCCAGGCATTTATTTTGGCAGGTTCTGTAAAAATAAATCTGTGATTTTGTTTCGAGTGGCAAGCAAAGCAATACTCATCTATCTACTACAAGGGCTAAAATTGAAACAAGTTTTTAAAACGATCGTCAAGAAATTATATGCAGAATTTTTAAGACATGATGAGAGCAAGCAATATCCTTGTTTCTCATAGTCATGCCGAGTTCAGGCAATATTCTTAAAGCTTGCTGAGCGACTAAGAATAGCATTAATAGCGCTCTCATAGCATTATCGAGCTATTTGAGTGTGATATTATGGATGCCTCAGGTATTCAGAACATGTACGTATGTTCCTTAGGAGGTTCTTATATCAATAAAATAGCAATAAGTTTAACGCGTCCCGACCAATAATAAATAATTAAATGGATCATGAACTATGCCAAGGATTCCCTGCTTTTAGGAAATTATGAAATACGAGCTCCATAGTCCAGCAAACACACAGACTTATTATTCACCTATTATTCAGCCTGCCCGGGAATGCAACCTACAATCATAATACGCTTTGCAGTCGGTTCTTCACCAATTTATAACATAAAGGATGTCACAACATCCTCATAACAATTTGGAGGGAGCGTGTGGGGCACATGGACAAAGGAAACTAAGGACGGCCACTTGATATAGAAGATTATGTCTTGATGACGTCAGTGTAGGAAGATCTTCCTTAAGATAGGCCTTGAGATAGCATAGTTTCTATCACTAAGAGTAAATCATTTGTTTCGCTATTTATGTAGCTGACCTTCAAACAACCGGCACGCAATAAGAGATGCAACTCTGGATGTAGCTCTGTCATTTTCCATCACGAGTAATATTTCAATATTCTTCTCCTTCTGTATGAAAGAAACTATCGATACCAGCCGTCTATAGGTTTCTCTGGCTACGGTGTGGCATATTGAATTGTGACAGATGAGGTCAATACATAAATGGCAGTCGTGGCCACGAAGTTGGCAGACGTGGGTAGGTAATGGGTTATGGTTGACAGGTATGACTCTGTGTGCCTAGTGCGAGTTTTGTAAATTTATTTACGCGCTCGGTCCGTTTGGCGTAAACTTGAAATTGTATGGAATAAGAGCAACGCCATCTAGCGTCAGTGAATCAGTCACAAGATGGCGCTGCTATTATTCCATACAATTTCAAGTTTACGCCAAACGGACCGAGCGCGTAAATAAATTGTCAAAACTCGCACTAGGCACACTGATATAGGTCGTGATAGCTGTTCGTGTGCACGAACAACGCACTGACTTTCGCGCTAGACGAGATGAAGAACTCAATAATGTTGTAACAAAATTCGAGAAAATATTATATCGATTAAAAATATATATCATATTATTCACATTTTCTATCAGTCTAGGCAGAATAATTGCTATTATTGTAACAGAGTTTTAGATGCGGTTTTTATTATACCGCCTCTATGTTTCGACATTGTCGGGTTTGAGATCGATGCATATTGCATGAGAATTAGGGCCTAGAGATTTCAAGACCGTTTACTTTGTTAATATGCGTGATGAAGAAAAAGTTTAGGTCAAACATTATAATAATATGTAATGTTAGGTACATGAAAAGCGAAAGACGACCGAATGCTATGATAAGCTAGTAATCAGCGTTGGTGGTTTTACCGGAGCATAATGCAGAGCTCAATTAGACCTTTTCTAACATCACGCGCCTGCGATTTGCGTACACAGTATATGTACCGTTTGGCTTATTCCAGAAATCCCCTGGCAGTATCCCCTGCGCAGGGGATTTCTGGACTTTTTGTCCTAAAATCCCCTGTTTCCGCCGTGGGTCATATTTTTGCTTACTTTTGTTTGTTTGATGTGTATGTATATTGTGTTAGTTGTTGTGCACAGTTTTGCCAGAATAAAAGCTTATTTATTTCAGATGCCCAAACTTTCAATTTGCTCTACGCGAATATTATCTCTTTATGTTGCCAACTTTTATCTGTGATAGTGCAAAAGTGGCACAGAAATGAGTAGAAATTTGATTACCTAGAGGACCTTGAAACAAATTAGTGTTTTGAAACAATACCCTGAAGAGTGATCCAAACCTGACTCTAGAGCAGGGCTGTCCCCCGGGCATAGTTCGGGTTCTACGCCTAACTATAACTAATGAAACGGGAGCCGTTGCTGATAAACCCCCCACACCCCTATATCAAAGGCTTAGAGGGTGTAGGGCGGAGCAAAAAGTTAAAACTAAACGTCATTATGCCTAAAATCTAGATCGGTCAATAGTTTTATTTAATTCTCTAACCCGAATTGCGATTACCTAATATCGTTACTAAAATAAATGTAAGAAGTATTTTTTACAAAGCTTTTATAATAAATTCACATTATTATGTGTGCCACTAACAGGATTTATTTCAAGCACAATGCCCATAGAATATCGCAACCGAAATCAAGTTATCGAACATTTTAATCAAAACTATTATTTTACTAATTAGTCACCCGGATCATAATCAAACACACCCTCACCTGTCAAAATCACAGCACACGAGTAACAAACGACCGAGCTCTCCAATACTTCTTGCAATAGGCCTCTCCGTATTTGATTTCTCTATATTTGTACAGTTGTGTTCTGAGGTTCGCTCCCAGGGGCTTTACCGGCCACCGACGTCAACATAAACAAACCGACGGTATTGCTTGTATCTTATCTGGAGGAAAATATTGGGCATTGCTTTCGGGAACCCTGTTTCATTTATCAGTATTAGCTATTATAGTTTCACGGGCATGGAGTGTTTGGTTTTCCTGTGGTGCCCGAATTGTTTTTATTATGTTGTCGGATTAATGACATTTTGTATTTTTTTTAATTTGTATTTATTAACATTACCACGCCATTACTGTGATCTGTGCTATATCTAAAAACACCTCCCAATATTTCAGGAAACGGAATGTAACTGATTTGAAAAAACTACATACTTACTACTAGCACATCTAACTAAATAAAAGCTAGTAAACCAAATATATCTGTTGGCTAAAATAAAAATAGAACAGGTAACTATATTTAATTATTTCCTCTTTACCAACTCAATTACGCAGCGCCTTTATTTGTTCCGATAAGAAACCTGCGTAGGCTTTATGATGGCTCGACTCACCCACACAGGCTCCGGAAATAAACATTACATGTGGTTTATTGAGTATAGTAATACACTATCTACGAGTAATACAGAGAGTGAAAGCTCTAACACTAAAATTGATCTAAAGTAAAATAGTTCGGGTTTCTGGTTGGGTGGTTGGTATTACACTACGCCACACTTGACGACTACTCAGTTTCACTACACAATTAATTATCACAGTTGCCAGTGTGTCGCCGCTGATGACCGGATTGCTCTCTATGGCTTATCCTGTTGCAGAAGTGCACTGAGGGTTCCACTCTAGCCTGACCTGAATTATTAAATCCATCCCGCTTTTACCACCGCCCACTGTGCTATTTTAAAACCGATTCGGTGTTACCACAAAAGATTTAAACTAGAGTTGAACAGATGACTATGAATATTTTCTCCACAAATCAACGTCTAACCCTCGCTTTTTCTAATTCAATAACAAATGTACAAGTAAGATGATTAGGAATGCCAAGATTGAGCAAGACAACGCGAGTGATAGACGTCGATTTGGTCGAACGAAATTTTAGAAACATCTGTTAAACTATGGTCTAAACTTATGTGGTAAGACGGATCGGGCTCATACCTTAAGAGGGTAAAATTATGATGTTATGACTGATTTCTTGGAACGTGGGATGAGCTTGGGATCCTACTGTAAACATCTTGCCCCATCTCATCTTCCAGAAGTCCATAACTGGTGTGGTAACTGGATCTGCGGGAAGCCCAAAAGTACGTACATATTTGAGCCTTTTTGGGGTCGAACGCTAGACCTACGGGTATCAAGAGCCCATAGAATATTAAAAAACGTTTCAGGGCGTACGATGGAAGTAACACGTAATCAAAAATACTGGCCTTTATTTTGCCCAAAGACTAAGCCTTGCCATATACCGTAGTAATGCAGTCAGTGATTACCATCATTTTAAGAAAATTGCCTATTATAATTAGGGTTTATAGGTGTAAATGGAGTATGATAGAATTATTGTTTAGTTTTAAACCGTGATTTGTTCTCTAAATATTGGTGAATGTATATTTTAATGTTGCTACGCGCCTTCATACAGCAGCTGCTCGTTGTATATTCATTAGGTATTGAGTTTCATAAATAGTAATGAAAATTCAAAGAATAGAGATTCAAAGGGTTTCGTAAAATTGAACATAATTTTAATCCAATTTACATGCCTACTCAAATTCTCAGAAAACTCACTTTGATTTCAGATTTTTCAGATATTCTTCTGAACCGTTTTGCGTTAGTCTTGGAAATATATGTATGAACTAAGGAGCTGTAATGTCTAGTAAAGTATTGTAGGGATATCTAAAGTCGGGTCTCCTGCGTTTGTTTTTACGGAACATTACACAAAAAAACCTTACACATATTATTATACATTTGATTTCATACACAAGCTGTCTCCTGCAATTTGCGGCCGATTGAAAATAAAAGAAACCCAGCCCCCTCTTCACCATGCACCGCGGGAAACATAAAACATTGTTTGCTCATAAACAAACGAAATCTTCTACCGTTTGCATAGACAAATGTGTAAAGCCACGCCTCTTTGTTTTGACGTTTTATGTTTTGTTTAATGCTGTTTTTGTGTAATGTTTCGTAAAAACACGCGCAGGCGACCCGGCTTTAGTAAACACCACAGTTTGCGACATAGTACGTGAACTAACAAGAATTTCTTACAGTCTGACCGCTGTCAAGCATCAAATGCTGTAAAGGCTGGTAAGGGCCACTAAAAATACTGTTACTACGCAAAATTTTACAGCCTACGTGCTACGCGCTACGGTGCGTTTACGATATTGCTACGGTGCTGCTACGAAACTGCTACGAGGTTCTTAAATCACATCCATAAAACACATTGACAGCTGCAGCAGTAGCGTTAACACGTTAAGTATTTTTTTGGTAAACAAAATGTATGGTATAACTTGAATTATATATGACCAAAAATGATGACGATTAAAGCTACATTTTATCAAATTGAGTGCGACATGACGGGTTTATAGGCAGAAAATTATTTTGCAAATTTCACCATTTACCCATTCAAAAGTCAGCCACCCGTAAACGGTTTACAGTTGGAAAGTGCGGAGTGATTTATTCAAATAACCCCTACAACTATTCCGGAGGCCCTGGACCGTGAAAACACGTAGTCCCCGCATACCGGAAATTTCTCCCGGAGCGGTCCCGGCGTGTGTACCGTATAATAAGAGCGAGTAAATGACAATTTGAATTTCAAAAGTAGGTAGATAAGTTAAGCGGAGTGTGACTTGCGCATTTCACACCGTTCTTGGCAAGCTTGCCAGCTCCGACGTTGAAGCGCCTTAGTATTCATCTGGACATCAGCCGAGGTGGACGCGTCGACGCCCCGCCAGTACTTCGACAGTTCTTACGCGCACGCTCGTTATATAATTGTGTTTGTTTTGTGACCGAAATTATCAACACGGATTTTGTAAACACCAAGGTATTTAATTTTTCATATGTTTCTTAAATTTTACCTTTTCAGTAGACTTGGTAAGTGGTCAGATAAATAGTGGCTTTGTTAACAAATAGTGTGGCCTTGAGCTCTTGTAAATAATGCAAGGGTAGGCCTAAAGGTAAACATGGGTGAGTATTCAAAGGGTTGTCGTGATGCAGCCGACCCTACCGTACCTTTTACCGTGGAGTTACTCTTAAGTAAATTACAGAGAGCCCTTTACGACGCTGCCTCGACTAATATGTTTATGTTATTTCTTAACAAAGGTTAATAGAAGCAAATAGGTTTTTCTTTCATTGTTTGGTTAATGGATTAAGGTAAACTGACTGCGAACCATAGAGCTACCGTGTATGTACCTACATTGAAGCTAATTCTGGTATAAAATCATTATACTTCTTTTAAAATAAGTAAAACTTGTGTAAATGTTAAGTAATACAAAAAATATAGCAGGATAAAAACAGGAATATAAAAAAAGATTCATCATTTGAAGATAATTCAATAGCGCGCGGCGAGATAACATCAACTCATGTGACGTGTTAGAAAATTAAATAAATATAATAATATGGGCTTAAAAAGACCGGGTCACAAAATGTACGCAGTATAACTTTTTTTTTCTAGGTTTAAATTTATGCATTATCATAACTATACATTTGAAGATTAAGATAGATAGATAGATTGGTAACTCTTTATTGACACCAAAGTATATAGAACACAGGAAAGGCAAATTTATCAATAGATACAATGAGCGGTTTTATCGCTAAAAGCGATCTCTACCAGACAACCTTTGGATGGACAACATAGACAGCAGGAATAGGATTGGGTAGGTTGACACCAGAATCAATAAGATTCGTTTTCAACCTTCACTGTTGAAATTTAAAACTATATGCAAATAGTTTGGAGTATACAAATCTGTACCTTATAATATACGTGTAGGTATGTATCGTTTAATCAGCTCTTTGTTGAAGAGCTGTATGCTGATGATTATGATGAACAACCTGGTATTCGACAACGACTACATTGTTGTTTTATTGCCTAGTAAGTGCACCGATATGGCAAACTTATTTTCAATATGCGATCATAAATGCTGAGATGAAGCCATAAAGTGACCAGCGCTGTTATGTGCGGAAGACTGTGTGTTCATAGTGGTACGTTTCTTCTACAAAAGTCTGTCTGCGGAGGTCCCAATTCTTTGCTAATTATTCAACCGCCAAGCTAGTCTTCGAAGTTTACTGTATTCCGATTTGGAGAGAATTGAACGGAAATATTACTGGGCCTGATAATTATGTGACTTTCGAACCAATATCTCAATGTCAGTGCCGCAGAAGATTACGGTATGATTATGATTATTGTTCATTCAAAACACGCTACATAATATGGATTTATCTTTTAACTGTGTTTGTGTTTTAGTTTGGAAAAACACTGACTTTATTTTTGCATTAGGTAGGTACATCAAAACAACCGAACACAACTGTATAGTTATTGAAACAACTCAATACAAAACCAAATTACGGAAATATAAATAAAGGGAAAGCTATTTGTGTTCACACACATTTAACCAGTTGTTTTCGAGGAAAAATCTTTTCCAATCCCATGTTCTGACAACGAAAGTAAATTCAATATTTACATTTGCGTGACGTCACGAAATATGGGGCAAAGTTTTTGGAACGGAAACATGAGAAAACATCCGTGTTATATTGTGATGTATTCGAAGGGGCGTATCGATGGAACTGTTTGTAATATTAATTCTGCATCAGAGGATCTTATCTTGATGATGACAGGTCTCTCAATATTAAATAACGAACCCGTATATTGGTCTAAAAAATGCATAAGGCATCTTTATATACAAGTAAAAGACTAATAAGTAGCATCTATAGAGCGATCATTTAACTCAGTCCTCGTCTGCGGGGTACAGGAGCGTGGGGGTAGGATGTCAAAGGGCATTAAGGACGAAGTAACTATTTAGCCTAATCGCCTGCCGTAATACGTAGTACTAATCGTCTGCCGTTCGCGCCTCCCGCAACCCCCTTTAACAAGCACGCCCCCACGCCCCTGTACCCCGCGGGCGAGGACTGATTTAAACGGTCGCACTATAGGTGCATACGCGGTAGTAACAGTACTCAAGTGCCATAAAGCTTTTAGTTTTAGCGCGGTATATATAAAGCCACGTTTTTACCATAATCTCGGTTGCGTCGATAGTGGTGCAATCACGCTATCCCAAGAAAGGGACTGTCTCTTATACACTACTTTCAGTATACACCCAAATAGGCATGGTGACAGATTCCTACCAACAATGTTTGACGATGCTTTTTACTCACAGTAAAATTATGACATATTAATGACTACCATTTTGATCATGAATACAAAAAGTTATTTCATTTCATTTCTTTTCTATAAAAAACGTAGCCCCACACTAAGATTGCTCCTGTGTCATGGGTAGCGCTTACAGACATATAATTTCACATACACATCATACTCAGACCAGAAACAAACATGTTTGGTATTAAAAATAGCAACTGAAATGCATAACCATTATTCAATCGTTATATAATAATGTAATGTACTGCTAGCCCTAGCGAATGAGTATACTTTAAATCTACCTTAAGAATGTCTTTATGTCCATTTGGAGATAAAATTGTATTTATAACAAACTGGGATATAAACAGAACTATGTCAAACCGTACTCTTATGTACATAATAATACACTGCGAATTGTTGGAAGTGAAATGAAATACTGCTAAAGAAACTTCGGTCAAGTTATGGTATACCCTACCTTATGTCTACAGAAGTAGAGGCCAAAATAACTGCAACTGGAATACCAACAATCCCTATGGGCTGCTCTATGCTATGCTTTGGTTTGTACAATACAAAATTAAATGTCGTAGTAAAAGTACTCTACCTATAAAATTACAAATACAGTAAATAACCGTATCTGTTCTTGAAGTTACTACTGTTGGAGGCTTTTTATGAGTTTTTATTATTTAAGCAAATGCTTCACGCGTGAAAAAGATTCCGTTTCGTTCTGATAAACACAGAGAAAAAATGCATGTCAACGTGATTATGTTAAAATTACTAGGTGAACAAAAATATGAAGTTACGTAGTTGAGTCATTGCTAAGTAATTGCATAAAATTTCTATAGACGTGATTGACGAGGCGGGAAAGTTGTTGCTGAAGATCGTTCATAACGCCTCGTGCTGATCATAATCTTATATCTTTAAATGAGCAATTCTTGTATATATAATTATATACTATATATAATTGGAATCTCGGAATCGGCACCAACGATCTTCATGAAATTTAGTATACAGGGGGTTTCGGGGGCGATAAATCGATCTAGCTAGGAATCATTTTTAGAAAATGTCATTTTATTCGTGTTTTATCAACTTAAACATAAACTTGGAAGAAAAATAACAAAAAGGAGGTGTTTGAGTAGTCCCAATTTAAACTGAAAAATATGACTCTTCCTGACATTTATTGGCGAATAATAATACTAGGTACTTTTTATTTTCAAAAAAACAAGATTTATAAAAAAAAAATGCTGAGCAAAGCTCGGTCATCCAGATATTTATAATAAAATTACAAAACAACTGACGGAAAAAAACTAAAGCTATAGCTATCAACAGAGGGATTTGTCGCATGAAGCGGTTTCTTTGAGACAATCTGGATGGACAGAGAGTATTTGTAAAATAATATGGTCGGTGGGATGCGTCTGATTAGTAATAGTGATATTCCAGTGGTATTAGACAATGTAGTTAATACAATCCCTAGTCCAGTACGTTCTGTTCATAAAGAGCTCTTTTTTATCTAATATGCGGCTGCATTTACTTAGGAAAGAGGGTAGTAGAAAAACATGTTAATGCCGTGATTTGCACATTTTAATATTAACACGGCGGGGATGGGAATAACACGTTCCGGTCTTCCGAATTACGTATTTGGCAGATATGAAATATTCATCGGACTGGCAGAGCGGTCGTGCGAAGCTAGTAGCATTTTAACCGGTTTTGCAAACGAACTGGAGTAATTTTCATGATTTTGTTAACTCAGATTTGACATGAGATTTGTTTTCGACACACACGTACTAATTAATTAAAACACATAGTACCTAGTCTATCAATGAGAGTTTGAACCATTCGTCACACCAACTCACGACACCCTAGTAAGGTATACATAAACAAACACACACACACATACAAAGTATGGAGTGTATCAGATTGATAGAACAATTTGATTGAAACATTTGTTAGACAGCAGATTATTAACACTGTGTAAAACAAACAAGTCTAGAATTGAAATAAAAAGCGTTCTTTGAATCCCTCTCCCAGATGTCATTATTTTTCCCATCAGTTTTCGGGGCGGCATATCTACACACAACACTGGGCTCCCTCGGGCGCACAAGTCTTTATTGCGTGGTGTCACCGAGCTCCGGATCTTTATAGGACCAGGCCCTGAGGCCTTGTACGGAACAACTTTCTTATAGTTGTTGTTAAAAAGTTCCGCAAAGACGTTATCGGTTATGACCTTTCGCTATAACCGAGAATGTTGCAGAGTCCATTATTTTAAAGTTTCATAATATGATATAATGTAGGTACCTACCTAACTATTTAGTATTATTATCCAACAGTGTCATTTAAATTTCCAGGAGTCAGTAATATCCTAAAAATGTGAAAAACCCAACGTACAAAAAGAAGCCCATACCTAAAATTATGAAATATTTTATATTATTGTCATAATAATCGATTCCTGACAATACTTTACTCCCTTATCAAGTTGTCATACAACCAGTTCCTTAACTTTTGTATCGCGGACTCTTCTATCACAATAGGTTGTTCCTTGTTCCCATAAATTGTATCTATATTATTCTTCATTTACGCAATGGTTGTTGAATATATGATTTACAAAAGAACTGGGACGTCCACTGCTTTTATATTTCCCAGACTCGATGAGGAATTTATTTAATTTTCAATGAAAAATTGTTTCCTCGGAGCAGAGTTAGAACATCTCTATAGAGATAATTCCAATCAGGCTCGCACCTTCTCTGCTGAAAGTTTAACGAACTTGAAATGTAATCTGATTTGTGTACAGCTTTATATCGCAATGGAGAGTGAAAAGAGAGAACCGGGCGCTTTTCATTGCAAAGTAAATAACCAGGCAGTCGGATAAAAATGAGTTAAAAATAGACTGACATAGACTGAGTGTTAACATTTTTAAAAGAAGACATCATTTAGGTACTAGCAAACTCCACAAAACTTCCATTGACGTGTACTGCTTGCTACACGGCAAGTTATTTATAGTCGGTATGGTATTACGCTCTATTTCCTGTATAATTATATTCTACTATAACCATAATCAATTCATTATTGTTACAAAACCAATAGCCCACTTCGGTACTCACTTTTGTGATATTCCACGACGTAGATTTTCAATTAAATATTTATTAAATTGACCCAAATTACGCATTTATATTGTTGATGAATAGCTATCTAAAAGTAATTATTACAATAACTTTTAAGTGGTTTTCGTGAATTATGGTACTAAAGTATATTGTTAGAGGACAAGCATGGATGACACGATCGTTTCATTATAATAATATTATTTTTTTTACGTATCCAAAATGCTTGTTTTTTTTAGTTCTTAAGCATTTTGGGAACGTTACCAACTGGTTGGTAAGTTTTAGGCTCGTTTTTTTTTAACAGTGAATCACATTAAAATTTCACATAAAACTTTCACAATTTTATTTATAATTATTGATATAAAACAAACATGGCCGGTTTTCGCGCTATTTTTATTATAAACGGAAAATGATACTGGAGAGGCTCCCGGTGAGAAATTAGTGATTCTAATTTAAGTCAAAGGTTCAGAACAGCCCAAATTTATAATTACTGACACTGCGTCAACGGAGGGGTAGATTTGTACTAAAAGGGTGAGTTTAGATGGTGTTAACATTTAGTATTGACCTTTACGGTATTTTCGGGGTTGTGTTTATTATAATAAAGGAGGAATAGGGTTAAGTAGGTACTATGGCTTAAAATAAAAATTTTATGCATAATTTTACTGTTTAATACGACGTAAAATTTGTTACATACTTATTTAGAAAAGCATTGAAAGTCTTAAAATGCTATAAAAACTTGGTTGTTTCGTTTGAGTAGTCGTTTCATTTCAATTGTCATCAAATGAGATCTGTCTAAGTTACAAAGATTTTCTATTCCCGCACCCACAAAAGTTATGCCTCATTTCGATCAGCTGGTGT
Source organism: Hylaea fasciaria (assembly GCA_905147375.1). Classification (NCBI taxonomy): domain Eukaryota; kingdom Metazoa; phylum Arthropoda; class Insecta; order Lepidoptera; family Geometridae; genus Hylaea; species Hylaea fasciaria. Next base: position 8,800,111 of record LR990200.1, read on the forward strand.
AATAGGTACATTATGTTTGTATATTTAATAAAACTTATTTGCAAAAATATATTTTCTAAAAAAATATAGTAATATTGAGTCTCATATTATTATATCCAGTAATAACAAAAATTCACAAAGTTCCTTTCATATCAGAAACCTACTTACGGTTTATTTTCAGCTCAAAGGTTCCATATAGTATTTACAACTTTGCATAACATGTAACTAAATTAACTATAGTTAAAAGTCTATTTCTAAAGAAATCTCATTTTATAATAGGAGTACGTTTTCGTTATTTTCTTACATTATTTATCCGAACTGGGTTACTGCTTACACAGCTCGCACCTAAATATTAGTAGAATTGCTCTAAATAGGGTTTTAAAAGTATTTTTTTCAAATAAAATACTTTGTATTATAGTTTCACCTGTCGTGTGTCTCAATTACATGAAATGTTGCCTTTTTTATCTCGTGGCAATACGTCTTAAATATAAGAGGAGGTACTTAATGATTTTTTTAAACGTAGCCCCACACTAGGATTTCTCCTGTATCGTGGGTACCGTATAGAGACATATAATTTCATTGACTTATTAAATTGTATATCTATTTATCAGTATCTCTTTATAACCCTCTGTAATTTATTGGCTTGACCTCTAATCTTTAATCCGATTCTACGTCACGTTGTTGATTTATTTTTCCAAGCGTAGGTCGCGGTCCCATTTTAACGCTTTTGGGGGCACTAACAAGCTGTCTGTTTTTTTTGTTCCGTTTTCAAGATAGACACGACGAAATGAAAGGTTCGGAATGAACTCGATTTTCGTTCGACAGGCTAGATTTATTGGTGTTTTGGTCCCCGTTCCCAACATCCTATTTTTGGGGAGTCATTTTAGGTAGTTTGAATTTTAGCTGAGATAGACTTTGCTGCCTATCTCGAATGCATATACGAGATAGGCAGCAAAGTCTATCTATCCCTCAATAGTGGACTTTGAACTAATTAACTGAGTCAGATCTTCGTCATCTTTCTATTTTAAATGTTTTCTACTTTCGTGTTGATGTTTCAACCGTTGTGCAATGAAATGAGGGTTGTTTTAGTTGAAACATGGACGCGCACAGCACAAAGATTTGTGTAAACCACAGCAACGTTATCTACAGTAAAAACAAACTAACACGACATACATAATTATACATAAAAATACTGGGATTCTCACTTAGCAATTAATTATTATAATAATGATAAATTTAAAATAATATTGTAGTCTTTATGCTATTGCAGAAGGAAATTCGAATCGATACACATAATATCCTTGAACAGGCAACTCAAAGTTAATCAATCTTTTTAATATTTAACCTACCATGAAACGTTTTCCTCCTTAATTAATTATTACTAGGGACCTTTGTCGTCCCCTGCTCAGTCGCACAACACATTTAGACCGTGTTCGTGACATTAGAGCACTTACAGAAAGCGCTTGTTCATTTATTTCAACGCGACGTAAATAATAGATACCGGTCAAAGGAGCACTATTTACACCATATTTCATTCATTTCAATTGTTACTTCAGTTTTCACGAATCCGAATTGTAAAAGTTTTGCAGGTTACCTTCAGAGCCACACCTTGCTCTACTCGTTATTTCGTTGGATAATAACAGCATACTTTATAATTATATAGATACATACAATATAGAAATTAGATACGAGGGGAGGTCAAAAAGTCCGCGGAATGGAAGGGTTAAGAAGGGGCGGGGCATTTTTTTTTTATCTGGTATTTTCCAAGTACTCAATACAGGTATAAATACCAAATTTTAAAAATATAGGGTCATTAACAAATTAGTTATCACAACATTAGCAGTTCAATCGGGTTAAAATCGTTAAACATGGACAACATTGAGTTTCGTGCTGTTATAAAGTTCCTTACTAAGGAAGGAAAGACACCTCAGATCATTTTGGAAGAAATGTCATCTGTTTACGGGGACTCTTGCCCTGGAAAAACAATGATTTATAAGTGGCATGGTTTATTCAAGCAAGGCAGGGAGTCAATTGAAGAAGACCATCGCCCGGGCCGGCCAATCGAGGCCACCTCCTCAGATATTATCGAAAAAGTCGAAAAACTTGTACTTGAAGATGCCCGACTAAAGAAGAAACAACTTGCAGAAATGGTTGGAGTATCGTCTACAACTATTTTGAATATCCTCCATGACCATCTTGGCATGTCTAAGGTCAGTGCAAGATGGGTGCCGAAAATGCTCTCAGCGGTTCAAAAACAGCAGCGTGTCGAGTGTTCACGCGAGTTTTTGGAGCTCTGTAGTGAGAACAAGGACGAAATTTTGAACCGGATTATTACTGGAGATGAAACTTGGGTTCATCATTATGAGCCTGAATCAAAACAGGAGTCCATGTGGTGGCAGAAAAAAGGCACAGCACCCCCTAAGAAATTCAAGGTGTCACAATCGGCCGGAAAGATCATGGCAACGGTTTTTTGGGATTCAGAGGGGATTTTGTTAATCGACTACAAAGAAAAAGGATTGAATATCACAGGGGGATACTATGCCACTCTACTGGAAAAATTAAAAGATGCCATCAAGGAAAAACGACGGGGAAAATGGACTCGAGGCGTGCTGCTTTTGCACGACAACGCACCCGTTCACAAGAGCCATGTTGCGATGGCTGCCATGCAAAAATGTGGCTACGAAACTATTAACCACCCTCCCTATAGTCCAGATCTAGCTCCTTCTGATTATTATTTGTTTCCAAAATTGAAAAAAGAACTTCGTGGAAAAAAGTTTACTGACGATGAAGAAGTTAAGTCGACAATTTCAGCCTATTTTGAAGGCCTTGACAAAACTTTTTTTTTCGAAGGGATAAGCAAACTTTTTGACAGATCTGAAAAATGTATTAGGCTTAAGGGAGAATATATTGAAAAGGAAAAATAAAAAATCATTTAATTTAGCTTCTCTTCCCTGCCATTCCGCGGACTTTGAGATACCTAATAATGGCTTTACCTATGAGATACCTAATAATGGCTTTAGTAACTTATCGGATTGTTATACTAATAAATTACTATTATAGGAGGAAAAACAAAATTATACCCTCTTTGTAGCCATAATGTAGGTTAAGTAAATAAGTATGTAATTTGATATTGTGTCCATTAGTCATTACAGTACGTGAATTAACGTAAACCACTACTACTAAATTTATGGCAATACGAAACGTAGGCTTACAGAAAGACAGATTACATCAAAATTTAATTAATTCAGATAATATTCAGCGAATAACCTAATTTACATTACTTCGTACTTAATTAAAAAGCTCTTGAGACGTCGCAGAAAATTAGTCCTTTGATGATATTTAGAGAGCCGGATCAAAGTGATCAAATCCTTCCAGATTTGCTGTAGTCGACTTTAAGTTCGGGAACTGTATTAAGTGTGGTTGTAAGGAGTAACCTTGGTCGTAAAAGATAATGACGGTCGAAAATAGGTGACGCTTGGGAAGCTTACACGGCGTAGAATATTATACGCGTTAATTAATTATCAATGTACCATGAAATGGGTGTAAAGTTGCCGTTGTACGTTTATATGGCGGTCCTTGACCGATATATTTGTAGAGATTCCGATGCCCAAAACTTGGGGGTCTTTACGGCGTTTATTTACGACATACTTTACATGTACGCGCGGCATATGATTGCTACGAGGTCCTAAATTATAAAAGCTTGTTCGTTCCCTTCATGTAATGGATTTATTTTATTAATGTCGTAGTTCGTTTTACCTTCCAACATTCTCTTAACAATACACGTGCCATTCAAAAATGTACGTAGAGAAACTTTATAGGTACGAGCGAGAGTCAAAACGAAGATTATGTACGCCTACGCAATATGTGAGTCTATATCGTATATAAACTTTACTTATCGTTAAATTAATTAGTTATAGTATTGATCAAATCACGATTAAATCGAGGACGTCTTAAGGAGAGGCCAAAACAAGAGTAGGAGTAGAACCAGTGAGCATGAAAGCAAATCATGAAATTAGAAAAGAGTAAGAGAGGCGTGTCAGAATCTTAGCATGTGGAAAGATGTAGTCTCTGCCTACCCCAACGGGAAAAGGCTTGACTGTATTTATGTAAAGTATGTATTATATTGATTATGTATTCAAAACCATTTTTTGTGTTATTATTTGTATGATGAAACGTATGATTAAACGAAACATAATTACTTATATATTGTAACATACAGATTTCTATACTACAGATACTACTTTCATACAGTTTTCAGCACCAAAGGTTAAAACGGATCTTTATGATTCTGGTGGCAACCGACCCACACTATTCCTGCTGTCTATCTTGTCCATCTGAAGGTTTTTTGGTAGATAATGATTTAAGCGATAACACCGCTCATTGTACCTATTATTAAGTTAGATCTATCTAACTAATCCCACAAAGACAATATCCATTTGGAAAGCTTATCTGTACAATACTACCTTGTTCACGAATCTGTTTACTAAGCATAGCAAGGTGTTAAGCAATTCGGTACATAATCATAACCAAATTAACACTACGCTCCGATGCCCTGTTTCAATGGAATCCTACCGATGGCGCCAAAAGGCGTATTAAACGCTGATAGGAGTTTTGGCGGTAATCCGATAATGACAGGTTGTTGGTTTTATATTGTTTTCACAAACTTGTGTTTCTTATAGTGTTAATGTGTAATATTGGTGGAATATTAGCCATTGAGTGCTTAGTAACGTGCACGAGTGTAGGCAAATGATAATATAAACCCAATAAACGTGACAATATGCATTTTTTTCCAAAACTCCCAGTAAGTTTCAGTAAAGCATCTGATCCACCACTTTACTGGATAGTGACTTGGATTATGACAATAATTTACTTGACTACTTGACCACAAGAATTGCTTTACTGCTATAACTTTCCTATTGTGAAAATCAGAAATACTGAAATATTCTAATATACGTGACACTGGCTAAATGCATAAACCCTGCGAAGCCATAACAAAAACAAAAAAAAACGTGATGGTTATAGTTCCGTGGAATGACGTTGCTACCTACATTATTATATTTTCATTAAAAGATCCAATTATTAAAATTACACTCTCATTTTGATGTTTTTGTATTATAGTAATAAGCTTTCGACACACACGGGACACATAAATGGGATTCATTTTGACGTACTACATAATATTCCTCTTGTTATTATTTACTTTGGAGTTTAAACAATTACTGATCTGTGTTGTTTGTTTTTGTTTTCCGAATTATTGGTAATAATTTTATTATATTTGTCTATTTTCTCCTTCCATTTCTATTATTAACAAGTTCATTACTTAATGCATCAGTTTCGACCTATGCTCTGACTGCAGAACGGTATTGACGAGATTTTCAGTTGAGATGTAAAATTCTACAATAACACTCGTTTTAGCTCGAGGCTAAAACGCCTACCTAATTCTTATTTCAACAATCTTATCAGTCGGTTAATTTCCAAACTGGCCCTTTATAATAGAGGCCTAGCAATAGATAGGTAGAAATTATCGGTATAAAATATATTGGGCCCGTTATTCGCGTAATGGTTTTAGCAAATTGCTGATAGGGAAACTTCGTCTGTAATAAATAGTGGCGATTTGTTGGGCATCGCCCGATTCGAACCCTTCTCTTCTACAAGGGTCCTACGTCACTTGAAGTTACAAATTGGCCGAAACTTTTAATAACCCCCCCCCCCTTTATTGGTATTAGCGGGCTAATTGTTTTAAAAGTGTTGTTTTCCAGAAGTTTTCGTGTAAATTATCTGCTGTGATTAAATTGGAAATGTTTGTTGAACTTAGCAGCTTAGACGTGTATGCGGTGAATATAAAAGCCTACGCTGCAATAAGCGACGGTATATAAATATACATGGGCATCGCTTTTATAATAATGTGCTCTACAAGACAGTATTGTACAGACATCTATGTAGGCTTTCTCATCCCTACCCTATATACATATTATGCGTATCTGTTTTCTTAGTTCGCCTTCTATGCGTTCGTGAATTATGCATCGTTCGTATGGTTGTTCCAGAAGTACCATATATACACAATAGGTGGCGCGTGCGTGATATCGAATATTGGTTCGTCTTTGCTCATCATTAATCCGATTGGGTTAAAATATAACGTAAACGAAATCACATATAACAGTTATTATTATTATAGAAATATTTTATCATTATAATGATTTATCAGAAAAAAGTAGGTATATAGAAGGAAAATAGACTTTTAGCCATTTGCTATAATATTATGGTTAATCACAGAGTATTATAGCGCACCCACGCCTCAATAGACCCTATTCCTATTCAACTAGCTCTCCAACTGCTTGGTCTGCATACATTAAGCGTATTTGCAATCGTAATACGGGATTGTTCAAAATCGGATCAAGCGTCTCAACACGTCAAGTGGCGGTGAATGAGCCGTATGAATACTATGCATGAGCAACCTATCTACTCAGTTCTTCATACATTCCCATACACGTAATCGTATCTCTTGCTAGACTAGAAGAGTTGTTGATATCAAGAACTGTGTTTATCATTTAAAAAAGTGAATTGCATCTATCACGAGCTATGAAGTGTAAACATGCGGTTGTATCCACATTCTAACTGTTTAAGTTATGTTAAAGTAATCACCCAATTGAAAAGTATAAGTAGGTAGGTAGGTAGGTACATGAATATACCATTTTGTGATATCATTTTGATAAAATTTAGTGGTTATATAGTTGCACGCTGGGCACATTTTTTGCAAAATATAGAGAGGCCTTTACATTCATTTCAGAGCTCGTGACTACCTACGTAACGTTCGTTCCCTTTCGCATGATTGGCGTCCCGCTAGCGATCGATTCTACAACATAATATAATTATAGTATAGGTACCTATACTTTCCTATCAAATTTAACGCAGCAAGCACGTGTCTCGGCTGTTCCCGCACGCAATGCGTACAACTCATGCAAAGTAGGTCGCCCATTCCAGAGGCGTTTTTAACTTTTTTCATAACACATAATTTTATATACATTTTCTCACGGATTTCTGTACGAAATAAGGGTCATGTTCGCATGAAACTGTGGAAATAGGGTTAGTTGAATTTGTTGGCTAACGATCGAGTGACCCAGTAGTGAAATACAGTATAATTATATATTTTTGGTCGACTTTAGAAGTAGGTAGTATTACTATACATACCCACTTAGTAATTGTATGAATAGAGGAAAATATTCAGACAAAATTGCCGTTATAAAAGTCATGATAAAGATATTTTTGTGTCATTCTTGTAACTCGGCAGTAATGATTTGGTTTCTTTATCTTGTTAAGACATCGAGAGTTGTTTAGAGTGTTGTTAGCCATTTATAAATTACCTACTTCCTGGGTCGAAATCGAAACAGTCCATACCGTCGCCCCTGTGGTATTCTTGCATTTTTAATCATCAAATGAAAGGTCACAGGCGTTAGATTGTGACGTACTAATTAAATGGGGCTGAAGCGACCGCTACGTCAGTGAAAACCTCTATCTATGTATATTGGATTAAATAAGTTGGTATCGGTACGTAATAAATAAATTAGTCAATATTCCACAAAAACTTGACTTGCAGCTTCAAACAATGCATATTAAATTAACATATTTCTGATAAAATTTGTTCTGTTCACCACTTGTGAGCTGTTTACTCAACTACAGATAATAAAAAAATAAGCTTTCTTTTTGTTACATTATATTTAGCAATTGTTCATAAACTTGTTAAACTAGTGATATAAAGCTAGAGCCAAGAATTAGGCCAAACCAAACTCGAGCTACCTGCAATGCCATTTCACTACACATAATTTAGCACATTTGCAAGTTCTGGATTCACTGGGTCTAGGCAGGCTTTAATTTAAACTTAGCATTGTCTTTGAGCAAATTCACAAGAACTAGGTACTGTTGGTTTAAGATTTTGAACACTCAGAAGTTGGATTTATATTATCTAGTAATTATTTTTTTAGAGATAGGTAAGAAGGCGCATTGTATGTAATTATAAATTATGGTTCGATAAAGCCTTTGTATATAACTAAGGGACAGATGAACTGTACGATTGCAAAACGGTAACCTACATTAAAAAACAGCTACAATAATTTTATATTACTAAACTTAGCGGCACTGCACGTACAGGTCTCGATGGAGACATATGTTTTAAATTATTTATCTGGAAACAGTAGTAAGGCACCTTAGTAATAAATTTCCTTATCGTATTTTCTCACTACCACAGCTAACTTAGACAACTTAATTATACATTCCCAGGCATAAAAAATCACAGAAAAACTTTCCTTCTACAATAATAATTAATTATCACATTTTTATAATTCAATTAGTTCAATGGAAAGTCAAGGGTTTGTAATACCAACAAGGCACACAGTGTCATTCTCAGTACTGCTCCAATTTTGTCCGTTACCCCTTTCACATATGGCATGTATACCATTTGCCGGGCGACCTCAAAGTCAACCGCCTTCTTCGGGTATCTTCGTCTAGGCAACCTCTTCTCCACTTTGTAGCCGTTCCATTTAAGCACCTTCTGAACATGCGACAACTCCGTCTGCAAATGCTCAGGGTCACACAAATCATGGGCACGGTCCACCAAAGAATTAACAACAGACCGTAAGTGGCGGGGATGGTGGTGAGAAGAAGCATCAAGATATCTGTCAGTGTGAGTTGGTTTTCTGTATACAGAGTGCGCCAAAGAACCATCCGGACTCACCATCACATTCACGTCAAGAAACGCCAGAGCTCTGTCCACTTCCATTTCAAAAGAAATTTTTTATGTAATATGGACTTATTTTTATTTTGGACTATATGCCTACGTACCAATAACTACGGAAATGTATAAAAAAAGAAACCACTTGAATAAAATAAAGTCTTAGTTCTGGGATCAACTGAAATGTTCATAACATTTTAGGTACTAGCTTTTAACTGTGATGGATGACTGACTATCGCCATACACACTATCCTCGGACCACCAGCTCACACCACTTGGATACGAGTATTTGCAGTGAATTACAGGCGACCTTTCTGTCGACAAATTGGAAACACATAGGTTAATTTAACACTCCAAAACTCGTACAGCTTATGAAGTATTTCAGCATATAACGATAAAGTGGTGGTCAAAGTGACTACATCATTTTCAACCAAAAGCCACATAAACGACTGGTCTCGCAAAATTCAAAGCAAACTGAAATAAATACTAAACTTTTAGTCATAATAATACCAAGAGTTTGCTCAAGCATTTAGCAGCACAAAGCGGCGTTCTTAATTCGATTTCATGCTCAATGCCCCTGGCTTTGATGTAAATAGCAGCTCAGGCTATAGAAATTCAAGAATTTCCATAAGCTAAAAAATCCAGACAAAGAATCAATATAGGAGACGAGAATTCCTTTGCGGCGAGCGGAGGCGAGATAAATGACTCAATTCTGAAAGAAGTGAGCGTCGGCCATCTATAATGACCGCAGGAGGGAATGGATCGACGTCGGTCGACACTGGCACTAATAAAAATCAAGCTTGATGAACAGCCCAAAGGGAAAAGAATTCTCGGCATTTTTTCTCTGAGCTATAATTTATAACGGAATTCTATTAAGATTTCTGATTACCTTGTGATCGTATTTCAATATAGATAGTGAAATCAATGAGATCTGTTAACTTTACCATACATTTCTCATTATGAAAATATGACACCTTATCAATTTTGAACTCCAATACGATTCCAGTTTGTGATTTAAAATAGCTACTAGAAATAAACATCCGTGTCACTTTGTTTCAGGATGAGGACGCGCTGACCCTAGCCAAATGTGTGACCGTGTGAGGACAATGTAAGGCCGTGTGGTGATATCCGCGTGATGTGACCGAAACTATGATCCGTATTAGCCAGTGGGTGGCGATGGCGGCGGTGGTAGCGCTTGCCGGCGCGGTGCGGGAATGGCACTGCGTCTGTAACCCGAGAGAGTGCGAGGTGCTAGAGCCGAGCGGGTGTCCAGGACTGGGCATTATGGTTTTAGACTCGTGCGGGTAAGGAATTCTTAGCAACTTTATCTACATACTAGAAGCGCCTTGCGGTTTCACCCGCGTTAACTACGGAAACGTTTTAATTTTTACGGAATAAAAGTAACCTATGTTACTCAAGATGAATGTAGCTTTCCAATGCTGAAATAATTTTTGAAATCGGCACTGCGGTTTTTGAGTTTATTCGTTACAAACATACACACAAAAATACAAATCTTTCCTCTTAATATAATATTAGTAGTGTCGATATAGTGGTATTTTATATATGACTTAGATTAAGCTGTGGTGGGTGTAGAAGTTCTAGTACCTACTATTCTTCTTGTTCTGTATTACTATTCTTAGCTTTTTATGAGTTTGTATGGTGATAAATGTTCGTATGGAAGTGGATCTGTTTTTGTAATCAGAGGAAATGGCTGACGTTTTGTGAAACATTTCAAAAAAATAGAGATACAGTTTAAGTGGTTACCCCAACGAGTGCCACCCACAGTCACTATTGGGTGGGTTCCATTTTTTTTCATTTCAATGCAATGGCAAATTTTTCATGGCAAACGTGTAGTCGTAAACAATATTATTACATTATTCCCATATTTTAACGGACGAAGTACCGTTATATTAAGTTTTTAACTTCAATTTAATATTTTCATTTGTAAGATGTAGTAGAGGAAATAACTATAGCTATTACTGCGGCCGATGTCAGACTATAATTGACCTCGATTCCATTATATCTCGCTTGCGACCCAATTCAAGAACCGCGCAGGTTGACATCGTCGATTCTCATTTCAACCGTTTTAAACAAACAAAAATAATGAGTACTTTGCTCGTTCCACCCTATTTGTAACAAAGTTTTAATTGGTCTATAAATTGAAGACTTCGAAATTCGGCGATAACGCAAAATCTCTACTATCAGGTAATTACCAACTGCTTTTACCGAAAAACTTTCGTTCGCCAAGGGACTGATCCACTTAAGTTAAGTTCGTCCATGAACTTCAAAATAAGGAAGTCGGTCGAACGAGTAATACAATTACTGAACTTCCATCGCCTAACTTGCACCACTTCGTAACGTTAATGTAAACAAAAATATCAAAGCCTCCCGGAAAAATTAAATCTTCAGTATTTTCTCCTTCGCTGTTGTCTGCCACGGCCGAGTAGATACCTAATAGGCTAAAACAAATTTAAGAGCCGTTACGCTAATCCCCTTTGCTTAATTTCCGCTGGAATATTAAAGTAACCTTCAAATATTTTGTTTGTAGATGCTGCAAAGTGTGCGCGAGAACTTTGGGTGAAGAATGCGGAGGTTTCAGCGGGACTTGTGAGCCGGGACTCAAGTGTTTCGAAGGCTCCTGTACGCCGATCACGTGAACTACATGAAGCCCGACCTGTATTATATGTGTATAGTGTTGTTTATAATACCAAACATATCCGCGACAACGTAGAAATCGAGAGGACCAGACGTTTAGACACGCATAGAAGATACGGCGTCGTGTGACAATAATCCGTTTGCAATGGTAAGTGGTAAAATCAGACGCGTGATAACAATGTGAGATAACTGTCGATGTTGGCATTATTGCCGTAGAGAAAGAAGGCAAATTTTATTTAAATATTCCTCACCGGCAATAAGAGAGCGCGATAAAATCGGCAGTTGCTGCCATTTTGCTCGTTAAAACTCCATTTCACTACATTATTTCCCCTGATTTTTTTACCGAGACACGTGGAATTCTGCATTAGGAGAAAAGTTATGTTTTCATACATAATTTAATCATTGTAGGATGGAGCAGTTGGACACAGTTTACTGTGGACTTATATCTGTTCTACTAGCATATTATATACAATTTCCCACATCCACTTTCCGAAAATGTTGAATTGTGAACTTTGTACTTTCACATACGAGCTTTGCAGCCTCTCCAGTTATAATTATAGTGTTATGCTGATATCTAGTGAACTTTGACTTACCTACTTTGCTCAACCTTATCAACTGAGCTGAGCTGAGGTAATACTCTGAATATTTTGGTCAGCACAATCTCAGGTTATGAATTCATAGTCCAGATAACTCAGCATTGCCTGAGAACGAGTTGAGGAATTCTTGAAATAAATAAATAAATATTATTGTGATTATTTCAAAACGAACTTATCTTCTTAGCTAAGGCAAATACCATTTTAAAGATAGTTCAGAAAAATTGATTTACATTCGTTTTTAAAGATTTCTTCTACAGATTTTAGGCATTAGAATCTGGTTTATATTATAATTTCTCGCATAAACCGCTTGTCCAATATGCAAAATAGATGGTAATTATATTTCGTGTCTACCTGTGTAATATTGTAAGCCGAAACAATCAACTGTAATTATTGTGGATAGTATTCTACTTATTTCAGGCACTGTACTTATCCTTTAAACTAAAATAACGTGTATTAATTTATTTACATTTCTGTGCAATTCAATACATAAAGATATTTTTTTCATTTACACAAGTACTATTGGTAATATGTATTTCAAATATAACTTACGTAAATCTAGCATCGATACCAGAATAATGTTTTTGTCTAGTCTATGTAATAATCGTAAATATTTCGAAATAGTAAAATTCCACCATTGGGTTTCATGTTGCATGGATAAACAATACAATATCATGTAATAATATAACATTTGTAACTATAGTATATATCTATTCTATATTTCTGTGTGCTTCCAGGTTACATCTAGTAGTAAGAACATTAAATAATTGTCACTGAATTTGTAATCGAAATGTTTATTGATTTTGTAAATATCGATTTTATTAGCATTTTTATCTTGTAGTGTATTCTTAGCTGTAAAGTTAAATGTACCTTTGTAATTGATATACTGAAGTAAGTATAAGATGGTATGTGTTAGATTTTGTGTTAGTTTCTTATTTCTAGATCACTGTATCCAAATAAAGCTCGAACATGATTACTGTATAGTCTTACCAAATCAAGGGAAATTTTGTAGCATGGTAAAAATATGTTGTGGAATAATTCATGTCCCACTGTCTGCTTTACTTTATGCTACGAAATAATATGTTGGTCGGTTTAGATCGAGCAACTATAGAAGTGGTACCATAATATTTGAATGTGTTAAAGTTTCGTAACGTTGCCAATAGCGCTAGCCTTAAAAGTTTATTTCGATTTCAGTTATTATCTGATTTTTCTTAACTATGACGGACCTATGGTAAAATAGCTTATTTTATTTATTTTTGTAAATTAAATTTACCGTTAATCTTTCATGTTGTGTAGCCAAATGGTTAGAAAACGCGCAAACACCTTGACACTAAACCTTTTGTGTGTGTAGGTATGCCGAGTGTCGCAGTGTACCTGCGACACTGAATTACAATTATCTTGGTACCAGTTGGGGCTAGATTCGCGACATTCATCTAGATTTGTTTTGAGTGACTATAGACTTGTGTCAGTGTATGCGTATATTCTTACCTACCCCGTATTTTAGCCATAGATCCATGTGTAACCTGAGTATTGTATAACTTTTGAATAAGTTGTAAAAATACGAATGCTACTCGTTAATTGTGCACATAAGAATAAATAAGTTAAAACTATAAATTTTCTTATTCCCATCTTCATGGATTCAGAAATACGCTGGCTTCACGAAACTGGCATACATTATTAATCATGAACATCATTATCTCAGCCCGTGTCTACCTCCACACACATCTCCTACACGCCACTTATTCCGCGTCTGTTCGTGGCTTATATACTACCATTCCACTGCTTTCCTGTCTACCTACTTATTCACGTTCATCTCTTGGACACTGTTCTGTCACTGCTTTTGTCAGTCTTGTCCTCTCTTCTGCATAATTGACATAACCGCCCCAAATATTATTACGACAGCTAGAAGGAACTCAATAATATACGTGTTGAACCAACTCATGACAAACATACGAGCTCCAGCAGAATAAACTTCCATTGTATTTTACAACAGATTCAGCGTGGGAACCTGACGATTCAAGACTGACTATACGTTCTACATTTTATAATATTCTACCGCGCTCCACGTGACGTTTAATTTAATTAAAACAATTTCGTTCGTGAACGAATTAAGTTGCGTCGTTCTCACGAAAATATGTGCGAAACATTAAGGCAGTACCTAACATTCTTGGCTTTATGTCAAAAGCGTTGTTCTTCTAAATTACAGGTTTAAGTTATTACTTTTACGTTAATTGCGTCCAAACCGTTGGTTAAGGTGCTGAGAGATGGTTATCAATTAAATAAGGAATTAAGTGATGTCGTGATTTAAATGGGTTTCATAAACTGTGTAAGTATATTTGTGAAAATGTAAACTTTAATACGGTCCAATCTAATTTATAATAACCTGAAATAGAAGCATATAGAAGCCTCAGTAGACCTTCTCTGTAACACATAGATGATGAACTTAAGAATTCCAAATATAGTTGGGTGTTAACTGCCGATCCGTTTGACCACCATCGCTTCCACGACATAGTGTTTACTTACAAGAGAATACTTACTCAAGTCGATACAAGATAATATTACAACTAGATATGAAAAACAATATTGAAATGAAAGTATCTTAACATATCTATCTTATTCATACCTATGACCGAAGGAAACTTATATTTGTAGAGCTATACTAGCGTGACTTATACTTATAATAATATAAGCCCAGCTAAGCATGTCACGAGCTCACCGTATTGGAAGAATTTGATCGGATGTATCGTATTTTTTCCGATATGAGCTGAGCACAGATTCATGTAATCGAATATCTATATAGTATGAAAATAATATAGTGTTGTGATGGATCGAGGGCTATCTTTTGATGGTAAAAAAATCAAATGAACAAGGGAAACTAGGTCAACATTGAATTGTCTGAATATAATAGTGTTATAATGATGTGCTGTGAACAATACTGTACTTACTAGGGAGCTATAATATAACTTTATTTCATTTCAGACAATATTACTTATAATTAACCAAGTTAAACAAAAAAGTAAAGTAAGAAATTCAGGATTACTATCATAATAATTATCATTATTCACCCGCATAGCAGTAGGTACTTACCTACCTAGAGTGCAACTGAGACTATTACGGTCAGAAGGACACTGTTACTTGAACCAATACCACAGGGCTGTGATGGCTGGTTTACACGGAGCCAGTAGCTGGGAGGACATTTACCAGCAACAGCTCTGTCTGTTACTGTTCCAGTTGGAGCTGGCTCTGTTAGCCGTCGGTAAACGAATAGCTTACGGTTTTGGGTATCAGCGAGATGTTCTCATAAAAACGGATAGAAGACAGTTACTTGGGCGTTATAAGACTGAACTTTCATGATTTTGACTTGCAATTTTAAGTGGCAGTCACTTTTGGTGTTAGCAGACTGACTCTATAATATACACACCCAATTCAGATATTCAATATGCGTAGTGATATGTATCTAGGGAAACATAAACCTCAGTGGCGGCCCCTTTATACAGTACCTTCCACACGTTAATTTGCTTATTTGTGAAAATTGTCTAGGTATATAACTCATTATAAATACAAGGAAGTTTGCTGGGCATTTCATAAATTAGCATGTCAGTTTATCCGCGCGGGAATAACTGAAAGTTCTGAAATAAACATTGCCCAGGTAGATTACGTAAGTTTCAAGAACCCAAAGAAGTGTAGATCCGAAAAGCCGTATAAATTAGTTTGATATTTATATAACAACGTCACGGAATACGTTACGCGAATGAATAATTATTAATATCATTAATTAGTAAGACACAAACGCACCTGCATTCAAGTTTATTCTATGTTGTAGAGTATTGTTTGTAGATGTACGAAACGGAACCAAATGACAAAAGAAAATCTGATTGGAATGGCTATTACGATCTATGATTTATCAGTGAAAAGTTCGTAAATGCCCACCAATCTTCAGTGCGCCAGTAAATATTTAAATGAAAATATTTTGCAATGACCGTGAACAATTAAAAATAATAATGATCAGTCTATATAGTTTTATTGTAGTATGTAGGCAGGTACGTATAGCTCGCTGATTAAATGTATTTAGGTGTAATAATAACAGGCGTAAATATTCATTAGTCGTAAACATTTGACAGCCTTCGCAAATATTTGAGTAGGTACTTAAACACTCATTTATATTCAAGGATTCCTATGAAAGCCCTTACTCAATCAGACTATTTTAAATTGAGTAATCAAATGAGACTTTTTTTCTTTTAATCACATATAATTGTTTTGTAATTGTCAGCAAATAAAACATACCTATTTAAATGCTAGCAAACGCGTTCTTTTATAAATCGTTTGTCAGGCAAGCCTTCTGTTGTGAAATCGTTTATCGTGTTTTCTCGAAACCGTTGGTCGCATAGGCATTCTTTCGCACTAACGTTTATCGGACATATTAATAGTAACTCGAACTAAAATAACGCACTCATATTTTACCTGTTTTAACAGACACAAACACAAGTGTCAGAAATTGTAAGACCATCCAAAAGCCTCGGAAAAGTTCTAAACGATTTCTATCAATCAACATCGACTGGGACTGGCGATTTAGTGTTCCCCAACCCAAAGCATGAAACTATGCCACTAAGCGGCCTCCCATCTAAGTGTGTGCCAGTTTTACGTAAATAAATTGATATCCTATTAAATTATTTTCTTAGTGATCAGTCAATCAAGCTATGCACAGATTATAGGATACCAGTAAGTATAAGCTATGTCAACTAGCGCTACACAAAAACGGAATAACAGCCAATATAGCCGCAAGAAGTAACGGGTAGTGGCTGTGGGTAAATAAAAAGGCAGCATTCTCTATTGTACCAGATACTGTCAGCCGACCACCTTCGTCAAATGTTTATTGGGCTGCACCGATGCGAGAAACTAAGTGGTGCCCGCTAAATGGACAGTGAGAAAGGTTTAGGTACTTGAGTTTACTTTTATTTAAAGGATTTTGTGTATCTTTTCTTCGAAAGGTTTGCGGTCAACGTAGGCAAGATTCTATTCATAGCAATGAGTTACCATCTATACAATCGCAGCAATCTATCTCGTATATAACACGAATAAACATCACCTTATTTTGCGGCAACATTTGGGCAGCTAATAATTAACACAATCACATCGTTCTTATTGCCACAGTTATTAAGTTGTTTATTGAAAGCTGTATAATGTATATTCCTGGAAAGCTTGGAAGTTTATAAAACACGTATAGAGTATTGCACGCTGATCAATAGAGGTGTAAAAGTAACGAAACAAAGCGTACCCGTATGTATTCGTTACTTTAACAATGAGTACCCGTTACTATCGTATCGGTACTCGTTACTTCCGTATGATACCTCATAACATGCTATGATGCTTAGAGAGTCGTATCGAATCGAGTCGCATTTCATACGCGTGCGTCCGTGTGATGTCGCGGCGTCACAACATTCGTGATTTGTAGAAAACTTATAGGTAAAAAACGTGGACGACGAATTTCCTAATTATTATTTTAGGTACCTACATAATAAACAAACATCGTTATTTGTATCGCATGCGTAAAACAAACTATCAGCACACGTGTACGGTGTATCCATACGACGCATACGAAACATGCGAGTAACGAGATGGATTCGTGAGTAACGATTCGGTACTCGTTACTAGATGGCGTACCCGTTACTCAGTACCGAATACATACGGTTTGCTACAGCTCTACTGATCAAATAGAGCCACTGAGTCACTGAAGAGAAACGTTGTCTACTTCTTATCAGCTCGATGTTACTATACACCAGAGCTCGATACTACAATGTCATCAAAACTTGAGACTTAGAAGAATAACACATAGAAGCCAAGTACTTACCCGCTAGCGCCGTGAAGCCATTTTTACTGAGACTTTTTGGACCTAGTTCGGACTTTGACTCGGTATAGCTAGAAATTGAAGCTTTTATGGTAAATATTTATTATTTTTTCCTACTTTTGCACTAAATACCAACACGTATGCGACATTTTTATTGCGCTTGTGTGCGTTCTGGAGAAGATACTTACACTAGAGGCACTCACGCACACATTGATAAAAAAGTAGCCTCCCTTTTGGGTGAAACAAGGAACTATCCTTTTCTGCGTTATTATTCTAAGTTGATAGACATACTATACCAAATTTTAACTCTATTTGATAACGGCAACACGGTCCAAATTTACTACCAAGATTGGACCTAAACACTGTATTAACACAGTAAAATAGAAGCTTGTAAAATCGCATCGAAAAATGCAGTGTCTAAAATGTTAGGCATTTTGTTTTGTTAACGAAGTAAGTTCTGAATTGAAATTACACTTAAATAATTTCACTTAACCACCCTCTGTAGGCAACTAATCTCTCTTTATGGGGTGTGGCTTTTCAGAACTGTTTCGAGAGTGTAGATATTTACTCCGCACTGATTAAAGGAAAACTTTGCCGAGGTTGTTTAAATAGTATAACAATTTATTGCGTATATATTTTGATAAGGTAACGATTAGGGCGGTAATATGACTGGTCGAATAAACTATATTTCATGAACCTCTTTGAATTTGGTGATAAAAGGACAGCGATAATGAGGTTGCGGATTGAATTCCCGTGTATGAAATATATATTTGTGACAACAAGGTAATAGACAAGTTATTTGCTTTGTTTAGGTAGGTTGCAGGACAGGCCTCTTAGGCCCATACTAATAAATCAAACTTAGCTCTGAGAGCTATCTTCAGTGTGCACTTGCTCTTTCTCGTTCTATTTAATAAAATATACATCTTATGTTGTAGATTAGGAACCGAAACTTACATGATATCTGGCATATTAATAAATGACACTCAGCGGTTAAGTGCTATCCGATTATGACACAATTGACACATACAAGACAGTATCTAGTAGCCAGTCCTACTAGTAGTAGTAGTAGTGGTGGCGCACTTGGTAGCGCTATTAAGGTCCATTTATTAATACGGCCCTTAGTGTTTAACGGCACCTTTGGCGTAGTGGCTGAGCAATTATTGGACTGCTGCGCTCGGTGTCGCGGGTTCGATTCCCGCCCGGAACAAATATTTGTGCGACCCACAAATGTTTGTTTCTGATCTGGATGTGATGTGTATGTGAAGTTATATGTCTGTAAACGGTACCTACAACACAGGAGCAATCCTAGTGTGGGGCTACGTTTAAAAAAAAAAGACATAGATAAAAAAGATTGCCCTGTTTCAGGGGTAAGGAGTAAGGAGCTATAATATTTATGTATATGATCGTGATTCGTTATTATTTATTACCTATATTGGATTGGGAAAAGCAAGATAAATTAATTGGTACGTAAAGTCACCTGGAAGTAAAAAGGATTCTCTGTGGAGCTAAAATAAAACGAAGAAAATCTACATTTACAACTGGTTTACGTTGGATTTCATCATCTCCATGAGAAATTTTCCGCCATAAAACTTGGAGGGTTTCGCAAAAAACCCCAACAACACATTACATTAAGAATATTCCGAGAAACGTAGATTTATTGTTTTATTCCTACGAATGTTAAAATATGTTCGATGAAATTATAATCATGTACCTACCTATACTTAAAGGTAAATATTAATATGTTTTTATCTAAGAAGCTTTTGTTCCACACCAAAAACTATCGGTTTCAGTACTGAATACACGTATTATAAAAATTAGCTATGTTAATTTAATTAAGACGATAAATATCTTATTAAATTGAGTGACGACCAAATTGATTGACGACGGCCTCCGTAGCTTATAGTGGTGTGATGAGCCTACTGCGTATCGTGAACTTGAGGGTTCGATTCTAGCACAGAGTAAATAGTTGTATCACCCACACATATATATATTTTGTTCTATTTCTAAATGTTTGTGGAGCTCTCGCCCTTATTATTTATTTATTATGGGGACCAACTGGAAGATATTGTAAAACATGACAGGGCTTATTATTTCTGGAAACGTAAACAGACTATTCACGACAGATTAAATTACAATATAAGATAAAACCTTGTAAATCTTTAAAACCTTTAGAAATATTACATTGTATCAAAAATACCTCTGAGCACAAAATGTACTATTATTGTTTTCAAAATTCGGAGATAGAACGTTAATGGTGTTTCGAAAGGGCCGCGCGTTACTTTGTAAGTAAGTACAAAAAGGGTCAACCTTGAATAATAAATAGCAATATCGAGAAAAATTTCTACAATCGAGTTTCTGTGTTATAATTATTAATAATTTTAAAATCCTCCTTCACTTAATGATCATCCAACTAGAAATAAGTACTATATTTTATTATCACTTCATAATACCGGTTCATAAATATAAAATATCTCCGACATCAAAAAAGTGTTCCTCAAGTCTGAATAAGGCAGAAAAAAATTTATATAATATAGAAAAATCCCTTAATTTCATATTATCTTGCAAGAGCCTGTCTCTTTTGTAGTTGGTTCAAACCCAGAATATACGTAGCCTCCGATCCTTTATAAGCAAACTCCGACAGAGTCTTTAATGTCCTATCTATAATCACAGTCCGACTAGCTTCGTCCAACAACATCTTTTCAAATAATTACGTAAACTTAAAGATATAACAACAAGCATCAAGTGCGTATTCTGTTCACTATTTTATCCTTTATGCGGCCAGGTTTAATTTAAAACTTTATATGTGGGACTAATCTTGTCCCTTGCGTCAAGGGATCGTTGTCTCGCCCTCGCCCGCTATCCCATATCCAGGGTCACTGCATGGTTAATGACCACGTTTTACAATGACAATTTTACACAGTTACCTTTAAACAACCAGCATAAATCGACCCCTTCGCGCAAATTTACGACTAATCTTCAACTCTGGTTGTTTGGCAAGCATGGCAAGTGTGAGGTCAAGAAGAAATGGCCGATTTATAGTTTTAAAAGGTTGGGTCATCTGGTTTATTGCGGTCGCTAGTGAATGGATGGTTGAATTTAATTATGCTAGCTATTACAAAGATTAGTTTATGGTGTTGTTGTTTCGTTAGGGTGGGGTCTAATATGTCTAATATGGGGTCAAGGTACGCTAACTACTCTTCAGTTACTCATTCATTTTCTAGTTTACATAAAATACGTTCTAACTATTTTGCCTAACTGTACTGCCCTGCAACATTGCCTTGACTAATTATTATACTATGTTCATCATAATTATGCTTTTTCTTTTCTTTCTTTGACTTAAAAAACGTAGCCCCACAGTAGGATTGCTCCTGTATCGTGGGTACCGCTTACAGACATATAATTTCACATACACATCACACCCAGACCCGAAACTAATATTTGTGGATCGCACAAATATTTGTCCCAGGCGGGGATCGAACCCGCCACTACGCCACTACGCCAAACGAGCCGTCAAAAATACATATATGCTAAAAAATATTTTATAAAATAGGAAAGAAAATTAGATTCTCTGCTACGTTCATATAATTTATAAACATGTAGGTATGTATGGCGTGTTATTTATTTATCGATTGAGGTGGTGTCAGGCCAGTCAAAACGTCTTTGACGATTGTTATTAATCGATAACAACCGGGATCGACGGCTTGTGACGTACTCTCCGAAGCGCGGAACGATAGCAATCCGTAGTCCGTAGTTCCGTAAGTACATAACTTACGGGAAGTCATTGGTCCGGGGCCGATAGGATCAAACCCGTTATTATCCATGTAATATAATAGGTACGAGAATAATATGCATAACCATTTCTGACAAAGGCTACAATGTTGCAACATTTTAAATCATGATTTGCAGCCTATAAGCTTCTTTTATTATTTTTGAGCTACGTAGGTAGGGTACGTAACTGTGTAATAGAAAAAAAAGATACGTCAGGATGAAATAAAATTTATTACATTCTATAAACCCTGCGGGGAAACTATTAGTTTGATTTCCACAAAAAAGAAAATGGCTTCGTTATCAGCCTCGGCGCAGGATAGTTTGAGAAAATGTCAGCGAATTTTTTCTCCCCGGAAATTTCTTTATTCGACGCACTTCGCTTTTTTAGAAAAATCTAAAACAAACCGATCACATTTTTGTATAACAAGGATTCCTGATGAGGAAAAGGAAAATACGATATTCTTGATGTTTTTATTTGATTACTAACAATTAAAATAAATTGGGGCACGAACCAAATCTCAAATGAAATTGTCTTTTGTTTTCATTTATTTTCGTACAAGCTGTCGTTTTCTTCTATTAATAATAAACAGACGATGGCGTATTTTTACTGGTCGACCAGTCCTGCCTGGTTTTTCATATAATAGCAGTCATTGTAGTACATCTTTTTAACACACTTACAAAAAGGAAGAGGTTCTCAATTCGACGTTATGTTCTTTTTATTCTTACTTTATGTTGTAGATCTTGGGGCATCTCATTAACGTTACAAACACAATATTACATACTTTGCTTGTATTTGTAAGCATTTTATTGTAACTTAAAAAAACTGAATATTAGGCACACTGATACATACAGCCCTATATAATTTATAACTCTAATGGGTGTATTTCCGAAGGACTAGTACAGTCAGAAGGGTGCTTTTCTTCTCCTAGCAAGTTCCAACATCAACCCTGAATCAACACGTCAAGGGGAAATTGCTTTTCCTTAGTTTAAGTTAAATATCATACTCTGACTTGTGCCTTTTAATTTATGAACATTAGCTATAGCTAACCAAATCACGTATTATCATGTTTATTGATGTGAGCAAGGGTTCAAACCAAGCGTTAATGATCAACGTAACGCTTACGATCAGGTGAAAGGCCTGCTCTTTTTATAAAAAATATCTGCCACCATGTTGAGTTCGCATAGACCCCTTCTGAACCAAATGGATAAAGAATAAAACTACAAAATTCAGTAGGTGTGTGTGAATTGAAGGTAAATATCTCTTTTTTGTATTTCTACGGCTTCCAGTCTGTATCTGCACCCACTATTACATTGTAAAGTTAACGCTCATGATATTTTTCATGGACTCGAGCCGTGTTTATCAACTAATGTGGCACCCTAACGCTTAACATTCGCTGTTGGTTACGATAAACCTGACTTCGCGGTAAACATAACATTAGTAGGAAGCCGTATAAAATATATCTACCGCTATTTAAACAAACGACCAAGAGAGATACTTTCAGTCGATTCTACCCGACTGATGTTTTAATTACACGCGCCGCCGCCGGCTACATATCTCGGTGAGAATGTGTTTTATATCTCCTTGTTTCGCATTAAGTTCTCCTACGCGGATGGGGCGACTGCGGAGCGGCCGTTTTCACTACCTGACAAACGTTGTCGATTGGACTCATTAACAAAATGTTGGGCGTCATCGGATTTACGGATGTCTCTCTGTCTTTGGATATGCTGGTTTATTTTGTTTCACACTTTCGTTATTTTTATGATAGATTATTTTGGTTTAGTTATTTTATAATTAGGCATGTAGAAGGGCATAATTTTGAGAATGGACGTGATTTTATTTTAACAATATCAACTTCTCTGAAATATTTGTTTTTATGAAATGGTTGTAGTCTTGCAGAAGTTAAAAAAACAGTGGTCGTTTTTTGAAAGGGTTCCAACAACGCCTTTTTTGCCTGTCACCTTAGTCGACCAGGTATGACTGGAACTTTAATTATAAGCTCCCGTGAAGCACCCTTCGGTCCTCCCTTTTTGTGTACAAAAAAGAGAAGACCTACGTTTTAGTTGGAATTAACAAGAAAACGCTAGATAAGTAATAGAATTGTAATTTTTTCAAATAACAAATGATAACGTATGAGGAACTGTAAACAATTTTAGGAACTGTAAACATAATTATTATGTACATGCTTAATAACATAACTATCACTTTCATTGGCAGTCTGTTAAAACCTCTCATAAACTAAAAATAATAGTACAAACAACTATAAACATAATTATTCAAGTACCATCTCAAGTGGATGTAAATGGACCTATGCCTCGAATTTGCAAATATCGGTTTTTAACAAGTGACACTTATCAAAAACATTTATTTTCAAGTCATTACTTTAGTACATCGTTAGGTACTTGTATATTTTGTTAAGTTAAGACTAGACAGAGATCTTTCAACACCAATTCATCATAAATCATCTCAAGTTCGTAGAACTCTACGATTCTCGTCAGGATTCTAGACGATCTGAAGTTAAGGAAAATATTGACTCTGCATTTAGTACCCACCTCATCCCATGTCGGTGAGTGGAACCAAAGACACGTTTTCCTTTTCTCCAGTAAGATTAGTGTAACCTTGTTTGTGTAAATAGAGTTAACTCAGTTTTCCGCAGGTTCTGTTGAAAGGGCTACATTATTTCTGCCAACATGTTTCAACTTCAGTTCACATAACTGCGTCTCTTTTGTGACGACTCTCAAAATTCACGCACTTGTCTCTAAAAATATGGGAATATTATGCCTAATCTCAGCGTCAAACACTTTCCACATGAATAATAATGTATAAAGTTATCCACCAATTTTTTAACGAACTTTTAACTATTACACTAACTTTTTAACTAAATGGGCCCACGCAACCCATAATAACAAATTATCGCATTATGCGTACACTCGTACACGCACAGACGTAAAAGGTATACGTAATAAAACGGAACAAATAAAACAATCTCGTAGAATTTTAGGCGCGTTGTACAAAATAAAAGGCCAGTTAGACGGTCGCCCGTAAATCTGAACAATCGCAACATCACGGCCATTCTGTCATGATGCTGTCGCTATAACAAAAGGTGAGTGTTCCACACAAAAGCTATTCAATGCGATGGAACAAACCCCACTAGGCCCGGCCAGGGTTGCCATAAGCGCTGCGTCATAAAACTAATTGGCTATTACTGCGGTTATCGCCAATCCACTTGTCGTAAAATCGTGATATCGTGATCGAAGTCGGGCGATATGCAGATGGCGGTCGTACGGTGGAGTGGCTTACACGCATTCAGAACGGGGATTTAACTCGAACCATACACGTCAGCCACACGGCCACGGACTGGAAGACGCAGTGTAGGTAGGCCTCCCACTAGATGGGCCGACGACATCAAAAGAGTTGCAGGCAACCGGTGGATGGAAGTGGCTAATTGTCGTTCGGTGTGGCGGTATAAGGGGGAGGGAGGCCTATGTTCAGCAGTGGACGTCTTCAGGCTGATGATGATACATGCCTACGAATATACCCCGAACCCTTTGTGCGCGAATCGGGCTCGCATTTGCTTTATGAAATTAAACAACTTCCAACTTATAATTAGTCTTACTTACGCAAAACATCACGCCGATCAGTTGGCCTGTAATAGATAGACAATCCAACAAACGCACTTCCATATTTTTTTATTGTAGGATAGGATTAACACCATTGTGATATGCGTAGATAAATTCATAAATGTCAGAAGTACTATTATGTTTTTGCCGAAAAGCGCATAGTTTATTTCGGACAGTTATCGCTCTGTTTTTAATCCCGTATGGAAATATTCTGAATTTACGCTAGTGGGTAAGCTGCATTCATTTACATGTTATATGAATAAACAGTGGTGTGTTTGGCAAACATTAGCGGGGAGAGATAAAAGTTGGCAATACTTGGCAACCCTGGAGAGTAAATCGAGCGTAGATGGTATCAAGGGGTCTCTCGAGCGAGAGTCATTAAAATGAAATTTGCTTCCATATTAGCCATAGCACCCGCGCCGCCCGCACCGATACGCGCCATGCCGTTGGATCATGATGCTCCGTGTTACTACCTCTACAAGCCAATAAGGGTGTTTTCCACTGAGTATGACTAATCGATTCAACAATGTATGATATAAGCGCACCTTTACACTTATCTATGAAAGCGTAACAAAACATATTTCCATACATACATTTCAAGCTATGCTAGCTTTGTCTGATAAATGTAATAGTGGGAATAGCTTAGGGTAGGAATAGCTTTCTTTTTATTCTTTTTTTTCTATCAAGCGATACAAACCGTGACATCTGAGGCACGGGAATGCTCAGATGTTTGCCCTGAACGGTCACCCATCCAATGTGTGCAAAATACGAGCGCGTCACCCTTACCCTGGTGGCTTTTGACGACAGCGGTAAAATGTATACCGTATGACATAACAATAAATTAATCCGCATCGCTGTGATACCAGCTTCAATAAGCTAGACTATTTCTATAACGCTGGTATTACGAGAGGCCACTAACGCTCCTCTCTATAGCCCGAGTGCCAATAAATGGGTGCTGGTGTGGAAAATACGATGGAACATTTTCGTTTAAAGCACCAAGGGAAGTGAAATTCCCCTGCATATTAGCTGCGGTGCCGCACCGCTACCGCCATCTAGTTGAATCAATATGAACTGTCAACACTAGGATAATAGAGTTCAATGCATTATATAATAACAAATGTGAATGCGTGATGCACACTTTAGTAATGTGACTTGTGATTTGACCAAAAATGGTCATGCAAGACTATTGCTGCCACAGGTTTTTTACATGTTGCAATATTCACGAGTAGTCGATTCACATAATATCATGTCACCTCAGGTCAGCACTGCTCTTAAGAACCAAGGAATGAAAAGACAGTTTCCTGAAGATTGAAGGTTTGATGGAAGACTTGAATAATTATGGCTTTATATGTCAAAATATTCTGTTGTTCAGTTAACAAAGGGGCAATTAGGTGTCAGATGTGAAGTGAAGTTTCCCTACCCAGTCATCCAGGAGTAGAGAACTGAAGCTCACTATTTTTCCATAACCTGCAAGTAGATTGCCTAATTGTAAGCGATATCCCAGTCCAGAACAGATGCAATGCTATCCAGTGCTTCACCAGTACCACCTGCCACTAGATTCACCTGTGTGTTTATTTTATCACTAGTACGATATTAGCGGTGGCAATCAGGTAAATGGAGATGAAATTCCTAAGTTCGGTCAACCAGCCGCTCCTGATAGAAACTGGCGCAACACAAGCTGAAATGGCAGCTTTTATGTATTGGAGACTAAAATTTAGTCACTTCACAATCCTATTCCTAGTTATTTCACAAAACATAAGTACAAAATATTATCTTTTTTGTCACACAAGTCTTTTCTTTAAACAAGGATTTAGGTATTCTACGTGTAAAGATTCAAATAAGTACTACAGGATCGGACCAAACTTTACCCATTTTACCGAGTTAGGCGTCTTTCGGCACTTGGGGTTTGTGAACTAGTTCAAGGTTTTATCGGACAGATAGAGTAAAAAGTTAGGCTTTTCCTGAAAGTACCTACTAATAATAATATTTTCCCAATTTTCCCCACACCAGAAAAAATGCATGTCGCATCCAAATTGTTAACATACATCATGCAGTTACACTTTTTCCCGTGGGGTAGGCAGGGACTGCATCTTTCCACGTGCTACGATCCTGACACATCTCTTTTGCTTCTTCCACAAATTGTTTAATCTTCCGTATTTATATATTTTAACGACGTTGTTTTGAAAACTTAGTGATTCACGTTTCGCTAAAATGTAGTTACTGTACGTTCCATAAGTCACAAAGAAATATCCTAATTTACCCATTAGTTAACCCATTAGAATAAAATATTTTTTTGGATAACTACCAGTGATATACTCGTAGTATATAAGTAGTAGCTAGTTTCAATAATTTAAAACTCCCCAGTTAAGCAATAAAATTATATGATCCTCTTCCTTCAGTATTGAGGACAACATTCTTGCTCTTGGTTTATAAATGCTACTTATTGCTTATTCATAAATCCCATTCAATTCAAAAAAACTCTTTCACCTTGCCAACAACATTATCCTTTCTGTCTTCAACAGGGAAAACTTTGTAAACAAAGCGATAACAGAAAAATAATGTAAATCTGAAGGACTGCCCTCGGCTTATTCTATTTACCAACCCTTTGAGCATTGTTTAAACGGGTTTGCAGAATATTATTCGAAGATTATATACTCGCAGTGGGAATCCCGGAGCATTTGATCCGTAACTTAGAAATATTTACTTGCGTCCGATATGTCAAACCTAAGTCCAAAAAATGGCATTTGAGAGCATTTTTTACTCGTAATTATACATAAGTTGATACTTCTACTTTATGATTTAAAAAGTTATAGTGCATTGGAAATGTACAATGAATTTATTAATCTTAAGCAGCTTGCAAAGGAATTTGTATTCATGGATTAAAAAAACACATTGGAATCTAATTTTTGGGTATGTTTCGAATTGGTTTCCCTTTTACTAGAAAAAACGTAATGAGCAACACCCGATGTATTGCGCGTTACGTTTTTTGCGTGTTTTTCAGAGTTTGACAAAACTCTTATTTTAGATTTCATCGAATTGTACAACTGTATCACATTCCCTTTTTTCAAACCGAGATTGTAGGCGCGTGGAAATACTATAGCAGTAACCATTTTCATCAAGATTTTGTCATTTATTTTACCTGATCTCTCAGATTTCTATCGGGTACACTACTTACACACAAACGCGTATGTTAGTTCAACTGTGACAGCGATAAGATACAAACGGTCCAACATACGAACTGGGAATATATTGAAGCAAAAATAATAGGTCCAACGCACACCCACTATACCTTTTTCTCCCGAACGATCGCTAGTAAATACTTGATAATGGTGAGACGCTGTCCATTACATGGCCAAAGTTTATCTAAGAGACTAAATTTGCCGCAGGAAAAGCCTCTATTCTTCCCCTTATAGTGAGATATATTTTTTTAGATAAAAGGAGAGGTTTGATTTATACGATGTCCGAAAGAATAACCTTGATCGCCCTAGAGCTTAAACAACAGAAAGGTCTCCTTGATTTCAGCTGAAATACATTATGGAATAGCATTATCTTTCGCTACAAACGAGTATTTGTTGATTGTTATTTCTTGTTATCATTACTAATTATAGCAAAATCCTATTAATTACATTTCTGTAACCTGTGATATACTTAATGGTTAGTCTGCCTGGAATAGCTACGTTATACCACATATAATTCTACTTATCATATAATTCAGCAGTAAAAGGAATTTTACTAAGGATGTATGGGAGAAAATATATCTCCAGAAAACACAAATTACCATAAGGTTTACTGATGTTACACGGGAAACCTTTCAACCTAAGAGTTATACCGACGAAAAACCATTAGGTATAATTACAGATGGCAAGGACTGTTTATTTGTAGGCTGCATAAGCTACCTTTTGAATGGATTTACATGAAATCCTCACTTAAATCCGAGTTCCGTGTTCTACTTTAAAATGGAAATGCAGGATAACGCGGATGGCTTATTCCATCCCACACAAAAAGTTAAAAGAGAAACCCCCTAAGGAATTTTATTTCAATTAGTTCAAAGACTTGGAGTAATTGAAATAATGATCCTCTTCTACCTCATTTAACTCCAGACCGACACGTAAACGACAATCGTCCTCCGACCCGATCCTTTTACGGAAATTCGTCGACTGTCTCGAAGAAAGAAAAAACAATGAACCTAGATTATAATTAGCATAACATAATTACCTAATTAACAAAAATACTGAGAAAAAAAGCAAAAAGAAAATATACCCGAACAGAATATTGTTCTTTGTCAAAACAATGCTAACCACCGCTAATGAGAGCTCGTTAAGATAATAATATGCTCGTAAAAGAAAATTTGGATGTAAGAAATCTGCGCCGATGCCGCAACACGCAGTGCCATATTTCTGGGCTTTTCGTTTTATGACGTCATAATTCTTTTTACTGTGTAGGTAGAGCTTCCATCTACGTTTTTTACAAGTTACAAGCTTTTTCTATATGCACCTAAGACACTGTGGATGTATAGATGAAGAGTAAAAGAAAAGCCTTTGGAGATATAACATTTTAAGATTAAAACTACGTTTAACATTATTTTACACAATACTATTGAAATCTATACAAAATTATTATAATCGATTCGATCGAATTTCGCACCGACACGCATTGAGCTGTTAATTAATTTTCCCGTCTTTCTTCACCAATTTAATTGATGCTTACCCAATTCTTTTTTAAATTTATAACACAGTGCAAGTTTTCACGTAGGTAAGTGTGTTTTTTGCCGGCGCTCTCGAGTTATAATATAGTACTTTATATTTTACATTCCTAATTAAGAAAAGAAAGAATAAAGAAAAATATTTACGGGCTGTCATCTATTCTATATACATACAATAAAAATGACACGGATCGCTGTCTGTACATGGAAGATATAATATGGGAAAAAATATTATTGGGACCTTTTATCAACGCGAATAGCACTCAAAACAATGATTGTTAGAATTTTTGTCCGTTTGTGTGTTTATCTTTTTGTCTGTGCGTTTGTGCACGCTAATCTCAGAATAGTATAGAAACGGCCAATCCAATTTATATGTGGTTTTAGTAATAGATTGTGGTAAGCTTCCCTTAACATTTAGTGGTTGTTCTATGTCAATTGGTTCATATATACGAGTATATACGAGTATATGGTATGGTTCATATCATTATATAGAGAAGTTATGCCAATTTAAAGAAATTTTAGAAGTTACAGTTGGGGGTGCAAATTTAACCACTTTGGAAGTGTCTCTCGCGCATGCTATTCAGTTTAGAAAAATTATATAAAATGATATTAGAAACCTCAATATAGTTTTTGAAGACCTGTCCATAAATATACACACACATAATTATAGGTCTGATGAAAAAAACTTTTGGTTTCAGTTCTATGTATGAGAAACCCCAAATTATTATTATTTTTCTATTTTTGTGTGAAAATCTTAATGCTATTCACATAATACATCTACTCACCAAGTTTCAACAGTACAGCTCTTATAGTTTCGGAAACAAGTGGCTGTGACATACGGACGGACTGACAGACAGACAGACAGACAATGACGCATCTATAAGGGTTCCGTTTTTTGCCATTTAGCTACGGAACCCAAAAACAAGCAGAATAATATGTACCTACCTATTCGGAGAAAAAAAATTTAGTAGCTGAAGCAAATAAATTCTGTTGATTCCAAGCAAAGTCTGTGCGATTATTAACGTCTGACGGCTTTTAATTCCTGCGTGATAAAGTTGTTCGTATCTGCTAGTTATAATTTTATCGGTAAAACTTTTTGATAAGGACTAAATCCAGCCATTTTGGTTCTCGAAGTGCGTCAAAATTATGTAAAGGAAATTGATTATTATGCTATCGTGTTGATTATAATGATAATTGATAACATTGCTGTAGTAACTATTCAACCAATCGTTAATAAGTACTTACAGCTTCATACATTTTTTGATGACAAGTAACAACCAATCTTATAATGAAGTTAAGCATTATTCATGTAATACAAAACAAGTGATCAAGTAGAAAAGTGTTCGTGTTATTTGAAATTTGAAGAAGATCTATTAAAATTTTTTTGTGAGCGCAAATTACTTTACAATTTCAGCTTTAGTTGGCTTATACGAGTACATTTGATGTTTTTGTTTATGTTCACAGAATCTACACTAAGCACAGTTTGTGTTCTAGGTTTTTGCGAAGGTTTGTGAACACCTTCAGGGTACAAAATATATAACCGCAATTCGTACAACAAGATTATTAGGTAGATACTTTTCTAGATCGTTAAAAGCCTTGATGGTATGGTAGTATACGAGTAAGTACATTCTGCCTGGATATATCTACCTCATGTATGAATGCAACTTAATTTTCCTTTTACATTTACATAATATATTGTATCTGTATTATGGCGGATGCATGTAGGTATTTACTCTACCAATATAATAAGTATACGAGTATATACCTATTATATAGTATCCAATTTATTCCCAGGGTAACTAACTTTAGGCTATGATTGATGGAGCATATCCTGGCTTGTCCGGGGAGCATTTATAACGGGCCCAGTGTGTGGGATTAACCTTAGCTGCCACCTATTATGTCAGAATGTAGAAGATTGATAGCACATCCGGTACAGAAAGGGAGTCTTACAAAGCATTTTAAATAATTCGTGCGGAACGATGTTTTTCTATGGTTATACTCAACTTGATTTTCCGTATACGTAAACGTTTATTATTTATTTTTCAATGTTCAGATTATTGAATAAGTTTTGGAACCACCTTCTTATTTTTTACTTGTTAAAAATACAAGTCGCAAACTGAATATAAAAAAAATAAAAATATACCTTACCGGTAAAATCTATATATTCATTCGTACGAGTATGTCTACTGTGCTTGTCCATCTTTCATAATATCTGTGAAAACTTCTAATTGGCCTTCTGTATTTTGTAATTCACAGCTGTTCTTGGTATCTAGCCGTTAGTTTTCCTTTGATAAAAAAATAAAATAAAATACCTACCGACCATTTGCCCAAAACCAAAGCGAGTTATCGTTCTCACTACCACTTCGTACGGCACTTTTTACCAGTTATTAAGGAAACACTTCTTTATATCATGATTGTACACTAATGTCCCAAATGATAAATACTGAATTAAGTAAGTGGTAATACGCGATGAAAAGTAGAAGTAGGTATTTACCTAACAACAATTTTCTATTCGATTATTTGATAAACATACCTGGCATTAGGTCAACTGATCCCACGGACTCAGTTTGGAGTGGGCTCAGTTGACGTAACAGCCCTGGCACCGTTCATCCTGGCACTTCAGCGAGGCACTATGAAGAAATTAACTGACACAAGCCGTTCTCGAGTGACGCCAATCTCTTTAACAGAAAACAATTCAAATGGATTCAATATCATCCTACAACTAAAATATCTCATTTGTTTCCAATTTCTAGTTGGAATGAATCGCATGTATTTATTTAAAAGTAACAAACTCGTATTGTTTATCAGTATAATTTTTCTGATGCTACAAATAATTGTGGCGATCTATAATGTTTCTAAAGGCTTATTTTCTCCTAGTTTCACTGTATATGCTCAAAAGATTACTTTTTGTATCGAATATAGTTTCCTGGTAGTAATTGCACTATTGTTCGGTAAAAAAAAACTCAGAAGTTTGTTCAAAAATTTGGGCATTTTTGACGAACTGTTAAACATTCAAAACAAAGTTGTTATTAGTAGGTCAGTAAACGTATCTTTGTTTGTGTTATTTTTATTTGATATTTACAGCATTTATGCATATATTGATATAGCGCAGACAACGGTAAAATCATTAGACACTATATATCTCATCTTTTGTATATTTATACACGACAGTGAGCTTATCATTTATTTCACGTTATTGCGTCTGATATACCTTAGACTGTTGGTCGTAAAAGCTCACGTTGCAAAAGTATGCACATTAAATATAACAAAAGACACTTATAAAATTGAAAGATTGATAAAGAACAATGTTGATCATAATACGATATTTGACGCATATAAATCTTTGCACAAAAGTTCGCGATACGTAAATTACGTGATGGGTCCTTCAGTGAGTATTCGTGTTTTTTATGAGCAATTTTATCAAATCACTAACATTTGTATTATGACAATAAAATAATGAAGATAGATCGACGAGGTCTTTCAAAATTTACTTCACTGTTTAGTTACAGATACACCCCTTTTTTCCTATGCCTATGAGTGAGTACATTTTTTTGTGATAATGCTGATTACTTTGATGGTTAACGGTTACCATTGCTTATAGAGACTTGCAATATTCACGTTGACGATGCGTTGCGTTGTATTCTCAAATACTCTCTAAGACTGTTTTAACCCTCCTTTTGAATATCCCCATATTAATATTTTATTAATTTTA
The DNA here is from genome assembly GCA_905147375.1 of Hylaea fasciaria. Classification (NCBI taxonomy): domain Eukaryota; kingdom Metazoa; phylum Arthropoda; class Insecta; order Lepidoptera; family Geometridae; genus Hylaea; species Hylaea fasciaria. The sequence continues at coordinate 8,833,708 of LR990200.1, forward strand.
CAGATGCTGATTTTAGTTTTTACGACAAGCACGGTGACAATAATATTCATAAGATACTTCATCGTGATGTTGCAGCAAGTGATAACAGAAAACCAGGTTTAATATTTATTTTACAGTAGGTACCTACAGTAATTTAATCTTTAAAAGAAATCGGGGCGCGTGGGGGTGTTTAAAGTATTTTCTAATCTATGTTCTTGACAATCTTAAAATAATTTCCATGTGTGTTTTCAGGCACTACAATTACCATTGTTTTACGTCCTGTTTCGAAGCCTCAAATTCGTTGGCCTGCTGACGGTCCCTTGTTATTACTGCAGCGTTACAAACAGTCTAGCCAACGAGATCCGAACAATTCTTCACACGACTATGATCACTAAGCCGATGGGTACGTACTTCCTTATAAATAAATCGGATCACTATGACAATGTATGATTCGCAATCTGTTTTCAAGGAGTAGGACTTTCCGCCTGATATGGAATATAATCGATTCGGTGTATGATGAGGGGGGGAATACCTTTGCACTATCCCTTCTACCACGGGGGTGGCGGAAGGGGGGCATGTGGGACTTGATCCCACTAAAACCCCCCCTGAGCCGTCGATCCACCTGGAATGGGGCGAGATGGGGTCGTGTTGGCATTCACCATCTCGCCCCAGCGGCTGGCCCGATGGGACTACCGGGCCATTACGCCTAGGGAGGGGATTACCTTGCTCACCAAGGGCATCCCCCCAAACGCTTGGTGCCGTGCCAGCCGGCACACCGTAAATCGCCTCGCGGAAGCAGCTAACTTCGTCAGTGGAGTCTCGCAGGCTGGTCCCAGTCTGTCATCATAGATGAGGGTAGCGTAATTTTAAGTTGTGGTGGCTGAGAAGTGACTAAAGTGCTTTAGAATCTAACAATACCGGATTCTAACGGTTCCAATGGACTTTTCGTAATTCCATCGCCCTGTGCTTGGAGGGCACGTTAAGCTACCATTCCCGGTTGTTATCAATCGATAGCAGTCGTTAAGCCACGTTAGAAGCCTGATAAACTTTGACACCAGGGCTGGCACAACCTCACACAATAAACTAACAGGCATATCGGTTGTCGTCACGATGTTACAATTGTAGGAGTATAACTACCATGCACTTCATCAGTACTAATGCACTCACAACAGTTGAAATGGCGCCGTCGCAAAAAGACTAGCTTTTTTCGCTTTTCTCTTTAGTTGTCACCGAGTGACGAGACAAAAGTCATTCACCTAAATGTAAGCGCCACACCACCCCATAATAACAGTTGCAGAACTTTGCTTCGCTAAATCTTGAGCGGTGCTACACTGCGTTTGTCACCCTGATACATTGCTTGTAAAGACTCTTAAAAACCGGCCAAGTGCGAGTCGGACGCACGCACGAAGGGTTCCGTATCATTAATCTATAAAAAACGGTAAAATAATCATGTTTGTTCCATGGGAGTACCATTCAAAATATATTTTATTGTTTTTTGTATTTGTTGGTATAGCGGCAACAGAAATACAATGACATCATCTGTTAACATTTCAAGTGTCTAACTATCACGGTTCATGAGATACAGCCTGGTGATAGACGGACAGACTTTTGGCGGCACTTTTAGCGTAGTGGCTGAGCAATCGGACTGCTGCGCTAGGTGTCGCGGGTTCGATTCCCGCCTGGAACGAATATTTGTGCGATCCACAAATGTTTGTTTCTGGTCTGGGTGTGTTGTGTATGTGAAATTTGTATTGAAAATGTGTATGTCTGGAAGCGGATACAGGAGCAATCCTAGTGTGGGGCTACGTTAAAAAAAAAAGAAAAAGAAAAACACAGACGGACAGCGGAGTCTTAGTATTAGGGTCTTGTTTACTCGTTGGATACGGAACCCTCAAATGTTCCTCATTAAGTATTAAACTAATGTTTAGTTATTATTCTTTCAGAAAAGTTCGAACAACGTAAATTGAAGACGCTTTTCCTGTTGACTCGTAATTGTGACTTCGAATATACCATTTGCGGCGTCATCAAACTGAATATGTCATTACCTCTAGGTTATTTTCGGTTCTGTTTAACTTACGTCATCATTTTGATACAATTTTCTAAGTTTTTAAGTTAAATATCTACATGGCTTGATAAATGTTTTTTTTCTGATAAAATTAATAAACTACCTCGAATGTCTCATTTTCAGATTGTTAACTGTAGTGTACCTAACATAAATAATTGTAATTAAATGTAATTAATCGTTGTGCCTGTGTATTTTCGAATATAGAATAAATACATTTATTTTGATACTTTTAATGATGATTACCTTTTTTCAATGTCAAAATAATAGGATCTATTATTTGCTGCAAATTGAAATATTAACGACATAATATTGCAACCGAGTTAAATTCCTTAAAAACGATAAAGTAAAAATATGCAGCTTTAATTCCGCCGGCAATTTGTCTTAACAATGTAGGATAGGAAAAACGACAGATGACGTAATTTTGTATACTAACAAACCCCTATAAACCTCAGCTAATAAAACAGTAATAAAACCCCATTTATTAAAAATCCACCCCCACCCCACCTAATTATGCCTAAATAATTTCATGACAAACACCCTCTCCTGCTAACCAAATCCCCAATATCTGAAATGGCCGAACGTAAACGAAACGGCTCACAGGCCGTATCTACCCATTTTACTTCTACTTAACTATCCTATACTTAATATGAATAATAGATAAATAGGGGTGTTAATTATTGTTTAGGGTATTAGCTAGGTTATTAGGGTTTCGTTCGTATACAAGATTATGTCATCAGTCGTTTTTCCTATCCTACATTGTTCAGACAAATTACCGACGGAATACATAATAATTTATAAAAACATCGTTTAGAATATGGGTTTATTTTATTTCCACAAAGTCAGGCCTGATTCTATCAACTATTATCATATTTATCGAAACGAAATGATTCACATTATAAACTGATGATGATTTAATCAATCAAACTTATCAAGGTAGATCACCCACCTAATGCATTAAAATGTCCTCATAATGATAGTTCCATTAATTCATTCCAGGTAGGTACTTACATCTAATTAATTATACAAAGAAATTTTTCAATCAACTTTATTAACAACTAGCATCCGCCCGTGACTTCTTCCGCGTGGAGTTCTGGTTACCATGTCCTTTTCCGAGTACCAATCTATATATATAATATAAATATGTATACTTTTTTTTGATGCATAATATGTATATGTAAGTATACATTATTCATCAAAATTGTTTCAGAGGTTTATACATGAAAACGTAACAAACAAACAGACCCACTTTCACAATGTATAATATTAGTAAGTCATCAGATATTAATAAAAAATGTAGTGTATATGGTGCAGTCGTCACCACAACCTAGTCTGATACGGCAATCATGAACACTGTTAGTATTATATCGAAAGTATCACCAGTGTCGTCTGAACCACAAACTATACTCAAAAGCACAAAAATAGCAAAAACTATAGAAAATAACTATGTAACTAACACATCGACATTTATCCAAAAAGCAAGATATCCGATAATGATGGAGACTATATTTGGAATTAACCGCATCTATATAATACACTGCCCGAAATATATAAAACTTCTGAGCTACGCGTACTCTCTGGTTTTAATATTGCTTAACGTTGGCTACCTATTATGTATCTCGAGTAAGAATGTTACTGAAACTTTAATTAAAAACTGTTCAGTGTCAGAGTATCTCATTTTAGTTATCATTTCAATGGCGACTAGTAAGCGGTTGTTGAAAAAAGTATACGAAAAGATTAGTGAATTTGACTAAATGTTTCTGTATTCATGACATCAGCTAGGAGATGGATCCTTTGGGTGACTTTCTGTATAATTTGCGACATATTAGAATATGTTTTGATGAGCGACGATTATAAATATGCTCACAAATTAGAAAAGATCCTTTTATATTGTTATAATATGACACATGATTGTGAGATAATATATTTCTTTAGTATGCTTAGAATGATTTATTTGAGAGTATTAGTTTTAAAAGCACATGTTGAAAAAAATTTTGGCGATAAAGTTAATGATCCAAAAGAGCTAAGTGAAATTGAGATGCTTTCACGTAAATCAGATTTCGACATAAGTACTCGTACTATACATAAAGCTTATGAAATTCTGAACAAGTGCGCACGACTATACAACAGCACTATGAATATTTCGGTATGTAAAATAATGTGAAATTTGATCGCACATTTTACTTGGCTAAAATTCATAATAATAGCACGATTTTTGAGCTTGATCTGTAATTTGCAGATACTAACAATGGCGATATCGGCTGAAGTTTTATTAGTATTGATGTTAAAATGGATTGTAGGTCTATGCCAATCATTGTCTGCTGGAAATTATGTAAGTACGAGCAGCTATCAAATTACATCACAATTCTCTTTACCCATCTCCATCTTACAAATAATGCCTGCCTTCTGTTGTACCATTTGTTTCAGGTGAGCAAAGCGTTATTCGCATTTGGTATAGTACGATGCATTAAAGTCTTTTTTCTGACGCTCATCCCTTGTTACTACGCCAAGTTTACATCTACGGAAGTATCTTACATTTACAATATCCTGTATAACACATTAGAAAATAAACCTTTAGGTAAGTATTTTTATCTACATTTTGCTTATTAATAATTGATAAAACTAATAAAATTATAAAAATTGCAAAAGTAGTGTATTGGTGTTCTGCCACCAAACAACGATTACACGCAAAGAAATTGATATTCCTCTAAAATAATTATCGAGAATGATAGATTCTCTCACAATGTGTACCGTCACCGAAAAGTTAGTGATAATTATGTGCATTATTATTATGAGAATGTGGCCGCACTGGTATTCTTCCGATCCTTGGCTATAGGCAGGCCAGGCTAGACCTATTGTCATAGCAATACAGACATTATTTATTTTTGTTTCAGATAAGATCGACCGCCGCAAAGTAAAGGCCTTTTTATATTTGACTCGAGAATGTGACTTCAGTTACTTTCTGTTCGGAAAAATCAAAGTGAACATGACATTGCCTCTTTTCTACTTGAACTTCTGTGTTACTTACCTCATTATTGTTCTGAATTTCTCTAAGTTTATTGATTAAAAATACAATGGAAAAAAATAACGAAAAAATTGTGTAAAACAATTATTGTAATAGCTTAGCATCTAGATGTCTCGCCACCTTTTTTTGGTTCACCAGCAATGTGTGCAGATTGTTTCATTACTTACAAAAAGCATCATTCATATAATAAATATGTATTGCCTTCTGAAGTTCTTTATTGTTTAATGTTAAATTGTTATTTCAGTTTAGTAAGAGGTATGCAGGCATAGACGGTTTTCTGTGAATGCAGAAAATGGTCAATATTCCACGTCAATGTTAGCAACAGGTATTTTAGCACCGTGAGCTTGTCATTAAATTAGTAATAAGTATACTTATGCGACATGCGTTTGACTTGGAGTAAAATAGAAAGTTGTTTTCACAATATTTAGATTCATTTTCCTACACGAACGTTTATATCTTGAGTTCAAATAGCCTAAACCACTGATTACCTAAGTAACTCCTTAGCAATTTGGTAACCATTAGTTAGGTACTTTTTGTGTGACATTTGCGCCAACCCTCTTGTCACCAATAATAATAAACTATTTGAGCAAACATTTCAAAGCATAACATCACAAATGTTACGAATAACCCCTAGGTACCGATACGTATTTGCACCACTTAGCGTCTTCTGCGGCTTCCGCCGCTTTAGCTCGGATCCGCTTAGACGAGAAGGAGCGTAGGTGTTTTCGCAACGCAAACGAGAGATCTTCGATCCCTAGGGTGCAAAGTTAGGCCGTCCGGGCGCTTGTGATCATCGTGCTGGTTCTAAAACGGACGATGTATTGACGGTGACAAGCGGAAAAATTTATCAGCAGAAGAATCAGCATTTGGCAAAAAAAAACCAAAGAGTTCGGTTCTGCCAACGTCGCTACCACATGGGTACGGATGCCGCTCGATAATGGCAGCACCATGGGCAGCAAAGGCGATGCGGAAACTTGCATTGCCGAACAGCGTTCCAAGGTTGGCAGATGAACGAGTGTACAGCAAATTATGTAAATACGTATAATTCTACAATCATAAACTTAAAATTGTAGAAATACTGATTTATTGTCAATAAGTGCTTAGTGATTTATTGTTATACAATAACTAAACAATATCATACCTATAATTTGACGTTAGATTTAATTAGGGTTTCGTTCATTAAGTACTATACTTATTAGTTAACTACAATGATAAACTTGTTACTCAACATGCACAAATAAAGAACCTTGAGCTAAACAAATTACGTTAATACATTTCAGTATAATATAATCTAAATAATCAATTTTATTAACAAGATACAATTTGATCAGATGATACAATGATAAATTGGTTATTATCGAATAAACATCGTTAGTCCGATAATCTGTCCGATCGTCATTTCATCATCTAAAGCAGTAGCCGTCAGCTGGTCCGAGGAGGTAATCATGAGAGCCTTTAGTGTGATATCCAAAGTATCACCAGTAACGCCTGAACCACGCGTACAAACTAAAGAAAATAACTTTGTAACTCAAGAATGGAAAGTCATTCAACAAGGAAGATATCCGATAATGGTGGAAAGTTTGCTGGGAATTAACCGCATGTTTTTAATACCGTGCTCGAACCTAATTAAGTCTCTCAGCTTAGTATACTCCCTGATTTTAATTTTAGGCACCTTTTATTACTATTTTGCTTGTACCACCGTAAGCACCACTCACCTATTAGCCAAAAATGGTTTTATATTAGAATATCTCACCTTAGTAATTCTTTCGCTGACGACAGGTAGAAAAAAAATTAAAAAGTCAATTCAGAACATGAGGCTTTTCGATGAAATGCTAAATATCGATAATACTATAGAAACTACGGCAACGGTAAAAAGAAGTTTCCTCTGGTTACTCGCCTGTATTATATGCAGGGCTATTGAACAGTATCTTTTTTATACAGTGTACTTATATCAGCAGAGTGTAATCAATGTTTTTTTTATGCTTTTCGTGTCATTGGCACACGACTGCGAAACAGTTTTTTTCGTCAGTATACTAAGAATGATTTATTTGAGACTACTAGTGTTAAGGGCACACGTAGAAAAAATATTCAGTGAGAAAGGAAAAGACCTTAAAGAACTCAACAATATCGATGTACTTTCACTGAAAGCCAATTTAGACATCAGCACCATACATACAGCTTATGAGTTGCTTTTCAAGTGCTCGAAACTACTCAACTGCGTTATGAGTATCCCGGTATGTTAAATAATACAAATATATTAACATAATTATAATAATGACGTAAAACATATTTTTGAAAATAATTTGTTTTATGGTTTACAGATCATCGTAATGATATTTTCTTCAGGAGTATCAACCATATTGATATTTAAGTGGTTTTTCAGTTTATTCCTAACAACGCCTGCAGGTTTTAATGTAGTAAGTACCTATCTGTGAAATCATAATCATGATTCAACGAACCTTTGTTTGCTTTAGTGTTATTCCCGCTTTACTAGTCCTGGGTGACTAGAGTGTGATTAAATATTTTATGGTACTAATTATCTCGTATTCACTTTTCCAGTTTGATGGTAAAACGATGGCATACGTTGCGCTACGGTGCGTTATAGCTACGGCTCTGGTGGTGTTCCCGTGCTACTACGCCAGCGTCACATCTATGCAGGTGTCTGCTATCTGCAACAGCCTTTCTAATGCCATGGCGAATATGCCTTTAGGTACGTAGCATCACACGTAATTATCCTATACAAGCTGGCCCGACATACGTCGTCTTGTCAACTATCAAGCCATTCCCAAAATGCGTCAGGAAATCAATTTTCATATTTACTTATCTCTTTTTCGTGAGTTTTTCCTATGTTTCTATGGTTATTCTGCTATTATATTATTGGGACAAATCCAATAAAGCAAAGATCATGAAAATCGATCCAGCTGTTCTAAACGATGTAGTTAACTAACACGACTTTGTTTTATATACATATATACGAGTGCTCAATAGTTGTTCAATAATTATGATAAAAGCTTTATTGTTTCAGGTAACATAGATCGTCGTAAAGTAAAATCCTTCTTCTACTTGACCCGAGAGTGTAATTTTAGCTACGCTTTATGCAATGTTATAAAATTAAACATGACATTGCCTTTAAGTTATTTCAGCCTCTGTGTCACTTACTTGATCATTGCCATACAGTTCTCTAAGTTTATTGATTAAAATAAAATGTATCAAATATTAAAATTTAAATGATTCCAAGTTTGTCTTCAAGCCATTATCTACCTTACTAGGACGAAATAGATTTCAAAAGCAAACGAGCCTGTTAGTTATGGTAATTATCGATATTAGTTCATCCACTTTCAAACGATTACGAAGATAGTATCATTTTGATTTACTAAAAGCTATAGATAACCCACAACATATTAAAGCGTTCATGGTGAGTTTTATTTCCATTTTGAAATCAAAAGCACTAAACATGAAAAGTGTGAGAACGATAACAAAAGTGGCACCGCTAAAGGTTCCGTCTGCTAAGGAAAACAATTTCATTGAAAAAAAATGTTATGTCATCCGTCAGATCAAGTATTTGTTATTGGTTGGAGCTTTACTTGGCATAAACCGGCTATATTTGTTTTCGATTAATCGTATCAAAATTATAATTTCTAATATCTATTGTATTATATTACTGTGCTTCAACATTTACTTCATGTTTCACAGTGCAAAAGTTGGAACTTCCCATTTTGTTATTAAAAACACACTGATTGTTGAATATTTTATGTTGGTTATTCTTGTAATGACCTCGGTTAAGACCAAGCTCACGAAGTTCTTTGAAAATATCAGTGATTTTGATCAAATGCTTCACATCCAAAGCGATTTGAATATCACAAGTTCGTATCAAACGAATTTAATGGCTATTATTGTTTGCATAATCTACACCATCTGTGAATATTATTTAGAAGTGAATATTTATTATGATGGGGAAATTAATTCGAGTCATTTTCATATGCTCATAATATCTCTGAGCCATGATATTGAGCAGATATTTTTCATTACCCTTCTGCGGTTTACTTATTTAAGACTGTTGATTGTGAAAGCTCATGTTGTAAAGGTGTTTAATGTGGATGGTAAAGATGTTAAGAATTGGAAAAATGTCGAGGCATTGTCTAACAAAGTCAAGCTTGACATAAGCTCTTTGCACAGAGTCTACGAATTGTTGCACAGGTGTTCATGTCAACTCAATGCGGTCATGAGCGTATCAGTAAGTATTTCTAAAAGTAATAGTTTATACTAAGGTGTAATTACTTTTTTTCTATAGTAGAATCGATTGTTAAAACCGTAGTTATATTCTAGAAACGGACTCAAATTAGATTTCAACATGAACTTTTACTTCCATTTTGATTTGTGATAATCTTACTAATATTATAAAGCCGAAAGTTTGTGAGTGTGTGTGTATGTGTGTATGTTTGTTACCTCTTCACGCTCAAACGGCTGGACCGATTTCGATGAAATTTGGTATAGGGGTAGATTGGACCTATGAGACGGACATAGGCTATCTTTTGTCTCAAAAATAATCTCGAAGGGGATGAAATAGGGGTTGAAAGTTTGTATGGGGAATCCATAATTCTTCAAGTTAGGGATCTGAAAATTCTTATTTAGGCTTTTGGGAATAAATAAATAAATACGGGTTTGAGCTTTTTTGCAAAATCATCCCTAAAAGGGGAAAAGCAAGGGGGTTGAAATTGTTAGGTATTCTTGAGATGCACCCCCAACGGACCACAATAAACGGCTGAACGGATCGTTATTTAGAGAGGGAGAGTTCGATGGGAGGAAAGGGGGGAGAGTGCGGGGAGGGGAGAATGAGAAAGGAGGAGAGTGGGGGGGGGGGGAGGGGGAGTAGATGGTAGAGTGGGGGGAGAAGAGGGTAGAGTGGTGAGAAAGACGGGGAGAGCGGGAAGAAAGAGGGGAGAGTGGGAGGAGAAAGAGAGGAGAGTGGGGTGAGAAAGAGGGGAGAGTGGGGGGAGAGTAGGGAGAAAGAGGGGAGAGTGGGGGGAGAAAGAGGGGGAGTGGGGAGAACGAGGGGGAGGGGGGAGAAAGAGACGTGAGTGGGGAGAAAGAGAGGGGATAGCGGGGAGAAAGAGGGGAGAGTGGGGGACAAAGAGGGGGGAGTGGAGGGAGAAACAAACGAGAGTGGGGGGGAGAAAGAGGGTAGAGTGGGGGGAGAAACAGGGGAGAATGGGATGAGAAAGAGGGTAGAGTGGGCGAAAGAGAAGGGAGAGTGGGGGGGGAGAAAGAGGGTAGAGTGGGGAGAAAGAGAGGGGAGAGCGGGGGGAGAAAGAGTGGACAGTGGGGTGAAAATGAGGTGAGAGTGGGGTGATAAAGAGAGTAGAGTGGGGGGAGAAAGAAGGAGAGTGAGGGAGAAAGAGGGAGAGTGGGGGAGAAAGAGGGAGAGTGGGGGATAAAGAGGGTAGTGTGGGGGGAGAAAGAGTGGAGCGTGGAGGAGAAAGAGGGGGAGAGTGGGGGAGAAAGAGGGGGAGAGTGGGGGTAGAAGGAGGGGAGAGTGGGGGAAATAGGGGAGTAGGGGAAGAGGGGAGAGTGGGGGGGAGAAAGAATTTGGTTCGCAGATAGGTCATCTTCTAACTTAGGACATAGGCTACGAACATATTATTAAGTCATCATCATAATCATCGCCGTTTTCTATCAATGCGATAAAAACTGAAAAACTACCCAATGTGCTTAAAATTTCGTACGTAGATAGGTTATCCCGCAACTTACGACTTAGGCTTTAATTCATCATCATCATCACCACTGTTTTGCATCAGTGCAATAAAAACTGTGACAAACTACCCCTTTGGCATGAAATTTGGTATTTTTATAGCTTATTATATTACCTTATACCCCAACTTATACATACACAGTGTGAAAATAACTGTATAATAACTGTATTTTCTCTGACACAATGTTACATGTCGTATCTAACAGCCACCGCCCTATAGGTTTTATAATGTGAAACGCGGGTGAAACCGCGGGGCGCAGCTAGTGTATTATATAATTATAAACCTATCCAAACGATTCATAATTTATTATTTGTGTATTATAGATGCTGATAATTTTTTTCACGTCTGGCATATCAACCATCATGCTCCTCAAATTATTTGTGAATATATTTCAAATAAGTCCGGATAAAAACGTGAGTATAAAAACCATATTTAAAAATAATTAATGCCCACTTGAATTACATATTTTCCTGATAACACTATACAGTAAATAGCGATTATACAAAAAAACATGCCGTATTACGAGATAATTATATGAGCCACGACTCGACTCATACGAGTATATTCACGGTTCCCAATCTCAAAGACCTTATTTCTATAGCCAAAACAATATATTTCCTTGAAATATAATTGCATATAATTTTAAATAACATCCACCCTAAAATACTCTCTAATTACAATTAGTCTACAGAGAGCATCGTAAAAGCGAGTATTAAGCGGAAAATAATTTGAAATGCGATCGTCTTTTTCGCCTAAGTGAGTCACATCATAAGCGGTTAGGTATTATTATAATCATGATTGTTCAATAGATATTATTTTGAAGAAGTTAAAAAAGTTTTTTTTTTCAGAAAATGCAATCAACTATATTCTACTTAGGGCTACGTTGTCTAAAACACACTCTACTGTTGATGATACCATGCTACTACTCCAGCGTCACAAATACGCAGGCTACTATTATTCGAACTACTCTTCATGACGCTGTTAATTCTATGACATTGGGTAAGAATGTTTGATCTACAATACCAATTAAGATACACATTGTTAGACACCCAGCGTTGCCACAGCAATAAGGTACCGTTTGAAACCTATGAGTACGACACCTAAAACCTGGTACCTATTTCGTTTTAAAAATACTACTAATATTATAAACGCGAAAGTTTGTAAGTATGGGATGGATGTATGTTTGTTACTCTTTCACGTAAAAACTACTGAATGTATTTTAATGAAACTTTACAATAATATAGCTTATACATCAGAATAGCACATAGGCTACAATGTATACACTCGCAGTTCTTTTCTACGGCATGCTAATAATTATAAGCTGCTCAAAATACTAATCCTGCGCAGACAAATTCGCGGGCACCAACTAGTAATTAAATAACTGAAGCTCATTTTTGTTATGGTAGCATGTAATATATGATCATAAGTACAATGTTAAACTTATAAATGTTTAAATTGTATACACTTTAAATAACTTGTCTCTCTACTTCTTTTAGGTAAATCCGACCGTCGAAGAGTAAAGACATTTTTCAACCTCACTCGGGAAAGTGACTTCAGTTACGCACTTTGCGGCGTCATCAAGCTGAATATGTCGCTGCCTTTAAGTTACATGAGTCTGTGCACCACTTACTTAGTAATCATTGTACAATTCTCCAAGTTTATTGATTGAACTACAGCGCATTCATGTTTAAATCCGTTTACAATAATTGAGTTCATGTCTAAGTCTACAGAGGATTATTTATATCAAGATGCTTATCTGTATTTAAACACGTAGCTTATTTTTAGAGGTATCACGGATTGCTTTGATTAAATTTCTTAAGAACCATAAAATTGATATCCGTTTGAATTTTAGCATTATATTCTATTAATTATGCTTGTTTGATTGCCTTATTAGTAACAAAACACAAAACAAACCATTTGATATGTCCAACGTTTCATATTTCCAAAGAGTTAGGTAAAGTTGCTGCTAGATAAGTAATACAAATTAAAGGACACCAATTTGAATACAAAACGGCTATAAGCCAAACTAAAACTATGGCTCGTTAGCAAAATCGTCGAGTACACAATAAACTTGACAAATTGCTGAGCCAATTTCAATTGGGGCATTATTTCCACCGAAATACTTAGTCCGGTAGAATTGGACGACGGCGACGCTTGTTTTTAAAACGAAGCATCATTAAGGACGCTGTTCACTGTTATGAAGGGTCAAATAGGCCTACAAATTGCACGAAACACGGACCCTCTTGATTAACTTTCAGGGGAGCCGGTACTTGGGATCTAATAAAATAAAATTGGGTTCTATCAATACAGACTGTTTATTGTCAAACTAAGGGCCAAATAGAAAACCTAATCTTAGTTTAAAAATAACAGTCCGATCGACTTGCATTATAACCTATTTAAAGTCAGAACTCAAACTTTATTCGCTAGAATTGGCATCAATAAATCCCCAGGTTCTGAGATATAAAATTATGATAAACGTCTAATCAGCCTTACGTCGAATAAACCATTTCGTAAGGATATCTCCGTCTGCGTCTGATGAAAATGCGACTTGGCGAATTTCGATTTTCCCCGTGGAATTCTCGGCAACTTTGCTCGTAATATCCCTGAAGATTTCTGTTATAGCGAATGAACGGCCGAGTTTTGAGGGTAGGGAAAAAATTAGCGCGATAGCATTCAGTTTTATTGCTCGCCGTCCATCTCTACGAAATTCGGGGGTGACGCAAATGGCGTCGCTCCCTTTATCTCCAAGGAAACCTTGAGGGAACTAAGGGGGTTCGCCGAAAACACGAATATTAAGCCTTTGTAGTTGGGACCGGTGGCACAATAATGATATCCAACACGAAAGAAAATAAAGGACGTATTTTAATTTTTTTGAATAAAATACCTTTTTAGGTTAACTTTGGAATAATTGGATGCTAGACTTTCGATGATCGATTTTGAATGGTGACTTTCGTAGGCGTCGGTTTTAATAGCTCAGTTATTTAAAATAATTGTACTAGTATTAGACCACTAACACAATTAAAAACCAATAAACAAAATAACAGTAGGTATTCTTTTGTTCTTGTAGTAAAGTTAATAGGAACCACATGCAATGTTTGCTATAATATAAACAAAACTTCCATATCGCTTGGGGTGATGTGGGTGGAAATAATTGGCTGACAAGATGATAGAGATGTTCCTCTAACTAATAAAAAAGGCAATAATTAGTATAATATTATTCATTACTACTGTGCAGTAAAATTCACAGATCATAAGTAAACATTATTTGTTTATAAGTAAGCAATGAACAATCTGAGACTGTACACCATAACAGACGTAAAATCTGTTATATTTTACAACATTATTTGAGTTAGTTAAAAAAGCGCTTGTTCATTTATGATGCTCCTTCCTAGTCATCCCTTTACGAAATCGCCATCGCACCCGTATGGAACTTCCTCGTCACTTTCGCCCGGAATTCCTTGGAGCTATTATCATTAGCACCAGATGACGATCGTCCCAACTTACGTCTTATCTTTTATAAGGAAATCCTTTGTTCCATAATAGGTTTAGTGGCGGCTTTAGGAAAAGGGAAGATATAAAACTGATTTGGGAAAGTCCGAGGGACTGATAAGGTAATCAAATAGTAATATAGCGATCTGACGACTCTCCTGTTAACTGTCATTATGTCTGTTAACTGTCCCTTCAGCTGATTAGTGTGTTGGATGTGTGGTAGAAGATGCTTTTGTTGCAGTCGGAGCCGTTAGTGACGTACATTTTACCATCTTAAGCTACGTTTACCTGGTAAAACTAGTTACGTAGATAGTCCTTTTTTTGAGGAATGATAAAATCTATTCAATTAAGTTCGATTTGAATAGATTCAAAAGGTAGCCACCGTTTATTGGTTAAATCGACACTGATCGTAACAAATACTTCTACATGCAAAATCACTGTCGATATTTCACTGAATCCCACAGATTTGTCATCGATCTGTCCCTTCCCAAAGCCGGATCTAACTGCGCACTAAACGGGCCGTCCTCATTTACTGCCCGTAATTGGCAATTAGTGCGGTCTGCGCTGTTTTCGATATCGACGCAAAGCTACATCTACTAGATATGCAGCAGCTGTACTGAAAGAGGGGCTACTATAAGTACATACATCCCACTTTGATGTGAACCATAATAATATAGGTATCAAGTAGAAGGTGAAGACAAGAATATGAAGAAAATAGATAAAAAAAAGCAAGAAAAGAACCAATTAGGTAATATAGAAAAAGAAAGACAAAGAAGAAGATTAAAGTCATACATAAGATGTTTATATAACTGCAAATCTTTTAACAATAATAGAACTAGCCAAGTGGTAAATCTGCGCGCTTTGAACCCATCAACATTGAGCTTAAAACCTCTGCCCTGCACCTCTGACTTAACTTTCCATCAGGTCAGTCCCATTGACCCCAACTCTATCTCATTTCACAAAACAAACAAAACCAACGAATACGGTGTTGATCAAAGCAGTTAATTATACTATAGGCTTATTTAATTTGCTACAGGCATTTTATTCTACCCCCATTTAAAATATCTCACATTTTCTTATTGTATTGAGTGATTACAAACATTACGTACTCAAAGTTATTCTTAAAATTCCTCCCTCTTTTGGTGAAATTGTGACGCAAAGCTCGTATCCAATCCGTTGCCGTTTGTTCCTAATGTTACATAAAGAACAAACGATCATTATAACTATTTCATTAAACGCTGAATCACCTCCTGCGTGTGTGTTATCAATGTTATGGTACAAGAAACGGTAATGGCGTTTTTATCTCTCCCTTATCTTTGCATGACGTGAATGTAATTTCCGGAAAAAGCGTCATTTCATTTTCTACGCGCATTATTTTCGGTGTACAAGTTTTCTTGAATGATGCTTTGCTGCTGGGAAGAAAAGGATCATCAGCCGGGATGAGATCGCCAAATCCCTCAATAATAAATCATAAATGACGCGTCACGTTGTTTTTCCGGGATGGACTCCTAAACTACCAAACCGATTTTAACTAAGTTTGCACACTGTGTGCAGTTTGATCTAACTTGAAAGATAGGATAGCTTTCATCTCAATTTATAGTCGCAATAACAAAAACCTTAGCCACAACAAACCATAACCGTGCCAACCGTGGCCGTGTCTGCTAGTAATATATAATATATTATATACAGTTCCTTAGAGATTTATATTAGTACTTATAATCATTATCAATTTTTGAAAAAACGACAGTTTATAACGTGATAGGGGGGGTAAGGTTGCTATAAAAAACCTCATTCGACTAGACTCAACACAAAAGTAACTAGTTATAGACATTTTGGCCATATTTTAAAATCACACGTAAAATATATCCTAGTTTTACGACCGGAGGGATCGCCGAGGGTTGATGTTATCCATCCAAAATGTCACTAAAACATGAAATATATTTTGCTCCTTCATTTTATAAGCCCTAGGGCGGCCACATTTTATTGCCACGATGTCAATTTAACTTTTCTAGCGTCAACTAAAGTGTTTGTATGGACGTATTAGTAAGCGCAGCTTATATTGTGTGGTGTTCATGACAGAAGCCAATATTTCTAGGTTTCGTTTTGTATATATTTTTTTATTCTTGTGCGAAAAACCCTTTATGCAGTCACTTGGGTTGGTATGTTTCAAAGTCATAGAAAACCAACAGATACACGGTTATAAGGGAAACTTTTTATTAATAAGGTTATTTCTAAATAAGCTTTGTTACTATCAAATCATTTCTTTACGAGCGGAACGTCTTCTATCAATAATATTCAACAATAATGTACTTCTGCCAGAATATTTATTGAACTTGTAATGAAAAAGGAAAATATTTTCTTAAAAAATGTTGGGAGCTTGGAAACTTGCATCGGTGCCTGAACTCGCTCAAATTCAGGAGGTACTTCAGCGAAGTTGCTTAGAGCAACTTGAGCCGTCTGCACTGGTTCATGAGAAAATGTATTAATGAAATGCATGAGATGAAAAAATGTGTGTATAAAAACAGATCTAATTAAATAAAACTCGGCTTATAATAGACGCATAATATAAAAATCTACATCTTCATTACGGTGAAGGGGAAATCGCAGAATGTTGGCTACATTGCCACACAGAAAGTCCATAGTAAGAGCTAACGTTCTGTTTTACTAGTATACTATCGACCTTACTAGTATATATAGCTATGCTACTCGTATTGTGTCTTTATACAAGAAAGCTTGACACATAGGGAAAGCTTAACGAGTATATCCTATGGTGGCTCTGAATAATAACGGTACAGCTAAACGCTACATAGGGGCTAGACAAAAGCTACAAACGTCACTTTAGAATTCGCCACTTGAGATCTTACAAAAGATTTGAACCAGAGTTGAACAGATGAGTCTAATTTTCTAACTTAATAATAAAATGTACTTAAAGTCAAATAATTAGGAATGCTTGTTTGAGTAAGGCAACGCGAGTAATGACGTCCATTATGTGGAACGAAATTTTAGAAACATCTGTTTAACTCTGGTCTAAACTTTTGTGGTAGAACGATCTTTAGACGGTTGTTGTTTAGTTTTTATGGATTGTTCCTTATGTCGCCTCCCATAGTCTGAATGCCAAACAGGATGAATTTGAATATTGTGAACATATTGCAGAAATTTGATGCTACATTGAATTTAATAATGAAACAGAAAATGTGTACATGGTTATCGCAAATCTTATATCTTTAAATGAGCCATTCTTGTATATATATATATAGAAGTTCTTAAACTTTCGCGAACTGAATACATGTTAATTAGTATTTAAACGGGTCTAATGCGCGCACAAACTAATATCAAAATATATAATTTTGACATACCTCGACGTTTCGACCAAGTTACATCGGTCTTCTCGTGACCACGACCGATGTAACTTGGTCGAAACGTCGAGGTATGTCAAAATTATATATTTTGATATTAGTTTGTGCGCGCATTAGACCCGTTTAAATACTAATTAACATATATATATATAATTGGAATCTCGGAATCGGCTCCAACGATTTTCATGAAATTTTGTATATAGGGGGTTTCGGGGGCGATAAATCGATCTAGCTAGGAATCATTTTTAGAAAATGTCATTTTATTCGTGTTTTATCAACACTTAAACTTGGAAGAAAAATAACAAAAAGGAGGCGTTTGAGTAATCCCAATTGAAACTGAAAAATATGATTCTTCCTGACATCTATTGGCGAATAATAATACTACTTTTTTTTCCAAAAAACACAATTTATAAAAAAAAAAATACCGAGCAAACCTCGGTCATCCAGATATTTCTTATTAATTACTGTAGTATAATATTATAATGATACAGTTTTAGTACAGTCGGCCTAAGAAGAAGGCAGATGACGACCTCACTTCTTAATTAATATTTACGCAAAGGAAAGTGATGCGTAGAATAACAAATTAACAGTTTGTACGAGTACATGTTAAGCGAATTTTGTTGCTTATTGTACCTACACGAATCGTAGTAACTTTGTGATTCACAAACTCGTTGCCTCAGAAGTGTTCCCGTCTTACACACAAACGTGCTAAAAATACCAATTTGTTAACATACACTGTCTTTTTATTTTAATTTTGTTAATAAATTTTTCTGACACCTTTATGTCTCTCAAAATAACAAAAACAACGCGTACATACAGAAGGTAAAAAAATATCTCGGTTACATAAAGCGAAGAAGTGGTTATATTTGTTCTGAAAGTAAATAATATTATCTGACGATAGCATTTTCATATTATTTTTGTCTAGATATGTCGTATAGTGAGTCACAAAAATACTACACGCTTTCAAGGCCTTTCTCTGAAATCCTGTATTATGAAACATGCAAACAGCGTACGTGGTTACGCTTCGCAAACGTGCCCAACAATCTTATGTTAATGTATAGAGATACAAAACGCTATTGAATTAGACCTTCCGGTTATGTTCTAGGAAAATACTTTTCCAGATATTTAGGTCTTTGTGTTTGCAAAAAAAACAGTGCTTTAATTTTCTTGCCATACTTCCGCGGGCTATGCTTGCCCATACCTACTTCCGCGGGCTATGGACATAATGTAGAGTCGGCAACTGGGCTGGAGTTGTCATAACGATGTCACACATTGTTATAGCCCCCGCGTATGTAGTAGCGGGAATTAGCTAGTTCCCATATATAATTTGTAGTATAGATGATATGTATAGATACAAACGAAAAAACATATAGCGATTCGAGATCCATACATTAGTGATGTAGTAACATGTATTAACTAGCTTTAAACGGGTCTAATTCGCGCACAACACAAAGTCATATCAAAATATAAAATTTTGACAAACCTCGATGTTTCGACCGAGTTTAATCGTAACCGTGGTCACGAGAAGCTAGCTTGTTAGCAAGTTAATATGTTTTCTGTTCGCTAAAGTTTAAGAACTTCTACCAAAACAGACAGTTTTAAAACTAATTCTAAGCAAAGAAAACTTAGTAACAATGTTTGCAGCCGTATTATATACAGAGTGGTCGGTTTATTACGCACGTAGCGCCTCTTCCGCATATAGATGACACCAGGGCTGAGGTCTCCCTAGCTTGGACCGCGATTTGTCCGCACGACTTCAACCTCATCCCAGATATGCAAAATTATATTTGAACTAGCCACCTCTCACGCCTTCGCACGTCTTGCAATTTTTTCAACCAGCTTACAATATCCAACTATATTGCGGGGTCTCAGGGTTTTCAAAAAGTATACGTCAATTTTAACGGGCCAACCCGTTTTGTTCATACGCTTAATCTAGTAAGTATACCATCTTTTTTCATAAGGAAGCAGCTCCACTGTATCCGAAGCTAACTCGACATAATCATGTCCCTAATTTTTACAAAGTAGGTGGAGTGCCCTCGAATGTACCCCAAAGTGGCGTTCCCGCTAACCCATTAAAAACTGGCTTAAGAAGCTTATTGTAAAAGAGGTTAAGTGTGCGCCAGCTGTGTGACACTACAGCCGAGTGGCTTGTGCCGGAGCCTTTGAACGAGATGAACGCGGCGGCTTCTGTTCTCGCCTTTTAACGTTTTTTACGTTATAACTTCACATGATTTAGGTGTTGAGCTATGTCATAGCCGTCGGAATTTCTGACGAACTCCGACATCAGAGTACGACACATCTCCAGTCTACTTACCGGTTAAAAGTGTTGATAATGCTAAATTAGTCTTGTGATACATGTATAAGACGATACATAACGATAAGTGACGGCCAAATAGTGCCAATGATAAAGTTTAACCGTTACAAACTTCTGTCACAGCCTGTAGAGCCGTTCAACGCAAAGCAAACAGCAGCTAAAGGTAAAACTAACCAGAATCTAGCCTCAGGTATTTTTGAAGGTCAACCTTTTAAGTCACAAGCCCTTGTAGAGCTATTTTAGAATGCTCTGTGTCAAAGGGTGGCGTCACCGCACCACACAAAAACATGTCACGTAAAGGTAAAGACAGTCCCGGCTCCGGCGACTGGACGGACGGCCCGAGCATTTCCTTTGCGGTACGTACCACGGTAGAACTTGACGACAGTACTGTAGACTCACTAAAGGTATAATTCATGTAGTCACTGTCACCTAATCTGTACCTCGGGCTCAGACCCGTTTTGTGGTTACTTCAGTCTACAGCCTTTGACATAACATAGTTAGCTTGCGGTGAATATTCGGGGTCGAGGAGGTACTAAGATTTGAAACGGCTTAGCAACCGCATAGGGCGCAT
Source organism: Hylaea fasciaria (assembly GCA_905147375.1). Classification (NCBI taxonomy): domain Eukaryota; kingdom Metazoa; phylum Arthropoda; class Insecta; order Lepidoptera; family Geometridae; genus Hylaea; species Hylaea fasciaria. The sequence goes on from LR990200.1 coordinate 8,854,254, forward strand.
CGTGTTTGATGAGTGAGTTAATTCTATGCTTTATGTGTTTGCATTTATTTTTTCTCCTGTGACTACTTTTTCATTAAGTAAAATAATTACTCCTGTAAAGCCAGTCCCATTCTTGGCTGCCTAATTATACTAACATTACCAATGTCGTTGTTTGTCGAACGAACTGATCTCTAGTGGCAGTGTGTCAAGGCCGCCCCAGGAAAAAAATAAAGTAACTTACTCTCCACTGTTCGCTATTTTTTATAGGTCGTCGCCCCTGTTTATAAACTGTCTCATAAATAACATAATATACGGAGAAAATGATTGCACGCATTAGCCTCGGCCTAGAAAACCTTTTTGCGACGAAACTCTGAGGTAAACCATCACAAATTTCGTTAAATCCGAGAAAGATAAGCTGCAATACATTATGATGATGCGTGCCGTCTACACCACGCCTGTGAATGTATAAAGGATGGGAGCAATCGCTCACTCTCTTCTGCTAACGCTTCGTACAAACGAAAGAACAAAGTTATCTCACATTAGACGCCATTATTTGCCAAGAGCCTTTTTATGGCCACTCGCAAGAGTCACAAGTGTTGACAACGGGAATTTGTTTGAGACTGTTCTAAGAATGTAATTAAAACCATAATATAAAATTAAAATATAAACGTTATATATGTTTAATCCTAAAATAATAATTATGTGTCGGTTTATGTTACTTTCATATATAAAGCGACTGACTTATTTTACAACGTACTTTAACATTTTCATGAAAAACAATTAAAAACGGAGTAAAGTTGAAACGCATCGTATCATTTTCAGTATTTCGCTATAATTGAAGATCGTCTACAAAATTATTTAAACTACAGCCGAGGCTCTGAAGTTAATCATCTACTTAAAATAAAAGCGATAGTTTAGGCACAAAGCCTAAGTAATCTGAATAGGTATTCATTCAACCTTCATTTATCCCAGTAAATTCTCCTCTCTACCCTTATTATTATAGCTTTTTTACGACTCCTCCGTACTTTTTACGACTAAAATGACCGGCAGGCTGTCGTCAGACTAGCTTTGAGCTCAAGAAGAACAATATTTACAGTACAAATTGATATTTAAGACCTTAAATCCCACCCACCTAAATCTCTGTTATTTTTGCATCGTTGGTCTATCGTTCTGGAGTTCAATAGAAGTACTTTATGAAATGAAAACCAAAATTAGATCATATTATGTAATAAAAAACGAAAAACAACTAATCTAACAAAAGGAAAGAGGCTCATCAAAGCCTTCTGGGCTGTGTGAAATTGTGTGTATGAGGGGGTGTGTGTAGGAAGAAGGTGCCTTATCAATGTGTTTTTCGTTGTGTTGTTCTCAATGGTCTATTTGTACAGTATTTATCATTCTTACCACAAAAGATTTAAACCTAAGTCGAACAGACGAGTCTTAATATTTTTTTCCACAAATCGACATCTAACCCTCGCTTTTCCTAACTCTATTGAGTTACAAACTCAAAAGTAAAATAATCAGGAATGCCAAGATTTAGTAAGAAAACGCGAGTGATACACGTCGATATTGTGGAACGCAATTTTAGAAACTTCAGTTTAACTCTGGTTTAATATTTTTTGGTAAGACGGATAATGTTCTTATAAAAAATATTCTTATATAGATAAGTGTATTGGCTGCAAATGACTACAGCAGTTGATCTAGGAATTGGTGTACAGTGGTCTTATAACACTAGACTCAAGTACCGTCGATGAGCGCTGGGCTTTATATCCAAAGAGACGACCCAAAAAGAAAACAAAATCCGTCATCATTGCCATGAAAGCTAAGTTATATGTGTTCCCCTAGGTGTCCTATCCGACACAGCTGCAATAAAACGAAATGAACCCACTTCGCTCACTAGCCACTTAGGTGGAGAGCTAATGGCAGAAACTATTACACAAAGAGTACATCTAATGAAATCAAGTTAAATAGCCCTTTATCACTACTCAACACAGGGTTGAGAATATACTTTCTTTTCACATATTATTTTATCAAAATAGGTGCCTCATTTTCAATAAGTGTTTCAACATTCTAACATAAAAAGTTAACTTCGCTGGTCTAATTTTCCTTAATTTTTTCATTATTGACTGCAATATGTTGTAGGTGACATATAAAAGGCTACATATCTATAAAAAAAGAGGCACAGGTGATAGATTATTTAATAAGCCAGAGAGTAATTAAATCCAACCAGTAGCTCCCGAACTACATGTTTCGCGATAAAGCTGTGATGTTAATTTAGCCGAAGGATACCAGATGCTCTCGAGATGGCGAGCTGGTTACTTGGAAGAAAATGAACAATAGTTCTGGAGTGACCCTCGAGATTGCACGGATAACTTAATTTTCCACCGGCGACGTTCCCTTGTGACCCATTCACTTAACTATTTATAGTACCATAGGTACATACATTATTATATTTATATTCAGCAACGTGGTATATTACACGAGTATATTTTAGTTCAAACAAAGAAGAGTTATTTATTGTGAAAAAGAGACACAGAACACATTGGAGCGCCACCTCATCTGGGTTCGAAACCCATTCGATATCTGGCTTCTTTCATCAGAGAACAGTACGTAGGTACGAGAACGAAGCATACAAAATGTGCCAGGTAATTAATGTTAATAACTAGATACCTACAGTTTTAATTTCAATTAATTTGTACATAAACAAGAACGCAATAACCTTCCATGTCATCAACGTTTAAACGTTTATGCTTCAGTTATTGAGCAATATTGCGCGTACAGTGATAATTACATGCATAATTATTATTATGTAGACAATCTCATTATCCCCATTAATTGTCAGTGTTATAATTTAATTGATAGGTTTAATTTTGTTGTACTGTTATAATTGCCAAAGAGTTTTGTACTATTTCTTGAAGTGCAACAAATCCGACCACAACAAGGTCGTCGCATCGAGTTTATCGATAAGTATAATGCGTTTCGCTCGATTTCACACGGTCACTAAAACGTATTTGTCGAGAATACTTTTCAATTATAGAATTTTTAAACTATACATACATAATGTACGAGTACGTTTCCAATGTTATTCCCTAAATAGCAACATAATCTTCGTAACAAAACATAACTACATTATAATTAAATGAATGTTATTATAATCGTTGCTTACTGAATCTAAAGTCGATGCAAAGCCTGCAATACAATAATAACTATTAATCAATGCAATTTAAATCTAATGAACACCTTAATATTTTGTAAATCATCACAAACCAAACTATAATATGTGCACAGTCAAATCCAGGAAATACGTAAACAAGTTGGTTCATTAACGACGGAGTTTTGAGGTAACAAACATTTAAAAAAGCCATTTTCTGTATTGATTAACCTTCTCCCGTTTAAAGTCGGATAAAAAGTGCTAGCTACATACATAGGTAGCTAAAAGAAAATAAATTCTTCTTTCAACCCTATAGAAATCAATGTATCAGGTCCACTTTGCGCTGCAGTCGTGTGGCACTGAGGGCTCGTTGATTTACTAACTCGCTATAATATTTTATAGCACCGTGCGACTTAAACCCGCACTTAGGTCACGCTTTGCGGTGTTCGCGTCGCCAGGGCACTAACTTCACGCCGTGTATTTATATACTACTTAGACCTATCCTATCGTAATGTTACTATTGTAATTCACCACTCCATAATTATTATCATTATGGGCTAAGTTAGTAACATAAATATAAAATTATAGACATCTACGTGAGTTAGATAAAGGGATATACACAGGTACAGTTCAAAAATGGGCGTAAGCTAAATTAAAACCAAGGTTTAACTTTAAAAATATATTCCTGGATTAGCGGTATTGCCGCTCGGGGTCTGCTTTCTACCTCGTATTTAGGGTATATCAGCTTAGATTAAGCAGGATTAATCTAGATTTTACTCGCTCTCGGCTTTTTTAAGCTTTTGCGAGTGGCTCTTCATCTCTTTAATTTAAGTAGGTGAATTAATAGGTACAATAAAATACCTATTATATGAAATGATTTTATATATTAACTAGCTAAAAACGGGTCTAATTCGCGCACAAACAAATATCAAAATATATAATTTTGACATACCTCGACGTTTCGACCGAGTTACATCGGCCGTGGTCACGAGAAGACTGGTGAATGCGGGTATCACCGTCCGGAGCGGCAGGTGTTGTTTCCAACTACCCGCGTTTGATCTTGCAAAACATAATCGTCACGACATACAACACTAACAGTATCCGAAGTCCCACTTGAACATAAGTTGCGCCGTACACACTTGCTAATAACTGGATTCCATGAACCAGACAACCTAAACCCATCTTCCCGATTGAAATTTCGGTACTTTTTGATTTCAATCGCTTCACGAACAATTCTAGGATAGAAATGACGATCAGTGGAAAGGATTTTCGGGTCATGTAATTCGATCCAATGGTTTGGTCCTGAATCAAGCAAGTGCTCGGCTATGGCTGACTTGTTCACCTGACGGTTCTTTACTGCTGCGATGTGCTCCTTCACTCTTTCCGCGATAGTACGCTTCGTCTGTCCGATGTAGGAGCTACCACAACTGCAATCAACTTTGTATACCCCCGGTGTCTGGAATGGTATCACATCCTTCGCCGTCCTAACTTGCTGTGCTACTTTGGATAACGGAGTATATACAGTCTTCATGGAGTATTTTCTCAGTACTGCTCCAATTTTGTCCGTTACCCCTTTCACATATGGCATGTATACCATTTGCCGGGCGACCTCAAAGTCAACCGCCTTCTTCGGGTATCTTCGTCTGGGCAACCTCTTCTCTACTTTGTATCCGTTCCATTTAAGCACCTTCTGAACATGCGACAACTCAGCCTGCAAATGCTCAGGGTCACACAAATCATGGGCACGGTCCACCAAAGAATTAACAACAGACCGTAAGTGGCGGGGATGGTGGTGAGAAGAAGCATCCAGATATCTGTCAGTGTGAGTTGGTTTTCTGTATACAGAGTGCGCCAAGGAACCATCCGGACTCACCATCATTTTCACGTCAAGAAACGCCAGAGCTCTGTCCACTTCCATTTCAAAAGAAAATTTGATTATCGGATGAACGGACTCCAGATGAAGTCGAACTTGTTCCACTTCCTGCCGACCTCCTTTTACTATGCAGAAAACATCGTCAACGTACCGCTTCCACAAGCTTACCGTCGACGACTGCAGCACTAATGCAGACTCCACATGTTCCATCCAGATATTAGCTAACACCGGTGCCACTGGGCTGCCCATAGCAACGCCATCTATCTGAATGTAGTACTGCCCGCGATACAAAAAGAAATTCCCGTCCAGGCAGTTACGAAGTAAAACCATATAGTTTTCCGAGATACCATTATCTTTGAGCTTCTCTCTGACTACATCAAGGCATTCTTTAACTGGAACGTTGGTAAAGAGTGACTCCACATCAAAACTCACCATAATATCACTCGGTTCCAGCCTTATGCTCTTGACAATCTCAACGAAATGGCGCGAATCCTTCACATAAGAAGATGTCTTCCCAACTAATGGCTGCAGTACACCCGCTACGTACTTCGCAAGATCATAAGTTGGTGAGTCAATTTGACTTACAATGGGCCGCAGAGGTACATTCGGTTTGTGTACTTTAGGCAAACCATAAAACTTAGGTGGTTGCACAATCTTGGGCTTGTACAGGCGTTCATAATCTTCCTCCGTGAATAGTTCCTGATAGTCCTTTATAACGGTACGTATGCGTCGCGTGACTCGGGCGGTCGGGTTATAGGACACCGGTTTGTAAATGTTGGTATCACTCAACAAATTCTGCACTTTAGCGTCGTAGTCAGCCGAGTCCATCACTACAGTGGCGTTGCCCTTATCAGCCCTTAACACCAAAATATCCTCATTTTTCCGAATATTGTTAAGAGCCATACGCTCTTCCATAGTGATATTACTTTTAGGTAGTTTAGCCTTTCTCAAAATTACAGCAACATCCTGCCTGAGAGCCTCAGCATCCATTTTATATGAAACTTACGTTAACCTTTTTATCGTTATGTTTGAATATATTTTGTGTGCGTGTTTTACTTGCGTATAATTTATTACTTCCATTTCATTAATTGATTATTTCGAAAGGTTTTGTAAAATACGGGTGTCTAGCTTCCATACAGTGGCGATCGCTCTCGGCTACAATGATCGGCACTTACGTAGGTCTCGTTCTATTTCCTCGTTTTTATCCTTTTTCTAGCTAAGAGAAGGAGCTATAAGTAATCGGACCACAATTCGAGGGGTTCTTTTCAGTTTAATTTAGACACATTTTTTCATTTGCGCTCTACAACTGTAGACAGATAGATAACTCTATTGACATCAAAATGTATAGAACACAGAAAGGTCAACCTTAAAATAGGCACAATGGGCGGTCTTATCGCTTAAAGCGATCTCCACCATGGGCTGGGGCTGTATTACTTTATGCAGTTTGAACTCCACTTCTGACGGAAATATTGGAGCTCGCATGCGAGCCTCGCATCTACAATTTGATCTTCTATGTTACTTTTTATATTATACTATTTACTTCAATTATATATAATACACATTTTATGTAAACTTTCTGCATTTATTTCTATGTGTGTTTCACCTAGAAAACTGATTTTTATTTCGCTATTCTACTAAGTACGTACGTAATGATGAAAAGTGTCCCATTGAATTCTGACTAACTCACTCGCCTCTCCACGTCTCCCATTACCCTGTGCCTGCATTGTGAGTAAAAGAAACTCATTAAAACTTTTCGCCCCGCGTTGGAAAGGTACACGTACCTGCGTTGCGACGCTCCGTGACGTTACTGCAACGTAAACAAAACTTTGTCCATTTTAAAAGTTGGTGAATAAGTAATTGACGTTTTTATTAACAGAATGAGATGAAGTTTTTTGGATCGATAATGCTAACGAATAGAGATGAGAACCGTATTCGGCTAAGACAATGCCCAAATTCATAAACGTTCTGGAGATTTTTTACATTGTCAAAATAGGAAAAACCTTTTGTATATTTAAATAAAGGTGTTGTATATGCGCGGGATGAAAGATAAAATCACCAAAAGATGCGCTGACTGCTGTATAACACGTGTATCCGATAGTGTTTAGAATCCGGCCAAATACTAGAATAAGTACCTAAAAAATCGTATGCGGTTATTCGATAACATTGCTGTTTGATGAAAAACCAGAATACAGATAAAATATATATGAAATTGGTCATTTTAAATTATAAAAATATATCACAATAGCAAGATGTATCGTACTAGTTTTGTAAATAGCTTCTTTGACAGACTTCTTTCTTTTAACTTAAACATTAGTTTCTGTGTTTTATACCTAGCGTGATAGATAGCGTGTTTACCACCTTCGATTTATATCGTCAAACACAAATATTACGAACAATATTAAAACCTCTCGATACGATCATATCTATAATTTGAGCAATCCGACATCCGGCCAACCCACTCTCACTCCTTTTCTATTAACTTGCGTTTAATTAAAGTTACAGATGTGGACTTTTTTTCGTTTGACTGTGGTAAAAGGATAAAGTTAAGTGGACTGTGAGTAGGAATTGTTGAATTTTATAGTTTAAGTTGAATTAGAAAACTGGTTAATGAGGCAATTATTCTAACGAGAAAAAACTAGCCAGTTACTTTGTTTTTCATGATACCCCTTACGCATCGATAAAGGAAACGAGGAGTTTCGTATTAACTGACGAAACAAATGTATCGCGGTTGCCAAACCACTCGTCCGCAAACCTTTGCCAGGAAAAGTGTATTCAATATCTTGGCTGCGTCAATACCAGTGCTACGTTACAAAATGAGTGTTATAATTTACTTTTTTATATTGATTTTAATAGTACGCGCGGAAGATGTGCACTTTGACCGATTCAGTGGGAAGAATGTGGACACGGCGCGTTTTAAAGAACTTCGATTAGCAAACGCTACAGAGTAAGTATTATTTTCTAATAACTGCCTTTTTGTTGTCTATCTTATCATAATAATATTGTCTATTCTTTTTCTCTGTCTTTATTCTTATCATAATAATATGTCTTTATTCTTTTTTTAAACAATTGCTTTATAATTTGTAGTTTCTTGTATATCATGTTATTCATTGCTTAGCTGCTACTTTAACTAATTAGACATTATATTTAACACGTCTCGATAATTCGATAAGTGAAATCTTCTTTGCATTAAAATCCCATACAAAATTTGCTTCGAAGTTTATGATTAAACTTTGTTCAGCGAGCATTTTAGGAGTTGGTTGAAGTTTAATAATTTTCACATCGCGCGCACGCATCGCATGAGAACATGAAATAAATTGAGGGAACGCAACGCGTTTTAATTTGCTCGTTTAGAATAATAGGAGAAAAGATTTTAACAGTAATGGTATTCATACGAATAATAAAAATGCGAAAGTAACTTTGTTTGTTACCTTTTCACGGATAAACGGCTAAATCGATCTCGATGAGATTTGGTATTGAGACAGATGGGCCTTCGAGACGGACATAGAATGCTCTTTATGGCGATTATAATGTAGTCTCTTCGGATGTAGTCGCGGGCTACCGCTTACCTACCTAGATACAAGGTTATTTTTCATATTCATATTCATAAATTCATTTATGAGTAGTGGCACGAAGTTTGCAGTTAGCTGCATAATGCGCCCTATACGCACCATATACACCTATACTTACAGGCGTTGTACCATCGACATAAGAGCATGCACACCCCATGAAGGCAGCCGAGTGGATGGCACGTGTAATAACTACAAGTACCCTACCAAGGGAGCGGCGAGGGGACCATATTTGAGGCTCCTCAAACCGGACTATGCCAACAGTAAGTTAAATTAAACGTACCCTAATCAAGGGCAGCTTTGCGGCGAGCTTTTAAGTACGCAGTTTCGTCAAGCGACGGTATACCTCGCGTAGAATGACGTACTTTTAATACCATTTTATCCAAAACTTTACAAAACTCCGAGCCATTCGTAACATAGAAACAAAATACGAAATTATCATAACTTCTAAAATATCGTAATCAAAGAACGTCTAAAGCCATTGATGCACTCGAATACCTAAAGTGAAAGAAAATAATATAATTATGTGCCACAAACAATGATACAAGTACAACTAATAACCCTGTCAGATAATTAAAGAGATATTCAGTAAAGAAATACCATGAGAAATACGTTAGGAACGAGTTAGTTCTTTCAAATACATTCTAAGAAAAGCATAAAGTAAGCAGCTCACATAAATAATGAGAAGAAAGTCAGTAACTTTAATACATGAAAAGAATACATAAATGTAAATTAAGGATGCTTTTTCAATATTCTTTCGAAACATTGTTGTTAGCATTATTTGTTATTTTAATAATGGTATTTGCCGTGATTTACCAGCTATTGCATTGCATACAGTGTTTGTGAATCGTCTCTAGAAATAAAAAGCCCGTCATGATAGATTGCATCTTAGAAATAGGAAATTCAATACATCTATGCACCTATTTGTTCGTGATGATTTGTAAGTATTTTTGAATTCTTCATGTGCATTGTTATTCTGCATTTCAATATGTTAACTTTTAACGTTGTAAGTACATTATATTTACAATATAGGTACCTGGAGATTTTTTCCAGAACACTGTTTACTGGTGCCCCTCTCAGCATTTTCTATAGTCCATTAAGTACCGGGGGGAATGTCAATAAGCTTCTTATTTCATGGCGCCTGAAATTAAGCTATACCTTTGTTGGTTTACTTTTAGCGCAAGCGTTTGCAATCTTCTCTTATACCAGTTTTTTCAATACCCCCAAAAAGCAGCGCTGTAAGACATGGATTGGAAAGACTTTCTATTAGGGTATTATACGGAAATTGGTGTTATTTTGCTCTTGTTTATAGCAGGAAGGACGCGGGTCCGAATCCCGCATAATTATATTTTTGTGTAAGCCACAACAGATTGTGTACAGTATGTATTTGCCTTAACTCTGTATCTATGTATGTATATATATATATATATATATATACATACATATATATATATACATACGAGTACATATACATATATACATAAAATATCTATTTACCCAACTACCAACCCAACACTTCTGACTATTTTCGGATCTGAGTTGCAAGTGTCGCAAAAACTAAGTTGCGCATTTTATTATGCTATCAGTTTAGATTATCCTTTGAACTGCCTTTTCATAGACCGCAATATTCGTATGAACAAACACGGGGAGCCACTTCCATCAGCTCGCAAGGTCAGGACCACTCTGCAGACCACAGGACGAATTCAGGACAAGAGGACGTTCACGGCAGCCGCAGGAAACATGCTCGAGTTCATACATAGGGACGTCAGCTTACTCAATGGGTCAAGTACGATGTTTTATTTAACTGACCAGAACAACAACAACAATTGCTGCGAATTGTTTCACATTATCTTTTTATGTTACTGGGAAGCAAGAGTCGAGACAAGCGAGTTGTAACCCTTATAATAAACGTAACAGTTACAAAACTTACGTTACTTACCTTGTTGCGCCATTTGGTCTTAGTTTTTGAACGAATTTTGCAGAAGCATCCATAAACTATCCCTTTATACGAGTATATCTGTGAAACAGATTTATAAAACAACACTGATTTGTTCAGTGAATTCGAATAAACACAAAGAGATGGTCTATTTTAAAAATAAATTTCGCTATTCATTGAGAAAAAGATCAACTTTGTTTTAAATTACCCATTCAATAGAGAATAAAACAAGTTCTAAGATTTATAAACTGTTTTAGTGTCTATTTTGGGTTTTATCTTCACTGACACAAAGGTATTTTAAGAAGCGCTCGCATTTCCAAGCTACAATATAAACAAAGACACTAGGATCTTATCTATTCTTTTCTTTCTGGTAATGAAACGGCTTCAATAAAAAAGGTGACACCATTTTTATCTTTAATCACAATACTCTTACAAAATACAAAGATTCCTATCACTGAGAAAATTAATCAAATCAAAGATTGCTTCATTTCAGAGGATTACCTTAGGGAGCGACCGCATTGCTGCCTAGAGGCGGGCGTATCGGACCCACGCTGTATACCCATTAGTGTACCAAATGACGACCCCTATCTTAAAGTGACTGATATAACGTGTCTAAACTTCTCCAGAGCTGAAACTTTCCAAGACTTTGGCTGTATACCCGAAATAACTGCCGAACAGGTTAGCAACTCGCCAACTTTGGCTCGACTTGATACGTGTGAAAATGATTCCACTTTGAAGTCACATTATATTTTCCGATGTTATAATATTCAAAGGGCGACTTAAATCGTGACTTTATCCTTATACGGATGCGGTTGGAATACAGAGCGAACCCTCGGCGTGAGTCTCGAGTAGTTCGGAATTGATTCGGCACGAATTATGATTCAAACGAAAGTTGGACTGTTCACCTTTGCCTTTTACATTGGTTTTCAAAGAGATCACAGTTTTTTTACACATTGTATTACTAAATTGGTTGTCTTACCTATAAAATTATAAAAATTCCACACTTAAATGTAGATATTTCAAACTTTCAGCCCTTATATTTTATTTCAAACGAATTCAAATTGATTAAAATATATGAGTTTACTTTCAGATAAACTACCAAACTCCGCTTCTTGATTTATCAACAATTTATGGAGTTGACGAAACAGCATTAGCAAAAATAAGAAAAGGTGAACACGGTCTGCTGGTTCTTGAGAGGAGAGGGGACAGATACGTACCTCTTAAAATCAGCAATACACTAGATGTTATTGAGAAAAACAATACGACCAACATAGATAATTCAACGATAGACAATATTGTTGCCAATTTGGACGCTAATACAGACGGCACAGCTACAGCTGTGGTTAATAATATAACAACCGATAATGATGTTTGTATGCAAAATATGTTAAACGAATCGATTTGCTATCAATTCGGTAAGTATAAGCAATGATTACTAAATATTTGTTTCTTATAATACGTAGACAAAAACACGCTTAAAAAGAAACATGCGGAATATAGCTTAACTTCTTTTTCAGGATTTCCAGAAGCCGGTAACTATAACCTAAGGACGACTACACTAGGCATCTTTTTCATGCGGGAACACAACCGAGTAGCCTCGGCTTTGCATGAAATCAACCCCTGCTGGAAAGATGACAGGCTTTTTAAGGTGGCCCGACAAATTAACATAGCTACGGCTTCTAACATATTTATGTATGAACTGCTACCAACATTGCTTGGTGAGTTTATTATCTTTTCTTCTAGATATTTTCATCGATTGCATTTGCTATTTCTTGGATAACCAAAGTTCACGACAAGCAGACGTAACTTTCAATATTACCCTTAACGTGCCTCGTGCCATTTTATCACAAAATATCAGCACACAATCTGCTATAATGAATGGCAGGAACATTTACTAAAATGATCTCGTATTCATTAACAAAAGTGTGCGGGTGTTGCCGTCAGTAATTTTAGACTCAGACCGTTTGTAGATACGAACACCTGTTCTATTTCTGTGAATAGATACAGAGACCTATCACTTTCTCCGCCTCGTGGAAAGAATAAGAATTGGAAAGGGTAAAAAGGGCTGGCAATAGGTTGATATATCTAGACATTAAGAACACAAAGATAAAAAAACAAGTGCAAAAGCATTTGATGAAGCTCCAAGTAAAGGTGTGACAGGTGATCGTGCAGTAGAAGAGTTGTATAACTGTGGGGGATTCCTATCGTCGGTATGTGTTTGTAAACAAAAACACCGATGAATTTTCGTAGTGGACTGTATTTCTTTCTTCTTAGTAGTTACAATGTTTTCTTTCTTGAGGCTGGAAGATCTCGGCGCTGTATCGAACCCGAACCCAGATCTTCCAAACCTTCCTATATTTAAACAACTTTTAGCTATGGCAACTGCCACTAAGTCAAAGAGATAATCTACAATTATACATCATTAAGAGTGACTGAGAACGCGATATCCCGGTGCTCTTCACACATGTGGGAGCGAGACAGACTGTTTGTTTTGGTGCCGTCCCGCTCTCGAGGCTTTCGTCCGTAACATCCTCCCCCCGGCGCAGACCTTCGCAGCCTCCTACTCAATCGGGAGGACGATGAGCCTCCTGACTGGTCGTCTGAAGGTGCCTCCCCTCGTCCGCACTTCCGCACTCCGCACCACGCCGTCTGACCCGGGGTACACGCGTTCGACTTGGCCCCGGGGCCATACGTTTCTTGGCAGTAGACCGTCCGCTATCACCACGACGTCGCCTGGTTTTATGTTTCTCTGTTCTCGTCTGATGTCCCCGCGCGGCGCTAGGGTGGGCAAGTACTCCTTTATCCAACGTGCCCAGAACATGTTGGCTAGTGCTTGTGCCGCGCGCCATGTTCGTCTATCAGCTGCATCGCATCCTCCCACATACGGTAGGCCAATCGCCGTGCCCAACAAGAAGTGGTTCGGAGTTAGCGCCTCCGGGCTGCCCGGGTCTTCCACCGGGACGTGGGACAGAGGGCGCGAGTTCACTGTGTGTTCAGCTTCAGTCATTAAAGTTGCCAGTACCTCTTCTTTCGGCGCTCGCCCGTTTAGGGTCACGGCGAGCGCGTTCTTCACGGACTTGATCATCCTTTCCCAGGCTCCCCCTTGGTTTGGTGCCCCTGGGTCGATATATCTCCACTCGACCCGTCTCGTGAGTGCGTAATCCTTTAAAGCGGGGAGCCATTCCACGTACGCCTTATTCAGTTCCACGTCAGATCCGTGGAAATTAGTGCCGTTATCGGACAAGTAGATACCGGGATTCCCGCGTCGCGCAGCCATTCTCCGGAGAGCCATGATTGCAGAGTCAGTCCCCAGGCCAGCGATCAGCTCGATGTGAATCGCTCGTGTCACCAGGCATGTAAACAGCATTCCCCAACGTTTCTCGCGTCGGCGGCCAATCGTCACCCACATGGGGCCGAAGCAGTCGACTCCGCAATGGGCGAACGGTCTTGTGTGCGTTTTCAGTCGCATCGGAGGCAGATTTCCTTTCACTGGTATTGCGGGCCTGGCTCGCTTCGCTTTACACCATGCACATTCGTGCAGAATCCGTCTGACTGTCGTCCGCAAGCGTAATATCCAGTATTGCTGTCGTAAATTGTTCACTGTTTGCTCTCTCCCGGCGTGGTTATTCTTCTCGTGCTCCCGACGGATGATCAGGCGCGTTAGTGGGTGCGCTCCATCCAAGATTGGTGGGTCTTTCATCTCCTCGGGTACCGTAGCGGCGTTGATCCTGCCGTTCAATCGAATAATCTCCTTCTTGTATTGCGGGTCGAGCTTGTACAGACGGCTCGTTCGATCTACGCTCTTTTGCTGTGCCAGCCGCGCCACTTCTCCGGGAAAACTTTCCTTTTGCGATTCTCGGATGAGCAGGCGCTCAGCTTCTCGCATGTGTTTCAATTCTAGTCCGCCGGCGCGCCGTCGGCACTTCTCGGCGAACGTGATGACGTAAGCGACGGCTCGCACAAGCCGCTCGTATGATGAGAACCTGTTCACGTCGATCAATGGGGGGTTCTCGTTCGCGTGCGCCACCAACATTTCGTCATCTTCAGGTACGTGTACCGTTTCCGTGGGCCAGCGATCTTGAGTTTCGTGCAGAAAGGCTGGGCCCACGAACCATCGGTCGTGACTACGGATCCTCGTTACGCCCGCCCGAGTAGCATCATCGGCTACGTTGTGCGCCGTAGGTACCCATCGCCATTGGTTAGGCTGGGTGAGCTCCGCTATCTCGCTGAGCCTGTGCGCCACGTACGGAGTGTATCTCACGGAATCGTTCCTGATCCAATGCAACACGGTCTTAGAGTCACTCCATAGGACTACTTCGGCTTTCGTCTGGTGTCCCTTTATGATCTCGGCGGCAAGTCTGGCGCCTATGAGGCTGGCTTGTAGCTCCATCCTGGGTATGCTCTGTGCTCTAAGCGGTGCGACCTTGGCTTTTCCTGCAACCAGCACGACGTTGACGTCCCCATTCTCGCGCACGAATCGCCAGTACGCCGCCGCGGCGAAGGCTTGTTCGCTAGCATCGCAAAATACATGTAGTTGCTTCTGCGCGATCCTGCTGATATCGTAGCATCGTGGCAAGCGTAGGTCGGCTATATACTTCAGATCCGATTGCCATTCGCAGAAACTCATCGCTTCTTCAGGTGGTAAAGGTTCATCCCAACCTATTTTCTTTTTCCAGAGATTCTGTAACATGATCTTGGCGGTAATCGTGTAAGTACTTAACACGCCTAAAGGATCAAATAGCGACATCACTGCCCCTAGAGCTTCTCGTTTTGTTGGCGTGCGCGCCGCGTTCTTGACATCTTCTGGCACGCGATGCATCGCCGTGTTGAAAGCGAGCTCATCTGTGGCCGGTATCCACAGCAATCCCAATGTCTTCCCGTATAGATTGGCATTAGCGGCAAGCTCCTTGGGTGCGTGCGCTCGGTTTTCGTCGGGGATTTTCTCCAGCAATTGAGTTCGATTCGAACTCCAGTTCGCTAGCTCGAATCCCGCGTGACTGTGCACTTCTTGCACTTGGGCCACCGTGTGCTTGGCTGTGTCTTCATCGTCAAAGCTGTCCACCCAATCGTCCATGTAATGGTTCTGGGTGATGGCTCTGAACGCCAGCGGGTGTGATTCCCTATGGTCTGTCGCGTTGCGATCTCTAACGCTGTGCGCCAGGAACGGCGAGCTTCGTGCTCCGAAAATCATCGATGTCATTACGTACTTCCTCGGGGGTCCTACACGGTCCTTCCCCCGCCACAGGAAGTGCTGAGCTACGCGATCTTCCGGTCGGATTTTAACTTGGAGGAACATCTCTCTCACATCGGCGGTGACTGCGATCGGTTTAATTCTGAACCGAAACAAGACGCCGTACAAGGTTTGTAACAGGTCTGGCCCGTCAAGCAGCACATCGTTCAAACACGTTCCGTTCGTGCGTGCGGCGGCGTCGAACACCATCCTGGTTTTGTTTGGCTTGTTGGGATTTGTCACCGCAAAGTGTGGTAGGTACCATAGACGTGGATCGCTGTCATGGTCCTCTTCGCACGGCTCTGCGTATCCCTTCTCGAGCAGTTTCGTCACCTGTTCCGTGTATGCTGCTTGAAATTCTGGAGATCTGTCCATTTTTCGTTCGATTCCTCGTAATCGTCGGACAGCCATATCATAACTCGGCGGCATCGTGAAGTCGTCATTGGCCCATGGCAATCCCACCTCAAAGCGACCGTTTACACGCTTCACTGTGTTCTCCAAAATCTTCATAGCGCGCTCGTCCTCCGCTCGCGGTTTTCGTTGCAGGGAGACGCCCAACGCGTCTATATCGAAGTGTGCTTTGACGAGCTTATCTAAGTCGTCCTCATGTTCATCTGACTTGCACTGAAGCGTGTGCACGTGTAACACTGTCTCCCCCCGCTGGATGACGCTCCGAGGTACGGTTCCGTGGATAATCCATCCCAAGCGGGTGAGTGATGCTGCCGGTTGATTCTTCCTTCCTGACAACAGCTTTCGTGTAACGATGAGGTGCCAATTGTCGGCTCCGATGAGTATACGCGGCTTCGCATGCGTATAGCACACGGCTTCGTGATCGAACTCTCGCAAGTGCGCATGTTGAAGAAGCTCGGTTCTGACTGTCTGGCTTCCCAACGTCAAATTCTTCACTGTGCGCGCTCGTATCGGCTGATAGTTCTCTTGGTTGTGGCCCTTGATCTCTAACTCCACTACTCGGCTGTCGGGTTCTCTTTGGCTCGATGTGACTCCGTGGATGTGTAACGCTCGAGTCGGGCCTTGCGCTCCGACTATCCCGGCGATCTCTTCATCGACCAATGTTATTGTGGATCCTTCGTCCAACAACGCGTATGTGTGTACGCTCTTCCCGCTTCGGCCTTTAACTGTGATCGGACATACTTTCAAAAGCACTTCGTTTGGTCCGGCAGAGACGTGTGCTGCTGCCGTGACCACCGACTCTTCCTTCTCGGTCGGCTTCGTGGCTACTTCTCTTTCCTTAGCCGCATGTAGAAGGGCATGATGTGACTGACGACATTCTCCTACTCCGCACTGCTTGCTTTTGCAGTGGAAACGTCTATGCTTGCTGTTCAAACACCGGAAACATATTCGCATCTCTTTAGCCCATTCCCATCTCTTATCCACCGTCATGGCCTTGAGTTTGCCACACTGAGTGGTTCCGTGTTCGGCTCCGCAACAGAGGCATACGTTCTTCTTCGTTGAGTCCTCCGTTGTAGCATACACGGCCCCTCGGTTCCGTTCGTTCGCCCGTGGCTGCTGTTCGGTTCGGGCGTTCGTCGCACCTCGCGTCGTTCCTGATGAGCTGGCCGTATACACATGCCGCATAGCTCGATCTGCTTCCTTCATCAGGAACCGGGATAATGTGCATATCTCGGGTTCATTACGGCTTCCGAAATCTTCCACATAATCGCACCACTTCGATTTAAGGTGCGGGCCGAACTTCTCTGCGACTTGTCGTGCGAACATGGGATTCCGCAGATACTCTCGTTCATCGAGGCACATAATCACCGTCACTATATTCTGGACTTTAATCGCAAACGAGTTCAACTCCACGGCCGATGCCCCCAGGCGCGGTAGCTTCTTTATGTCTTCTAGCGCGTTTTCAACGATCATCTCTGGGCGTCCGTAGCACTGTTCCAACGTCCTGATTATAGTCGACGGCTCCGTTGCCGCGTACAGCAGCGCCGACACAGACTGGCGTGCCTCTCCTCGAAGGCATGCCCTAAGTCTAGCCAGGTTCTCGCTGGCCGAGAACCCGTGCAGATTAGCGCTTTCCCGCCAGGCTGCCTTGAACGGCAGCCATTCTCCCACGGCGCCACTGAAGAGAGGCAAGTCCTGGGTCTGTCTGGGCGGCGCTCTGTTCCGAGCCATGCGCTCTATGGTATCTGCTAGTCGGTCCACTGCTCGGTCCCGCGACCGGGTCGGCGTCGGCGATCTGGGGCGTCGTGTCGCTTGTTGTTCAAACGTGACACGGTTCGGTGTACCCGGTATCATAATATGTCGTTCGGGTATGTTCTGTCTTCTCGGCGAATGACGTCTCATCTCTCGACCAGTTTCCAAATGTTCCACGCGTTCGGATTCTTCGGTCTCCCCCCGTGCTGCGTGCTGCTGAAGCCAATCACTGACTCTATGCTCTGCTTCCACAGTATCTTCCAGTCCGATGACGCTCTCACGATCTGTCTCTTCACGTATCGTGGCGACTTCCATTGCCAGTCTCTTCTTGACGAGCATTGTCTGAATTTCTAGCTCTTTCCTTTGGATCTCGGCGAGCCGTTCCTCTGCTTCAAATTCAGCTTGTCTGATACGCGCTAAACCGCTAGCGGTTGATCGTTGCGAGCGCACTGTCGGCGCTCTGGTTGCTTCATGTACTGGCGCGGCGCGAGACGTCGTGGGACGCGGCGGCGCATTCCTGCCCGTGGGTGGTGCGGTCGCGGTTGCGGTTCGTTCGGTCGCGGTCGCGGGCGCGGGTGCGGGTGCGGGTGCGGGTGCGGGTGCGGTTCGCTGGTACGTGAGTGCAGACACGGAGGCATCCCCGGATGGGGACGCTGGGAAATCTTCGTAAACGCGAAGATTCTGGCTCCTCTCCTCGGCGGCAGCTTGGCTCCTGGTGACGACCATCTTCGGCACTTGATGCCCCTACCGGCCCTACCTCCCTATCGGCCCTATCAGTCCGTCAGGAGGGACCAGCCCACACGAGAGGCTGGGATATGCTCCTTCAGGGATGGATCGTGAGGAGGGGTAAGGGGGGCTCCACCCAGCAGAGGGGAACACGTACTACGGGGCGCTCGGTACCGGCTGGACTTTCCGATACCATTGGCAGTGCCTACAGTCCGGCCCCCGCACCACGTGAACCCTTACCGGCGAGGATGTGCAACTTCAGTCCGATCTTGACAGACTGGTGGTGCCACACAAAACACCACACCGCCGTGGAACGGCGTTAACCGTTGCACCCGGCCGTTTAACACCGCAAGGTGGACGGTGTGCAACAGCCGCGGCAAACCGCGTAGGGCGAGTCTTGTCTCGCCCTTAAGCACCTGCCAGGCCCGAAGACACGTCGTAGTTGCACCGTTGGGTGACCTTCTTTTTTCCTCGCGTTGAACCCGTCGTGGTCGCACCGTTGGGTGATCTTCTTTCTTCCTCGCGCCGAAACTCGTCGTGGTCGCACCGTTGGGTGATCTTCACGCCCACTGGCGCGCTTCACTGGATCTCTTCTTGAAACGCACCGTAATGTAAGGGTGGTGCGTTTCACTGGCGCCAGATAATAAGCGCGGCGCTTATCCCCCCGACGATCGACGTGCTGTTCACTTATCCGGCGACGACAGGACCACCAAATTGTGGGGGATTCCTATCGTCGGTATGTGTTTGTAAACAAAAACACCGATGAATTTTCGTAGTGGACTGTATTTCTTTCTTCTTAGTAGTTACAATGTTTTCTTTCTTGAGGCTGGAAGATCTCGGCGCTGTATCGAACCCGAACCCAGATCTTCCAAACCTTCCTATATTTAAACAACTTTTAGCTATGGCAACTGCCACTAAGTCAAAGAGATAATCTACAATTATACATCATTAAGAGTGACTGAGAACGCGATATCCCGGTGCTCTTCACACATGTGGGAGCGAGACAGACTGTTTGTTTTGGTGCCGTCCCGCTCTCGAGGCTTTCGTCCGTAACAATAACTATGCTACGTCCAAGATAGACTGTTTACCTATGCAATTTTATTGTTCTAATGTAAAGTATGTCAATAAACAGGCTACAGGAACATGATGAACTTTGGAATACTATCTGAAAGTGTTGAACGAGTCTCCAGATACATGGAAGACGTACCGCCATTGATCTATGCAGAATTTGAGATTGCCATACGGTTCTTCCATACGATGATGGACGGAAGAATTAAGTAAGTACAAGTTTTTTCTTAATCAAGAGGTATTTAAGACTTCTTGTGCCAACTACTGGATCATATTAATAGAAATATTACTCACTTTTACTCCAAAAAAATCCGTCGGTCAAACTGCCTTCTTTGTATTCTGAATTCACCTACCCAGTCACTATCCCACGATATCAGTACATTTAATAAGATATGAAGGTTTATCATTCATACTCTATTTGTTTAACCCCTCTCCATTTTTTTATTGGGTGTAGATTTTATTTGGAATCTGTTTTATTTCAGAAAATATACAGAAAAACATCACTACAACGGCGAATTTTCAGTCAGTGAAACACTGTACAGACAAGCCCTTATTGAACAGAATAGGAACTTCGAAGAAATCAACCGTGGTACGTTCTACCAGGCTCCTGGCAAAATTGATGATATACTGGATCCTGAGGTAAAAAATAAGATAAAACTTGTATTTTTACGAGTATTGAAACTCTTATATTTTCTTTTGTTTTAGCTGTTGTATATAACACTAAAGGTAATTTTTTCGTAACTATTTCAAACCATTTTTCGCAAATTTCTGGTATTTCTGACGCGATGTTGGGACACAAACTGATTTTATTTTCAGATTTCGCAAAACTACTTCGGTGACTTACAAAGGGCTCATGACTTGGGTGCTATTGACATTCAAAGAGGTAGAGACATGGGAGTCCGAGGATATAATGATTACAGAGCTGTATGTGGACTGAAACCCGTTAAAAAATTTGAAGAGCTTATAGATGTAATGGACGTAGAGGTAAATTGCAAAATAGTTATCATGCCAGCAGCTTTTTCTTCATAATAGATAATTAGCTGTGTCCTGGGATTTTTTTCATGTAAATTTCTGTTCTTCCACAGATAAGAAAATAATTATGTACTTAAGTCCCTAAACGCATGATACTGATTAAAATAGGTCATGATGCGATATAAAGCTAGATAGATAATTATACTCTTTATTGAAACCAAAATATGACTCAATATGGTTTTCTGATATTCCAAGCAAAATTCTTGTTTAGAAATCTCCAAAAGGGGTTACTGAAAATATTTTACCAAGGCGTACGGGATGGTAATCGTGTTGATTTTCCCAGTAAAAGTGTGTTTTACGCTGCCGTCCTGCAGCATATGTAGTTTTATTTTCGGAAGAAAATGCTGTGCATTCAAAGCGTCTAGTTAGCGCATACGTTTGCGACGGAACATAGGTACCTGTTTGTTAAACAGTTTAATTTAATTACTCTAGCTTCAAGTAAATGTGTCTTGGGGGAGTAGTCACTAAGAACATGAAGCTAAGAAATATTACCCTATTTTTTTAATTGGGTGTTTCTCCGAATTTTCGTATGACTCTTTTTTTTAAATAAATTAAATGAAGCGATATTATTAATTTGCAATATTGTTTCAGTGGCTTTTATATTAAAACATGTTCTTCACGTGCAAACGTGCGTTCCTAATTTCTTATAAGAAATTATAATAGCTCCGATAATGGTTGTATTTCGCTAAGATAGAAGGGCAGGACGCAAATCAAACAAAACACGGCGTGCCGAGTTTAAGAATCACACATTTAGCGTTGTTATGATATCTATTTCTTTTCTGTACAGCTTGCTGCCATAATTATTATCTTTGCTGCTATTATCTTTCGAAATTACGCGGCTTAAATGATAGGGATGTATTACGAATATCTTTCACTTTCACTAAACCGAAATCCTTTAAGCATTATCTGATCCACTCCGACCTTGGAGCGATGAGAAACTAGGCGCCTGTGTAAGTGGAGAGATAAATCTAAGTGGCGTTTCAGTCTTCAGGACAATATGTCATATAGGGAACTATTTTGCCCTTTTTAGTTATTGAACGAGATAGGACGTCTGCTTACAAAATTGTTGTTGCTTTTAATGTTCGGTGCCGTTGTGTATTATCTATGTTTAGATGTGCCGCACTATCTCAATTTATTAAAATGTCGCGGCATGACTGGCATGAATCTTGAAATTATTTATTTCAGAAAATGGAAGCCCTTAAGGGGCTCTACAAAGAAGTTGACGATATTGACTTACTAGCTGGTATCATTAGCGAGAACTCCATCCAGGGCGCCTTTGTAGGACCTACTCTGTTCTGCATCATGACAAAGCAGTTGCAGGTCTTCAGATACTCCGATAGGTTCTGGTTTGAGAGAGGTGACCAGTTTCACAGTTTGAGCATAGGTTTGTGTTTTAAAATATCTCTGCCATCATATATTCAAATATTATATTGGTATGATTTTCCGTCAAAATCAATCAAATACAACCAAATAATGCAAAAGCAGAAGTCTAATAATATAATGCAGAGAAACAATAAAGTGCTGCAAAAGTCCAGTGCAAAATGTACAATCCCAAATTGCGCCGCATAAATATTCCTGTCTGCAACTTAATAGTTCTAAAAATTACAATTCTGGCCGTAAAAAATGAAAAAAGCACTCGCATTTAACACAAGTTTTCAGGCACAAACGTTATTCACATTGCAATGGCCGCTGGAAACATTTTGCATTCGGACGGATTGTAGTTGAAAAGTTTTATTGAAAATAAAACTGGTGCAGGTCAATTGGGCGAGATCAGAAAAACTAGTATTGCGAGGCTTGCATGCGATAATGCAGAGGGCATCAAGTATATTCAACCACAAGCTTTCTACAACGTTAAACCAGGGTAAGTGGGCATGTGTGTAATTAACTTTTTAGTTAAGAGTGTAGGTTAGTTACAGACCCTAATTAGTTGGCCGGGCGTTTCTATCGACCCACTAAATTGCGAAGATAAATTCAAGTGTTGGCCTTAAAAGTAGCTGTACCTCTCCATATTTTATTGAAAATAAGAAATGTTGAGTTATTTTTGAGGCCAACTGTACGAATAACTCAGTTGGCACCCATGCGCAAGTATTTTTATGTCATTCGATTTTATTTTGAACTTGGAACGGATATCAAACAGACATTCAAATAGCGATTTCTAAACGTAGTATTATTAATCTTTATAGAAAAAAGCTTACGGTTAATGAAATAACTGGCTAATGTAATTATTGTACACACAACAAGAGAGGAAGAAATATTCCTGAAAGCTAAAAGGCCCATTTCTACCCTTAAAAATAAAACCAAATTAAATTAGGGAAGACGAGCGACATTAGAGGCCAAAATAGCTCAACGTACGCAATTCAAAATGTAATCAAGTGTACGCGAATAAGAGAAATAAAAGGCAGAATTTGAATATATCTTAAATAGGGACACAAAGAATGGTATAAGACCACCGCACACTCGACGCTTCTTGCAATAGAAATCAGCGATCCAGAAATTATAGACACTCGTCTATAATTTTTTTTTTTATGTTAATGTATTCACATATGTTATATATATTTTCAGGCGGCGGTTTAGTAAAACCGAATAGAAGCCGCCTTGAATCTTACACATTAGCAATTGAATTTCTGGGATTCCCAATATTATATTCTAGATTTATTCTATTTTTCAAATTCAAATTCAAATTTAAATATTTATTCATATATAAACACAATTACACATTGTATAATTCTAATTTTACATTGTACTTCACATTATATCTCATAAAAAAGTCCACGAGTACATCCCATAACTTATTCTTTCATGGCAATTACCTACACCATCCTTATTTTGTCTAAAATATCGTAAGTTAGGAATCCGGGGAAGGAATACAAGAAAATCGCCGACCACAAAATCGTCGACCACAAAAGTATCAAATATACGTTAGATCATATACAAGGACAAGAACGGTTGAGTCGTCAAGCACCCACCATCTGACGCACTCATGTATTATGAAAGTAAATGGCTGGTGAAATTTGAATGCCGAGTAACGAGATCTTGTAAATGTAATAACATGGTATAAATGCTGAAAACGCTTACGAGTATATACGGGTGTCATTTAGCGAACGATCAGATTTATGTAAGTCTACATGGAGGAATCTAAAACTTTAACGTTACTTTTCAGTTTAATAGTTAGTTAAATATCAAATAAATATTATTTTTTGGATTCCACTAGCAAAAGACAACAAAATAAAATAAGAGACAAAAGAAGTCCACGATCTATTCCATTAGCTATTAGAACTAGATCCAATCTCTAGGTGGAAATAAACACACCACAATTTTCACTATTTAATTTATGTTATGCACTATGTACCTACGTTTAAAGGAAAGAAAGAGCTTAAGAAAGACCTAAGTTACAATTTTAAGTCCGCATTAAAAATGAAAATAAAAACATTAGAGGCATTCATTTTTTAAATCTGTTGCTGCAGCAGTGCAGTAAATCGAGCACAAAAATATTTAAGGTACGGGTGTACGGGTATATAATTAACATGTATGTATAGCTAAGGTTTAATATTTGAGGTATACTTCATAACCAGTTTAGTAGGCTGTACACGACGCACTAGTATATACATAATAAAGGTGCTGTAACCCTATTCTTGCATATTCCAGAAACAATCCAGTGCCCTGCACCCACGTGGTCCGACCCGACCTGACGAAGTGGCGAGATAGCAGTTGCTTGAAACACAACTACTCACATGAATTAACCCACGCGCCTATGAGTTATATGGAGCAAAGACATTCAGCTGATAATTTCTCAAACTTCTTCGATGATCTGCTGTTTTACGATTATAAGCCCAATTCTAAGTCTGATGCAGTCGAAGGTCGACTGAAACGCGCGTTTTAAATTATGATTACCATTAAATAATGAGAAATCTTTTGGTGTTGTTTATTTGACTGTGGGTCACAGTGCGACAATTTCTGTCGACGACAATTTTACTACAAAGAAAATAATTGTAGGCTGAGATTTTTCATCTTTGTTCCAGAGTTTTTAATGGTCCAAGTCAACGATCTTCATTTTAACAAAAAAAAACTGTTCAAGGGTTTATTTAAATATTGTGATTATTGTGTCCTTCACAAAATTAAAATCTTTTTTCAGCGCGGTGACTTGAATTATATTGTGGGCGAAAAAGTTAAGAACAATCTCTCTGAAATTTTGAATGAAAGTAATTTACAAGAAACAAAAGAATTTTAAACGAGGGATTGAGTTATGTAAATGAATTAAATCTAAATATTCGCGTTTATACTACGCAAATTGGAAGGTACTGTATTGCCTCAAGGTAAATCGATAGGTATCTGTTATTTATTAGAGAAAAGCTTTAGATACAAAAATGTATTCTGACAGAAAATCACACAACCAACTCGCCTCATTGCCAAAAACAAGAGAATACGCTTGGCTCACAAATAAAATACAATATTGTGTATGCACGTAGCAAACGCGTACAGTATGAAGTAGGTAGTAGGTACGTATATCTTTTAGACATTTTTTTCTATCAATCCATCTTTTCACATAACTATGGTATAATTTTTATGCAAAACTGGTATAATTGTTAACCAATTCGTTGCACTGAGCTCTCCAGATCTTCCTAGTTCTTCTAGAAGGTAATATAATAAATTAAAAATAAACGCTGAGAGTTAGCGCAACCGCTCTCTTTTATTCAACGGGGGAATAGAAGTAATTTCCAGAAGGAAAATTAAAACGGAACGAGTTTATCTTAGCGGGCCTTGGTGCAATTATAACGCGGGTAAACAAGTTGGTTTTTTTAGGTGGTGAGGTAATGTACCTACCTATTTAAAATTCTGTATTAATAACAGTAGTGTCTGAGAAGTTTTCCCAATGCAAAAGTCAAGCGTTTAGAATATTATTGTCCAGTGATGAAAACGCTAAGAAAAATACAACAAATCAAACAACTGTTTCTGCGCAGTGTGAACAATAATGTGCAGATAATTATACGCCAAACAATAATGAAAGCCACATATTGGGGGAGTTTTTCCTATGAAAGCTCATTCTCCGAAGAGACCCGTACGAAAAATTAGATTCCGAAACTGAGATAACTTGGCTAGGTATAATTAAACGGGTTTTTTATCGGATTTTTTTTAACATCCGACCCGAACGTATCATTCTTGAGATGGCGTCTACAACTTTCATTATAAAAGCAGGTGCCTATAATATTGTCATGTAGCTAATGAATACTACTGACTGCGTAATTGGATAACTTTGAGTTGAGATATTAATAAATCACGAAAACGCGGCGTCAAATCTTGATTGTGAAAGGTCAACTCAGCCTAAATTGAAATGGAAAAACAGTCGGGAAAACAAACGCTAACAAATTAATATTGAGGAATATCGGGATGGAAAAAAATATTCAGAATTGGATTGGAGAATTTTAAATCAGATCCTGCAAATGGCGGACGTTAAGACAACAATTTCGTTTCATTAATTTTATTGTAGCCCAACTTTATCTACTCTTAAGGTCCGTTATTTATCAGATAAATGATAATTGGAAAAGTTTGGCATGACCTGTACGAATTCAACTCGCTATATCTAGGACTGTCAACAGAATATAATTGGATCCCTATGTGTAAAGAGTGGCAGTCTGATCACTAATAACGAAATATTTAATTACGATAAAAGCCGTAAAATTGTCGCTCTGGATGAAATTATTTATGCTGGCGGCAATTATTACTATTGTGAATTAGGTACTCCTTTTAACACCTATTGATAAATCTTTATAACTTAGAATTATTGAACGAGCAATAAGCCGTTGTTAATTAAGTATCCAGTATTTATAAATTATATTAATAATACTATGTACATAGGTACATATTATACGTATTCAGTACGGAAAGCAACCAAATCATCAAATATATTATAATTATGCTCAGATCTGCTCACATTTTTTTTGTGAATTCGATAAGCATGCGCTCGTTGAAAAACGGAATCGGAGTCAATATTTACTTGTAACAATTATCCCAAAATTAAAACTCAACTTGTAACGAGCGAGAAGTACGGAACAAAATGAATAAAGTAAATAAATCATAAATCGTATGTTTAATATAAAATTTAAGCTGTTCTGTCGCGCAACAGATGTGCCAAACGCCGGGTCGGAGAACGGAACATAACATTCATTGGAAGAAAAGCCGCGCCAGACAATACATACGTACACTGAATACGAATCCTTAAACTCCGTATTGTGTGAGTCCCACTGACTAGGAATATAATATCTTGTATGAGGCTGTTATCTCTTTATCATCTTATTTCTGACGTGGACGTTGACAATATTGGCTCGGAGGATCGTAAATTCTCATATTAAAACAAATGCTGTTTCGGTACTTATGTATATAGTATATAGGTACCTGAATACCACAGATAGCCAGGGATACGGCAGATCTCTGCGATGTTTTAATCCGTAATATGTTATGATTCTTGTATCGTATCGCAAATAACTCAGATTTTTTGTTTCAATCTAATTAGGTACATATTGATCGTTCGTTCTCACAGTTCGAATCGTTTATTTTACTTTAGTAATATCTTTTTTTTTAATTTTGTTTTCCCCAAGAAAATTCGTCGGAGCGTACTATAAAAATACAGCAGAAAATGCCTAGCAAAGCAAATGATGTAGGTACCTACCTGAGCTTTTACAACCTGCCCTATTATACCGCAGTACAATGACATTAGCCTTTACGATAGGAGCTTTTCTCATACATGTACCTTCCTGAAGCCATCATCTAAGCATTCCATTCAAAAATAACGCGTCCCTTCCGCAGTCTTGAGATTGAACTGCCTGTTCGTTCCTCGCCCACCAAAATTCATTTTGTTACTTTTTCGCAATAAGAAGCGTTGAAGTTTATTCCAGTGGTGGTGCACAGTTTTGAATCGCTCACAAGGACGACAAGGTACTAGAGTGATAAGGTATTTTGTGGGCATTCTTGTCGTGTACCGTAGCTACCGCCGAAAGGGTGAAGGGGTGCTTGCAAGGCCGCATTTTGTCGGATTGACGATTATTGGGGTCGTGAACTTGGAACGAAAGAGCTGATTTACAGCCGGCCTCATCTGAAATGTTTATTATTTCAGGTACAATCTGAATGTGTTGGTGGAGCAGGTTGTTTCGTTTGTACGTTGTGAATTGGTAAGCATTTGACCAGTGGCACTGAGTCACGTTGTGAAGCAATGATGGGAACAAACAGCGCACAATATGTGGTTTGAGCTGTGTAGAATTTTTTCACTTGAGCTCCATTAAAATTGGGCAAAAGTGTTGAAAACACAGGTCACTTCCTGAATCCGTGATAATCTAAGTGTATAAAAATATATTATCGTTATACCGATTTAATGACTGGTCGAAGCACCGTGCACTAATACCTAGGGTATAAATAGGCATTCTGTGCAAAATTTACAGAACGTCCAAATTAATGTAACTTATTTTGCGAAATTTTTATATATTTTGGGTGTGTTAAAACTGTATTTTGTAGCTTAATTAAAGACCTACGTATAAATTTGTAACAAAATCGTTCCATGTAAAGTTTTTCAACAAAAATCTCGCTTTGCGGCTTACAAACTCTAATAAATATGTCAGTTGGAAAACCTTTCTTCCTGTCAAACTAGACAAGAATTAAAAGTGATTATTTTTAGTGATAACTTCTGCCTATTGCACAGCAGCTTCAGTCCCTACCATTGTAGTTGAGTATTTTCTAAAATGGTACAAAACAGCATTCTTTATTATATTCTAACAGCCTACTAACATTTAAAATTTCAATAAAAATACATTGTGTTGCAACAATAACCAAACCAACTTTCTGAATAGCGACGACAGCTTTAACTCGCCGTAGAGCTTGACTCAATCGGCTTACTAAAGCGCTTCTTGACATATGACTATAAACTAATAACCAGCACGTGTCTTCAAAAATTACAGCACATTTTTACGAAAAAGAATATCAAGATATACAAACCTTCAGTTTCGCGGTTAGATTCATTACTATGCTATGTATGGAAAAGCCAAACGTAGAAAAACGTGATCGGAATGTACTTTGCTCTTCCACAATACCTCTGTTACCCGCATAATGTCGCGTATGTAGAACGAAAGTAACGAAATACAAATATTTTATTGGCTCTACATTTTATATTTCAAACTAGAGAACTAATACTGGTTTGTGTGGGGAAAGGTTATGAAACTATGGACTATGTCATCAGGGTTTCTTTTCAACTTGTCATTCTAGTTTCTCACTATTGGAAATGGGATATTTGCCATGTTTTTGTATTCCCGATAATATTAGTGACCATTTTAAATTAAACAGTTTAAGCTAGTTTTAGTTTATTTTATTTTATTTATATTTAATAAGGAAATGTTACTAATATTTGAATATAATATTATTTATAGCGTTTTAAATTAAATCCTTTATATATTTAGATTGTAGAAGGTACTTATATAGTTATATAGAAATTTGTATTCAAGTTAGCTAATGAAAATGCAGAATGTCTGCGAGAAAACTGGAATTACACATCAGTAACTGCGGGGTGCAGCAATAACACTAAACTATTGGAGTTAAAATCCTTTTACCAATGAAAATCACCCATAGTTACTTGTATGAAATAGATACCAAATACTTAGTACCAACCCTATTCATTTGACAACACACACAAATACAGACCCTAACACATAATTACACATGGGCTACAATATATTATTATTATATACGTAGTAAAACGTGAAGAAGATCTAACACAATATTCTCTAATCGGGTCCACGTACTAATTACGTTTTCATTAGATACTCCTAAAACTCTAATTACAGTTTTCCAGGAACATTATTTTGTCTGCGAGCTAGGTTAATGGTTTTGGGGCAAATTTTTGTGAAAATTTAACTAATGTAACTGTGTTTTGTGTAACTGTGGGTAAACAATACAACATCACTGACTTGTATGCAACATCATTGACTGACAGACTTGAATGTACACATTAAATAATTACTACTTTAGAATATCAACTCATGTTTATTTCTATGCTTGATATCCGTAGCAAAATAGCTTTATGCGATTGTGTGTATTAATAAGAACGTAAATGCGCTAATTAGCATTTAATTTAAGCAGCGCACTTACCTAACTTGGCTACCAAAATAGCGTAGGTACCTATATAATTGCATTAATCTTTTTTTATCTCTCGTTCTATTGCCATTATGTGTGTGCCAAAGAAGTGTTTCTTCTTTTTAGGATTCCGTACCCAAAGGCTAAAACGGGACCCTATTACTAAGGCTCCGTAGTCCATCCGTCCGTCTGTCCGTCTGTCACCAGGCTGTATTTCATGAACAGTGATAGGTAGACAGTTGAAATTTTCACTGATGATGTATATATGTTGCTTCTATAGACAACAAATACAAAAAACCAGAATAAAATAAATATTGGGAGCCATCCAACAAACGTGATTATATAGATAATGGTACGGAACCCTTCGTTCGCGAGTCCCACTGGCACTTGGCTGGTTTATTCTTTCCATACTTAGTACATTCATTATGCCGAAACATTTTCGTAACGAGAGACAAAATTGGAAACCCAGAACTGATTTCAGTTGACGGCCGTCCCCCTAGCTTACAAAGTAGATAAATTGTTTGATCAAATCGATTAGCAATCGGGCTTTAGCCTGAAGGAAGCTAATAGGACCTAAAAAATTAGATTGGCCACTCGTCGGTGTTAATTGGCAATTAGGAGAAATGGCTGACTGTAACGGCTCAAGGCAGAAGATAAAAGCGAATTGGTTTGCTAATTCTACATGTCTCCTCATCGTAATTAATATTTTGAGAAATCCCTTCATAAGATTAAATATACCAACGATTCACACCAAATGTCAGTTATCGAATTTAATGAACAATTACCATTTCTACTATTAGTAAAGGAAGGTGCTATGAAAATACCTTTACCGTTGCTAGAATGTATAGTCCATGGAATGAGCATAATATTATGTAATGTCAATAGATATAAAAGATATATAATATCAAATGACTCTGTTGAATCAAAATATAAGCGTTCGTGCCAGCAAATATAAGGATGTAACAAAAAAATCTACGTTTAATCGCTTATAACTGGTAACTCTTCCGACTTTACTTACAATAATTCACGTGTCCGAAGTCGAAGCGTCAGCGGCACGACACTGATCGATAACCTCCGACCAGCCCTGACCCACTCGCAATTCTAGACCAGTCAAAAGCAATTTCTAGGTTCATATATTATAGCAGTTATGATCAAATGACATAAACCATGGTAGGGCATGCATTACTTATCGCCTTTACGGTAAACTCTTGGCTTAAAAGAAAAGTCCTACACTGAATGTAACTTGAACATAAAATGAAATGTTCATAATTTTCATCATTGCATAATATGTGAAAAAAATAAACACATTCCAACTCGTTTCACAATAAATAATGAATTTAATTCACTGTCACACATTGCCACAGTTTTCAATACTGTCAACAGGAAAATTCGTTAAGCCGAACAAAACCGGAACCGTTGTAAATGTCTGCCTACCCACATATTCTGTATCTGTTCCTGCACGCAAATAGTTTGGCAAATTGTCAATCGCTTCGTTTTGACTATGCGGTTTTGCATACGAATCGAAACAGCAAAAACCAACAAACACAACGGTTGCTTTTTAAACGAACTCGTCCACTGCAATTCCGATTCTTTTAAACTCTTCGATTGTGTTCCGCTTTTCAGTTTTGTAAATAAAACAGATTTTGGCGCTTGTTCGGAGCAAAGGTTTTCGCTTCCGTTATAATTATAACGTAGTAGAAGTTCCGCACCCAAAGAGACCAAACGGACCGCTATTGTTGTGGGAATTCTGTCCGTTTATCAGGCTTGTAGGTAGAGGCTAAAATAAATAAGATAGACAGGGCTAATATTTGCACAACGAATATCTCACACAAACTCGTGAGGTGATACGCAACGCTGCTATTATGGATAACCTGTAATTAAAACTTTTTCCGTAAGTACTTAGCCGTAACACTTTTAGTCATGGACTGCAAATGTAAAGCTTAGTCGCGGTGTGTCTGGAAAGATACCCGACACTGGAATGGTCTAGGCGTAGGGTGTGGGAATTTGTGTAATTATACCGCACTCGCTGACATCCGTGAAATTCTGAATTCTAGGAATATATATAATATACATATAATATTATATACCCACTGGCTACCCAGA
This sequence comes from Hylaea fasciaria, assembly GCA_905147375.1. Taxonomy (NCBI): domain Eukaryota; kingdom Metazoa; phylum Arthropoda; class Insecta; order Lepidoptera; family Geometridae; genus Hylaea; species Hylaea fasciaria. Next base: position 8,886,189 of record LR990200.1, read on the forward strand.
ATTGGTGCGGCAGTTAACTAACAGACAGTTGACTACTAAGGTCAGACACTAAACGACACCACTACCTCATTTGAGATCAAAAGGAATGAATCGCTCATTTCAAATCTATACTTAACCCTAAATTGTTCAATATAACAATACATAAACAAACAAAAGCCACAGCAGTTCGAAGCCGGCCTAATTCGTACCATCATCTGCAAGAGCGTTCACGATAATGACCAAAATGAAATCGTGCCATCACCGCACACTAATAGAATGCTGGCAATCAAGAGATTGAAATCTGTATCTTGTTTGTGTGCAGTACTAACTACTTGCGTATTTAGTGAAATGAGGAACTGTATAGAGATGATAATACGTGCTATTTGTAGATATCTTCAAAAACGTTCTTATTTCAATGTGTAACTATTCAAATAGTGTATGTAGTATAGGTACTATCATTTAAGTGAGCCGAATGAAAACAAATATTGTAAATGACAACTATTTAATAACACAATATATTTGTTTTTAATTTAACATTATGGTTAGGTACTAAAATACTATGCAATGAATGCAAATAGATAATTAATTCACAAAAAGGGAAGTCTGCTTCATCTGTACATATAATTCTCCTGCAACTACGTAAGTTTCTTTCGAAAAGTCACATCAAATATAAATATCCATGATAAAAATTATTTTCATAGTAAATGCATACAAATTTTAATAACAACCGCTCGTAAAATATTCGAAACACCCAAACAGCTCTATACAGATACATTGGTCAGCCATATTCCAGTGGGCAATCAAGATATGTTAATAGCCCACTTTGATATTCAAAATCGTGTGCAGACACCCTTATAGTGCTCATCAGTGCTATCTTGACCACTATGCGTCTGACAGCGGGTAATTAACTATTGTGTGTGCGGCCCCTTATGGCGGTAACTTCATAGAACAAGAGCGGGGAAAGCATGACTCAAACTATTTTATGGAGAAACATCCGACTCATGTTTCCTTTATATTAGTAAATATACAGTATATATTAACATGAAACTTTGTTTCTCGAATACTACCTACATAATACAGTCAGCAAAGTGTTTTATTCATTTCAAGGTATACTGAGTTTTATGATACGAGTAACTATGTTTTGATAGTATTTGCCAAGGTTAGCATCCTATGTATAAGTTGGTAAATGGAGACTTTACAATGGGTTATTCTGGCAATAACGGCCCATACTATTTTTAGGGACTTGCCCCTTGAGTACATTTAATATGGAAGGGTTGCCGTAAAGAAAATTAATTACCTACTGACCTTTTAATTGACCTTTGCCAAAAACAAAGAGTCATGGTTGATTACTTAACTTTCCTTGCGAGAAATTGTCAACCCTTTGAAGTTTTCAAATCAATACAATTTTGTCGGTAATAAAATACAAGGGGAAGGAGTCAAAGACCATCTACTTTCCTAATATTTTCCTTATTTATTAAAGACTTCCGCCAGTTTAACTGAGCCAGCTCTTCGAATACTGCTTGTTCAAAATACTGCGTGCATATGTTCTTTTCTAGCCTAACCTACCCAGACGAACTCGTAATGATTCAAACTTGATGTGAGGTACTTCTGAATCTAAAATTAGTAACTAGCTAAATCACCTGGGCATCTCTCAGGCACGCGACCCTGCAATCAGGTAAAGCCCTTAGCAGCTTGATGCCATAGCGACTACCGCACAATTTGTTTATCCAGAGCTTCGGGACTAAGCTAATGGTTCCGTAATCACCCACCCTGGCAGCCCCACAAAATAGTTGTAGCTTTGTACGAATTATATACTTGTATAATTTTGTGGCAGATTGTTGTTCCGTTTTCGCGGTTCTGACTTTAAATGTGGAGTTCTTTGACTCACGTAACTGTTCTGTATATAATATAGACATTTAAAAAGTAACATCATCATCATCATGAATCTCCATCACTCGAGGTCAATAAACTAAAATCTACCATGAGGCTCGGTCCGGTGAATCACAATCACGTTTTTCATTCAGCGAATGACGAGTTTATACAAATTTAGTATCTTCTTACAAGAAATACATCGTTACGTACCCGCACTGCGATTCCAACACGGCATTTATGATTTCGCGAATTCGCAACTCTTGATTACGAATCAAATCACAGCACGTTATAAAGGTAAACTGTAGGAACTAGTATAGGAACACGGTAAGTATTGTGTGTTTGTATTATGTTAGGCACTCCTGTAGTAAATTGGAAATCCGTCTGTTACTGACATACCTACGTCTATCATCTATGTTAGCTTTGTTACGTTAATTTAGTTGCTAGTGATAGGTTGATTGGATAATATTTAATACCTAAACCGTGATTACATTTTGGAGTGTGTGTGTGACTTGGAATTATTGAACTATTAGTTTTTTTTTCTTTAAGCATATTCCACCATCGGACGACTAGGCTGTCCGTCACCATGCCTGTAATGGCGATACCGACACGAATAAAGCATGGACGGAATCATCAATCAAATAACTGATATATCAGGATTTGCAAACGAGTTCTCTCTCTATTTGTGTTGGTATATGCTAAACAATGAAACATATAGGGTGTGTGGTTACTGGAATGAATTAGAACGTAACATACCTATGTGGTTATAACACAGTCTGTCGACTTGTCACATGATATCCCGACACATTAGCCAAAAAACAATCCTAAATTATGATGGAATTATTGTAATTAAAATTATAAACTGGTAAATAATGCCCACCTGTCTGTCTGTCTTTACGTATGTTCGTGCTAATATTATCAGAAACTACGCACCTACTCTGTAGTGATTTTTTTATTATTTTCACGAATAGACAGATTGAATCACAAGAGATAAGAATGGTTTTCTTAAAAATTTAGTCAATTACAGCAATATCAATATACAACAATTTTAGATCAACTAAATCAATCTTCTTCAGTTCAATCTGAAAAAAATCTTGATCCAGTCCAGTGGAGTTCAATCATTATGTATAAGTTTTCTCTCAAGCCAGACACCTATTCCGAAACTGTGAAATAACCGAGTTGTTATAGATACTAATTTTATACATCACTAAAAACAAATCGAACGCTAAATGCGGCACTGATTGCAAGCAGTAGGTACTAATAATGGAATGGTAAATTAACAAACGTATAGGTACCATTAAAATTGCAATCACAACGGTTCACTAGTTAGCACACGCGATGCTTAATGAAATTCGCATTGATATTGGAAACTAAATTTTGATAAACACAGTTCCCATTTGTATACAGTTTGACAGGTTTTGTACAAATCTACTATTTGAGTAGTGTCTACTAACTTAATACAGAATACAGCACTTTGATTCCCAGAACAAATATATACCTTGTTCCTGAGCTCACTACCTAGCCTTATTATTAACTTAGAAAATACACACACGGCACAATTATATATGTGTTATCCCTGTTATACCCTACAGCATTACAAGATAACAGGTTAGATACATCTATCCTGCTATTGCAAAAGTTAAAAAGACCAATAAGAAAAATACAATAATATTAGCGAAATGATACTCGGCAGTCGGCTACAGGCTTTTTGAAATTTAATTTCAGTATAACACCCCATATAGGTCACACTTTATATTATGGGCATCTCGGCCAGCAGAGCGATAACATATCTATTGCAAACTGTTCAGTTTCAATCAATCAATTGAACATGCAAATGTCAATCCGCTGTATAGTGCCATCAAGACATCTGAGGAGGCTTTGAACCATGCTTTGAAGTTTAGGTATGTTTGAACAAAGTGTTGACAAAAAGGAACTAAAGAGGCTACTTATTGGACAAAAATCATTTTATTGAGGTACTTTTTCAGTATTTTCGATGATGGCTCTATGCTTGGATGAAATATGTACTTCATCCAAGGCTCTACAGGTAAGTAATTGGCAGGTTGAAGTTGGAAATCGTGTGGAATAGGTAGTTATAGGAAGTCAATGTGTTTCACATAAAAACAAATGCAAGCGCACTCATTGATCCACTCTATTTTAACGGCCTGATCGTTAACCAACAAAGAGTGAGAAGAGTAAAACTACTCCATCTTTGACCATTAAACGATAGAGGGGTGATTTTATGCCCAGTACAGATGCCAACAGGATCACTGTAGGATGAGATAGCGGCCATATTACAATATCTACACTAATATTATAAAGAGGAAAACTTTGTTTGTTTGGTTGTAATGAATAGGCTCCGAAACTACTGAACCGATTTGAAAAATTCTTTCACTGTTGGGAAGCTATGCTGTCCCCGGGTGACATAGGCTACCTTTTATCCCGTAAAAATTAATGGTTCCCGCGGGATAGTAACTAACGCGGGTGAAACCGCGAAGTGCTACTAGTTTTTCATATTTTTAACACTTTGTACAATCAAAATCTATCGAATTTGTATCGCGGGTGAAAATATGAAATGTGATATAAAATAAAATCGCACATTGAGTATTGTTGTCGCAGCTTTTGTTTTGCATACGAGTACTTTACTTGTTTACAAGAGTGAGATATTATCTTATCGAGTAATCATTCGTCTCCAGTACGTATGTTATGCTGTTAACATCATAAGACATTTAAAAATCTTATGATGTTACTTGAGTTAAACTTTACAGTTGTTATATTGCATTAGTACTTTACTTACCAAACTGCATCTTAGAACATCTCGCTTAAAGTTACCGAAACTTCAAAGATCAGTGAGTGTCTCTAGTGGCCATCTCGAGCCGCGAAGTGGCCGTTTGGGGGACACCGCATCACTCAACTTTGATTGCAATTGTAGCTGTTACTTCTATTTCACTAGCAAGTTGTATATCTGTTGTGTTTGAAGATTCACAGTAGTTCATTTGTTTGATGGCTTTAGTTCTTTCAAACGTAGTACAAAACATAAGTTGTTGTTGTATTGTTATATTAGTGTCTATGTTTCACTGTTGCGTAAGGAGATCAATGTCATATAGTATTATTATGTCCAAAGTCTCTCTTAGTTTTTCATGCGGATTCAAGAATCTCTTCGAAATTAAATTATTCAGGTTTCACACAATAACATATTATAAATTAGAACTTAGCAGTTTAATATTTAGACGGGAGTGAGTGGTCTTATTACTTGTTTCCTTTTCATGTTACATAAATAACCCTGAAAACGTAACCCTTCTGTCGGAGTAAACGGGGCTAAAAGTAAATGCTATCAAGAATTTGGTACTTTGTACACATTTGGTACAAAATTATCTTCGAACGTGATGGAATGGAACCATGTACGATTGACATACGTGTCTACTGAAGTGATTGATTGTCTACTGGATAAGAAAATATTGAATCTGTCTCTCTGATCTATTTTACTCACAATGCAGTTAGACATAACAGAAAGTCTCTAGATTCCGCTCCTGAAATTCAGATTGGAAGCACTGAAACAGACGTACGTAATTCCAACTGCAATTGAAGTTTGGTAATAACTTCGCTCCAGATGACCATTCCACTTAGTTCTGAACTTGGACTAGCTGGGACTTGTCTACTTAAACGCTAGGTGGAATTGCTTCTCTATAGCTTATAATAATATCAGCTTGAAAGATATGAAGTCACTACGGGACGGGTTAATTCTCATGTTAAAAAGGAATAACTTTAAATTAAGAAGGACTTTTGCATTTTTATCTATTGCAAAGGTGTCATAACAAATACTGGTATCAGAAAGCACTAATACCTCATTTTAAATTGATTTACAAGAATACGATCGATCAATCTCACAAAAGCAGAAGTTCCGGTCCAGAAAAGCTGCACCGGTACAGAGGAAAACTTATATTGTTCAATATACTACGACGATTCTTTGCAATATTTTCTATTCTCAGTATTCTTTGTGAAGCGAGATAGCACTCCAGTTTCAATTGTACACTGTATGTGCCACGTGGCTCAGGTGATACCTCGTCAACCTTTGTCGCTTTACAACACTTTAAAAATTCTATTGGCGTTCCTTGCGATACGTTTCGAGTTTCTGATCGTGTTGCACTGAATCATACATAACCACTTTTTATGGATCATCTGAGTATTTTAACTGTGGTTCATCTACTTCTTTTGCGATGCTCTTGAAGTTTTCAATTGCAAGGATTTAGTTTTCAGTTCGGCTTTTGTTTTTGTGTATTTTACTCATATCTCTTGGATTTCTGAAGCGATTTGGTTTACTTTTTTTTTAATTACGGTACTTGTCAAGGGCTATAAGCAGACTGTAAGCCTTACGGTTTTTGGTGCAGTAGTTTTAAGTTAATCCATATTTCGAAGTACCCCAATAATTATATTATAGTATTTTGTTATATGAATTACAAATTAAATTACACTAACAGCACCCGCAGCGTAAAAATTTAGAGCATGTAATTAAAAATGCTTTCGAAGTTTACATTAGGCAATAATGTTCTAAAAGTTTATAAATTTCGGTCCTAACTTTAGGTACAAATAGTTTTTAAGTCTCGAATGGAAAATTCTCAATGAGATTGCAGACTTCGCGCAGACACTCCCAAACCGCAGCCAATCCCAACTAACTTAAGTAGAGTTTCTTGTACGACACTAGCCCGTATTAATAAATCAAACTTAGCTCTGAGAGTTATCTTCAGTGTGCACTTGCTCTTTCGTTCTATTTAATATATACATCTTAAGTTGTAGATTAGGAATAGAAACTTACATGATATCTGGCAAATTAATAAATGAGCTGAGTGCAGCGGTTAAGTGCTATCCGATTATGACACAATTGACACATACAAGACAGTATCTAGTAGCCAGTGCTACATCTCAATATCCATTTATGAAATAGCAACGATTTCAAGATGCATTTTGAGTGTGGATCAGTTGATAGCGCACTTGGTAGCGCTATTGAGGTTCATTTATTAATACGGCCCTGAGTTTCTTCTTGTTGCTGATTCGAGCGGTAGGGGGGGTGATAAACGTGTACAATCTACTGTAGCCGCATTCCCAGGAACTCATTACAGAATTCCTGACAGGACTCGACTACAAACAATCAAGGTCAGTGTTACGCTGAGCGGGATGAAAAGAGTTGCGTGTGGCCAGTTGCAACATTTAAAAGGATATTATGAAGTTGAAAAGTTTGGCAGTTAGTGGTTGTGGTTGGTGGGTTGGTGATTTAGTTTGATTGTGTATTCCTCTGTAATTTTAAGCTAGTTACTAAAGAGCACAATATACCTAGCTGAAACACGTTGACTACACCCACCTATATGTTAAACATGGGTTTTCCCAGTACATTTAATAGCCATTGCTATTGTTATTTAACGTGGAAAAGCAGCTGGTGTTATCTGCACCAACTTTAGTATAAAGTTTCGGTGCGTTTTTTTTCAATAAAGATAATATCACCTTCTACGGGAGATTCCAGTAAACATTTAGGCAAGCATGTTGATTTATCCTTTTGTGGTCGTGTGGTCTAAAACCCAAATTAACTATATTCGGCTCCAACGTCACATGAAATCGAGGCCATAATATGTTTTATTGCAAGTGAAACTGCCGTAGCGCTTTCCATCAGGTGAAAGCACTTCTTCTCTGTATTCAGTAACGTTAAAAATAAAAACAATATCATTATTAAGAGAGTAACAGGTTTCCAGCGAGTCCATCTACGCGGCGACGTAATAGCTTCACGTCAAGGGGTAATCTACTTTGCACTCTATTGTACTAAAAGAATGCAAGCAGCTTGCAGTACAAAGTAAAAGTTGCAAATAGAAAATATGCAAATTGGCACTGTTTTTATTTTCTAATCAAAACCAGTACCTACCATTTTGCATATTTTCTCAATGAAGCCATAATCCTGATGGAGAACAGCCTTAATTGCATCCCGCCGAGTGTAGCACCGGATCGTCCAACCGCGATGCTAACTAACTTTGCTCTCAGCCGCTAAAAACCCTGAAAATGATGTTTCAGAATTTCATCACAATAATGGAGTCATTTGAATAATCTGACACTTAATTATTCATGAGCTCATCATATTGGTTGTTGTTCCACATACTTACTCAGTTTCAAAGGGAGCGGTGTAACATGAGGAATTGATTTGAGGGGGTTGACGGAATGCGTCTGTTTTTTTAAATCATATTTGTTAATCTGTAAGAAATACTAAAGAGACATATTTAAATCAGTTACAGTTTTTATAACCATACTGCCAGAATTAAATCAATGTTGTTTATTTTTTCATACTTGACGTAACATAAAATATTTATTTGATCTCGAATATTATTCATAGACGTGGTCAATGGAGACACTATTGATATCATACAAAAGAATTCGTATTCATCTTTGTTGATCCATTATTTTCAATATCCGATCCCAATCTATACGACCACTACAATCTTTATCAACAATACATTTCTACAATTTCATTATCATATATTTTTCATTATTTCCTATATTTTTCAGAAAGAAAAAAGTATATATTATATGCCCGTCAATTTAGTAAAAGACACCGCCAATAGTGAAACTCGCTTTTCTAAGGGATATTCTCCGAAATTTTCCTGTACATGATCCACTTTTTAGCTTGACTGGTTCCTTATATTTACTGGTATTTTGAACTACATACGGTTGATTTGCTCCCTCTGTTCAGTGTTCATAATCAAATCTGAGAGAATATCCGAGTTCCAGACTGTCATTAGTAAATTATAGTTTGTTATCAAACTTAGCACCACGAGGGCCTAGTAACTAGCGTAAGTACACGAACTCATTATTAATCTGTGACACAAGGTAATTAGTCTGAGCAAAGTTCAGCGCGAACTTAAACTCGCGAACTTGATATTAATACTCTCCAATTTACTTGAAGAACTTCGTTATCTGAGACTCTTGAATGGCTTAAAGATGCTGTAGATAAATACACCTGTAAATCCGATACGGTTTTCGAAACAAACTTCTAGTTAAGTGAGCCTATCGACATGAGGCGCCCAACGTTTCAAGTGGCTAGAGTTTTGATGTAGGTGATGTTATAATTTGAGTAATAGATGGCTTGAGACTAAGGATTTACATAGATATAAGATCTTCATTGAACACCAGATTGATGATTAATCTACACTAATATTATAAAGAGGTTATGTTTGTGACGTTGTAGGGTTAATCTCTAGATCTACTGAACCGATTTCGAAAATTATTTTACCAATAGAAAGCCACGTTATTGGTAAGAGTCATAGGCTATAATTGTATTAAACCGGAAAACGAAAAGACTTATTAGTGGTAGTCGGATTTGCAAAGTAAGTCGGGGAAAAACGGTCCAACGAAAACGTTTCTTAAGAACGCTGCCTTAACAATGAGAGATAATTATATGATTGTATTTGAGATAAATGTTGTAGAACTTGATAAACAGATGAACTTGATGCCTACAACAAAGTCATCGACCATGTCGTAATCACAAGTAAAAAATTGTTTACTGCCAAACGTAGTGGGCACGTAGATTCAAATAAATTGCTCAGAAATGGCCATCTCACTGAGAAAAAGGGAATACATAATCCATCCTGCTGACTAAGTTGGCCGCCATCGAGTGATATGTGTGATAAGGCGTACTATGACACACCTATTTTCCAATAGGTATTTTATATAATAGAAGTCCGAGACTGAGACAACACGCACGAAAGTTAATTATACCTACCCTCCGCGATGACAAAGTATCAAAGCGATAAAAGTATCCTCTATAAAAAACACTGACAGATTTATCGGCGCAAACATATTAAACAGAAATGAAGCTATTTCAGGCGAGCAATATCCTAAATAAGCAGTATTTTCCACGATACTTGCAAAAAGCCGTTTTCATAAAACAAATATTAGTATCGATGTAGATCGCGGGCTGTCAGTGTGGTTTTTTTACGAGGTCCGTAAAAAGCCGGGTCAGGGAATACATTTATGTATTTCGGAGCGGAGGTCTGGTCACGTAACGGCCGCCTGTGATACCAAGCGGAACGTACCTATGAAGGTAACGCTAGTGGTAACGCTTTAAAAAATATACTGGATCACTGCAGAACGGACGGACATGGAATGGACTTTAGGTTACCAACTTGTAAAGTTGGGCCTCTTAACAAATCAAAACTATGAGTAAATGATATCTACTTTGAAAATAGTATACTTTCTCAAACAGTGAAAAGTTCATTATTATTTACGTGATATGATAACAATAGTGAGGGGAGGCCTTTGCCCAGCAGTGGGACAGTTACAGGCTGAATTTTTATTATTATTATTATGATAACTAACAAACAGTGAGATATAATTTTCAATAAAGTTATATTTTTGTTCAATAGTCTACTCGTATTGTCGTTTGTCTACACCAGTTTTTTTGTCATTTCGATAAGTACTACTTTGTAATAGAACGTATAAGAAATAGATATTGTTTATTTGTAAGTGGCTGCAAAAGGTTTACGAACTCAAACTGTTGTTGCCTTTTGTTTGCCAAATAAATAATTACGGTCCCGATCGGTGGATCTAGATAACCTGCCTTCGAATTAATTATCGGGCATGTTGATTTCCTCCCGATGTTTTCCTTCACCGAAAAGCGAGTGATAAACAATACACAAAAATGTTTTCGGTACAGCTTGAGGCTGAGTCACGTCGGACATTCCAGCTTAACCTGTTTCCACTCCACGCATCTACCATCAAAGCAACAACAGAGCTGATATCTGCACGTCACGGCCACGAGGAGGATAGAACGGTTGTAACTCCCGTTACGTTCACACGAAGGAAGAATACTGATTTAGTTTAGAAAACGAATGATTGTTTGAACTGAAGTGACTATTTTGGAGCTTTCTTTGCAATACATGCACATGTATTAAACCTTGCTAATAATATATGAACTATTTATCGTGTTAAACTCTACCCAGTTAAGGCGTAGCATATTTTATACTGATTAGAAGCAGTGCATAATCTGGTCACTCTCACTCCAATAATAATATTTGACGAGCTAGTTAAACTTAACAGTTTATTTATTTGCAGTTGATTAAAAGCTTATCTCCTCAATCAATAAAAAAAACAGCAATGCCACACGAAGTAACGCACAAAAATCTCAAATCATATCATCATCTACAATCCATATCCGCCCGCTGCTGATAGCACGGGTCTTTCCTACTTTCCTGAGGTGGACGCGTAGCGCGCGTAGCACTGACCTCGTGCGCGGCGGGGTCGGGCGCGCACGGCCCGCGCAGCAAGCGGTGTAGTACAACAGATGTACTTTACTGTACGTGTGCAATAAAATTGTACATCGGGATGCAGTGCGGGCAGATGCACCACGGCCACGGCGGCGCGCTCGTAGCACGCGTAGCACTGAGCTCGTGCGCGCCCACGGCGGCGCCGCGCTCGTACCGCGCGTAGCACTCACTACGTTTCTTTAGAATGTATGCCTACGTAATAAATTTAACATTTCTGGGACGAAACTGAACATCTCACTCTGTTATATATTGTATATTTTTCTTAAACTTGTGTTTCTGCAGGCAAATTATGCAAACACAAAAACGTGTCATTTCGTATTCTCCCCAAAACTGTCCAGGAAGTTTGAAGCATCCACCACTTCAGTGAATCGTGACTAGACTACTGACTACCTGTCCGACTAGAACTCGACATTTGTACTACTTGGACAAAAACATTATCCATCTTCGGTCGACGGGTAAAAACCTTGATATATTTAATACGTGACACATAAATCATACGATGGCAAAATTATAAAAGATACCCTCAGAAAGCAATGCAACCATTTACCAACGAAGATTTAAATATATCAAAGCCGATAGACGGGTTTACTATAAACATACTCCAACCCTTATGCGGTGGCAAACTGACAGTGGATTTGGATATCGACGCTTGAAAGGCAAAACTTACTAAGCGCCATAGAGCAAATTTTACAGGAGAGTGATTTAAAGTTCAAAATTTTAGAAAAAAAATCGTATATTCTCTCGTAATTGTTGGATTTAAAAGATTTTAACAGACATAATAATATTTTTTTAATAGCTATCCACCATATTAATAGCAGTCACCTAACACTGATATAGATAGTAGTTTATGTCGCTTAGATAAAATTTACCTTATTTCATAAACAGGTAAAATTATCTAAGTTACCACTGAAAGGTTTGCAGTAACAAGTAAAAGTAAACAACGTCACACAGTTTGGAATTTCGATACAGGAATATGTATCTAACACGATGTTATCGTTTATAATAAATCAGGTCAATTTATCTTAATATTATGAAATGTGATTTTTATCTGAAGAAAATATATCTTAGTCAAAGAAATTACTCTAAACCACCCTCCGGAACTGATAATTATTTAACCAAAGTATTCAAAATTATATTCACATGCGGAAATAAATGACATAATTATCTTTTTATTGTACTAAAAACCTTTATTAATAATTAAAAACTGAATTCAAACGTAAAATCCCTCGACAAAAATATGATATGGCACGTCATCTTTAATCTTTTGACGTGGGATATAAAAAGCAAATCCCTTCGGATTTTAAGATGTCACGTATTTACTCTCTTTATAAAAACAAAGGAGATCGAGTAGACTGTAACTCGTACAGGGGCATATCGCTACTCTCAACCGCTGGATTTTTTTTGCCAGAGTGCTTCTCATCCGGCTCACTCAAATGTTCGAGGCTCTTCTACTCGAGACCCAATTTGAATTTCGTCCTAGTAAAGGTACCTGCATAGCAATGTTCTCGTTATGAAAAATCCAGGAAAAATCAGAGAACAACAACAACCACCTCTTCTTCCGTTTGTTGACCTGGAAAAGGCCTTTGACAGCGCACATCGAGAGGCACTGTGGGTAGTCTTGGCAAAACTAGGATGTACGGATAAGTTCCTCACAATGCTAAGGCTTTTTCTTTACATGATGTATGACATGAGGTGCTGTGTGGCTGTGAATGGTGAGCAATCGGAATAGTTCACAGTAACTTGTGGGGGCTAACCAAGGTTGTGTGCTGGCGCCTACTTACGCGTCAGATCGTGTATCCCTAAATGTGCAACTAGGCGGTGAAGTTGTGAAGTAGGTAGAGAAGTTTAAAAATCTAGGGAGTACAAAAATAGCCACAGATTGATGCGGAGATAAACAGCAGAATTGGTGCTTCATCAGTTATTTTCAGAAAACTTCGGGTCAGGGTATTCCGATCCCATGACATTAAACTTAGCACCAAAGTCAAAGTGTACATGGCTATTTGTTCTGCCAAATTTTTTGTATACCTCTGAGACGTGGTTCTTATACCGCCGTCAGATACGAGCGCACGCTCGATCGATTCAATCTCAAGGGCCTCCGCGACATTTTGAACATCAAATGATCAAATTATGTCAGGAATACAGAGGTGCTACAACGAGCTAATATACTCGTATCTGTGGAATGGAGGCCTAGGTACCTGATGTGTCACCATCTGCGATGGTGTAGGTAGGCACGAATCTCGGATGCCCAATGAGAGAGTGGTTGAACCGCATTTTCTTTTCTGAGCTCCAGGATGGCAAGTGGAAATGTGGTGGGCAGTTCCTCAGGTACAAGGACGTTCAGAAAAGATATGTGAACAAATGCAATATTGAACCCTCTCATTGGGAATCACTAGCAGAGAACTGTCTTGAGTGGCGGTGGTGAAGCGTAATGTTTACGCATTTGAAAACGAGAGAAGGTGTGAACTAGACGAGATACGAGACCAGCTGCTAACAATGAGACCGCACACACACCTGCAATTTAATTACTTGAACGGTGCTCTAACATGTGCCCATTGTGCTCGTGTATTTACCGCTAAAATAGGGATTATAAGTCATATGAGAGCTATAAACATCGAGAAAACAGAAACAGTAACATAAGTCGCCGTTACTGAAAGCGGCATGGATGACTATTATTATTATATTGTCACCAAGCTTTCCTTTAATTTTATATATTTTTTCATTATTTGGTCTCCTGACGCGATCACAACGTCACATTTTGATCAAATCAAAATAGGGCCAACGAACATTATTTTTTTTACTTTTTAAACGATTATTTTGTGTCGAGGCTATCTATTGTTTTTATTTAATTTATAATAATAATAATAATAATATGAATAATAATAATAATTTAATTTAACTTTTTTAAATGTAATAATACATTTAGTTCCTATTTCAATTATTAGATCAAAATATATTATTAGTAACCATCTACCAAACACGTCATACTCATTGCGACCATTCTTATGAGCCCAAACGGAGACGATTTGAGACGAACGTCCTTACTAAGCGACGCCCGGCGGCTGAATTTCATCCTGCCGATGCGCGGCGCGCGATATTTGCGCATAGTCATGCGACGTATTTTGAACTCGCGCAGTTCCTAAGCGACGAGAAATTATATTTTTTGCACGAGTAATATTATCGAGGCGCCATACTTTACCACCTAAATAAGCTGAGTAAAATTATCTAACCGACATTATTATTAGAAAAAGTTCTCAAGTAAAAATATCCAAGTATGAAATAGCAATATAATGTTAAACAAGTAAAAGTATCTAAGCTTCAATATTTTTCCACTTTGTATCAGGTAAAATGATACAAAAGACACTGTTACCAAATGATATTATAAGGTTATAATGTATAACCATACAAATCACAATTATTTTGGGTGGGTACAATACACTAAGTGGTTTCAAAGGGAAATCTCAAAACAAGTAAAAATATATAAATGCAAACAAATGAAAAAGTAAATACATGAAAAACCGACTAAGTTCATATTTCCAATTATTAAAATGGCATAAGTGCTAAATATCCTTAAATGCTCTTTTTTTCAGTCGGTTAGTAAGCACAAGTTAGGCGATTTGATGGAAATCACACACTATCTAAGCGACAAAAAACTCGTCGTAGAGCGATGAAATCTAGACTAAACGACGCAGAAAAATCTAACGATTCGAATGGTATATTTAACTCATTTCACGTATTTCTGTCGCTTAGGAAGTTTTGCCTTTCAAGCGTCGATATGATTGGATAAAAGTTCCACAGAAACGTCAAAAGCAATAGGTACCTATCACTATTTTTCGTAGAATATAATATACCAATATTTAGTTCAAAAAGGGTTGTATGAATTTAGCAATATGAAAATATATATGTCGCCGCGAGGACGAATCGGGCGCTTTCGGGAATCTCCGTCATGAAGTCAAAAAGACATTGCTCTATTTTAAGATTGATTTTTGATCAAATTTAATTTGTAAGCTTTTAATAACGTTAAATATTAGGATTAATTTGATTTGCGTTGTATCCAGTTAAAACCTTTAAAATAATTATCAAACGTAAATAGTTCTGAGTTCGACCACATCCGAAAGTCATTTCAAAAGTAAGTTTGTTTCCAATTAAAATTAAGATTGCTGTAACGCTGATGTACGAACTGTGATTAGCTTCATAATCTTAGTGATGATTTTTAAAAGCCTTATGCTTAGTAATTACTAGTTTAAATAGCTAGTACTAATAGTTTAAAGCCGCCACTAGCGCCACCCGGACTGATAACTTGAAAAACTGGGGGATCAGACGGGTGGGCACGAAAATGGCGGCTACGAACGAAGAGAACTAGTTGCTCGGCTTCACTTTGAGTCGGATTTTCGAGGTGAAAGCATTGTAAGTAAACCCTTGTTGTACTTCAATAAAATAATCAGAATTACCAGTGAATTATCTTCTTTTATTTCAACTAAATTCTAGAACAATGGTTGCCTAGTTACCTATATTGTATTTGCAAAGCCGGTGGTCCATGAGGCCAGCGGTTTTGCACGTTTTAAAAAGTGCTCTCCAGGTCATTACTCCACATCAGAAGTGGGATAAAAACACCCTTTGCTGTCCGTTCATAATGATTTTCAGGCTATCCAGATCAACACCTACAAAAGCGTCGATAGGCCGATCATAGGGATGGATGCCCCTGAGCCGAATAATGCAGCGCCTGGTGCGCCGCCAGTATCTACCCCACGTGCAGCGACGAGTGGACCTGCTACGGACCCGATGGGAACGCCACCGCCGCTGACATCACAATCTGGTAATGTAGTACCTCCAGAATTTTTTTCTCATATGATGACAATGATGCAGCATATGAGCGACCGGTTGTTGACGCAACAGAAATCGGTTGAAAAAATCAAGATTACCGACGTGTTTCTGCCTTCGTACGACCCGGACGGTAACGTCGGAGTTCGCGAGTGGTGTAATCACATCTCTACGGCTAAAAGTACATATAAACTCACCGACTATGATATCCGCATGAAAGTAGCCAGCTTGCTAAAAGGACGTGCCAAAATATGGGCTGATAATTGGTTAGTCACGACATCAAGCTGGGAGGAGCTTCGAGAAAACATCGTCACTACGTTCGAACCAGAGCATCGTTACTCACGGGACGTACTCAGGTTTAGAGAACATTCCTACGATTCTTCCAAAGATATCGCAGGGTTTCTGTCACAATCATGGCTGCTGTGGAGGCGGGTCACGAAAGATAAGCTCGACAACAGTGACGCTGTAGAGGCGGTGATTGGAACGGTGAGTGACGAACGTCTTCGTATTGAATTAATGAATGCCAGAGCTAGCTCAGTGCCTGAATTGATATCTGTTGCCTCTTCTATTCGCGTCAAACGCCCGAACCAAAGTAATACCAACCAACCGCCCTTGAAACGCCCCAAGGTTACCGTTGATTACCGAAACCCCCTCTATTGCACGTTCTGTAAAAGGAGTGGCCATACTTTTAATATTTGTCGCAACAGAAACGATTCAAATGTTCTAACGACCGAAAAAAGTTCTGCAACGTCATCTACTACGATGTCTAGGCCGAGTAGTGATAAGACTTGTTCATTTTGCTCAAAACCAGGTCACACATTTGACACTTGCTATCGTCGTGAAAAACGTGTAGCTTCTAACGTGAATTCGGTGTTTGGCGATAGTTCTAGTCTGAACACAATGCGTATTTGCGTCGGTGACAAGACCCTAGATACCGTATTTGATAGCGGCGCGGAATGCTCGGTGATGCGTGAGACAGTCGCTAACAGATTGCCCGGACATAGACGTCAGGTAGTTCAACATTTACGCGGAATAGGTCCTTTTCCCGTTGTTGCCACAAGTACCCTCACTGCAATTTGCGTCATTGACAATATAAATGTTGAGATCTTGTTCTATGTTTTGCCAGATTACGAAATGACGTCAGATGTATTAATTGGCGCAAACTTGCTTCACGAGACCGGTCTCAGTGTTATAGTGACGAAAAATAGTGCAACCTTGTTGTCTCAGCCCCGCGTTATGCACATGCGTTCGAACAGCCCTTTATTTGAGAATATCAATCACGACTTGACAAACACCACTGAAATTGACGAACTAATGATTTTGCTTAACAAGTACTCGCATTGTTTTACCCGCGGTTTTGCTAAGTCTCGCGTCAATACTGGTGAGTTAGAGATTCGACTGAAGAACCCAGACAAATATGTTGAGCGAAGGCCATATAGATTAAGCCCGGTTGAGCGCGAGAAAATTAAAAAAATCGTCAGTGAGTTAATCGAGAATAACATTGCCCGTGAAAGTAAATCGCCATATTCCAGTCCGATCATTTTGGTAAAAAAGAAAAACGGAGACGATCGCATGTGTGTAGATTATCGAGAGTTAAATGCCAACACTGTACGCGATCATTTTCCGCTTCCGCTGATAGCAGATCAAATTGACCAGCTGGCGGGCGGGCGATTCTATTCTACTCTAGATATGGCTTCCGGATTTAATCAGATACCGATTTCTGAACACAGCATTGAGAAAACAGCCTTTGTTACACCTGACGGGTTGTATGAGTATCTCACGATGCCCTTTGGTCTCTGCAACGCACCTTCTGTGTACCAGAGATGCATAAATCGAGCTCTAGGGCCCTTACTAAACGCAGGTAGTGCAAATAACGGCGCGGATAATAATAATAATGACAGTGTAGCACAGGTTTACATCGATGATGTAATTAGTAAGTGTCGCGAATTTGCTAGTGGATTGGCATATTTAGAGCGAATTCTGATTGCATTGTGCGCGTCGGGTTTCTCGATAAATGTTGAAAAATGCCGCTTTTTCAAACGCTCTATTGAGTACCTAGGTAATGTAGTAGAAAACGGTCAGGTTCGTCCGAGTCCCAAGAAAGTAGAGGCGCTTCTAAAAGCTCCCGTCCCGACTACAGTTAAACAGGTACGGCAATTTAATGGGCTCGCGAGTTACTTTCGCCGTTTCATTCCTGATTTTGCACGTACCATGGTTCCCCTGTACGATCTAACTAAACAAGGCACTAGGTGGCAATGGACTCATGTTCATGAGGAGGCACGTCAAAAGATTATCCATCACCTTACCTCTGCACCCGTCCTCACGATATTCCAAGAAGGAGAGGCTATAGAGCTGTACACTGACGCCAGCAGTCTCGGATTCGGTGCAATTCTCGTCCAAGTCATCAGCGGCCGACAACACGTGATCGCTTACTTCAGCATGCGTACCACGGATACAGAAAGTAGGTACCATAGTTACGAACTGGAGACATTGGCAGTAGTACGCGCAATCAAGCATTTTCGTCACTTTGTTTATGGACGTAAGTTCAAAGTGATCACGGATTGCAATGCCTTAAAGGCCTCCAAACATAAGAAAGACCTGCTACCCCGCATACATAGATGGTGGGCATATTTACAAAATTTTGACTTCGAAATAGAGTACAGGAAGGGCGAGCGGATGCAGCACGCAGACTTTCTCAGTCGGAATCCAGATCCATTGACGGTAAATACCATGACAAACAACCTCGAATGGATCAACATTGAACAACGACGTGACGACCAGCTGCGGCCCATTGTAGACAGCCTACACAATGGAGATGATATCCCCGGATACCTCCTCGAAGGTAATGTGTTGAAGTACAAAAAGAGTGACCCAATTCGGGGCTCTCAAAAGCTGGTAGTAGTGCCGAAGTCTTTTCAGTGGAGCCTCATAAACACCTTTCACACTGCTCTTAAGCATCCAGGCTGGGAGAAGACTCTTCAGAAAATTAAGGAGACCTACCATTTTGACAGAATGTCATCTGTTGTCCGAGAGTTTGTGGATAACTGTGTGATATGCAGAACTTCAAAACAAACGTCTGGAGCCACACAGGTACAGTTGCATCCAATCACCAAGCCAACAGTACCGTTTGAAGTTATTCACATGGACATCACTGGCAAACTCGGCACTTCAGAAGAACATGAGTACGTAATTGTAACAATAGACGCGTTTACTAAGTATATACTTCTCCGACACACCAATGATAAGAGTCAGTACAGTACTGTGGCGGCTTTGAAACAGGTCATTCATCTCTTTGGGGCCCCGAGACAGATAATCGTGGATGGCGGGCGCGAGTTTCTTGGTGAATATAAAAGCTACTGTGACAGGTTTGGTATCGAGATACATGCCATATCCCCTGGTGTGAGCAGAGGAAACGGGCAGGTGGAGCGCGTCATGGCAACGCTGAAGAACGGTCTCATCATGATAAAAAACTATGAAACTCCAGAATGGCACACAGCACTAGATGGTCTACAACTTGCCCTTAATTGCACGACACACAGAATCACAGGTACTGCCCCACTTACGATGCTGACTCGACGACAAAACTGCGTACCACCTGAGTTACTGCAGTTAGTAAACTTTGATAACACGTCTATAGACTTTGATGCTTTGGATCGGCATGTACAACTGAGAATGACTGAGTTATCTGCAAAAGATAAAATAAGATTCGACAAGGGACGAGCGAAGATTCACAACTTTCAGCGTGGAGATTTTGTTCTCATTAAAAACAATCCCAGGAACCAGACCTCTCTCGATTTGAAATTTAGCGTGCCTTACGAAATCCACAGAGTTTTGGAAAACGACCGCTACCTCGTCAAGAAGGTGGTGGGCCACCATGGGCGGCCCCGCAAAGTCGCGCACGACCAGCTGCGGCGCGCCCCTCAGCCAGGAGCAGTTGCCCAGGCGGCCGTGTCGCCTCAAGATGACCAGCAAGCTGGTCCATCTGGCATCACACGCGCCGCGCACACACAAACCGCGGCGGCGCTACAAGCGGTTGACGTCACTGATGGTAACGTCACCGCCACTGAATAACACGAGATACCTACATCCGTGCATCATCACTACTATAATATTCACGGTGAGCACTTTTCATTCTAGTCTGTCATAATTCACACACACACGCACACCTATGTGTACGCAAAATATAAAATGCTTATTGACGCATGAAGTAGTTCAATATAGCTTTCAAAATCGAATTATTAATGCATATTGGCGCGTGGAGTAGTCCAATATAGCAAACAAAAGATGCACATTGGCGGTACATGGGGGACCGTCAATGGCCAAAAGACTTGACAATGACTTTAACTTATGACTGGACCATTATTCAATTCAATAAAATAATTCGATAAAAAGATGCACATTGGCGGGACGCGGGGGCCCGTCAATGGCCAAATATAATCCTTCCCTACATAACTACACATCACACAACTACATATCTAACATTTAAAGTACTGTTGTCATGTGGAATGAGCTGTACTTCACATTATTATTTTCATGAACTGTTGTCATGTGGTATGAGCAGTTGCAATACAAACTAGCGGCAGATATCGTAGATAGGTATATCACGCTGAAGAAGCAATGTCGTTTCATACAAAATGGAAAATCACTGGGATATTTGTGATGCAGTTTGTTTACTGCCAGGAAATTATGACTCCAAATCATAGGTTAAGGTTACTGTGGAAGTACCAAGCCTCAAAATACTTATCTCTCTATTTCAGAATCATAACCACCAGGAGCGACACTGAGCACGCGTCGCATTTCAGAATGGCCGTGTCGCCGCGAGGACGAATCGGGCGCTTTCGGGAATCTCCGTCATGAAGTCAAAAAGACATTGCTCTATTTTAAGATTGATTTTTGATCAAATTTAATTTGTAAGCTTTTAATAACGTTAAATATTAGGATTAATTTGATTTGCGTTGTATCCAGTTAAAACCTTTAAAATAATTATCAAACGTAAATAGTTCTGAGTTCGACCACATCCGAAAGTCATTTCAAAAGTAAGTTTGTTTCCAATTAAAATTAAGATTGCTGTAACGCTGATGTACGAACTGTGATTAGCTTCATAATCTTAGTGATGATTTTTAAAAGCCTTATGCTTAGTAATTACTAGTTTAAATAGCTAGTACTAATAGTTTAAAGCCGCCACTAGCGCCACCCGGACTGATAACTTGAAAAACTGGGGGATCAGACGGGTGGGCACGAAAATGGCGGCTACGAACGAAGAGAACTAGTTGCTCGGCTTCACTTTGAGTCGGATTTTCGAGGTGAAAGCATTGTAAGTAAACCCTTGTTGTACTTCAATAAAATAATCAGAATTACCAGTGAATTATCTTCTTTTATTTCAACTAAATTCTAGAACAATGGTTGCCTAGTTACCTATATTGTATTTGCAAAGCCGGTGGTCCATGAGGCCAGCGGTTTTGCACGTTTTAAAAAGTGCTCTCCAGGTCATTACTCCACATATATAATTGGTAATATAGAATTACCATATTATTGATCAATCCTTTTTGTTTATGAACTTATGAACGACACACAAAGAGAGTATAAAACATAGAGTACAAAACACTACTAATATTTTTTTAAGAATATTGTACTGATTTTTCTATTTACATAACAAGACCCAACTGGGATAGAACAGAAATTGAGCGACGACCTTCCCTCGGGCGAGTTTTTCTATCGTCCATTTCTTTACATGCGTAAAAGATATTTTAGACTTCCATCACCGTTGAAATAAAGCTTAATTTCGATTGGTCACTTTATTTTGTAAGCTAAGTAATATAAGTTATATGTAGTCCATACATCAAATTTAACTGCGCGTTATTTGGTTTATCAACTTTGTACCCGTGTTTCGCTATCTTTATGAGCAAGCTGTGAAACGCAGTAATATACGCGATGTGTCGCCTCTGGGGAACATTTCAGTGTCTGATTTCAGGCCTTCATATTTGTTGAAATTGTGTTAAAATTACGTCACAATATGAATTATTATTGTACAGTACATACAGAGCAAATGCCCGCAGATGTATTGACTAAACCATTGTGTAAAGACAAGCATTACAACTGTCTTAAAAATATAGGTCTGAAAATAATAACTTATTTTAAGGGCAGGTGTTAGTGTTAGATAAGTATAATTTAAACTAAGCAATTTAGTATATAAGCTACGTATATGCACTGGTAACATTGTAGACATGATTATCTCTGGTTTACTGTTTTAGTGTATGGCTTCGGTCATGGAAGTTCTTTTCCGGTTCCGTTTTTCTTCAGTTGTTCGAGTCTAAGTTGAGATGTGTTGTTTTTGTTAAATAATTATAGATAATACTACTATGCCAATCGCAGTGTCATTTTGTCATAAAACCTATCAAAGAACGCAACAACTTAAGAACGAAACAACAAAACAACTCAACCAAAAAACGAGCGAACGAAAGAACTAAAGAACGAAAGAAAGAAGTAACGAAGTTACGAAGTAACTAAATAACGAAGTAACGACATAATAAAAAACGAAAGAACGAAGTAAAGAAAAAACAGTAAGTAAGTAACGAAGTAATATAATATCAAAGTAACGAAAGAACAAAAGCGTGAAATAACGATGTAACGAAGTAACGAATAAATGAAGTAACGAAGTAACGAAATAACGAAACGACGAAAAGAAGGGAGAACGAAAAAATAAAGAACGAAAGATCGAAGTAACGAAGTAAGTAAGTAAGACAGCCAAAGTATATAAGACTGTCTTATATACTTGACTAGCTTATATACTTTGGCTGTCTTATATACTTGACTATCTTATATACTTTGACTGTCTTATATACTTTGGCGGTCCTATATACTTGACTGTCTTATATACTTGACTATCTTATATACATTGGCTGTCTTATATACTTGACTGTGTTATGTACTTGAGTGTCTTATATACTTTGGCTGTCTTATATACTTGACTGTCTTATATACTTCACTATCTTATATACTTTGGCTGTGTTATATACTTGACTGTCTTATATACTTCACTGTCTTATATACATGACTGTCTTATATACTTGACTGGCTTATATACTTGACTGATATACTTTGGCTGTCTTATATACTTTGACTGTCTTATATACTTGACTGTCTTATATACTTTGGCTGTCTTATATACTTTGGCTGTCTTATATACTTGACTATCTTATATACTTTGGCTATCTTATATACTTGACTGTCTTATGTACTTGACTGTCTTATATACATTGGCTGTCTTATATACTTGACTGTCTTATATACTTTGGCTGTCTTATATACTATACAAGGTGTAACAGCAAGGTGTAGTAATACTGAAACTACGCATTCACATACATATTTCGAAGTAGTCTGGAGGTACTATAAATCTGTAAGTAGTTACGGTAATGAATTATTACACGTCAAAGTTTACTGCAAAACTAACCATCGTTCAACCCTAGTTATCAGCTGGGCAATGTCAGTGAACTTGAGGCATAGGCTAACATGTACAGTCTTACCCAACTTATATGGTGCGTCGTGAATCTTCGTTCGCGCAGAAAATAAAGTATGGTCCGAAGATTAACGAAAGAATGCTTAACATTTACAATCAACCTAAGATCACTATTATAAGGTTCATAATACACTGCAGCTGTTGCACATCGCAGTTCTACCTGCGCAGAAGATGAATTTTCAAAGCGCGGGAAATGCTATTGACCGCTATTGGTCGGCAGCCGCCCGCCATCTTAGCGATCGCCGCGTGGCATGAGTGAGATGGAACTAACAGCTGCAGTGTATTATGAACCTTATAATAGTTATCTTAGGTTGATTGTAAGTGTTAAGCATTCTTTCGTTAATCTTCGGACCATACTTTATTTTCTGCGCGAACGAAGATTCACGACGCACCATATAAGTTGGGTAAGACTGTACACCTCTAGCCGGCGGCATTACTCAAACAAAACTAGGTGTAGAAGTAAAGTTGTGGTAAAAGTTCCACCGAAAATTACTAAATGGCGCCAGGGCCGATTCTAAGAAATCCTGCATCGCGCAAGCGTTGTGTGACCGGCGTAACGTGACGTCATCCGTATCATGTTAGGGTTGTAATATTTAGTTATTTTGTCAATTTGAGTGAAAAAATCGATTATCGATTTCAGGTTTTAGTACCCTGGCAAATGATTCATCACCAGGTACACATACCCACATTTCAATATTACTACACCTTGCCGATACACCTTGTATATATATATAAGTAATAATATATATTAATTATATCATTTAAGACAATGTGCATTGTTTAAAGTTTCTGACCTATAGTTTTTATAGGTATCATTTTCTTAAACATATTTTAAGATTTAGCATGATGACGTCATCAATGAAAAGGACTTGCAATCGTAACTTTAAAAAAAAACAATGCCCACTGAGAACCTCCTCCTTTTTGAAGTCGGTCAAATATGGTAGGTAAGGAAAGTAAACATCAACTTTTACAATAGGTATATTGTGTACAATTGTAGGTATACATTATTATTAGAGAAATTGTCATGGATACTTAAAAATTACTTTGGAAGTGTAAATTTATTACTGATTTTGTTTCGTTTATATTCATTTGAAACCAATGTATACATACATTTGACACAGTTTGACGGTTAGATAGTTTAGAAGAACTTGTTGTATACTTATTTCTAGAATTGTAGAAGTAGAGATATTTTTGAATGTTTTGAATGTATATATGTTATTGCTCGTGACTGTACACATATCATAATAATATTATATCGGTTCAAAAATAAATAAAAAAACCTAAGATTATGTCAAGATGGTGATGGTGGAAGTATATTACATCTATACATAATGGCATGGTTAGCCAATTTATTTTTGGCAATGACGTGTCCAAAATAAGAAATATTTACCACAAAATCATACAGCAGCTCACAGCAGAGCTCGTAGCACTACACTTCAGAATTATGGTAGGTACCTACTTAATTTTACAAATAAAATATGACTATAACAGTTATATACCTAAACAGCAAGCTGTAAATTTCTTTAGCTCCAAAAAGTTTACGATTACACTTCTCATATTTCACTAGACAGGCCTTTCTAGCTTTTCTACTTTGAACACTTCACAATATCTAGATTAACCGGGGCTTTCCTAGAGGAACTTATCAAGAACAGGATAGTTGGTATAAAAACTCGAAGTATTTCAGTATTACAAGTAGACATCGGATATTCGCAATAAGGATGTTTACTTGCGCGCTTTTTGTGCTTAAAGTAGATATTGAAACTTAAGTAATGCTTGCGTTTGACCACTCCATCTTCAACTTGTTAACTAGTAAACGTCGATAAAACGCTTTAAGCAGAGAGCAGTTCTGATCAACTAAAAAAATATTCTCCTATATTGTCAATTGCCAGAATTTGTCTGTGCCTACGTATTTATCAGCTTTAATCAGGGTGAGATTAGACGCGTATTACAAATCTAATTCACTAGATGATACATAGAATAAACGGAATTCATACCGATCGTAGGTATACGTGATTATGAGAGAGCAGAATACCGATCAGTCGATTCACATTCCGTCTCGATTCGTTCAACTAGAATTGGCTTTCTAGTCCCGTATCTAACATAATATTATGTGGAGTGTTAGTTCCACATATTATGCGAGGTAGTTACTCAGTCTATATGTAACTAGATCTGATTAATAAAACAGTATAAACAGCTATTTACAAAACGTAATTTACATATTTAATGTTGCAAACCCATTATACTTCTAAATTGTAAAGTTAACTTTACTCCTTTTCATAATCGTACCTACCTATTTATACTAAGTTATACATTTAACATATAACATGACCCTACTCATGTAACTAACCTTTGCTTTTACTGGTTTGCACTCTCCGTAGAGAATTCAGGTAGTCTGGTAATCGTTTACCGACTGTCCGTCGACGTGTGTGCTCCCGGATTTAATCGTTGTCTCAGAGGACAAAGCTTTACTCTTATTCAAAATTATAAATTCCATAGACGTATATTATTGGCAGAAACAGACGTGGGATCTTTTGTTTTGTTTTATTTTCACTTATGTTTTATTACAACTCGTAAGTACTGCATCGAGCATTTTCAATACTAAATAAGAATGACAACTTAAAATCAAAGCAAACTCATCGTTAAGATAACGAAAGTATCTGGATAAAGGAATTGTAAAAATTCAACTGAGAAACGTGGTTCTGCAGTCTCAATCAAGTTACATTCTGTCACAAGTGTCGCAACAGAACCCAGGGGAAGAAATCAAATCAGCGGATCCGCACTGGCTGTTTCTATACACGTCGATCCAATCAGGTCAAGGCATTCCAAAAACGTTCTCTACACAGCTTACTTCACATGGCTTTATCAGTTTTTTATTTATAGTTTTTTTTTACACTCCTGCAGTCAACTCAGAACAACATCAAATAACACAGACCGTTCAATTTATCAATGAGTCAAAATAACATTGTCCTGTAACGTACAATACTTCACTACAACACTTCAGATAAGCAACGAATCTGAATGACATTAGTATATGACATAAATGGTCCAAAATATCATAATAAGAGTCATAATAAGAGTGAACTGAACTGTTATGTCTTAGAGACTCCCAGGTTGTAACTATGTGGAAAGGCAGATTCCGGCAAGGAGTTCCACTCCTAAGCGATACGCATAGTAAGTGTAGAAGCAAATCGCTTCGTGCGTAGAAGTGGAATGTCCACCATGTAAGTACCTGCACCATGTAACAGTGTGCTCTTCTTCTATTTCTTCTTGCTCTATACAGAAGCTGAAATATTATCATTATTTATCATTGACTCTAGAAAATAACGACGATGAACTTTATAAATTATGGTAAAAATGTACAACTGCAATATTTTGCAAAAATGGATTTAACTAGACAAAAATGATTGACGACATTTTATAAGCATTAGTGTCTGCTTTGACGCGAGTAAAAACTTAGAGATTTATATAAAAACTCAGGATTACATAATTAAGCCGCCCAAACTTTAGTAATTTCATTATTCAAGCTAAAATAGAAACTCCGAACAACACAGTCCAGTTCAACCTGTTCATTAGGCACTGGAGATTCTTTTTCTTTAAAGGGCGGCCGCGCATTGTTTTCCCTGACAAAAAGCCGTTTTAAAAAGTGGATCCCACCTTATCTTGGAGGAAACGAGTTTGTGTAACGTACTATGCAAGAATCCACACAGTTTTTTTTTTTATATCAGGGCATTGTTGGTGTTAACTTCAATATGCTATGGCGCTATGTTTATAATAATGCTGGAGGTATGTGGACTGTGGTGTTGTCTCTTTTTCTATAAATTATTATAAATCTTTCTTTTTAATATATAATACAAATTACGTGTGACGTTGTTTGTCCGCGATGGACTCCTAAACTACTTAACCGATTACAATCAAATTAGCACACCGGGTGCAGTTTGATCTAACTTGAAAGATAGCATAGCTTTTATATCAATTTATAGTCGAAATAAGAAAACCTTAGCTACAGCAACGCGTGGCCGTGTCTGATAGTACTTATATATATATACGTCATGTTTATTAAGCACAATAGATATGATTAATTGAGTATTGAAATATTATAAATACTTACCATTTAAAAATAGCTTAAAATCTTACTGAGCAGCCACCTACTGTTGTGTTGGTTGATGCGATTAATAAGATAAAATTTTGCTTATTAAATATTTCTCGTCACTCCAGGCTATGTCTCATGAACAATGATTATTATTTACAATATTAAACGTTGTTGTTTTCTTTTGCCTTTTGTCAAAAATTTCCGAATTTAAAATTTTCAATTTCGGCTCATGTTGATTTTATCAACGAATATCGCCGACGTTGAATTTTACCTGTTTAAAGTTCTTGTGTAACATTACCATAAAATGCAAATTATTTCGCAACACGGATTACAGCGGCACTGCATTATTGTGTTGGAGATTTCCTCTAAATCGAGTTTCCTCCAATTTCCCTGGGTAATTTACCTACAAAATTGTACGTCGTTTTTGGCCTACCAATGTTTTACTTTCAATTACGTTTGAAGTTTTCAAAAGTCCCAGGGAATAAAAGAAGTTGCGAGATCCGAGGAAATTGAGAGACTTAACAAAATGTCCTATTTGTAGGGTTCCGTACTTCAAAACCCATGCATGGAAACGAAGCCCTTATTACTGAAACGACAGTGTGTTTTCTGTCACTGTTGATTTCGTTCACGATAAACTGTCAGACAAGAGTGGAAAAAACTCGGCTTTTCAAAGATAATATCTGCAGGCCGCTCTTTGTATAGAAAGGCAGGCATGGCGCTTCCATCAGGCAAACAACCTGGTCGTTTCGTGACTGAGTTGTGTAAAAAGTACTTCTATCAACTTACAAATACTTTCGCAGTTAACTTAGTTCTCTATTGCATAAAAAGCTGATGCATCACGATCACACGCGACAGTAGATCAACTTTGTCTGACTGCGAAGTACGAAAACCTACATACATGAATCTTGACTGACCCTCCACTATGTTACATCGTATCTAGGAAATCAAGAATAATGAGATCCGGAAAAACCTAAATTCAGGGAAAATATCTGTTTATTTTTGTTATTACACAAACATTAACAGTGTGCATAAAAACAAACCACCACCCTACGGGTCGCATTTAGCTCATCACTATTTTAGGCCACGGAGGCTGCCGGAGACGTTTATGTTTGAGGTTCATTAATATGTAGGAGAGATATAAATAATACTAGCTACTAGGTAAGGTTCATATCGGAAGATCTATTATCCCAAATACGCAATCCCCAAAATACAGAGGCAGCCCAGTCTAGATGGAAAATTAAGCGCGCCTCAGTAACTTCGCTGGGCGGATTCAGCACAGCTCTTTGAGATGTCCAGTAACTCTGGTAAGTAAGATTCCTGTTTCCTGTCCAACCAGAGAACAATCTTAGTAGATAGGAAGAGAGCTTCCGTCAATTCTGTTTACGATTGTAAGTTTCCAATTCGTGGTATCACGAATATCCCTACGTACGGGATTTCTTTTCAAATTGAGAATACTATTAAGAAAATACTAGTGTAATAATAATAATAATAATAGTGATGTTGTGGCAGTTGACAGGGCTCTCACGCCGCTCTCCTTGGCAAACGAGAACTGGCGCAAACCATCGGTGCTGACCACTGATGATCGCAAGGACGTATGGAAGGGCAAGGAGCTGCACGGGCGGTTCTATCGGGCCTTAACAGGGCCCGATGTGGACTTGCTCGCGTCGGTGAACTGGTTGCGTTTCGGTGACCTCTTTGGGGAAACTGAGGGCTTTGTCTGTGCAATTGCGGACGAAGTTATCAAGACGAACAACTACCGGAAATATATTATGAAGGACGGTACGGTCGACATTTGTCGGGCATGCCGCCGTCCCGGGGAGTCCCTCAGGCATATAATTTCTGGTTGTTCTCATCTTGCTAACGGAGAGTACTTGCATAGACACAACCAAGTAGCCAGGATCATCCATCAGCAACTTGCCCTTCGATACGGCCTTGTCGAGTCTGAAGTGCCGTACTACAAGTACGCACCAGCACCGGTTCTCGAGAATCGCCGTGCGTTGCTTTACTGGGACCGATCTGTCATCACGGACAGGACTATTGTAGCCAATAAGCCTGATATCGTGTTAGTAGATCGGTCCCAGCGCCGGGCAGTGCTCGACGACATCACCATCCCCCATGACGTGAATCTCGTGAAGGCCGAGAAGGACAAGCTCAGCAAGTACCTAGACTTGGCCCATGAGGTGACCGCCATGTGGGATGTTGACTCGACGATAATTGTCCCGATAGTGGTTACGGCGAACGGCCTTATAGCGAAGAGCCTCGACCAACATCTTAAGAGGCTCTCGCTAGACGGCTGGATTAAGGGTCGGATGCAGAAGGCAGTACTCCTCGACACGGCACGAATCGTCAGGAAGTTCCTCTCTCTGCAACCCTAACCACGGGTAGCCTGGGCCTTGCTCCGCTATCGGTGGCTCCCTAGGTTTAAGTTTTTTATAATGTTTTTAGGTTTTTATAAAAATATTGTAAAAAATTTAAATTTAAGAATTATAATAAATGATGTGAATAATAATAATATGCGATGTAAAATACGAAGTTATACGGACTAAATAAAAAAAAATCAGCTATAGCAATTCAACAGTAACGCATTCAGGATTTTTATTGACTTTTTTATTGTGCAAGTTATATTAATTATAGCAAACACATTTTTACACATCATACCCTATTTTAAGCGTTACTCTCTGCAATAAAAGTAAATATATTCACCCATTGCTCCTTGTCTACTTCAATTCATTAATCCTAGCTAGTAAATGGGTTCCGCAGAGTTTCTTGCAATACGGATTATTACGGGTACGGTACCCAGTTGAACTACTTTGTACCAATGTACCTGTTATTTATATATACGAACTGCACAACTTACTGCAGTCGTATCTGAGATCTGAACTAGTGTTTAGTTCTGAATTTATAACAAGAATTTCGTGAAACGAATGTTACAATAACTTCTTATCAAATTTTCTGTAAACCTACTTATATATACATACTAGCTGCGCCCCGCGGTTTCACCCGCGTTTGGATAATATACGATATATCTTTATGAATTGTAGCCTCTGTGTTATTCTGATATGTAAGCTACATTATTGTAAAGTTTCATTAAAATCCATTCAGCAGTTTTTGCGTGAAAGAGTAACAAACATCCATCCATCCATCCATCCATACTTACAAACTTTCGCGTTTATAATATTAGTAGGATATTATATTTCTTCAGAGTATGAAGACGAATTTTGTACTTTGAGCGCTATCTCTTGCTCATAATATTATGAGCGTGCTTGTGCAAATACGAAATACCTTGTGTGTCAATGATGGTATATTATGTTGTGAGTATCGCACACGCCGCTGTGCGTAGTTTATTCTAGAGAGCGTAGAAAATGTATAACAATATGAGCACGACCGCCTCGAAAGTTATTTAACGTATTATCGATTCATTCAGTGGCTCATCCACCGGGCTCGACTGTAACTTTTATCGTTGACTGTACATAACCAAATCGTTACTGAAGTACAAGAAAATTGGATAGGCACCTTGGATCCAACTGGATAGGCTCCAACTGAAGCTATGCAATACTTATAGATAAATAGCAAGTCTAATTCTGGGCATTGAAAGTCTCAATTGTATTGCTAAGTACCTACCATTTAAGTTTAGTTATATCTTCAGTTAAGCCCTAGGCTTTGCGAACTTTCAACCATTTTCAGTCTATCATTACGAAAATAAAGGAATTTAAATTGTCAATTTGAGTAAGTTCAACACCTCGTGTGAAAATACGATAGGCACGTTTGTAATTTACATGACCGACATATAAACAGTAAGAGAACAGATTATTTATAAAAGTTATAAAAACTAGCCAAGTGCGAGTCGGACTCGCGCATGAAAGGTTCTGTACCATTATCTATAAAAACGGCAAAAAATCACGTTTGTTGTATGAGAGCCCCCTTAAATATTTATATCATTCTGTTTTTTAGTAAGTACTTGTTGTTATAGCAGCAACAAAAATATTACATAATCTGTGAAAATTTCAACTCTCCTGCTATCACGGTTCATGAAATACAGCCTAGTGACAGACGGACAGACAGACAGACAGACGGACAGTGGGGCCTTAGTAATAGGGTCCTGTTGTACCCTTATGGTACGGAATCCTTAAAACGTATAATATCAGAGACAAAAACAAGGAGAAATGAATATAGCCATGGGTTCCTCCACACACTAATGCCTGAGTTAAACAAAATGGGTACGTAATTAAATTTTATTCTATAGAATTGTATGCTATTATTAAAGAACGTCGATATAAGTATGTAAGTGAACACCAAAAAAGAGCACATTGATACTGTTTGTACTTGTAATGTGATTGCGTTGCCATATCCCAATAAAAAGTCCCACCCCATCCATAATAAATCATTTTATCTCCCAAAGTATGACTAATGAAGATGGAGGCATCGCTAAGAATGGGAATAAAAGATTCAAGTAACAATCTGTTTGAAGAGGATTTATGCCCTGGGAAGAAATTTTCATCACTTTTACAGTAATTTTATTGTTCCCGTCTAACTTCTGCCGTTCTAGCCTTTTGCACAAATGGCCTTAATTACTTTCTCATTAATTGCTCCGTCTATTTAGGAATTGAGCTTTTAGGACACTGATTATAATTAATTTAGATTTTAACAAACATTATGTATTACAAGGAACGGTATGATGAAAGGCGAGTAGACTTTTGATTAATTTTGCGTTCCAAAAATATACGCGTACAAAGAAAAAAGTGTTTATTACCATGATGTTTGTTGTACTTATTTTACCTTAGAGTTGAAGTTAACGAGGCAGCAAAGAACATTGTTTTATAGTCAAAGGTTCAAACAACAATTAAACCTAATTAGCGGTCGCGTGTCTCTCATAATATTATACTTAGGTATAGTAGGTAAAGTACAATACGTGAAACGGTTATATTATAACTCAAGGGAGTTATCGAAACAATGTACCAAAAAGCAACTTCTTTCATTTTGATATTTTAATCTCGACGATTACAATCAAATTTGCAAAGTTTTTCGTGGTCTGTGGATCCATGGTTATTACCCAGACAGCGTTGCTCCTGCCGCCATCTGCCGGTGGTCCTATCCGAATAATTGCTGTAAAACTTTGCCGGTCTCCCTACGTCCTAACTACCCGTTACAATTTAAACATCCATGAATATTTGAATTTCACTATGCTACGTGCCTACGCGGCATGATTCGTTTGGTTTTTCGTTAGTGGCTAGGTACTGGCCTCGCTTGGCGATGGACATATAGAACAAAAATTGAGACGAAGTGTTACTACGGTGGTATAAAAAAATTAAGGTATCTTTAAAATATACATGTACCAATCGGCCGTAGAACTGACGATAAAATGATGTGGTATCACGGCTAAAGTGTTACTTTAGCGACAAAAAACACTAATATCTATGTCACCAAAGTTAAATAATGTCAAATAATGCCAAAATTAATTGACGTTAGTCAGAAAGACAAAATGTTTTAAATAACAAAAAACTGTAGCAATTTTATACACAGATTTATTTAGGACATTTCAGGATTTCCGCGCACTACCAGGGATGGCCGTTAACATTATGGACTCAGAATAGGCTCCATCTGTCGCGTGCGCTCGAAACGCTGCGCCCAGAGGTCACGTGAAGGCTATTAATCTGGCAACATCTGCCGCCGCTCTATTACAACCGGCCTACTACACTAGGGATGTGGAATACAGTAAACCAACTCCAACCTCCGCTTCTTCTCTGAACATCAGGTGAGATAACCGTAAACTTAAAAATTGTAAAAAACAATTTAAATATTGTTTAACAGTTGCAGAGTTCCAAATGGCAGTATTGATGGCATGTTGGTATTTGGACGTCTCAACTAGGAACCAGGGCTTAGGTTTACCAAGCTATAAAATGACAAATATTTAATTTTTATTCGATTTATAATTTGATGAATTAAATAATTATGAGTAAAAAAACATATTTCAAAATAAGCTTTTATAAGGTAAGGTGCGCAATGAACTAATGTTATGAATAAATTCTAAAAAGTACTTATTTGGCGTAAGTATAGGTTCTTACTTACCTATCATTCTTAAAAGGTCGAGGCAAAAAATAACTGTTTTTACCTAACCTATAACAGGTAGTATATATTATTATATTAAGTAAGTATGTGTTCGCATGTCTCCACCGTATTTTCTAATCAACAAAAGCTTAAAGCACACAAGTTTTGTTACTGCGACAAATATACAGTGACGGGTTTTAGAGGGTGTATGTAAATATGCGACACCGCCTTATTATGTATGGACGTTTTGTAACATATGAATGTAGTGGTTTTACCGCGAAAGAATTCAGTGAGGGAGATTTCAGTGAAGATTGATGAACGTGAAAAGGCTTTTTATTTGGTGAAAATACGATCACAAAAAGGGTTTTGGCCAATAATGTTAGGTATTTACACTCCGATCGCTTTTAAATAGGTTACTGTGACAACTTTTTTTTTGTATATGATACAGGACTTTTCTCACCTAATGCCACGTCACGAGGTGATCGCAGGTGATAAACGTACTAAGCCTAGAGAAAAGGCTTTTCCCCAAGACCATGATCTGTTATAAGTTCCAGTACACTGATATTATCATTAATTTATAACTTACTACCAATACCGGTAAAACAAAATATTTTAAAATAGTCTGAAATCGTTACACAAATATAAAAAACAAAGAATCTATACGTTGTGTAGTTTGTTATATGTTGTACCTGTGAACCTTTTAAAGTCATTCAAAACAGGTATGATAATCAGTTTTTCAAAGTTTCTTAAACCTCATTTGTGTGGGCGGCAGACTGCACGTTCTGCTAATACATTTTCTTTCTAAAAATAGTTTTCAGACCAGTGGCTGTGGCTGATGAACCGAGTGCAAGTTGAGGTCAAAAACCTGTCTTCTAGCGATACTTAAAACAATGGATAATTGGCTAAGCTAATTAATTTCTTGCGGTCTGTGTAACACAATTGTGAAATATTCTTAAGGGGCTAATTACTGGCGTTTTATGAATTATCCAATTATATCCAAGATACTAGACAATTTTAGTCCAATATTATTGATAGCATAGTTAACTGAACGACTTGATTATTAACTGTATTTTGTCTGGCTTATAATTTATTTGTAATTACGGCTAACTTTTCGACAAAAAACCGCCTATTTTACGGAAGCTGTCTATGTACATCATCATCATCATCATCATCATTAGCCTGAAGACGTCCACTGCTGAACATGGGCCTCCTCCTTAGACCGCCACACCGAACGACAGTAATTTTCCACTTGCATCCGCCGGTTGACTGCTACTCTTTTTATGTCGTCGGCCCGTCAAGTGAGAATCCTACCTACACTGCGTCTAATCTTCCAGTCCGTGGTCGGCACTTTAGAACTTTTCTTCCCCATCGGTTATCAGTTCCAAGAGCGATGTGGCCTGCCTATTGCCACTTCAGCTTGCAAACCCTGAGAGCTATGCCGTATGTCTCTATGTGCAGGCCCTTAAAATTATGACCTCTGTCTGTCTGTGACAGTAGTACGTATTTTTTCTTCTCTCTGAAGCCAATTAATTTGCCTTTTTTTTACAAAATTTGCATATCTTCTAAAGAATTAAAATGTAACTGAGTAGACGTAAAAGGTCGAAGACCTCTTTAATTTAATCCGCAAAGTAAGCAGACTAGAGGGCTGTTTTACTAACTAGTTTTGGTATTTACTCGGACGCCAGATATTCCTACAGAGCACGTTAAGGGTATTTTTACACTAGGCGTTTTAAAAGGGGCTGAGTCTATTAATACGGGTACTGTACGAACAATTTATAATTATTAATACGGTTACCGTACGAACAATTTATAATTATTAATACGGGTACTGGACAAACAATTTATTATTATTCGTACATAAGTCGGACGAATAATTTTATTTTATCAATTATTAGAGTGCAAAATAAAAAAAAATGCGTTCCAGTCTCCCCTCTTTCTCCCCGCTCTCCCCTCTCTTTCTTCCCACTCTCCCCTCTTTCTCCCTCTACTCTCAACGCTCTCCCCTCTCTTTCTTCCCACTCTACCCTCTATCTCCCCCCAATCTCCCCTCTTTCTCCCCCCACTCTCCCCTCTTTATCCCCCACTCTCCCCTCTTTCTTCCCCCTCCCCTCCCCCGCACTCTCCCCCATCTCCTCCCATCGCACTCTCACCCTTTAAGTAACGATCCGTTCAGCCGTATATTATTGTCCGTTGAGGGCGCATCTAAAGAATACCTCATAATTTCAACCCCCTTGCTTTTCCCCCTTTAGGGATGATTTTGCAAAAAAGCTGAAACCCGTATTTATTTATTTCTTACCAAAAGCCTAAATAAGAATTTTCATATCCCTAACTTGAAGAATTATGTATTCCCCATACAAACTTTCAACCCCTATTTCATCCCCTTCGAGATTATTTTTTGAGACAAAAGATAGCCAATTGAGATAAAAAAATCCTTAGTAATAAATTTAATAATACAAAATAATGATATCCGTTTGAATATACTCACTTATTGAATAAATGTACGAATAAATATAATTTATTCATCCAGTACTCGTACAAATAGTCATAGACTTAAAAGACAAGCTAATCATCCAAAGGCTAATCATAAAAAAAAACAAAAGACAAGCTAATCATCCAAAAAAGACAATAAATGTACGAATAAATATAATTTATTCATCCAGTACCCGTACAAATAGTCACACTCTTTAAAAGGCACTTTATCTAGCGTTTTATATTGCCACACAGAATTTGGTAATAGACAATATGCATTGGAGTAGGCAAAGACTAAATCTTTTCAGATGCTACGAGGCTGACACTTTCATGAGTCGTATCGTGCACTTTCATGAGTCCCTTCTTTTACATACCGCTGGTAAATTAGTTTTCTAATGTGTCCGCATTATTTTGGCCACTATCTCACCTTCCACAATGTTGGACTGGTCCATAAGAACTACTGCCAGAACATCTCGACAACGACAGATTTTCTACTTGACCTACCAACAAGATTTTTAACGATGTTTTTCTTCATCAGAACTTCATTTTTTTTTTGCATCAACATTGTGTTCGCCCTATGTTTTGTATCGGGCAATCCAAAGATAGAACCGACTGAGCAATAATAGCCACATATATAGTGAGATTACATAAACGTCTGGTCCACAAACGAAACGACGACGTACCTACATAAATAATGTGTGAAAATAACATATCAATTTATTGACGGAAATATGTAATCAACGGTTAATTGCTATCAGATTGCAATGAACGGTCCTCGAATAACTTTTTTGCTTGTAGCTCGAATCGCATTTTTAATTGGAAACTTTATTTCGTTTCTGAATAATTTTATTGATCATTGGCAAACTTTTTGACAGCAGCCATAGCGTTGATATTAAGAAGATCGAACCTGCATATATAAAGCAGGAGATTCAAATATTTCAGGTTATTATATGTCATACATACTAACACGTTATTTTTTTTAGATGTATTTCATTCGTATTCGTATTTTTACATGAAATACTCGTCTCTTGAAAGTTTGAAACGCTACTGTAAAATGTCCTGTAGATCTTTAATTTGTAATATAAACAAGGCTGCTCAAAAGTTTACCGCTACAGAGTATTCGCTTGCTGGACGTACATATATTCTTCCAAGTAATCTAACTTTCGTTGGAACTTTGTGGCTCGCAACCGAGCTCGGCTGCATTGTTGAAATCAACAGCTCTTCGTTGTTGGAGTTTACAACTGCTTTTTATGTAAAACCAATTTAAAATTGTTAAATTTTTAATTTTTGGTAATTAACGTCATAATATGAGTGTGCCGTATGACGATAACAAATGATAAGCGTTGTCTCACTTATTTTCATCGAACATTATTTCGGACATCGACATACCCGAAATGTTTTAGGCGTCAAGAGTCAAATACTACTGTGCTTGGAAAGACACGCACAGCAGTCTGTAAGTAAGTCGATCTTGGTGCTCCAGATTACTTATTATAGATTAGTCCAGACCTTAGGATGGCAAGATCGATCGAGCGACTGCCTTACATACCTACATTTCTATGTATATTCTATTCGCACGCCTTACGTTTACGCAACCCAGTAAGCCTGAGCCACCTAAACGCACCGTAAATTTCCCGTAAAAAATTACACGGAGACGACACATTATCATCGTATAACAGGTGCAATTTGAGCAAAGTCTCGTATCACCGCCTGGCGGGTGTTGCCAACTCTAATAAATCATTTTCCACCATAAAGGCGGAATATTAAATCGAAGGATGCTAGCGAAAATGAAGGGATGTGAAAAATTGGGTCGTAAAAGGGCGAACCCAATGCGGGACGATGAAAAGCGAGATATTTTCAATTACCTCTTTTGTCTACTCTATGTTGATATTGATGGGAAGACGGAGGTTAAATTAATATGAATTGGTCGGTTGTGAAACGAACGGTGTATTTATTAGGATGTTCCCAAGAATTATGTTTGGATGTTTTGTATAACGGTTCATTATTTATTATACAGACATGATAATTATGGTTCTTAAAAATACGTTTTTATTTTATATATTTTGACTAGTTGCACTCCGCGGTGTTACCCGCTGTTTACTGAATAAAAAACAGCCTATGTGTTAATCCAGGGTGTTAGCTACCTCCATCACAAATTTGACTAAAATCTGTCCAGCTGTTTGACCGTGAAGACTGAAGAGGTAACAAACATTTTCACATTTTCGTCTTTATAATATTAGTAAGATATTATGATGATTCTGGAAATCAAAAAACTTTTCATCTGCATCCGTTTCATCTTGTAACGATGAGACCACTATAATTTCACGGAGTGCCATACAAATAAAACAAAACCGCTAACCGCAGTCTCGCTCTGAAATATTTTCTCAACCTCACCTGAACCAACAGCTGTACAATGTACAGGATAGAAGCGACGTCAGCTCACTATCAGCTAACAAATCTAGGTCGAGAACAAGAAACTTCGGATCCAGAACATTGGATTAGCGAAACCAAGTGTTTTACCGAAGCGTAGACTACACCGCAAAGGAAGCTTGCTTAGCGTCACGTACTACGTTGCTTAGCGTGCAATATGCAAGCTTAGAAGCCAGCTAAGTTATGACATGCCAGTGCACCTGGGATTAGATTTACACGAAAACTAGAGATACTACTAGTATTTACAATGAGATGTTGTGTGTTCGCGATAATGAAGTATGAAATGAAGTCTAAATAGATGTTACAGCGTTGTTATAGACGTAGGTAAAAAGTTTTGGGTTTGTGATTCTTGCAACTTGACTTTGTGGGCACTAAAATGAAGTATCGGACTTTTGAATTCGTATTACAAAAAGTCAAAATTCCTAAGTATTTAAAAATACTAATAAATTTAAACTATCCAATTTTTATTCTCGAATTAGAATGGCAGACAAAGCAGTCTGTGCCAAAAATCGATAGTAACCTAGACAATTTTAGCGATGCTAATTCTATGACACGCGACAGACAGACAACCCTTCGTGTAACTGAATAAACCATTTCAGCACTGTTCTAGCCACGGGTGAGAGACAAGTAATATTATTCTAATCCAATATTCTCGAACTATAGTGGTACTATAATAGGTACCGATATAAAATAAAACGAGTAAAGTAAGGATACGGTAACGTGAAATCTTGCTTGATGTGGCCGAGTTGCCCCATGCATGAGAAAAATTCTGAAGATCCCAATTATGGGGTATGGGGTATTTCGCACCAGGCCTGGTTAGCACCGCGGTGCAAATCGAACCCATACTCATTTTGCGTTAGTCGTTTTGCACCGCAAAAGCAGTGTGACGCAAGAGATTGTTGATTAGTATCGATAGACATTACCACATAAGTTATAGACAAAAAAAAAGCACAAGTAACCAAATCAAAAGCCACTTTTGGCTTTTGTCATTACCTACATAAAATTATTTGTTATTAGAATAATTTATAAGAGTAATGGGAGATGCTATTTTGGCACAATTATATGACCAAAAGACCTATCATATTCCTTAAGGTTGGGTAGAAAATCTTCCGTTTGAAGTTTATAAATAAATGAATTTAGGTCACTTTTATAATGTTTGTAAGTACCTAGTCATTCTTAAAACCTAGTTATTATCGTATTTGCCGGCTTAAGGTTACGATGTATACTGAAAATAGTTACTATCATATTTCATTCGGCTTTCATCTTTCAAAGGTCTACGTCGCATTTTCTAATATAAATACTAACTGAATAACCTTAAATGTTCTGTCGAGTTGTTTGATGTTCAGCATTGATGTAAAATAACTGTAAAAAAGCAAAAGAAAATGTTAATTTAAAAAATATACGTTATCGATCACCTGCTGTTGCATGTCGCTTAAAATAAGAAATTTATTACAAGAAATGGGTAGGTATTACAGATATTTACAAATAACACACCAGACTTAAAATAAAACACCTTTATAAAAACCCTAACAAATGTAAAAGACCTATATTAGTAAGGTTTAGTTTAAGCTAGTTTTAGTTTATTTTATTTTATTTATATTTAATAAAAATGCCCATATTTAAAAAAAAAACCTATAGTAGAGGCGAAAGCGCAGAATGCTGGCGGCATCGCCAAATTTGTATTCGACAATTTAAAGATTTGTAATTATTTTTAATTAATAAACCTAGTTATGATGCACGTCAGCGGTCCTAAGGCTCTTTTTAAAAATAGTGGCGTCAGTATTTCTGACATAACATCATCATCATGATGACCACTCAATCTTGATAGAAAAACAAGGTTGATCATTTTCCAATGCTGTATTACCCAGGACTACCTACGTCTACGTGACAAAAGTAAAGTTATTCATTAATTAGTTGTAATTATAAATTACGTATGTTGGACGTTTATTGAAGCTTGACAACGGCTTCCCGGAATTTCCCGATATGCATACACGTGCTTACATAAACTTTAATAGATGTTTAAGTAAGACAGCCGCAGTCCGATTAGGTGGTGTATAAATAACAAGGCGAAAGCGTATAATCAGTTGCTGTATGGGACTGTGAAAATCCAATGAAGAAACATCATTATATGTAATTCATAGCATTGGATATAAGGTACAACGGCACTTCAGTGCTGTACCAGCAAAAAAACTGTAGGTACATATTTTGTAATTATTTTCGTACCGCCATTAATTTACTCGTTATCTATGAAAAAATTGCAAATAGCGCGCAAATCTTTCAATATAAATGCTTCCACAATATTACTTCCCAACCCAATGTTTTAAAGTAGCCGTGCCTAAATCGCTCTCGCTAAATCGTCCGCCTCCTTCTATGTCCCCGTTCCCATCTTAGGCTAGTTATTAAACCGACGTTAACTTCTAACTAAGGTTTAGTTTACTTAGGACTCGCCTGGTCTAATGGAAAGATAACATTCCACAACCGATTTTGTCCCCGCGACTTTCCTGCAAAGTTTCACACAAAAACGGACTTTTGGTTATTATATTCCGCTTCTCGAAATTGAAACTTTCTTCATAAATATGAGAATTTCCAATTTATTCTCAGACTTCGCGTTCTTGTTGCTTCATTCTGGAAAAGATGTATTTTGGCGTGAAAATACTCTTTCATAGAGAGATGGATTTTGAAAAACCAGACAAATATTTTCAATCAGCGTCCCCGGTGACAAAATGATTATGGAAAGCTGAAAATTTTACGTGGATTTATTGTACTTATTCTAAGAAAATTGTTTTTCTTTTTTACCTAACAAGCGTTGTACTTTGTTCTTAAGTATTTTAATTACCTGTTCCAATTTTGTCAATTAATAAGAAAAAGCAGAGACCAAATATTTTTCTGTGAATCGAGTTAATCTACGAGTAACGCTACATCCTCAGTTAAAAAAGCTGCCGTAGTGTTGTTTTCCCTTCCACTAGATCATTATAGCACCTATAGTACCTTGTAACTTATATCCTACCTCTTCCTGAAAATACTGCGCCGCAAATGAGCCCGTTACGCGTAATTCCATTACCACTCTTACGATTGAGTAGCTATAGTTGCAAACGTTTGATGTTAAAAACAATTAATGGCGTATCATGTTATGAATATAACTCCCGCTTATTACCGCAGGTAGTTTCAGCCATGCTTTAAGAAGTTTACAGTTTAAGACCTGCGTAGGATGACGATAACTTCGCTTTTTCCTGGACAAAGCAATATTTTTTACCATCCAAGTGAGCGTTTCCTACTATTTTTGTACTTTTTTTAGTACTTTATATTGTGATTTATTTCTGTTCATGAAACACCACCACGAACGGTACGTAGATTGATTTAGACGTTGCTCTTGTCTTGTACTTAGGTACAAGAGCAAAATGATAATGCTGTAAATGAAGCGCCATAATTTATCTACAAAAGTTATTGCAACTGTAATGTTGTTTAGGTGATAAAAGTCAACTTTTGCTTCAATGTTATTAGTAATAGTGTACATGCAATAAACAAGAACATTTCTTTTTAAAAAAGTTTAAGTCAAGGCCATTTCCTTAGTAGTAAAGCACGCCTAAGCTATTGCGGTATTTGCCATAACTTAGTTCTATATATATTGTTATTGCAAGACCTATTTCAAATCCCGCAGGGCTCGTATGGCAGGAAAATGCGTAATTTTCCTCCTTGATTTTCTTGTTGTCTACCAAAAACTTTTGTGAAGGTATAGCTGAAATCACTATAAAGGCAAAAGATATCATGAAAATAAAAATCCCTTTTGTCTTTGTTTGTATAAATCATTTTTACTATACCACTATTTCCAAAATTGCAGTAAAAGCATGTAAAATGTTAGCATTTTATTTGTTTTAAATTTCAAACCAAATCGAGTTTATTTATAATTTTTCCTTATTATTTTGATCACTGATAAGGTATTATTTTATGTTTTTATAATAATTATGATTGACCACAAACGACTGACGATGAAATTATGAAAGCATTATGTTAACTTAATTTAATATTATCCGGTCCTATAAAATCCTACATTTTCAAAGACCTGATGGTCACCGCCTGGGCTCTTTGCCGAAGAACTTTTAATCGCCGCAAACTCCTTTTAAAACTGTTGAAGGATATGCGATCCGACGTTTATCTCGAATGAAATTATTTAAATTACTTTCCGTGTAGGCGGAATAGTCGGAATTCAAATTGGGTGGATTAAATGACGATAAACAGTTTCTCAACGCATTCTTATTGAACGTGAAGTTTGTTTGTCGAAGCGAAACCGGCATTATAATGAAATGACCTACAACGATAAAAAAAAACATAAACCGACAAAAAAATCAAAATTAATTCCAACTCTCGGAGCCATCTTATTGTATTGTACATTAACTAGCTGTCAAACTCTCCACACAAATATTCTTATGTGATTTAGTTCTGTTGTGACAAACTTTTCTTTAGACGTTTTTAACAATTTAGTATTTTGTGCACTATATTATTTACTAGAAGCGCCTCGCGGTTTCACCCGCGTTAACTACTGTCCCGCGGGAACCGTTTTAATTTTTATGGGATAAAAAGTAGCCTATGTTACTCGTGGATAATGTAGCTTTCGAACAGTGAAATAATTTTTAAAAACGGTCCAGTAGTTTTTGAGCCTATTCATTACGACCAAACAAACAAAGCTTTCCTCTTCATAAATTAGTATAGATGATCGCGAGTCAAAAATACAAGATAATAGAAAAAAAATATCGTGTGTTAATTAATATTCCCTACTTTGGACTATAGAAATTGACATATTTTGACCAAATTAAGGGTTTTCAATACGAATAAAATATTTTTTACTTACGTTGAACCAATTATATTAGTTCA
This sequence comes from Hylaea fasciaria, assembly GCA_905147375.1. Lineage (NCBI taxonomy): Eukaryota > Metazoa > Arthropoda > Insecta > Lepidoptera > Geometridae > Hylaea > Hylaea fasciaria. The sequence continues at coordinate 8,929,567 of LR990200.1, forward strand.
TTGGCGGTCTAAGTGGGCCTATGTTCAGCAGTGGACGTCTTTAGGCTAATGATGATGATGATTAGTTCATCTCCCGCTATTTTTTTGTTTCAACTTATAAGATTGGAAAGTGCTAAAGCATGTATAGCAACGCTAAAAGCGCAATGCGAAGATAAAACGCACTCTTGTAAAACATCTTTAAAACTGTCCTGTATTCGCTTGAATTTTAATGTTGTTTAACCGAAAAATGATTCGGTAAACACAGAGTGAGTTTCGGCCGCAAACCGAATCGCCAATTTATTTGCATAAACCGATTGCACCCTGTAAATAACGCGACCGCAATCGCGGACAACGCATAATCACTTGATCGAATTGTGTCGACGAGTAACAATGAATGTCGCAGAATTGGTTCAAAAATGTGTGAGCTGAAGTGAAACAAGATAGTAAGTGAAGTAAAGCTACCGTATAAACTAGAGATGTACATATAAACAGATAAACAGATAATACACTTACTAGTTACCTACTGAACCGTTGACTGAATGACACATCGTTTTAGTTAGTGATATCAAAAAAAAAAATGATCATACGAGCTCAACATTCTCAACCGAAAAACTTTTTTAAACATATCGGAACGACAATCCGTCTAAATGCTGATCCGTTGTCATAAAATGGCTATCGGTTTAGGTAAACGGCGGGTTCTACTATTTAACTGCGAGATAGATATACAAAAGCTATGGCAGAATTGACACGGTCCGATTGTTAATTTATGCTACAGATAAGTTGATCTACCAGTACTATAATCCCTCTTGGAACACCTATAATATCCTACATACAGAACATAGGTTGAGGATGTTTGGCTCTCTGCCAAGTCCATGTCCACACAAATTAAAATATAAAGTATACTTACTTAGGTATGTCCGTCCATCTCTTTTGAGCGAATATTGTAAAGATATCGCACAGACCACGTTTGGTGTAAGGAAAAAACTTTAAATATTTGATATTAACAGAAAAGTTTAAATAATCTCATAACGATAATTACGCTAGTAAAAACACCAAAAATTGCTATAAAAGTAAAGGCCATGCGCCAAATTACTTGTTTTTCTTGTACATAATGTGATTTTTCCTGCTTTTCGTGCCAGAAATGTTCTGAATAGCCTATAAGGCGGTCCCTCGACGCCTATCGGAAGGGTTAAGCTGCTACTTTATAACGGTTCTTTTATTTTATGTCCCTCCATTTAACTTTGACCTGCGTCACTTTTCCCCGCTAGTGCGACACGAAGATTTTTCTAATGACCCCTCGATAAGGGAAATGAAATTGTTTAAAATAGTTTTGCGTCAAATTAAATTGCGATTGATGTGATATTCACCAGCCATCCATTATTGTAATGGTAACAAAGAGATTGATTTAGAGTTTTCTACTTGAATTCAACCCTTGTAGTTTGTAAATAACAACAACTATTAATAATTCCAACCAAATATATTGTACTTATTTTTAAAAAACCTCATGTTTTCGAGTCTGCAATACCAGCTCCAAATTTACAGCGCAGGTATTGGTAGCTTGGAAACCTATTCACAATTGTTCCTAAAATGTATTAAATTTATATCATCATTACCTGACCGGATGCGCCTCCAACTATCTTCGAACAGCTATGCTATAGTTAAAGGGAGCTTTTCCCATTATTAAAGTCCCAAGCCAATAATAGATCATTATTGCCATTATCGGGTTTACTCGCGTTCAAAATACGAGACTGCGTATGATATTTATTAGCATGTAAATATGCTCATCAATTAACTGTGTGCGGATCGTGCGCGTATCCATTTGCATAATGGAACCAGCCCTTGCAATCCAGGATCGTGATACGATACTCTGGTATACATTTGGTTGAATATGATTAAAGAATTAAGATATTTGAGCATGAAATTATATTATTCTCAGCTTATATTTAAAAACATAAATACAAAACAAAACTAAATACTAAAACTAAGTAAACCTAATCTAATAACCCGCTACCAATGGGCAACGTTCCGAAAATGTAGGCTGCATTGCCACGTTGCAATGCGTAAGCTTTGGGCAAAAATAAACTATCAATTAGATATTTAAAGTTCTTTAAACTAGACAAAATCAGCTCCTCTAACGTAGTTAGTTACAACTTCAGTAGGTATCTAATGGTATTAGATTTTGCTGATATATTTAGTATTTGCTATCAATATTGAGCAGTCCTTATCCCAGGCAGAGCTTGTTAGCTAAATCACTGTTGATTCTCTGCTCACTAACTCAGTTTCAAGTTTTGGAGAGAAGTACAAATTGTCTCCGAACATCATTTACGGCGTAAATCGATACTGAAGCTCTAGACGGTGTGAGATCGAGCATTTATTAAAACCTTGCAATGAGCCTGTCCCTTTCTAAGCTGAGCATAATATGTACCACTGTCGATCACTTATTACCAAGTGAGATAGTGGTCACAAGTTAATCATTAAAGTATTAAAAACAAGAAAAAAGGCTAAAAATGGTATTTCCATTCTGACGATATAAACTAGCTATAATATGCCTTACGATTATATGCGTAGATGTGAAAAATATATACGTAATATGAGACTATTAGATCAAACTTTTTAAAAGGCGTATAATAATTTGAATAGATGCTCGATAGATAGCACGTTATAATGATAATAATAATTCTTCAATACACATCCTTTTTACCACTTCTTCGAAATGAGTCATATTTTCGATACCCTATTTGTGCCTATAAAATTTTGCTTGCAAAACGCCGACGGATCCGGAAATTGGATACGCTTGCCCAGAACTTACCAATTTACTTTTTACCTTGAAGAGGCTTTGCTCACACATTTTTTCACCATTCCATTTCCACCAGGCCGGGGATTTGAGTATAACGGGCTGTAGGCAATGTTAGTACCTATTTGCGTTATTCTTTTTGGCAATTGTTTATTTTGGAGCCCATGTCCAATTATTTTTGAAGTGATTTTACTTACTGTATAAAATTTCTTATTTTGTGAATGTAGTGCGGTTTTCTTATAAGTAGTGGGTACAGCTAAAATTGTAATTATTTTTTTACATGCATATTTTATGCGTAGCGCTAGCGCATATCTAACTGCGCTCTGCTGTTTCAATTGCATGGGCAATGACAACAGGAACCATACAATTAGTTTTCATCAAAATCCATTCAGCCGACTTAGCGATGAACCAAACATAATCTGGGGGCACGGCAGTGCCCCCGCCAAGTCGAGCAAAACAAAAGGCACGGCCGTACTATCCTTTTCTCGAAGCGATTCGAGCCATTTTCGACCCCCTGTAACTTCGTTATGGATAAAACTAGAAGCCTAAATTTTTAGTGACCAAGAGGGCGTCACGTTTACAGATAATAATCCCAATTACATTAAATTTGATCCAGTAGTTTAAGAATTATTGCAAGTCAAAGTTCCTTAATTTTGTTACCCACTCACTGACTGACTCACCGATCATCAAAATTCTGAGGTACTTCTAGCCGTCCCACAAGTTTCAAATTTTGAATATAGCTATTGTTTAGCCTATAAACCAAGGAAAAATTCTGACATTCCATAATTTTCATCCCGTTTTCTAGATATATCATCTGCATAAGTAACTTTGTATTCCCATATAAATCTCATTAAATTGTATGTAATTACAAAGTTACTTTTACAGTTCATAATTAGACGTCATTGAAATTGAATGGAATGGGTAATAGGGGTTAAAAATGAGAAATGGCTTCGAGAAATTCGATAGTTGAGCGCTTTTTACAACTTCCACGATAGGTAGGTACACCTATCGCGGATAGAGAGATACAAACCCCTATACAATACCTACCTACACTTTTATAGGTTGAACAAATTCGTTACCTAGGTACATTAAAATAGGTACCTAGGTACCTTATACCTGATATGCATCTGTGGAGACGCAAAGGCACTCGTTCATGATAATCTATGAGCATGACCTATGTTCGCAAGGGGCCCCGGCCGCGTAGGTGCAGGGCGCGCATTTATGCATGTTTCGCAAAAAAACGAAATAAAGAAAGAATACCTACAAAAAGAAATGAGATCCCATCAAAAACATTACATGTACAAAAATGCACAAGTCTCGCAACGCAGTTTACCTGCCGTAAAAAGTTGTGAGATCGGATGTAAACCAAGTCGGTTAATTTCAATACCTACCTATACCTATCTATAGGAGCAGTTATATCTTTATTTCTTTAGTAAACAGAGTGTCTTGGCGATTGTACACGGCAGCATAATCTACTAGGCAATCTAAATATAGTCTTCCATATAGGTGTACTTTCAAACAAATACAAGCACAAAGCGCTTAACATAGATTTATGTTGCCGTGCGCAATTGCCAAGTCACTCTATTTACTAAAGAAATAAAGATATAACTGCTCCCATAGATAGGTATAGGTAGGTATTGAAATTAACCGACTTGGTTTACATTCGATCTCACAACTTTTTACGGCAGATAAACTGCGTTGCGATACTTGTGCATTTTTGTCCATGTAATGTTTTTGATGGGATTTGATTTACACATACACACATACACATACCTACTATAGAAATTATAATATTAAAAAAATATTTTATAATTGGATAACTACCTATGTTATGAAATAATATGCGCTTAGGTAGGTACTACAAAACATAGTATAGGTATTATAATATCCTCACATATAATTCCTCAAATTGCTTCTCCAAAGTAGTCTCTTTAACCCCAAAACGTCTTTTAAATTTTTTACCGACCTATAACATTCAAGATTTTGCGTTAATCCCATTTTCCCTGTTTAAACGTAACGCAACACTCACATTTTATATTCTAAGCAATTTAAAAACGCGTAATGAAAGCGTAACGTAAGCAATTTATAAGAGGGGCGTTTTTATGGAGCAATTTTTCAGTAATACTACGCATCACTGCACACCATTGCGTGTGATAGGAACGCCTCCCAAGAAAATGGGAAATGGTACGTACAGCCCGCATGACTCCCGAAAACCTGCGAAGCTATTGAAAGGGAGTAAGGTTTAAATTGCTAGAGATTTTGGCGTCTGTTGATATTGCCGTTCCTTGGTGACGTGGAAGTGTTGAGTTTTTCTTGTGTAAAATGGAAAAATTGATTATTTGAATACAAATAATGTATTTTATGTAGTCGTAGACACCAAATGCAAGATACCAAGCTGGGCTCAAGACGGGATTGGCTTTTTAGGACAGCTGCCAGAACACCGCAAAAGGGGCTTAGAGAGTGGCAGCCAGGCGAGCAGTAAAGTCACGATTCATTAAGGTTTTGCATCAATGTTGAATAAACCTTTTCCTGCGCTTTAAAGTCGTGCTCATTTTTGCATAACATTTTTAAGTCGTGCTCATTTTTGCATAACATTTTTTTGTGATAGAGCTGCAAACTAGTCGCCAGCCCATCAGCTGGTGGTGAACGGATATCACCACCTATTTAGACACCTGCATGCAACAGTCGATATTCTGCAGTCGTGAGGTAGAAGCGGTCTGTGCGGATTCAGCATCATCGTTTCGAAGGAATAATCCGTAAAAGCTTAAAAGTAAATTGGCTTTGTTAGGTACATACACAAAATGTAGGATAAAAACATAGCTATTCTCTATCGCCTACGGTTCGTAAATAATTATAGGTCCACGCTCTTTACTTATTGTTTATAACAGTTCTATTAACTCTATTTTCAGTAGAAGAAGTTTATCCTCCCAAATAACTTCGATCTTCCTCATGAAAATCAATAATATAACTTTGTAGTTGTAGGATGTCGTTAACTGAGTTCGAGATCGCTAAATAAATTATCTACTTTGCCGAACCGCAGTCAGATCCGACTTAATTGGCAGTCACAAGTGAAGGATCTAATTCGCACCATTTATGGGAACAGTACCTTAGCTTTGTACTTTATAGAATTGGAATTCATAACGTTGATGTTGTCCCATTGAAAGTCTTCGTGATCAATAGATTTCGGTTTCTAATTTCACCGGATTGAATATAAGTAGATACAGCCAAAATTTACTCGTTCAAACTTTCGCAGCGTCGAAACAAGCCGTATCTAAAAATCAAAGTACATGTAAAACTGCTTAGCTAGAATACTATTAAGGTAAAGTGATACATGTTTGAAAATAATGACTGTAGATTTGACGCTCACTGTCTCTGAGCCATAAAAAACTACACGTACTTAAATAGAGGTGGAGTGAGGGATCCATGTCGTTCATCGTTTTTCCATTTGTTAGTACAAATTTTATGTTCTCTATTCCACTGTCCTTAACTTGGAAACTAAGTTACTATCAAAGCTAATAATGTAGGCACCGCCATATCCAATGCCTACAGGCATTAGGTTTTGGGTGTGTTCTGGGTATCGGATGAATTTATGTTCCATTCGAACGAATACACAATGTGCCCGGTTACGAGTGTCGGAGCCTTTAGGGAATTGAAATAAGATCAGTTTTATTGAAAAATCATTCCCCGTAAGTAGTTTTCTCCAACCGTAATAAAATGGCAATATTTTTTTTCTGCTAATTTAGCCATAGCTGGGTAGTGATCTTACAAACACAAAATAGGCATCATTCGATAAATAAATCAATAGACACTAAGTCAATACCAAACATATTCCAAGCACCACCATATTGCTTTAATATTAAAAGACAAAAAGTCACTCTACAATATTACTCTCATACTTTCAAAGCTATACGACATGCCCCCAATTAATTCTTAATTAACTTTATCGAAAATGTAAAATCCATGCTGGTTTAATCTACGCCGGCTGGTTAAAAAATAAAATAATTTCGACAAGCAATGGCGCCAGATCTGCCTGCGCCGAGCATCGCTATTTAAAACGTAGGGTGTGTAAAAATGACCAACATTTGCATTTTACACAGCTTCTGTTGCCGTCATTTGTGACCACGCAATCCACGCGTGTAGTAACACGCGGCGTTATTGTTCGTTAAACAAAAAAGAGATGGGAAAATTAAATATACGAATTAGTTTATGCATCAGCTTACCATGTAACTGACTAATTGAATATGTTATTTTAAAATGTAAAACCTCATCGAATAGTCTGCGTCATGGTAAAATGCTACTCCGAAAATCACTCCAATAGTCAAACAAAAGAGGACTTTTTTACTACGAGTACAGTGTCGTTCTTGCCACTGAAATAAGTTAAAATTTGGTAATGAAAAAGAACCCCCAGCCATCCAACCTTATTTTATAAAAATTAATTTACTGTGTTTCAAGAAGTTTGGTCATTCAACTGTTTATCTTGGGTTATTTTTGTTGCTCATCCGGAAAGTACCTATTTTGCTCTTAATTGAGTATGTAAGTACCTACAAACTTAAATCGATTGGGAAAGTGTGGATTACTCCAGTGTAGATACTTATTAACTTTATAAGACTGACATTAGTTTTTTACCCGTGATAAAAACAATGCAATTAAGAGGTTGAATTTAAATTCAAATTGCCGCCAAGAGGCATTTATTTAATTTATCGGCTAAAGAAAATTAATGTACGGTTTTAAAAGTAAATTGCTTTAAAGACCGGTCAATGGTAGGGGTCAACGTGAAAAGGGTGCGTTATGGCAAAATTGCGTCGTGACATTTATGAGTAAATGATTTAACCATTTTAGGTTCTGGCAAACCGATCAAACATTTCACTTGCAGAAAGGAAATCTTTTCACGGTTATAACGGACCGTATTGAAACTCGTTTATGACATTCTGATTAAGGAAGTTGCTATATTTTTTAATTTATAAAATTATATGGTCAAAGATAGTAATCATGATTGGCTTAGAATCAGACTGACTCTCAAAGACTGCTGATGTATAGTAAGTAAACAGGATTTAGTAATTCTGCAGTTTATATTACTTTAATTTTGAATCAAAAAGCTTAAAAAAAGTATTTATTACAATAAAAAGTTCAACGGAATAAAACTGAATTGGTTATTTCAAGCTGCTGGTACAAAAACAGAGATTATAGAGGAAGATTGGTGAAATAGTGACAAAGTTTCCGAATCAACTTCCTCCGTCTTCAAAAAAAGTCAGTTCGTAGGCTTCACACAATTTATTTCTCTTCTATTTATCTCGTATTACTCACGAAAGTTTCGTTACATAATCTTCCTTCTCAATTTAAAATCGTCAACATAATCAACTCGCTGTTGCCATAGTATCGTATCTCGTCCTTGACACAAGCATCGAAACAATGACAAGGATGCAAAATTTCAACTCAACCGAACAAAGGGAACTGGCGTTTCAAGATTTAAAACATCCTTCGAGGCCTTGTTATGTTTCACTTCAAATTAGATTACATAAACATGTATAGAATATACACAATTTCAAATTACCCCAGATGCGTCACCCAAAAGTCCGGGTAAATGTAGGTACCGGAGCTCAGCTAACTCGATTTACGAGAAAACTTCTGTTGCTGGAATGTTGTAAATTGTAAACTTTACAAACAATACCCTACTATTTCGATACTTTGCAATCTGTTACAAACAAACGTACTTTAGGCATAAGTACATCTTTAAAAATAAGTATGTGTAGGTACATAGTTTGCCTATTGTTTTTTATATACTTAGTTTTTTCAGACAAGTTACCCATAACACAAATCAGTACCGTCAGCAGATTGAAATTACCACAAACATAGCAGTTACACTGTCAACTTTCTATATCTATTGTTAAGTCAGCTCCTTATCCATAAAGTCCTCGGAACTTGACAGGCACATACAATAAAAATGGTTCAAAAGTTAATGAGAATATTAATTGGCCTAAACAAACAATGTATAATAGTATAATATACTCTACACAATAAACTACCTAAGTAATTTTTGTCGTTACCTGTATCTGTAACCTAGGAGAACCTAACCCTAAACCTTAAACTAATCTTAAACTCTGCTGCCAAAATGAGCCCATCCAATTTATTATTTGTCATCTCATAAGGTACGTAATTCTAACTTTTGTGTGTATAATTTCAATAAAATTTATAGCTCCTGTCAAATGTAAGTCCTATAAAAAGTTTTTTATTTTCGCACTGCGCAAGCTAACAACACAATGTTTTAATAGGGGCGTTCACTTGTTATGTTTAACTGCTTTTGTAACAACAAATGCAATCAAAATATCGCACTTTACGAACTAATAAAACAACAGGGAGTGAAAATTTATTGTAAAGGCATCATAAAAGCGTTGTCTACGTCGATATACAAAGCGTAAAATATTATTTTACTCTCACGTTTAACGTAAAACGTAATCTATAGGTAAGTATTCAGTGTATGGTATGTAACTACATTTTATACTACTCACTCGTTTATGGATATTTGTACATCAGCAATCAAAATTCACACGTTGAGTTCTACAAGTGTAACAGAATATTCATGCAAATAAATTTCTAAAAACCTTTCCAATTACCGTCATTCTTTCTTCCGCTGTCACGACGGAACAGGAGACGACAGCATTGGAATCTAATAAACAAGAGATTGCGTAATACCACCCCGCGACAAATGTACCCGTGGCTTGTTTTGGAAGCTAATAGGAAACATTTCTATTGAAATGAACGTCTAGATGAAGACGAATGTTCAAATTTTTTGCTTCGCACGGTTTGAGCATTTATCCAGTGTCCAAATTAAGATTATAATGGGTCGCTGATATGTTTCTTCAGTTTAAAGGCTGAGCGCATATTTTTCAGGAGTATAATCTTTGAAACTATCCATTTTGTACATTGATATAATAATTGTTGTGAAATATGTATATATTATGTTGTAGGTACTTATTATATTATATGACTAAAAGTAATATTTACTTATTTAATATTATCACAGCCTTTACGAGTTTAAAGGTATTGTATTGTAATATATTATTATAACGGCTTTATGTAACAATTTTATTACATTTTGATAATACGTATCTTCGTAGTCTTTGATATCTAAATTATTATTACTCCTCGTTTTTCATTTTATTTTTATTCTTTGTTAAAGGTACATTTTAGCTAACAAGACTGAAGTGACTTATAACTAGGCATTGCAATCATCCCGTCACATCATCTGTCTAAGAATATTAGATACAAATTTGAAAATGATAGATATAAAATACGATATTGTCCCTGCGCGACGGCTGACGTTAATTCGAATATATACGTTACACAACCCTCTTCAAGAAAATATAAAACGTCTACTTACCTATCATTTCTGTCTATCATTTTATCGATGTATATTTTTATTTATGTATCCATATTTATGTTTATCGTCTATCTATAATGGTACGTCGGAGTTCACTAATTTGATACCCGTTTAAGCTACAGTTATACTTTATCAATATATCTAACTGTTTTAAATCTCACTGTGTGTTAACAAGGTCCACATACCAATTAAATTAAACTATAATAAATAATAAAATAATACTTGAAATAGAGGAAAAGTAGCATTAGATATAGTTACTTTCAAACCTATCAAGGACGTCCCATCTGTTTGCAAAAAAAACATCATGGGATGTCTACCAGATAATGAAATGTAGGTAAGCTTTTCAGCTTATAATATTTCTCAATAATACACCTTGAGACTCCCAACTTGTGCAGCCTTTTATCCGTATGGATTGATATACGAGTATATATACTACATAATAATACAGTAGTCCTAACGGAACGGGGTCATAAACGACTAGCTACATTCGAACTTTAATTTTGGCCCTAAACCGTTGTTCAATTGATGTATCGCCATACTCTTGTGTTATCAGTTTCCAATGACAACACAATAAGAGTGTAGTGACAGCAAGACAACGAATCTTCAGCATCCTCCTCAGTCAGTATCAGTAGATTGTTGTGCAGTATACATAATATACACTTCATAAACGCTTGATTGGGATAATTCAATAAGTTACCTGTATTATATGCCTGAGAGAGTAAAGTGAACAGCCTATTTTCCCGACAAGCTTCCGCTTGCATTAGACAACGACCGCCTCATCAAATTTTCTAAGCGCTATCCCTCATCCCCGAAACCAACAGAAAATTTAAAATAAAGCCGCGCACATATTTTTCTAGTAAAAGTTTCCCCATAGCGAGGCCCTGGAGAGATTCAATGCACTGTAGAGTTATATTTATGGGAAAAGTTTTGAAATCGTGTACCTGACGCATCCTGTTGTGGTAATGTAACTTTTTTATTACTTTATCATACTGACAGCATGATATTAACAAGGGCAGTAGTACCACAGCATCAGTGTTTGAGGATCGAAGGTTGAAATTCGAGACTGAATAATTAGTGTGCGATGGAAGCTGGTTCATTAGCATCGCTAGAAAAACCTACGTAAGGTAATAAATAAACATGTGAAATTAGATCTATGTTGTTCATTGTCTTGGAATAGGAAACAGAACTGTAACAACCTATAGGATTTCACTTGCGATATTGGTGTGAAGCTTTAAATGTATACATATTTTTTGATCTTATACCTGATAATGGAATTGAACCTATGAGCCTATGACGACTCGATTTCTCAGTGGTTGAGGGTTGGACGAAGTGGATGCTTCAGAACAAGAATAATTCTTAGCTTTCTTTCATTTTCATAAAGTTTTGCGGGTATTAAAGTGTCGGCACTTGAAGCGCGGTGGCTCTTGCAATTTGGCCTGAGGCCAGCTGCTATATTACACCAGAGGACCCAAGGAGGGCACCCCTTCATTCCAACTTATTACGTTTTAATAAACGCCCCTGCGCCTTTTCCAGTCCACCAGCGGAAAAAATATTTATTAACTCCTCGCAAGATACATACTGAATATTCAGAGTGGAATCAGGTACAAATTGAGAGGTGGTCCCTTCGATGCACTCTTTGTTAAGTTTCATTAATGTTATAGTAGGTAGATAACCAGATAAACCTTTTATTCATAATTCTTCAAAATTATAAGTCAGATAAGATATTTGGTTCATGACTGTTTAATTAAAAACAAATAGTGCATTATTAAATATTATGATACTAAATTAATGTACCTAATGTAGTCTGGTCTGCCAGGTTAAAACCATTGCAAAATCGAAATTAGGACCGAGCTGAGTTGCTTATATTACGAGTATGTAGTTTAAGTTACGCAGGATATTGAACTGCTGGTAAGAGAGATGGTCGTATAAGAGAAATCTGTATGGACCACCCATAATTCGGGATTCTGCGTCGTCACGCAATGAAGAAGCCAAGTAGTTTTAGTGGCTACAAGTTAAACAACAAACAGTTTATTTGGCAAACATCGACAAAGCGAAGGTCTGAATTTCAATTTCTCCACATATGCAAACCAAATATTAACAATTAATTTACAAGACAAATATTAACTTCGAACCATATTGTTCATGGAATCGTGCTTCTTAGAAAGAAGCTGTTGAACTATTAATTGCTTCAGGTCAGAAACAGAAATTAGTTGTTTAACTTCGATATACCTAGTTCAACAACAACTAAAATGAGGAAAAAACTTTCTTGGAGTTGGAAGACTTGGATAAAAACCAATCTAATTTTTACGGAGCAGTTCACTTAATGTTTTTATTGCATTTTCAGTTAGGTATGAAACGTCAAGTTCTTTGGCGATACTGTAGAACTGTCGGTGTTAAATATTTGATTGCAGCCAGTAGGATTGAGATCGTCAGAATTAAAGGTACTGCTGCTGCCTTAGCCCCTGTTCCCATTCGGAAAATGCAGGCTTGACGTGAACGAATTTTCCATTCTTAGCAGACTTCTAAGCCAAATAAGGAAATTACGTTACGAAGCTACGTTAGCGTTACGAGCTGTTACGAAGCTAAAGTTAAAAACTCTACGCATTATCCTTCCGTGCAGGGAGGGGGTTCGCTCAAGGGCGTTCAAGTAGGCGAGTCCAAACATTGTGAGGCAAATATTAATGCTTTGTCTCATGCCTCATACCGAGACAAATGACGATCATAGTATCTGATCATCATCTAGATTCTAGCGTATGCTGGCGAGTCACGTGCAAGTGTGGAGTCCGTCAAGACGCTGATGAATGAAGCTTGCGTAATGCGGTATTTGCGAAACATGCTTCGCGATCTCTGGACACAATGACATCATTATGAATCAATTATCAACCAAAAACTCATGGGCTTGTTTTTGATTGCATTATATACGAGTAAACGTCCAGTGAAAGCCAGCCGTGTGTAGAGCGCTTTAATCCCTAATCCGTTTGCAGGTGATGTTAAATTGAAATTCTATGTTGCGCTGCGATTGGGACAAATTGCGATCGGTTTTCATCAAAACTGTACATGAAAATGTTTTCAATAACGTATTGCAACATGGAAAATCTATTTGTGAATTTCAGCTTGAGCTTTATGGTAAAATTGCGACGGTATTTTTATTTTAGAGTCAACGTTTGGAGTCACTATAATAGATACTACGAGTATACCGGGCAGTTAACATTTCGTACAGAATGTGTTATTTTTTTTTATTTAAATTATTTACGGCATATCCATCCCGAATTTTCGGCCCGTGACATTAAAAAGTATTTATTCGTCATGTAAGTACTCGTATATAATTATTATAGTTAAAGTGATGTACTAAAAACTAGTAAATAGGTGACCCTATCGGATTCCATAACAAACAACTACGTAACGTCACGCCCCGCCCCAGCCGCAAAGTCGGATTCTAGCAAAAATAATCTACGCAATTTAATAATTATTATTATCAATATATTATCGTCGGATACACGTAACTGCGATCATCACGTTGATAGAAACAAAATGGCGTAGTTTTACACACAACTATTGTTTCCACTAAACTGACAATATTATATAAAAAATAGCTGTAAAAAAGAGCTCTGTAATGTAAACTGACAATGAATAAAAAATAACTGTAGTAAGTAATGAAAAAACCGACACAAAAAGCCGTATTTGCAGTATCACATGCTGCGCTTGTTGAAATTTGTGTTTATGATGACGGAATTTCCATAAATTCCCGAAGTACGCCTCTTTTTTGACGTAGCTACCGTGAATTAGAGATGTTATGGACGTATCCGTAACAACCCTTTGCGTAATAAATTGCAATCAATAAATAAAATCCGATATCGTGAACGAAATAAAAGTTTGAAAACCATTTTCACATAATTCCATCTTCTTACTAATTAGTAGGTTCTTATGCTTCCCGCAACGTGTAATAATTTTAATTTAACTACTTACTTGATAGTTAATAATCATGGCCACTACTTATTTGGTACTTGGTATACAAACTCTTTTTCGTAACTAGGCTGGTTATCGGACTTTTTTACGTGATAATTATAACGGATGGCGGTCGCTAATCCAACTATCCGATATCGGTGCCTACGTCTTCTGCAGAGTTTTAGTGTTCCCAGGAACTGAACACTTTAAAACGGCACCCTTCGCACACTCACTAAGTACTTACCATCACCAATACTTCCATTACTTAAAATAATTTGGTTAATATATTTAAACCTAAATACCATTCATTAAAAATCGCGTCTATTTTAACCCGTAATTTTTTTCCAATGTCCGTATCCGTACTTCTGAACCTTCATATCCTGCAGCACTACCGTGCATGGAAATAGGTCTTGCAAACACCGACCGCTGTGAACACGCTTTGTGCACGTATTCCAAAATTGAATTTCACCGGCCGTTGTACTCGCACGATGTACAAGTAGGTATGTATCTACTTACCTACTATGAGATGATTTGAGTGATGACGTGATGATTGTATGAATCATACAATACGTAAGTTATTTTATAGTAACTTCCCGTAACCCATCTCCTTCTATAACTATATACTAATACTAACTTCTATACCTATTAGGTATATAACGCTACATCGCTGCAACGCGCTAGGACTTGCTGCATCTTGCATGTGTTATTTCAGGAAATAAACTATCTATCTATTAACAAAATTTCATCAAAATCTATTCAGCGCTTTGAGCGGTAACACGCTTTCACTTTTATAATATTATTTAGAATAATATTTTTGAATCAAACCTTGGAACAACACAAGAATTGGTATTTTGGTTGAGTCTACGATTTTTTTTACGAAACAGTAAAAAATAAAATGGCTGTAAGTCTTTGAAACATGTTTATTAAAGTAAAACTTAATACCACTACTTAGCTTATTAAAAATAACCGTTAAGAAATGTTAAACAACATATAAATTAGAATATATTACATAAAATCATAAATAAAAGATATTGTTACTTCGTGTTTTCAAAATGATGTTAAAAGTACTGATGTTCCAAGCTTAACTAAAAGTTATAAAGTCTGTTACTCGTGACTAGATGAGTCCGAACCTAGTCCAAATATAGTAAAAAATGAATTACATTATAGTGTCTCAGTCAGCTTAACATTCTATGAGGATTAAAGATGATATCTACAACGATATGATCAAAAAACTGTTACTTTTGCGTTGATATGATACATTCCTTTAAAAAATCTAATATTTACAAGTTTCTTTGGGCCGACGGTTTCATCACAGGGATTAGTCAAATTGTATGGAAAGAAAACATAGTTGTTGTCTCCTTACATTACTAATTTTAGTTAATTAAATGAGGGATCAAACCATTGGCCCTTGACAATAACGTTAGATTAGTTAAGAGGTATAATAAATTAACTACCGATATATTTTTTCATCGTGAGGTGGCATGCTTATGAAATAAGGTGCGGGTGGTGGCGGTGCGGCTAAATAACGCACGGAGCCTGGCCCAGCTTGCATTTTATGAGGTAAGGTGGCATTAGATATTGATGCTGGAGGAAGTGTGGCGGCATAGCCTGGCCATGGAGGGCCCCACATTGGAGGGGGGCCCCCTGCAGGGCTACTAGCTAAAGGACCTCCTCTGTACGAGTTTGAAGACATTCGCAAACGAACAATACATATCACAATAATCAGGATAGCAATGAACGCAACTACTCCACCAACTATTCCTATGATCAAGTTGTCATCGTTTGTCGATGCTACACCGATTACAGGTGCACCTTTAGGTTCACCTTGCACTTTAGGACGGTCGTGTGTGGGAGCAACAGACCAAATGATGTCTGGTTCAGCGGAAGTACGCTGTATTAGGCGAGGTGGCGACGTGGTAGACATACTTGAAGAAGTAATAGTGGTTCGTCTCTTCGTTTCGCACGTTAACTCATCATCTCCTATTTCAACTAACAAAAAGCCGGACAGATGATCTGGTGATTCACAGCGCACGTCGTTGACTCCAACATTTGGGAGCCATCTTCTCAAAGCTCTAGCATTACAATCGCACCGAATAGGATTGCTATCGAGACCAAACATGGATAAATCAGCTCGTCTGTCATCTAGAGCCACAAGCAGTTGAGGCTGTAAAGTTGTCAGTTGACTGCCTCCAACGTCGATTGTTATTTGCGAAGATCTAGGCAGTGGGAAGAGCAGAGCCGGGGGAAGACTAGTAATAGATGTATTCCGGAATCGCACTGTGATAGCTGGAGCTTTCAATCCAGCCAATACTCCTGAAGACACGGTTTTTAACCTTGACCCTCTGATGCCAAGCTCTTCAAGCCGTGGATGCAGAGTTGAATGCAACTGATCTGGACCAATATTCGTGTCCTTAAGTTCAACATCTAACGTTTCCAAAGCCGATAAATGTTCCAATGCTCCTTGAACATCGAAATAGCCTAGCCTTGGATAACCGTAAGCTTTTAATTCAACTAGATTAGATAAAGTTCTAAATGCATTTTTCTCTATTCGGGTGCACTTATCTAGATTAGTCATATCTAGCACTCTAAGCGAAGTCAACCCTTCAAAGTTTCCTTCCATCACCATTACTATCGGATTGTTGGATATGTTCAAAACTTGAAGATTCTTAAGCTTTGGCCATGACATACCGAGCGATCCAGAAACATCCGTTATTTGATTGTCTGAAATATCCAAAGATTCCAGCATCGTAGTTCTAGTAAAAGTTTTCTCGGAAAACTTGGTAATGTTGTTATGAGTCAAGTTCAACTTGTAAAGGAATGGCGTCTCTAGCTGCCCAATAGTTTTCACACCTGATCCTGCGAGATTTAGATCTCGGACAGTTTTTGGTTCAGTAAGAACATTATTTATCGTCTTCTCTGATAGAGGATTATAAGACAGATCAAGCTTTTTTATGTTTACCATCACACTATTTTCGGCTGGAATGTCTATAATTTGGTTGTGTGACAAATCTACGGATGATACGAAAAAGTATTGTTTTTGTAGCGCTTTTAGTGGAGGGTGCTCAAACAAATTTCTACTCAACACAATTTTTTCCAGCATATGCAATCGTGATCGTTCGAAAATATTTTCAGGGAGTTCCGTGAGTAAGTTTCCTGCCAAATCTAAAACTTCCAGTCTGATAAGTCCTTCGAAAAGCCTATCTCCTAAACGATCTATTTTATTATCAGACAAATCCAATTGCTGAATTTGAGTGGAGTTGTGGAAAGCCATTTCGCTTATTGTTTCAAGTTCGTTTCTTGCTAGCAATATCGTTCGTAATTTTGGCAATCGAGCAAAATCGAGTTCGTCTACGTTTTTCAAAGCATTTCCCGACAAATCTACTAGCTCCAAATACTGTAAGGTGCTGATAAGTTCCGAAGGGAAAAAGTTGAACTTGTTATTTGTCAGTATTATTTCTCGTAAGCGTGGATGTATTTTGAAAGAAGAGGGAAATAAGTAACTTAATTGATTGTCGGAAAGATCTATTATTTCAAGACTCGTTCCCGTGTTGAAGAACTCTCCTTTAAATGCGCTTAATTGATTACCCTTTAGCGATAAATATTGGATCGACATTACGTTCACAAAAGCTGGTGTTCTCAGCGTGACTATGTTATTGAACGACAGATCTAAATGGGTCAGATTCTTTAGATTTTTAAATGTGTTCTCGGAAACTTCTTGCAAAAGATTATGAGATAGATAAATTCGTTCTAGATTAAAATTTTTCGAGAATAAATTCACCGCGAGCGCCTTCAAGCCCACGTGGCTTATATCAATGCTTAATAATGCCTGATTATGCTGGAACACATTTTGCGGCAGCACGTTAATATGCGCGTTATGACTAATGTTCAAATGAGATAAGCTCGGGATAGATTCGAACGCGTCAACCGGTATTTCGGAAATTTGATTATCCGAAATATCCAAAAACCAGAGGCTGATGAATTTCATTTGTTCTCCAGTGAATCCCAATATTCTGTTTTGGCTCAAAGATAAAAATTGGAGCGATTGTTCTAGCCCGCTGAATACTTCGGCGGCGATGGAATTTAATAGGTTCCCGGAAAGATCTAAGTGGTTTAACGTTTTAAAGTGATTAAAGGCAGCTGTCGGGAGTTCTCTGATAACGTTTCTAGAGAGCACTAGGGATGTGACTCGGTCGGAGACGGCTCTGAGTATGTCGCTAGATAAAGCCGTTACTCTGTTAAACCCGAGATGCACTGATACTAAGCTGGGAAGCCTAGAAAGGGCGGTGGCGGGAATTAGTAAGATGTTATTGTCTCTCAAAAGTAGAGTTTCGAGGCTAGTCAATCCGTCGAAGGCATCGTCTTCAACCTGAAAGTAAATAATACATAATTAGTAAAGCCAATAATAAAATATACTAATTCACACAAACTCTTGTCCGTAACGCGGCCTCGGATGCATAATTATCATACTTTTTATATCTTAAGGATTTTTTAATGTTTATCCGGTAATCCTATTATTAATTTATGTCTCGTAACTAGCATAAGTTGAAAATAGTGTTGAAATGTTAAATTGTGCTCCTTTCCCTTAGTATATTTAGGGGCCTTTGATTAGGTAAGTAAATGATAGTACGTCCAGGAACTAAGATCTTCTACGAAAACTTCACTAGCCCCTTCAGCAACAAATACAACTACATTTTTGTCTAACAGGAGACACCGGCTCGTATTTCTAAATCAATTTTATCAAAAGGTTCAATTTCGACAAGATTGGTACAGACTAGCAGAAATTTTACACGTTCCCCGCCGTCTGACATAGTAATATCTACTGAGCGCGAAGATGTTACTACAATATTATTGTAGAGCGGTACAGTGCTTGTAGACGAGTGATAATCTCTCAGCTTTGCCACACAGTTACACCGAGTTTAAAACCTTAGACCGCACAAGTGACTTAATTTCAAAATACACGTGTACTTCAAAGGGCAAAGAAGGCCGTCGGGCATCAGTCGTCAGTTTCCAAGTCAACCACATTTCCCAAACTAAGCAGTTAGCAGACAACGTTTTAAAGCAAACTTACGGTTCGAAGTGAATTAACTCCCACATCCAAATAGCGCAATTCGGTGAGACCGACAAAAGTGCCTGGCGACAGCTTTACTAGGTTATTCCTGCTCAAATCCAGTACATCCAGCGAAACGAGAGAGCTCAGGTGACTGTTATCGATATTCTGAAATCGATGAAAGCAAAATGTATTATCTAGTCTAGTTATTTCTGCTACCCTATTTCTATAAATAATGTAGGTCGGTCGTGTTCTGAACCAGAATTGACTAACTCGAAATCGAATAGTGTTTTGTATATTATTGAGATGGCGAATGATCTTGGTGAATACTTTTGAGCTAACCTTACTTACATACTTTTGAACAAAAGCACACACGAGAGGGACAAAAAAATAAAACAGGATTATTAAATAGCAACCATGTTCTTACTATAATATTGACAATAAAATTGGAAAAAACACATAGTCCATACTCCATATTGATTCGAGAAAGACGGTTCCAACACTGTAGGTTTACTAGGTAGGTACAGTACACTTTAAATCTATTTCTTCTGATAAACAACCACCACGATTCTCAGTCCAACCGACTTTGACTTGGGAACACTTTAAAATGAGAATCTCCTTTACTGCGTCCTTTTGGTTTCATCCAAGTTTTAAACAGAGCCAAAAGCCAGTAAGTTAAAATACGAGCATCTCATATCAGAAAGATATTCAAGAAAAGATGATTTAATTTTAAAGTTCCCATCTTCTTTAACTTTAACTACTTCATCAACGTCGATCTCGAGCACTTAGAATTTTCGATAGCTCCAACTTCTCACAAATTAAAAAGTTTCGAACTCACCGTAATCATGTTGCTAGAAAGGTTCAAGTGTTTCAAAGCGACGAATGATTTCAGGGCGACGGTGGGGAAGTCCGCAATGAAATTTTCCGAAAGGTCCAAGTTTTCCAAATTCTGCGCACCTTGGAACACATCGCTGTTGAACTTGGAAAGTCTGTTTCGGCCCAAATCGAGCGCTTGCAAATCACTGAGCCCGATAAAAGCCCCGCCCTCGATGGCTGATATCATGTTGCCATGAAGGTCAATTTCCTCTAATGTCTTTTGGGAGACGAATGACGCTTGTCGTATTAGGGCTGGAACAGAAAATGTTTTACTTAGATTATGCTGAAAATACGAATGAAATTGGAAAATAATACAGTTATTTCTGTGCCTAATAGGCTTGTTATTTGCGAAGACGTTCCATGTCGTTGTTATGTATTTCAGATATCGGAGTACATGAATGTGTACTTGTCAAACATATCATGGAAATAAGTCAATCCGTTGCCATATCACTAAGTAACTAGGTATAGTAATCACAATAGTACCATGTTTGATATGACGTGTACTTATGAGCATGACATGGTATTTTAAATTAGATTAGGGTTCTCTCATCTCGTACACGGTTCGGTGCTAGCTGTATGCAAAACTTTTGAAAGTATTGTTTACCACCCAACGTTTTGTGACTATAATCATTCTATATAAGAATAAAAATCTTATACCTATTCTATTCTCCCGAAGAGACAGCACTCTCAGCGCTTGAGGACCGTTGAGTGACGTCGATGGCACCAAGTTTATGTTATTGCGGTCCAATCGCACAATCTGAAACGGATATGTTAGCATGGCACATGAATTGTGGTGGAACAGGAAGTGATTTAAAATTGATTGTTTGTTGTTAGGGATTGCATTTCGGGCACGGTATCTCCAATAGATGGGCATATTATGACAGTCATTATTTTTTTGATGAAACAAGGACCATGTTTTTAGTACCTATGTGTTTTAGCTGGATGATTTATTGACTTTTGTAATTACTTTATGCACAACAGCTTGTCAAACGGTAGTCCCAGACAAAGTTTTCTGTTGCTTCTGTTGCTTGTGTCAGTTGCTTGAACTTTCTGCGTATGGTTTTTAGACTAATCTTACCTTGAGTACATCACATCCGATCAGCAGGCCTTCTTCAACGCCCCTGATGCTGTTTCCACTCAGATCCAACTCCTCAAGCGCTGGAAGGTTGTGAAGCTCAGCCGTCGAGAATATGGGGTTCAGGTTGTCTCCTAACAGATTATCTGCCAGGACTATCTTCGTGATGTTTCCTCTGACTCCCGCTAGAAGACGGTCTGGCAGTCTTCGGAGGCTGTTGTAAGAGAAGTCCAGTTCCTTCAGGGGTAGACCGTATGAAGAGAATATCTGGAATTTACAAAGTTTACAGTTATAAAGTTTATTGATGACAAACATGAACATCTCAGTGATATTTATTTTGTTCATTTATTATTATTATACCTTCTACATTTTCCTACGAGTTCTTATACCTAAGACAATAATTTTAAGAAAATATTTTGTGCATAGATATAATTTATCATTTTCTTTGTCACAGCTTTATGCTTTGATAATAATAGTATAATAACCCCGTTTGTCTGTTATTTAAAAAAAAACTTCAACGCCAAACAAGTAAAAATGCAGCTTCATTTACCCCAAAGGCTAGCTCGCCATTGGTTCTAAAAGGGGTTAAGAGCATTAGCTCATTAACAGGCTTCACCAGTGTACGTCATAATGCTGACGTCCGTAATACATTTTTATCATGAAAAAGGTACCGGCTTTCGATATGCGATTATAATGATGCAATTGAAATTAGTGTTGGTGATGAGCTGATTGTGGAGCCTGAAATTCCGGGTCCAAGTAGGGCAAATATTTGTATGAAAAATACATATTTTCTTTGGAACCATGTCACAGTAGCCAAGGTCCTGGTGATTTCCTATTACCCTAAATACACAGAATCTTAGAATCCATGTATATTATGCTAATGAGACGCGTTATTATATTTTTAGAGATCAACCAAAATCGGAATGTTCCCAGACATCTAAAATTCAAGTAACCCATACATAAACCGCATACCACTAGAGAATTGTCAATAGGACCCAAAGACGACATTGTTAGTAAACTCTCCAAGTGTCCAGAGGATAATGTATTCGTGATCATAAGTTCGCAAGTGGCGACCTCTGTCGATTGAGTGGTCGTCTCCATTCAGAGGTTGAGTTGTTCCAACAATTCGCAGAACTTTGCCAGGTCAAGAGGGGGTGTAATACAAGACTAGAGTTTCTAGTTTATACGCGAGTCCTACACTTTGTAAGTTATTGTTTAGGTAAAATCATCAAAGTGAGTTATGACCCAGTTCCAGCTTGTCAAGTTCTGATGGCAACACAATGTTATGGTGATAGCAAAGACTCTAACGATAGAGACGAAAAACAGGCAATAGAACTCCTGAATCACTAAAAATAGTGATGGTGTTGGAGCTGATTGTACTTATCACTAATGATAATCACAAGTTTAATTCCAAAGTCTACTCGGAGCTGAGAAGAACTCAACAAAACAACAGTCCAGCCGTTCTTGAGTTATAACTGGTGATACTAACACGACTTTGTTTTATATAATATACAATATAGATAAGTATAGCTTATACAACATAAATAGTATATAGATACATAAAACACCAGTAGGGTAACTATGTTCTAAGAACTGTTGAGCTATTAGCGAACAAAGTAATTCATAGGAAGTAAACGTACAAACTAGTGTCTGTGTACATCTGTACATTGTACAAAGTACAAATTTGTGGTACAAACCCACCGGCATCCGATGAAGCTTGAAGCACACTTACGTTCACAGTTACGTGAAGTGTTATGTCTAACAAATGTCTGGCTTTAGTTCGTGTTCTAATAAATGATACCTTTAGAAATAGGGATCCGGTTCAGATAACTTCTAGGCTATCCATCCGGTCTGTTACATTTCAGCAGAGACCATACTGATTTTTTTTCAAGTGCATATAATAGACTTTAAATTGGATTACGCACAGATGCTACATATTGATAATATGTATTCAAAAATCAATTAACATTATTCCATGGCATCACATCATAGATGTGTTTTATAAAACATAGCTCAAAATACAACATCTTAGCAAAAAAACGTGTCATCTCTGACGGAAGCACTTTTTAATTTTGCTTCAGCTCGACCAGAAGCATCAATACCGAGATAGGTAACCGTACCTAGGATTATAGACGAGTATCCGATACCAAACTCTCTATATCCGATGCCAAACCGCCGTTCCTATCTCTACTGATCCCATGTTATTTACCGACAGCGCGGTATCTTCAATATTGGACGTCGAGGTGCCAATGTTTCGCCATAATTCCTCGAACAACATGCACCCCCACTATAAATTTTGGCACAAATAAGGACGCGGGGTGTTTCAAATGAGGCGAGAAATTCCTACCGCGCTTATATCGGTTACACGGTGAATTTGCCGCATTTCCTCCAATATGGGTATTGGGTACTCTTAATAAATTGATTGTAGCGATATTTAGTATGAAAGCAGCTGTTTATTATTTTGGGGCGCAGGAGTTCACGAATGTAGGAATTAATTTAGGCTGAATATTTGTTACTCTGTCGAACATAATGTAGCAATTACAAGCAAAGTTCGATGAAGCTCGATTGACTCGATTTCAATCTATAGAGATGATATTATGAAATAGATTTCTGAAATTTTACCTCAATCTTTTATAGCAAAATTTTGGTAGTATCTACCATTTTTACATATTGACCATAATATTACCTAACTTCCGATAGCAATACCGAAGTAGATTCTCATATAAACGGATTCAAAAGCAGACTTTCATCAAGCTTTTTACCTAGACCAAAACACAATGCCTAGCAATAGTAACATAAGGATATTTCAAGATCCTAGACCATGTTCTTACCCTCCTATTCGCCAAGTCGCCAACACGGATGTCCAATTCTCACCTCTATTACATATTTAAGCAACAAAAGCAATCAGTCCACGCGTTCCGTCCGGCGATGAAGTTATCAGATCATGAAATCGCGTGTGGCGAATAGAAATCTATAGCTGTACCGATGCAAGTGTGTTAGCAATTCAGCAGTGCATGATTATGACACGGTATTCAAAATGTAAACAGGCGACTTGATCTAAACTTGGTTTTAAGTGGGCCTAAGTAAATAATAGTTATAAATAGGCAGAAATAGTTATATTTACTTTAAAAACAAGTTTAGACCATTTCTGCCGTTACCAGTATGTTATAGGAACAGGTATTTTAAGCCCTACTGTATTTTAATAAAGGTGTAATTCTGATATGTAATTTTTTTACTTAGCCTAGTTTCTTCTGTCCAGGGTTTAGCGAATGTTTTTAATCATAGAGACCGGTTTATGAACACATCTCGGGGAGGCTTCTATATTGCATTGTACGTAATCGATGCTAATTTCACGAAAGCATTCGCCGTATATTCCGTAGTATTGGAACCGCAAATCTTGGGCCTCTGTCCATTGCAGCTGGCCCCAGTAGGTATGGTTTACATTGTCTAATTACCAACCCATTTTGTTTGCCATCTCTAGACACTATAGACCATTATAGGCTATATTGACCAAACAAACCACAGTAGGTACTGTTTTTGTTGGTGCGATCATACCACTCACTAATGGTAAACGTTCCGCCAGCCCATAGGGTTTAAGAAAAATGGAACAGCAGCGCGTGATATAAATATAAACTACTTAGCTGCTCCCCGCGGTGTTACCCGCTGTTTTCGGAGTAAAAAGCTACCTCCCTACCAATTTTATCAAAATTGGTTCAGCTGTTTGAGCGTGAAGAAGTAGCAAACATACAAACATACTCACAAACTTTCCCCTTTATTTACCGACTACCAAAAAGGAGGAGGTTCTCAATTCGACTGTTTGTTTTATTTGTTTGTTACGCGATTTTTCCGCCAATTGGGCATTCATTTTGCTGCTTATTTTTCTGTTCGGTAGGCTACTTCCGAGGTGGTTCCAAAGAAATTTCATCGAAATTGATTCAGTGGTTTTCAATTTTCAAATTGGTTTGGGTTTTCAATCTAAATAACTAGAAAAAGCCTTTTCCAGTTTTGCCATCGAAGTAAACCAAATTTCGTTTACGATTTTTCCTCAATGCTGAACCGATTTCGTATATAATATCATTTTAATATTACCAGGATATATATGAAACTCACCTGTGTCGGTAAAGCCTGCTGCCCAGCCCACCTCTGGCTGAACGACACAATAGGGGCTCCATACGGCAGCGGTGGGTAGTCACCGCCAAACACCACCCGGTCGCAGTTCATCATGATCCGCAGCTGCAGCTGCCGGTCCACCTGCACGCGGCACCGGCACGGGTACCGCAGGTCGTCATTCAGCTCCGAGCACGGAACCCACTGCTGCTGGCCCAGGATATGCGGGAGTGTTAACAGGAACAGAAACAGCCTCATTGTGATCTGAAACAAAAAGGAATGCTGTGTTACAAATTGCTCACGTTGTTACAGCGAACTGTGTTGTTCTATGTTTTTGAGGAATCTGTCTGATCAGAAAATGATATCATTTCTGATCAACGACTAGGATTAGGCGGTCAGGCGTCTCAACGGAATTAGTACTAAAATTATAATAAATGTTACATTTTAAGTCCATTTGTAAATGTCAGACTCGCCTGCCCGTAATATTAACCTAAGTACAGTAGTACCCAACTTATATGGCTTACCGATGTACCTGCGCAGAAGATGAATTTTCAAAGCGCGGGAAATGCTATTGACCGCTATCGGTCGGCAACCGGCCGCCATCTTAGCGATCGCCGCGTGGCATGAGTGAGATGGAACTAACAGCTGCAGTGTATTATGAACCTTATAATAGTGATTTTAGGTTGATTGTAAGTTTTAAGCATTCTTTCGTTAATCTTCGGACCATACTTTCTTTTCTGCGCGAACGAAGATTCACGACGCGCCATATAAGTTGGGTACTACTGTACCAAATTGTAAAAGCGCAATATTCTATTAAAATAAATAAATTTTTATGCGTGTTTAGTAATCGAATACCAAGACAGATAATGCAAGTCAACCACGTGATTTGACTGTTCTTGCTTCTCGTAAAGATAGCCAATACAATAAATGTATCTGCAAAGAACATCGAGACGACTCGTAAATGGGATCGTCGTAAGCAGAAATTTACGATCGGTCCTTTGTTTGTTTATGCTACATAAAGATACGTCGACTGCACAAATCAATAGAGGAGATAGGTAATAACTCACTTAAATAAGCTCAAAAATAGGTAAATAGCTATCTATTAGCAAAAGCATTTTGTCGTCCGGATGAAAAGTCTAATTTGCGTAGGCGCTAAAGCAGTAATTCATCGTGTTAGAAAAAATAATAATTATGAACATCAAATAATCATTACGTCAATATATCACTGAAACATAATGAAAAACAGCAGATGGTCACGCTCGAAGAATTTTTCTTGAGCGTCCAATTCTTCAGCAGGCCTTTGAATATGTGTACCTATTTTGAATAGACAAATTACTAGACACATCTATTTTGAGAACTTTGTTTAGTTAGACCTACTATGATTCCTACGAGGTGCGATGTTCTAGCACATAATATTTCTCCTCCATCGCACAGTGTTCTCAACACGAAGACGCAGCGTTAACGTCAACCCTTATTCTTGTATAAAATCTTGTGATTGATGCCGCAACCTTTTCCTACCTCAGACAATGTCGCATAATGTATTGTATCTTCAAGCGAAATATAGCACAATTTTCGTTATTTTATGTGTCACGCCTTTGTCTCACAAATTGCGCTTTTAGCGATATTTATCGATCTTTAATATTAAGTTACATTTTTTTTAATAGATTTTTATTGTTACTTTTTCGTATCGTCACATAAATCAGAAACCAACACTTGATTCTATACCTAAAAAGATCCTCGTCCTTGCCAAGTCGTACGACATAAATCTATTATTTTATCAGAAAACATTAAAATCACAGGACTTTCATTTCCAGTTTCTTTTCCTAACTTTGCTAACTGTTGAACACGAAGTTCGGTCATCTTTGATCTAGCTAGCGCATGACAACTTTTTAACTTTTATATGCAATATCGGTAAAGTTGTGAGGAATATGAATTTTCTAGGAAACTTAGAAAATAAATTATAATATCTTCCAAGTTTCCGACGTTGTCACTGCTCGTCGTACAGTAGCTCTATTTATCGAGACAGTTCTAAACAACAACTTTACCTGCGTTGGCTGTGGTAATAAGCTGTGAATAATGATGATGATGATAAAAATCCTACTCGTTATTTCGGGACCTAAAATACATCAATACACAGATTAAGTATAATTCACGAGTAAGATTTATGTCTATAATTTTCTTTCCGCTGAAAATAAGCTATTTCTAAAGTTCAGCAGAATATTTCACTAAGCTTGCGTACCCACTTACTTAACTTCTTTACCACGAGCCCCTGAAGGCAAAAAGTCTGTCCCAGTTGAAAGTGTAGTGGCGAGCGAATACCAAATGGGTAAATTATTAACGATAGTCGATTTATGTGGAAAGTTTCGGATATCTTGTCCGAAACTACTTATATAATACACGAGAAGTAACTCATCTCCATAAACAAACAGTATACGTGCCTACAAACCATGTAGCATTCGCTGACGTGTTCTCTGTGTCCCGATCCCGATATTGCACGAGTTAAAAATTTTACTTGAGAGTGGTAAGTAAATAGCGAACACTAATGCTTGTTCTATCACCAAGGTTTATAATAAGTAAGAAGTTGCTGTTACGCAGGAACACCAATTGTTGCAAATAACTTAGATCCACTTCTACAACATCATTGTTATATTTGCGACGTATTACAATGGCCGAGTTAACGCTGATGTTTCACACAAGTTGAAGGAAAGTTAAAAAGTTGGAGTCAGACCTAAAAAAACATTCAAAAGCAATTAGACAAAATCCGGTTGGAAATCGGATTAACTTTTCGTATTTGCACCGCTGGGTCTAAGTTATGGCACCTCATATTATCCTAAAATTGACACGCACTTTATTGTGAGGAATTGAGCTGATTTACTGGAATTGTACTGTACCTACATTATATTCTATTCAGATTCTTCCCAACTCGCATCCACTCGACCATCACCAAGTTCTCATATTATTCCAACTTTTGATTCCGCATACAGAAATTTTCCATGAACTTTGGATAATGTCAGAGATTCCTACACGGATTTATTACGGGCCACTTCCGATGTACTGGTTATTTATTAGGTTCATTTTGGTGACCCCAATGCTATTGTAGATATTTAGGTGGCCCTGTAGGAATTTGTGATTCCATTCACGTCACAGCCTACATTAAGATTAATGGCACTTTCTAGCCAGTATTTAAATGAGCAGCATCAACATTTGACCCTTAATTAACTTGAAATTGTCTTTTATTTTAATTTTCTGACTTACCGTCAGTCCAAGCCTTAGCATTAGGTGTTGAAAAATAAGTAATTTTGTCCAGACCCTCTTGTCAAACATTACCTTCCTTACTCTCCTTGGGCGGAGAGCATTATTTTAACATCCCTCCCATTGCATTTATCCCTTATATCATATTTATTCCTTATCTAACATGTTCTCTACCACTTTCCTTCCTGTACAAACACCGCAGAGCTCTACCTAATCGATGTTTAATTCCCAGTATCGGAGCAAACAGCGAGATAGAGTCGGAGCCACACTTCCTTGAGAGCTCACTTCAGTAGCGCCGCGGGCGTTATAGAGCTTTGGAACAAAGATTACTGGGACTCAGACATGCTGTAGGTATTAGGTACGGTTAGGATTTCTAACTACACTCTTAAATACGATTACAATGTTCTTTGAAATGCCTTATTTCGACTTCTAAAAGTTAGTTTAGCCTCGGTTTATGCGGCCATTAGAATTTTTTCGAACCTTGGATTGATGATGGCTCTTATGGTTTATGTCCTAAATATGTAATGTCAAGGATTACACACTCTATAACATATTATTCTTACCATTTTGTTATTTCTATTATATTTTGTGTGGCCTGAGGCCTTTTTTAAGTTTCCGTACTGTTAAATAATTAAAATGATGTTAGGAAAATAGTGAAAGATTGATTTAAAATCGTGAAAGATTGGTAAAAATTACTTTAGAATTATTCAGATAGCAAATACTTAAGAAAAAAACATGTGTGCCATCTGTAGTACGTTTTTATTCTTTGATCATACACTACCACACAAAACAAAGACTATAATTCAGTAGAACAGACGCGCAACAAATCTTCTGCCCAGCCAGGTCACATCGCAACATTGCTGTGCAACATATAGATAAGGAGCGGCTGGATAAAATAATCTGCTGTTGTGTGAGATATCTAGTTGTAGAACGGAAAACTTCCGTTTTTATTTTGTTCCGTATCAATAATTATTGTTTGTTTAATAAAAGCTATTTATTATTATAATAGTTATTTGTATACTGATGAATATAATTCTATTTCTGTATTTTTTTATGTGTCAGCTCATACCACGTCTATTTTAGTTTTTATACAAAATAAGTTATTAGCTTTAGCGATGGAAATATCCAATTAATTAAACCTAAAAGAAAGTTATTACGAGTTTACCTAATGATAAAAATACACATTTTGCCTACCACATAGTTATTGCAGCGTATACTCGTACTATGTCATGGATTTCATAAGTGAAAATTAAGTCCAGTAGCTCTCAATCTAAATATAAACTACGTCGCGTGTAACCGGCCAACAAGCGAGCCAAATATGCTGGGCACGAGCCAAATTGCAATATTAGGCTAATATTTTGATAAACATTTGGCTTTAATGCACCGTTAGACAGAATTAACTGGTTAGTCCACTTTTAATCGCAATTACTAAAAGATTTACCACGAACTTAGGCCATTTGAAATGCGATAGTGGATCCTCTCCGTACAGTTTAATTTAAACAAAAGAAAATAAAAGACTAATTTTGCAATATAAAACAAAGTCGCGTTAGTTACACCTTTTATTTACAACTATTAAAACATGGGATGTTTTTTACGAAAATAAGAGAAAAATGATAATGTTAATTTTCTTATACATATTTTTGACAGAACAACGTCTGTCGAAAAAGCTAAGTAATACATAATTGAGATACGCGACTGGTCAAAGTTAGCTTTAATTAGCTTTTTTCTTAGCACAAACCTTAACGCCGCAAGTCCGTTACAGAGCAAAAGGTCTCATTATTTTTATCCAAAACTCCTCGGGCGAGGTTCAGGAAATGTCCTAAAGCAAATAAAGGTGTAACTCATTACGCTGTTACACGAGCGAAGAATAAGGTCCGTGTTATTTTGACCTTAGAATGTAGCATGGCTCTGGTTATGCCCGACTCCTATTTAATCAAGCCTTGTAGTCTGAACTTATGGATGTTTGTTGTTTATCACGTTGAGATGATTATAACGGAGTCGATCTAATAAGGTATAGAGTCGATGTTTCAAAGTTTTCAAACAAATGTGAAACAAGCTATTTGAGTCGTATCTGAAACCAACAAAACCACGTGTTAATTTAGAATATGAGCTACGTAATCATTACTTAACTTGATGTAACAAATGAAATGTTATTAGCAAAGAATGAATAAATTACAAACAAAAACAAAAATTAACTCGCAGCGCATAATAAGTTATTACAAACTTTCACTAGCACAAATCTTGTTGTAACTCATCAAATTGCACGTAGCAAAATAATTAACTACTAAATTGCTATTAGGTAACACGATCACTTACACCTAATATGGTATGTTATTGTTGTATTTTATGCTAATTTATGACTTAGTATTCAGCTTGTGGCTTTTGACAAACCGTTCACACGGTTTTGGTTGCAGAACTTCTCATATTTGGCATGTTGTCATAACACCGAAGCATCTATGACTTAACTGATGATGATAATGTTATTTCGTTAATTCTGACGGGGCAGCTAAACCAGGTGCAAACGGTAAGCTCAAAAAATTTTGTTACCTTTTATTTTCAAACGATTACTAAAGCAGGTGCCTAGACGACTACCTCTAATGGTCGTATTTATGCTCTTCTTACATGTTCAACTCATGTGTCTACGCTATTGAGCCTACTAATCAGCTACCGATACTGTCCTTTGCCCTTTTTACATATTCTACTCACGATCTGAATCTATCGCCTGATCTGATCCCTGCATTATTATTGAGCGGCAAAATTATCATTCTCCGGTGGTGTCCCACAATCTATTATCTCATACAGGCCCATAACATTTGAGTGCCGCGACGCTATCATAATAAAAGTTTTATAACCCATATCCTCCGTACGATCCTATAACGGCAGATGCTGCTGGTTGACAGAGATTAATTATTAAAAAAGCGTGCAGCGTCCAATAATTTATATTGAAGATTTAATTGGCACTAACATTTCATATGTTATCAGTAGGTACTTATCAGTTTATTGTATAGGCATCACTTCATTCACATTACATTACACGTAAATGTATAATATCCAATTATTTTCCTGATTTAACGGAGTAAGCATCGAATCGATTACCTTTATGCAATTGATGACGGGTCATGTTGTCGCGGTTTATCCATGCCACAGGAACCCTAATAGATCGCCACTAAACTTCCGATCAGCAGACCATCAAACAGCCTAATTACCCTCTAATTGAAGTTCGCGCAGTTCTGCCGCAATAACTGTTCGGTACATTTATAATTCAACATCATTACCGATACGATTGAACGAAAACGTTGATTTAAAACGTAATTTATGAGTTGTATGTGTATCGCCGTATCTAGATATTCCGCTAAGAAGTTAAAACTTCAAACATGTACCGTCTTACCACAAAAGATTAGACCAGAGTTAAACATCATTTTTTAAAATTCCGTTCGACTAAATCGACGTCAATCACTCGCGTTTTTTTTTACTCAGCCCTGGTATTCCTAATTATTTTACTTGTAAATCTGTTATTGAAAAAGCGAGGATTAGACTTCGATTTGTGGAGAAAATATTTAGACTCACTAGTTCAACTCTGGTTTAAATCCTTTGTGGTAGGAACGTAAAATGTTTGGGCTAATATAAGCTTCACCACCACAGAACAAACTAACCGTAACCGTAACCCAAACCGTATAAATATGTACTTAAACCAGTTTACATGTTATTATTTTTAATAAACGGTCAAGCATCTTTGTCTCTTTTTTTGTTGTCGAGGGAGAAACAAGTATCTATATTTACTACATAAAAGTATTAAAAAAAAACGATTTACGTTCTAAGGAATTCCCATCGAGACTTCAACTGGACCGTTCAAAATGCAAGTCGAAACTATTTTAATCAGCATAAAATACACAGTTTCCACGAATTCGTTACAAATTGTTTCTGTCAGTTCCAGTGGACCTTGGAGACTAATCTTGTTAAAACTTCGTCCTCTGTTCTGAAGTGACCGTTTCCCTTTTGAAAAATTACACAGAGCAAAGGTATCATAAGCAATTTGGAGACATGCTTAGTTTTATCTCAATTTGTTGAAGCTACGTGGAATTGCACCTCCAGTTTTATGGCTCACCTGATAAGTATAACTTTTCATAACGTTATATTGCAGTCTCTATGTTGATATTCTATAATATAAATTATCAGACCCGTATTTTAGTTTATTGTTGGATGCTTTTTGCCGTTTTCGTGAACCTTTTGTAGCGATAAACTTAAAACTAGTACCTACATAGACTCTAAATACTTTTGAAAGCGAAGCGGAAAAGTAAATTATCTTCCTTGCCCGAGTATTCGGCGCCCAGCTACTATTATAATTATATTCTATGGCTGTAGGTTTGAAATGCAAATAGTGCTAACTAGCTGCGCCCTACGGCTTCACACGCGTTTAATAATATCTATCCGTTCAATTTTACGGGATAACAAGTATCCTGTCCAAGACTTAATGTAATATATAATAATAATATGTAAAATGATGATGTACCAAATATCATCACAATCCGTTTGGCCGTTGCTGCGACGTGTAGAGAGAACAAACATCCAAACTTTCACATTTATAATTCGGTGAATTACGAATCAAAATGTACCTACTTATTTAGATTGCTTCGCTTATTATTATTTAGCTCTAAACCATATCGTTGTTGCTTCAGCACGCTCAGCACAACTAAACCCGTGTCAGCCCACGGCGGTAATACGGTTTCAGCCTTCAGCGCACAATAGGCGGTTGCATCGCCATGAATGCTTGCGTATCGCATGGTATCGCGTTATGTTCCAGGACGTATTGTTTCATGCTATTGAATTGACATAACTACATACGAGCCTATAAAGCCTTAGTTGGCTTGTGCAATATCTGCTCTGTGTCTATGAACACAAAACTGAATCTGTGGCGTGCGTTTATGTTTATGCACTAATTATTTGTTGGTTCTTCGTTGCTATAATCACCACTAACTTACATGAGTGGGGCAATAGATATATTAATTTAGTTTCCAATGTGAATGGGGGGTTTATTCGATATCTTAATGATACGATTCAATTCGAAATAATTTTTATTATGCAAAATCATGGCGTAGCTAAATGATGCCTATATTCAGGAGATGTTTTTTTTTGTTAATTCTAATGCAGCAGGGTAGGCCAGGCCTGTCACTGTTTATCAGGCTACCAAAGGCATGTGACTCATTTTGTTGTATTATATTGTGGGAGCCCGAGGATCCAACTCAGTATTTATATAAAATTAATATAAATACATACAATTATGTTAAGGCTATCTCTCCATCCAGCAGTGGATAGAGCAGAGTTGTAAATGATGAAATGAATTGAATGCCGTCAGTAGGTATTATAGAAACTTAATATTGTCTATGCGGTGATGTATTACGAGCTTATGCCTATAATTTTAATCAAAGAATACCTGCACTCACTCGGTATTATTTTTCGCGGGGCTTTTGACCTGAGATGAATATATTATGCTATTAATTTATTCCCACGACGAGACAGCTCTTGAATATTTATCTTGTTTAGAGAACCGATACATAAATTATATTATAGATGTCATTCATTATTTATACCCTAACTAGATTTTATAAAAATTACTCATAATCACATATCAAATCACAAATGTCATAACTTATTCAGATTTTTTAGCTTAGTAGAAAGTTCATGCTACTTACATGAGAACAGTAAAATGTTACATCAGTCTTATGGAGTTTTTCATTAAAGGAAAAAAAAGAACAAAAAATAAATTCAACAAGATATTATACAGATATTATAAACTTCCTATTATTAAGAAAATCATAAAGTTTCTTAAAATTAGCTTCCATAAACCTAGATGTATTGCGAACTTAATGAAAAACGTTTGAATGTAACTTTTAATAGCACCCTTAGAAAAGATAATCTATGCGTTACTTCGGACTTACTATAGCACAACTATAAATAATTGTGTTTAGTAAGTCGTTGGTCGGCGTTGTTCTTCAGTCCACAACTCCACAGGGTTTAAAGCGTCTACAAGTTTTTATTGCTTTTATTTTTAGCTATAGTAATAAACGCTCAGATATATAGTTCAATAATAACAGTTATTTTTTATTCGTTGTTTAGTTAGTCGGTTTAACAAGGACGGACATGTTAATAAAACAAATTAATATCATAAATATAATAAAGATCTAACTACATCTTTCCTATTGTAAAAATAAGAAATAATATTAAAATACTTGACACTCTGGCTAAATGCACAAATCGGGCGAAGCTATAAAAACCCCCATATGCGAGCAAATTTAAAACAAAAGAATGAATCATCATATCACTAAAATATTAGCGCCTGCTAAGTACTTAATCAAATCGTGAAACGAATTAAGCAAATTTTATACGATACCAATAAAATCATGAACTCCATCATGAATAACAATGAAAATCACATCAAAATGTAGAAAGGTGTTACAGAAGTCAGTAGGTACCTGACAGGTGAGGAATGAGGAATGAATAAATGGGCGCTCAATCATTTGATGAATTTAATTAAATTACATGACGTTCAGTTCCCGCCTTGATTGTTCTGCTCAGTTCACAGGCGTTTTATTGATATTAATTTCTGGTTCGTATAATATTTCAATTATTTAGACACTCGAATAAATAATAGCGTTGACGTGTTTTTATCGACAAAATTAAATAAATAACAAAACGCTTCAGGATGTCTAAGGTTTAAAGAAGCAAATTAATTATTTATTTTATAGCACAAAGAGGGTAAATTAAAGATCGAATCTTTTTTAATTGATCATATTCATCTATCAGCACCACAGCACACAGATACCTATATTAATACTCGAAAAGATGGGGCACTCTCAACTAAAGCGAGATAGCTTGATTGATTTTGTATGATATTGGAACGTGTGTCTCTCTCTTCCGCGGGTTTGAGTACCTTTTGGGTACGGAGTGTCCTCCCTGGGATATCAGTTCGATGTAGGTATGGGTCTCCCCTGTTCAGGTCATACAGTTGAATGTTAACCGACTGCCGAATTCATATCTTTTCTGCAAACTATCTTTCTTGCCTTTGGATTATTAGTTTTTCAGCTGCCTGTTCTTGATATACGTTAGCACTCATTGCATCCATCAGTCTTCAAAACATCGTGTCGAGTCCTGTCCATTGCCAATTCAATCAGAAATTCCGTGCTCGATATCAGTAACACGAACGCCGGCGAATATCTTCATCCATTTTCTATCTCACAGGAATATTCGGAGCATCGACCTTTCCATCGCTCTCTATGCCACTTTCAATTTTTTCACAAGGACGTCAGTAAGCTAGGCACTCACATTTCTCTTCGATACGTCAACATTGGCAAAATGTGAATGAATTTGCCTTTTTAAGTTTTCATTTTACTTTCGAACAATAATACAATAGTATATTATAGGTAAATTCTATTCTATTCATAGTTGTAAGTTGGTCGTATAATAAATCGCATGTTATCGATGATGAATATTCATATGCAATAATGATGATCGAAGCCTTAATATTCCAAATAGATGCTTAATGCGTACATAGCAATATCAATTTATTGTTATACAAAGTTGGGTATTTGGTAATCGCTTTCTAAACTATTACGATGGTTTGAATTGCCGTTATCTAGGTAATTGTTCGTGCTTGCAGCAATCTGGCAATGCCTTAACAGTTCATATAGTGTAACTCCGTTCCAATTGCCTGAGACCAGCTGGCTATAGCTACTGAAGTTAAGATATACCTACTTACAATGGTACAAATGTGTTGTAACTGCACCTGGAATGCCAGAACACTTAAGGTTAGAATTTGTGGAAAATGCCAGCTTTATTTTTGCAGTTACACTGTTTTTCAACGCAAGCAGGTAAAATAAGTATGTATATCTAAAAAAACATTTTTGTAGTTAAGTGAGTACATTCTAAAAACCAACTCATTTTTACAAACCATTTTACTTTAAAACCACTATAAATATAACTCCACAAAGTTTAATTTAAAAAAAAAAAAATCTAGTTTAAACCGAAAAACTTTGAAATTCTCATCTAAAAATTCGTAAGCATCGCGCTAACAGGGCTCCTTAACTTAATCAAAACAAAACACTGCAAGTCTTCAAAGACGTTCAAACTTCAAACAGAATCGAGGTGAAACCCCGCAAGATAATATAAAATTTAAATTGAATCGATGCTAGACACATGTTAGTGCCATTCGAATAACAAGGTGCCATCTCGATATATCCTCCATGGGCATTGTTGCAATGTTTTCTCGGTGTCAGCAAAACGGATCCCGTGCGGGAATACCTACAAATTGAAACTGAACTAGCGATGGATGGACAGAGTCGCGAATTCGATTTAAATAAAAATATTGCGTTCAAGATATTATAACCGTAAAAAATTGTGAGGAACGATGTTCACACAAGAATGACGATTTTATATATAGAGTGACGTCAATCGATTGTCGATTCCGATTGAACGATTTATTCGCATCACGAATCTCGATGAAGGGCACGCTGTGATAGCACATTTGCCTTGCAGCAGTTATAAATGTGCGTAGATAGCAATATGTAGAGCAATACGTAGACAGCCTACGCCTACGTTCGATGCATTGCAATTGTATCGGTTCAAAGCACTTTATCATCATATGAGTAGACGGCGGCATGCTGCAGACAGTGGCGTATTAAGGATTCTCTCAGTATACACATAATATAAGTACTCTTCATCATTTTTGTCGATGTACAACTCTGGGTGGGGCCGTGGTATGAGTTGTTTTAGTTGATTTTCATAATAAGCGTGGATAGTTGGTTACGGATAAATAGGGTATGTATACCTACAGTTTACTAGCTGGAAACATAACATGGGCATTCTTATCAACTGATCCTATTAATGTTAATTAGTATTTAAACGGGTCTAATTCGCGCACAAACTAATATCAAAATATATAATTTTGACACACCTCGACGTTTCTGATCCTATTAAGTCATTAATAAATTGACTTCAACAAAATTTTACCAATCAGCGTATAAAAATAAATTTCAAAAATTGCACAGTAATTTTAAGTAATCTATTATAGCGATCGATATGAGCATATAACAAAATGTTTGAGATACTCGTACCTCGTTGTGTTTTTTTCCTAATCCATCACTGTCTCTGAGTAAACACTGCATCGATGCGAGGACAGAATTGAGATCGTTACGTGTAGAACTGAAATAAAGTGAATTTATATCTCAGATCTTAGAGAGGTATTATGTGCTCTGGTTTTTTATTGCAACATTTACGATTTTTATTCACTGCATCTAGTGAAAAAATAATTTAAAAATATCGATGTTATAATTTAGTAGAAAGATTCAATGATATTCACATAATTGAAGGTGTTATAAATATAATATTATTCATACTTCATCGCCGTTATAAATAAGTTTTCCTTTTAAAAAATCGCAGTTCAAAGTCTAATTAAAAATGGCAATTTTACCTACTGGTTGTTTTTATACGGAAGCAAGAATAGGCAAACACGTTGGGAAACCACAAAACAACAGGAAAAGCTTTTTAAAAAATCCTAGGGTGAAATCGCGCTACTAGGATAGCAGCATTTGATGGAGGCGTTTCGTTGCGCTCGTTTGCTAAACCCAGACTAGGTACTAGGGAGCTACATTGCGTTCAGCTTAGTCACATCTGAAAGGTGTTTGCCAGGAGTCTATGATTGCTTCAAACAAACAACTAAAACGAACGTGTGAAAACTTTTACTACTTACAGATCAAATGTAACACATTCGGGTTGTATCTTTGTAGAGCCGCGCTATACAAACCTACCTAGCTTTATTAACCCTCTAATTCGAAGATCTGTTATTTTTCTCTGCAAAATGCATAGTTTTAACACTACAGAAGAGTTTCGAATAACAGTGAACCGAGAGCTAAAGGCTTGATTCACCGGCTCACAGATCCTAAAAGCGAAACGCGACACAAGCTTTACAGAAAAGCTTTCACGCTGGCGGCCTGCCAACTTGCCGCTGATCCGTAATTACGTTTTGTTTACACACACAACAAAATGAAACCTGCAATTAAGATAAACAGCATTTAAATGTATATTTTTTCAAATAAAAACAACAGCAAAAACAGAGGAGCAGACGGAAAATGCGGCGCGAAAAGTTTTTACAAAAATGCCGGCGTTTTTGTACCTACGATTTGAATGTTTTACGTTCGTAATACGGAAAATCTGAAAAGGGTTCCTTTCGACCTTGAACTTCAACGTATTACGGGACGTTAAGTGAGTCTAGCCGAGGCACGTCGTTGTCTAATAAATTATGGATACAAGTGAAGATGGCGAAATCGCTCAAGATTTTTAATGGGGCGTGGAAATAAATTGGTATTCTGAGAATGAACATCATGAATAGATAAGTACTTTTAATCATGTGAAAGAAGAAGAAGCATCAAGTGAACATTTCCATAGTCTACTTTCAAAAGTGCTCTGTATTAATGTATCCAGTTGTTGTATTTTGTCTGTGCTTTTAATTTCAGGAAGTTCTTGTGTTTGTTCATCGAATAACGATTATCACACAGATATTCTAAAATATTCCACTACAATAAGCACACATCGTAATAAATAGTGAATATGCCACCTTATATTTCGGCTTCGGCGAAGAAAATTGAAATAAGATTCAGATATGCAGATGTGAACTAGTAAAGAACGGAACATATTGAAGCTGGAGAACATATTGGAAACGTAAAACAGCGTGTAGAGTGTAGCGTGTAGAGTGCAGGCAGGGTTGGAGGGTTTATTGAATTCTTATCGTCGCGTGTATCATTACAGACGGGGACTATCGGATCGGCATTCGACCGTCTTGTCCCGGATATTGCGACACATCCAGGCGCTGATTGCATTGCACGATAGTTCTATTCCAGTCGGCTTTTCATCCTTACCGTGCTAGATTTACGATTTAGTGCTTGTGGTGCAGACTTCAAATATACTAACAATATCACGCGTTAGTAAATTCAACAGAACGAACGGAGATAAAACACGATTAGTACCTGTTGTATACTGATCGCACTCACACACACTGGTGCGATGTATCAACCCGTGATAGAAATGGTAATAGAACGCATTATCGGAATAATGCTGCCTTTATCAATGACTAGCTGATCCAGCAAACTTTGTACCGTCTCAGAATCAATAAATAAAAAAGATGAATGATAATTGCAGTTTGTTTCAACTGTACCTATTAAAAAATGTGGACAAAAAGTATTCGATAAAAGTTTATAAGAATTGCTCGATATGAATTATATATTTACTCACCTTTTAAACCTTCCCTGGGCTTCCACAAACATTTTAACGCCAAAATCAGCTAAATCGGCCCAGCTGCACTAGAGTTTTAGCGAGAGTAACGATCAGCAATTGACATTTATATTTTAAAAAAGAAGAAGATAATAACTATCGCACTTGTGTGATAGTGGCTTAACTCGTAAGTCCCACTTTCATACACGCCTTACCTTCAAGGCTTTATGCGAATATCTTCATTAAATTTTTATGCGAAAATAATTCCGCAGCTTTAATTATACTTCATTTCGAATAGGGCTACATTTACGTAGGGCAGAGGAAATTAATCATTTCGAATGAAATAAATTGAGAAAGGGTCGAGAAGGGTGTTTTATTATAATGATTCCAATTAATGTTTTAATGTTGGGGCCTTTGAATTCTGTAATAATTTTATGATAATAATGGTTGCCAATGAAAACATAGGTGTTTCAGTTTGATTTGTGGATGGTTTATTTGCGGTATCTGTTTTCTTTCAGTGATTTCATATCTAATTGTTGAAAAGGTTTATGCTTGAGTCCTAACTGATCCGGCTATACGATTACTTGAGCCCAAGTTAATTATTAAGTGTTTTATTCGTTTCGTATCATGTCTCATAATTATAAAAGAAAATGAAAACAACCTAATCTGTGAGCATTTTAAAGCAACTGTTGGAATATGTTCGGTACTAAATCCTTCAGCAACCATTTTCGTTTTTCCACTCAAACTGTAAATCAATATGAAGGCGAATAGAGTGGCCTGATAAGGGTACCAAACGTCTTGATGGCGACTCTACACCGTCCGGGTAATTTACTACCCGCCGATAACGAAAATGGCGAAAAAAAGCACACAATAATCGTTATAAATCGATGCTTGTAGCCGATTCGTGTTTGGACCGATTTGCGGTCGGCTTATAAGCGCTTTAGCATTGTTTAAGGGTAAGTTAAGGACATTTTTATGGATGTTCTTCTATTTAAAATGAAGATAAACGTTTATTGAACTTTTAAACATCACTATAGATTTTTCATTGGAAATATTCTGGGAGTAGCAGACTTGCCGTCCGTTATATTAAATAATGTTGCGTGACTTGCATTACTTCAAAATTATTAAAAACGAAATTGCCAATAAAAAAATTAGAACCTGCATCTATTTTTCATGCTTGGTAAAAATTACCAAGCTTAAACACAGGGAATGAAGCACTGAAAATACTTTCAGCTATATACAAAACCCGCGTAACAAATACGCGCTAATATAAACCTCCCCGAGACCGATAGCGTGATTTTGTAGAATAATCGAAATTATCTGTAGCAGAAATACGTACAATCAATTTGAATTAAACCTAGAAAGAAGTAACATAATTTAAATTATGTTCTTCTATCTCTATGTAGGTAAGTAGCAATTAAAATTAGGGGGTAAAAGTTGTTTGACATATATTTATTTGACAAATCCGTAATATTATTATACTCAACTGTAATGTGATTATAGAATCGTCTTATGACTGAACCTCAAAACGCCATACCTAAGTAAATAAAGCGACAAGGCGGGTACACGGCAATATTCAATGCAGATTTTAAGCGGAAAGAGTCCCAAGAGTCGTCAGAGGAAACATAACGCGGAACATCAAAAAATCCGTCCCTATCTTTAGAAAGACCTGCCCAACTTTAACTTCCGAATTAAACCCCTTCTACCAGTCCAACTTTTACACCTACCTTGAGTTAACAAAACGTCTCAAGTTAAACTCAAGTCTCAAGTAAGTAGTCTCTTAATTAACCGACGTTTACCTAAGCTGACTTTAATGATAGAGCACGAGACATTTACATGTTGGAAGTTGGTTGGAGTTGAATTATTTAATTTGATTAATAAGGAAGTTGAAACGGTAGTTGGTTATACTCAGCCATTGTTCGTTTGAAGTCCTTAAACGAAGCTTGGGATCACTTTGGTGCTGCTTTTCTGATTAATGTAGGTGTTTGTAGAACAGCTTAACCATCCGTAGCTTACCTAAATTTTATTATTATGTCATGTTCTGGCCTCACAGTGTGCAGCTGACAAAGAATGCACGAATCCGACACACGTAATCAGAAAACAGAAGATAATAATTATATTATTATTAATATCTCTGTTTCAAAGAAGTAAAAAATATATAAGTAAATTAAATAAGTGATAAGTCTGGCGTACTATCACGC
The DNA here is from genome assembly GCA_905147375.1 of Hylaea fasciaria. NCBI lineage: Eukaryota > Metazoa > Arthropoda > Insecta > Lepidoptera > Geometridae > Hylaea > Hylaea fasciaria. Next base: position 8,971,480 of record LR990200.1, read on the forward strand.
AAGCTTGAATGTCTTCGTAGACGGGCCAAAACCTTTGTATTTTCACGCAATGCAATAGTTCTAGGAATTATATATTATATTGCCTAGCAGCTCTAACAAAAAGTAGGTATTTCAATTGGTAAAAAATACCCTTTTGAGTTATACGCGGGGGTGCTTTCAAATCGAAATAAATTCGTTCAGTATCGAAACCAACAAGAGGCAAATTCCCTTTTATGGCCGCGCACATAGAAAAAATATGTGAATCACATCGGCATAAATCTTTAAAGCTGGATATTTATTTGTATCTGCCATGTCAATGCAAAAATATATGTTAAACCGAATGCTATCTATTGACTGATTTTTTAATATTAGTCGACTTATCGATACGCGGCGCTTCCTCAGGTGGCGTTTATAAATGGTTCCCATTGATTTTCCTTTTTACCGCTTAATTTATCATCGTGTCACGTTCAAATTTCCATTAAACCAACTAAAACAATGAAAAATAAACATTACTCCTTCGCATTAATCCGTCACGTATCCAACCCCTTGCTTTGTGGCATGAGAAGATACGTCTCGTTTTTTCCCTATAAGTCCTAATTCTAACATTCGCACGCGGCGAACCGTTGAGTCATGGAGCTGTGGAATGCCTAGCGTCCACTTCACGGGGCATAAAGCTTTTATAGAGATACACGGTCGTCCCATGGGCCAATTTATTCTATGGCCCGCCCGCACTACCAGCTGACATATGCCCCAGACAGATACTTTATTCAGAGAGGCATTTTGGCGGGCCGAGTGCCTTGGATGCCGATCCGGCTATTCATTACTCTTTGGTAGTTTATCGCTATCTTCTTCATTACTACTTGTTTACTCTTGAAAACGAAAAATAGAGATTGGAACTATTGAGGGTTAAAAGCCGTTTGGAGATAAGGAACAAATCTATTGAACATAGGTCAAATTAATGATATTGCTGACTGATATTTTTGTTTATAGCGAGAATACCTAGCAAAATCAATACGAATGTCACTTTGCAAATGACGGACAATTTCCATGCTCACCTCTAATCCAGCTATGAATGTCATGTCATCTCTTGGCAATACGAGTAGAAAAGGCTTATGTTGATCATGCGAAATAAATATATTATTTTAAAATAAGATGACTAATATTTGAAATGTATTCATAGACGGTATTATTCATCATTAATATAATTTGGTATGAATTGGAACATCGCAAACATATTCTCGTTAAGTTTTAAAGCATTTGACGTCTACCAAACAAGTTTTGTTACCAAAAATCTTCAATTTACAAACCCTTTGTCCTTAACTGCTCCATTAAAAGTGTAGACACTTAACCTTTATACATAACAAATGTTGTAACAACACAAATCTGCCACAACAACAGCATCATCGACAAAATTGTAAAGCTCCCCGTTGTTTTGGACGCCCCGACCGCGGATTAACTGGAACAAGCTCCAAGGTGCTTTAAGTTAGCGCCATTCCGAAGTCAATTTTAAAGTTATTTGCATATTTCGTGTTTTCCGGACGAGATTGGCTCGCTATCGGCGTCGAAGCTCCAATATTCATTAGGCGGATACCGATCAGTTAGGTAACTCTGCTTTGGGTCAAAATTAAAAGGATTTTTCCCCGGCTTAGGAAGCTTGCAATCTTCGCGGGAATTACGCTGAATTTATATGGGAGTTTAATTTTATCTGATAACGTTGCGGCTCTCAACGAAGGTAGCTTCTTTGTTTTCATTGTGTCAGTTAGGTATGGGTGGAGATTCAAAGTGTACCTAAGCTTACAGCAAATGCTTAGGTAATGAATTCCAATGGCTTTATTGTCCGAGAAATTTAAATGTAAGTATACGCTTATGTAGAAAAGTGTAAGCGTACCAGTCAAAATCTACTTACCCTAAGCTAAGTCGCGAGCTCAGATTGAAATCCCAGATTTCCAAGTCCATGATAAAACTCAAGAATAAACAGTTCTTCGGCATTGTTCCGCCAAAGGGCGGAGCCAATCGCGAAAGCAATCTCCTTAATCAAATCAGCTCCCGCCCCGATTGTTTTCCAAATCCGTAACCCGAACAGAAAACTAACATCAAAGCGTAAGTAAGCAATCCAGATGACATCAGAAAAGCAATGAATGTAAATCAAGTGGAACCTCATCAAAGTTGGTGACGGCCCGTAGGCGCTTCCGAACTCATTTTCATACTACGCTCGCTCCGTGGTTGAGCGTGGTTGGTCCGGATTGAGCGAAACTTTAATGTCCTTTTCGCTTACGCTGGATTTTTCTCGCGTTCATTAGAATAAACGGATAAAAGGTCAGTTTTGCAATGTAGGCAGAAGCAGAGCTACTCTTTACATGGAGTAACAGTAGAATTCTGAAATAATGAAAGCCATTGAAAGCGTAATATACCTGGGGCAGACCTTATGTTATCCGGTTGATGATAAAATAATATGCTAAAAGACAGTAATTAAAGACATGAAGCCAAAAATAAAATGTTTTTCACAATTCCTAAAACACGTAGGTAAATTATATTCGAACATTACAATTTTTGTTATAATACCTACCTACATCCAAAACTTGAAATAATAAATGCCCTAAATTCAGATATAAATTGACCGCTTATTTCCATCTAAGAGAAATCAAATTAATTTTGAATGTTGTATTGTGATCCCAGACAGGTGCTTTTATATTTCACTCCAACGTTAGGAATATTATATAATACGTATGAAAACCTTTTCAGTTAAAGATAGAAACAACTCGCCTACCTAAACAGGATTTATTGTATTTTAAGAATAACGAATCTTTATGTAATAAAACATAACAAGTCAATGAAAAGTCTGGCTACTTCCATTAGTCTGAAAAACTAAATATGCGGGTAGTTACAGTTTTCACTTTGCTTTCTGCCTTTGCACTGCCTGTTTACTTAATTTAACTTTAACTTACACACACCAAAAGAAACGCTACCATTTTCGAGAATTTACGGCGCAGCTTCGCCTTAAGTAAATATCTATGTAGGATTGTAGGGATCTAGGTAAAATATTTCTAAATAAAATAGGTATTTGGGTTACTCGTAGCAAAAATCTCTTTAGGAAAATTTCCCTCAAGCAAAATAATATGAATGTAAAAAAGAAATGTTCTTATGTATATTTGTATGAGGATGGAATTGTATTACTTTAGCTTGTACACTTCGCGAAAAATAGGCAACCTTGGCAGAGGAGGTAGTTTTAAATATTAGAAATGAGGATTAGGATATATTACGATATATAAGATATAAGTTGCTATCTCACATCCTGCCAATATAGGTATAAGCTAGGGCCTAGGGTATTAGTAGGTATTCTGTGGTATAAGTGCCACAAGGGACATTTTACGAATGAGACTTTTAGAGACATCCAAAAACCGCATATCCATATAATTATATCCATCAGAACGTATTTGTACCATCGATCTGCACCATACCGAACAGCAAAGCATCTCTTCAAAACAGGCATTGTGCACTTGACAGGTTCAAAGCGAAGCCTCTATTTACCGCTGCGCCTATAAAAATCCAAGCCCGACAGATATGGCACGTCAGTCTTGGAAACGGAAGTGGATACAAGCTTTTTACACGATGCGATCGGATTCTATGCTGTGCCCAGACAATAATATAGATCACTAACGGACGAAATTAATAATCAATCCAATCCAAATTTTGCTATCTGAGATTGATATCACAATCCATTTTTATGGTCAAATGTGCCAATAACCGATCCGTGGATTGGTTTATAAAGGCACGCAGATTGGAAATCGATCGAACGATAAGCAACAATCCAAGATCGATTTCAATCTTGGATAGGAGATACAATAATAATTTCGGCCGTAAGTCGTTGTGATAGTGACGCCTCGTAACGAGTAAAATCGAATGTATTTAGGGCTAACTGTGCTCCTGTGCTTTGCTAGTTGTACTGGCTTCTAAACGTTATTTCATTTTTTAAATTTAGATTTTAATAAAACTATTGACAATGTTGGCATCAGTGTCGAGTCTAAATTAGCGTCGTCGTCCTCAGACGTCATCAGCGTTGGCGTCGTCAGCACTGTTTGAGTCAGCGTCGTCGGTACGGTGTCGTCAGCGTCAGCGTTATTAGCGATTGCTTTGTCAGCGTCGGCATCGTTAGTGTCCGCGTCGTCTGCGTTGGCGTATACATCAGCGTATAACTAAGCTTATATTGTACGTTATCGTTGTTGCTACAGGGTAAGTACAGGGACTTACCATGACGTTTTATTGCGATCAAGTTGAGGACGTAAACAGAATCGTTTTATTACATATTTATTCGTACCACGACGTCTTGTTGTGACATCTACACGCTCAATGTAGGTTGATCTGAAATCTAAAGGGATCCTAAATTATATTGAAAGCCATGTATTCGGTACTATTATTAGTGAAACGATTCTGTTTACGTCCTCAATTTGATCGCAATAAGACGTCATGATAAGCCCGTTGATAGCTTTTGCAATATCGCGTCGTATGAAGTAAATGCTCTTTCCGAGCGTGAGGGAAAAAGGGTAGAGGTTTATTGAGTGAGCGCACGAGTTCAATTGCTGCAGAGCATTCCCAAACAAGAGTACAAAAACGATTGCAAAGACCAATTCGTTTTACGTGCCTAACTTGATTGCATCTGATAGGAGTCTTAAACGGTGGAACAGTACACCTTATTCTTTAGGTGGTTTTTAATAGTCAACAGAAAGATACATACAATAAATTTTGACTATCTTTTGCAAAGAACATAATGATTTTATGGAAAACAGTCCCTAATATTTCTAAGACTTCACTCAATCGATACTTTACATAGCGAATAGTTGCCCAATTTCTGCATTTAATTCTAACGTATAACCGATTACTACGTCTTTAGCCCTGCATTAATTACAAGCAAAATAAATCAATAGAAACATGAAAAGAATTTCAATATTAAATGTTCCATCAGTGCACTGTATACTGGCTATTGCTTCAAGATTCAAAAACACCTGATATTGGTAGCGCCAAAGGAGACAAGTTTCATTTGTAGGATATAATCTCTAAGTATAGCTGCCATTTCGACATTTTCGACTTTATGTCGCATTATTGTCTGATTCTGAAACATAACTTTTCAGGTGGAAAACCAACATTAACCGACAAAATTCCTATATGTACAGATAAGAAGGCGACACGCTAAATAAGAATGCACACTTTTTTATAGATTTTGATGTCGTACAAGCTGGAATTACTCTCCAAGCGCCCAGGGCTGGTCCCGTTTGTACACGTGTCTCGTTAGACCCGCACACTTGGCGGGACGTGACCAGTCGAACGTGACGCGCCGCTGTTAATATTTGTAAAGTCAGCATTGTCTTGAAGATTGACGTTTTTAAATGAACTTGAAGATTTAGAAGAATTTGTGCGGTGAATTTAAAACGTTTGCAGCGTCGTCGTTTGTTTTTAAGTATCAAGTAGCAGGACAGGGTTAGTGTAATTTGGTCATAGTGAAATTTTAGTCGTACATTGTACATTAGTACATTTTCAGCTACACATTGAGTGAAATTTGGTTATATGCCATGTTTTGTCGAAATATTTTTTATAGCACCGTGCGACCTAAACCCGCACTTAGGTCACGCTTTGCGCTGTTCAAAGTAGCACATTTTTAAACGGCCTGATGTTAACTAACTTCACACCGTTTAAGAATATACCCATCGTTGCGAGCGTAGTACTGAACCAAAGCTAATCAGTCGTACATTTTTACACCACTCACAAACTCATAGTAAGCAAGAGAAGATACGTATGACTTGTAACGTGTGGGACCGAAACGCCAATGTCTTTGGCGTCATATTTCTGCATGTTTTCATTTTGGTCTTCGTCGGATAATATTACTTATTACGTGAAAACGCTATACCTAAATTAGCGATATTAACCGTACACTGTACTTTTGTTATAAAATTTCATATCCGATTATATAATTATCGAAACATAAAAATACTTACTCGATTTAGAAATGTTGCGTTTTTTTATTGATTACATAAAATGTAACCGCCACATAAACTATTTTCACTGAATACACACACTTTCAATTATTATCACATTAAGCAATCCACGAACAATAAATATGCATCCAAAAACACTAATAACTTTAAAAAAAACAAATCTTGAAGTGATATGGGTAGGTGTGAAATTGTGTTTTCCCGTTCTCTACCGGTGGAATGCCAATCTACCCACTTGTGCGTTTATTACTAAGAGTCAAATGAACATCTTTTTATTGCATTAATTAGAAGATTATTTTTTATTATATTGAATAGATGGCGGGTTTATGTCGCACGTGCTATAAAATAGTATACGATACTCGCTGCGTAAGTAAGTCTATTAAATACACGGCGGTTAGCACCCTCGCTTCGCTCGGGCGCTAACTTCACGCCGCCTTGTGTTAATATACTACTTAGACAGCTAGTATCGTAATGTACTATTTCCATGTTTAAATTGGTCATACCTAATTAAAAATATAGATATCTTTTGTTATTTTAGTGTTATTCGTACACAACATATGTTGTTGCACCATTAGTAACAAAATTGCATAGCGTTTACTGTAATATTAATGTCATGGCTAGTTTGTTTTGTGACGTTGGAAAGATTGTTATCGTCTATTAAAAAAAAACGAGAAACCGAAAAATGGAAAATATAGCAATTTGTATAGGCAACAAGAAGGTAACAAATAATAATAAGATTTCAACACGTCATAATGATGTGAATAGAAAGCTCCGAAAAGTTAATCACTTCTGCTAATATAGGTCATTTATCTACGAAGCCATAAATTATAACGTCGTCATTTCAATTCAATGATAGCCCACATTCCGCACGCTATTTTGAAAAAAAAGACGCTATCGTTCGGTTAGGCTAGGATTGGTCGTGAACTTGAATATTACATTAACATTCATATTAATTGTATTGCATTATACCGACCAAACCTGATCTTAAATCGAAACAGGAATAGACTGAAATCGAGACAGAAATACGTTAAAGTACAGGTGTTCGCGATAACTGTACCGTTATTATAGCCCGGTGATTCCTATACCGGTTTTAGAAGTAACAGTATCAGAACTTTACAAAGTTAGAACTAAATTTCATAAAGTACATAGGTAAGTACATTGAAAAAAAATGTGCACATCTCATCTATTTTTTTTAAATGATGTTTTATTAAGGTAAGTCCACGCAGAAAAGAAAGAAAACAAGTGAAATTGTGTGTGCAGGCGTGCCTTATCATGTCTTAAACCTAAGGAATCGAAAGAACAAACAAGCTATAATTTCATGTGGAAAATTGCCTGGAACACAAGGTTTTCTGTTGCCAGTAATCTTTTTCCAAAAAATAAGGTGTTATTCCTTTTCATAAAAGATAGACGCGTGTTTTTTCTCATAAACACGATTCAATGAACTTGACTACGTATGAAATTTCGTGGTGTATTCTTCAGAGAGATTAACTCCCATCACATCAATTTATTATTATATTGAGTTCTCATAACTCAGAGTAAAATGTTGTCAATTTGCACCCGTTCGCGTGTATCTACATTGACAGCTAAACTTGCCTATAAACACGCAGTTGCATGGCTCATATAGAACTGCTTTCCTGAGAAAGAAAAGAGCAGATGCATAGGCTGTCATATTTTTTCTATAATAATCATCTCCATCACTATGCATTCCCTATATCTGCGGACGCAAATAATTAGGGTCATAATCTCACAAAAACCCAAACCCAGAGCCTGACATGTCGTTCATTCAAAATTTATTTATGCTAGAAGTCAATCCGCATCTGTTTACGGTTGGCTCATATAAATTAACTATAAGTTACAGAGGCTATCTTGAGCGCAGCTTGCTTCGACCACACCTCTTTTCTCTCTTTGCGAATGGTTGTGATAAAAGGTCCCCGATAGGTACCGAGTTTGTTTAATAATTATAAGTGTAAAAATAAAACTTTAACCCTGCCAGCAGTTCAATCAAAGAAAACCGAGTGTCCGTCACGTTTCGGTCACAGCGCGAGTTCATCTAGGGACTAATCATGCTACTGAAATAACAAAAATAAAAACATGAATAAAAAAAAAAGAAGCAGGTTTTTTGTTTTTTCGAAATAGGCAGTGGAACATTTGTAATTTTTTCTTAGGACACAGTAACTCGTCGACCTTTTATGAGCCCCAAAAAGTGAAAATCGACATTGACAATGATATTCAATTGCAGTTTATGCATGCAAAATAGCTCACCTTCTAGTTTACAGCCCGCGTGGTTTAATCTGTAACAGAAAATAGTACTCATGTAAATGTATATTTTAAAGAAAAAAATTAAAACTTCCTCCAAAAACCTTATGCTAGCAGTGTCGTTTATTAGATCCTGTGTGTGACAATACATAATGTTATTACAGTATTTCTGGAGAAGTCATTTGAAGCTAGATGCAACCACAGACTATACTACTATGTATTTCTTACCTACTCACCGGAACTCACCACTCCCTACCCTAATCGCCTACGAACACCTATGTCATCATCCTAACAACCCATATTCGCCCACTGCTAAGCACAGGTCTCGCCTTACGAATACCTATAACGGAAAATTTACGAATGAAATTTTAGTAGGTAAGTATATGAAATAGCCAATGCTTCGGGACTATGGCACGGCCCATATGGACATCATTAATTATACTCTAGCTGTACAAAAAAATCAACTGCTAACTGCATTACACTATTCTGTAAAACGAATAGTTCTGCAAATCTGAGAAGGCAACATTGCTGCATCATACAGTTTTCGAGAACAGCCATGAAACATCTGGAAGCCACGCCCACGAAACCGCAACAGCCCTAACTTCTCTCATCGAAGTGATGCAAAGTCGACTCAATCACGACTCGAACTCACTAAACAGGTTACGAAGTTATGCGCACAATAATTAAGTTTGAGGTTACGGAAAATTGACAGAGCCATATTATTAATAAGGAAGCACGATGCCTTACCGGTACATTTGGAAAACTTTTCCAAATCCACGAGTATTTCGATTAAATTAACATTCAAGACGTGGGCACAGTAAAAACAAGCAAATTCATAAAAAATTACACCTTCAATTTTAATTATTCTTATGATATCTACGTTATTTAAACCTATACATTGCTATCAACAGGACGAAAACAATCACAGCTAACATTGTAACTTTTGTTAAAACATTTTAAAAGACTTATACATAAAATTCACTTGAAATAGTTGTCGGAGCTCAGCAATTTAATTAAACGTTATTAAAAATTCCTTCTCCCTAACGAAAGTAGGCAATTTAGCGACGATTGTGCCGCTTACTCTAAACTACTCAGCGCATCTCTAATGAAAATAACTATTTTTTAGTTCAGTATAATTACGAATATCATACGGTAATTTGCGGATTATATCGACATAAACCTAGTAGAAATGAATCATCATGAACATGACAACATGAACATCGGCATGAATCATCAAATTAAATGAATTCTTAAAAAATTAAGGTGTGTCCAATGTTCATGTAAATTCATACAAAACAAGAACTTGAAAAAGTGTAATTGCCTATTTACTAAAGAAATAAAGATGTGTTATCTATATTGATATGGTTACTATAAAATGTTGTTAGCAAACTAACAAGGTAAGTAGGGAGGGACCCTATAAATTTATGACTAAGTGGTTGGATAACTGCTCCCATAGATAGGTAGGTAGGTACTAAATTAACCGACTTGGTTTTACATTCGATATCACATCTTTTTACGGCAGATAAACTGCGATGCGAGACTTGTGCATTTTGTACATGTAAGTACCTAATGTTTTTGATGGGATAATTTATTTCATGTTTAACTTCACCACAATTTTACTTAAACAATACTATTTTTATATTTCTATATTTAAAACCCCGAATGACACAACGTGAGCGATTTGTCCCCCTCGCTCCTTTCATCCATTTCTAGCGCCATACATCAATAAAACATAACTCGCACAAATGCATTATTCACGATCAAAATCAAACGAGGTACTTGACACTTTCGTTCGGGACAAAGAATGGATCGTGTACAACTGTCACAGACATTCTACTCTCATGCACCGCACTTATCGCCTTCTGACTCCTTTAGGGTTGTCAGTTTACCGGTTCCAACTTTTGTTCCGTTTCGATGGCTTTAACCTTATGCGATTTTCCAACTTTAGCTGTAATCAACGTATCTTCCTTAAAATAGACCTCTAGTATAATAACAACTAATAAATAAATCAACAAATATCATCATGATGCTTATGAATATTTAATATACATTACAGTTACACCTGTAAACTAACCATTCAATAAATCATGGTCAAATTACATAATCACATCTAAGGCAAAGCATGGCATTTAAACATTAGTTACGGCAACCCTCAGGAGAGAAAGCTGTGAGGTAACCGCATAACTAATAGAGATGGGCTTCTATTGTGTTGACACGGGCAATTATCTGCTCTTTGACTAAGCAGTATGCATCGCAATTACTATGGGCAGAGTAAGGATTTCAGTGGGGATAAGAAATAAAAAAAATTGGATCTTTAGTACCTATACATAAAGTAAAAACAGAAATAAAGTTGCTAAACGTTCACAAACTTTCACAACTTTGGAATTTAGGCTTAGGATATACTTGCAACTTTTGTCGCTAAGTGTAGTTTTGCGATGTTTTATCCGAACAAAAGTATTTTCCAAAAACTGTTTTATCTTGGAACCTTATTACTAATTGGGGGTAGTTCGGATTATCGACCCTCCAAATAAGAAGGTTCTCACAAGTACGAAGTACGTTGTTAATAGCTTACAAAGTAATAACGCAATATTATATTGTCATAGATTATCAGCTTAGCAGAACCGTTAACAGGTAGGCAATAGGATTATCGTGTTTGGCACACAAAGCCTACCTTAGACACGATTAGTCCATTCCGATTTGCAGTCTTAATAGGATAGGACAAGGATTATGTGGGTACGGATTGTACGGATTACTCGGGGTACTCTCATTTGGCTTATAGCATTCGGCCGGAAAATTCCAAAATTCGAGCGGACCCTGAATAGTTTATGATACATTTGCAACTTGAATATACATGTTCGGTGTGTACACGCCTTTCGGTATCCGATGTATTTTAGTAACGGTGTCGTTTTCTGAAAATACTGAGCCTAAAGACATAAGACACTATACGTGACGAAGTCGCGACATGTAGTCACTTGAACTGAAATCGGATTCAGTTCGAAGGCAACGGCCCTTCATTCTACGATGTGTAAAAATATACTTGAGATATTATCCCAAAATTGATGGTATACAAGAGGTCAAAGAAGATGATACGAGTACATCTCTCAATTATATTAGTATTAGTATACAATACTGATTCTGTAATATAATAATCGTTCTGTACGTATTTCTTTCGTGGGGGACCCCACGGACAACGTCATATTACATTACAATACAACCTCTTGAAAAGATCGATTTGATACTTGAAACAGTTAACCACCTCTTAACCTAAAAACTTGAGAACTCTACACATACAACTAGCGTGCTTACTCTACCAGTACGTATAAGTAGGAACTAAACTATGCGCATATAACACCACAGGGCAAAAGGTACGTTCCCAATCCAAATCAAGCTCGCTCCAGAGGCAATTAAAAACTTTACTCATCCGGTAAAGACCGCTCAAGATGTACCTGTGCTTCTAGCAATGCACTATATACCCACTACAGTCTTGCACTTTAATATACCTTATTCCCTAGCAAGACAAGTCTATAAATCAATTGAAAGGTAATTGCTGTGGCTATAACAGTTAGTAAAAGTATATACACCTTGTACCTTATCCCGTAGCAGCAAAGATGTGTACTTAAAGTTAAATACCCATCTGACTTGAAGAAATAAGCCTTCTCCATGAGATTATGAACCTTATCAGGTTGGGATAGGTACGGAAATGGTCTTTGGTACCTTTCATACCGTTCACTTGCACTTCCAAGAAGAATTGAGACGTGACCGTCCTAAAAACCGTGTTGCGCTAAAGAGTCACTGAGATCTGGTCCCGTTGCGTGACCTTGATCGTAGGTAAGGTGGTCATACTTCTGAACTCGTTGTGGTGATGTTAAATTTAACGTTTTTATAATATTTTGTGCCTTTTCCTTTGATATTAATATAAGCCTTCATTTCAGGATTAAGATTAAGATATAAGATTCATTTCAGGTTCAGACTTTGCCAAAGAAAAGAGCATTGATATAGATAGAATATAGAAGATAATGTTTGGCTTGAAATTTAAGTTGAATTATAAAACTTATAGGTATTCAAAGTATCTTATAAAAACCTAAAATATTTTCCTAATTCAGACTCCATCTCTGCCTGCGGGCGACGACGACGCGGCGGCGTCTCGCGTCGGTGGCATCGTAGCTGGCGCGACGCGGCGAGCGAACACGTCATGTAACTGCGGCATCGTCGTCTTTCCGAAAAATGTTTACCAGTCCTAAAAATGGTTGAACTCTCAAAAGAAATAAATACGTACTTATTCTAATTTAGTTTTTTTATAATGTGTGTAACACAAACTCCATATTATGTAGGTATACTAAAACACGAGCCGAGAGTCTGTAGTAGAGGTTTGGCACAAAATGTTAGCACAACCCCTACAGAATACGAAATGAATAAACAATTCTGAATCCAGCTAAAAAATGCCTGAATCCTAATCAGACTACAAATAAGTCAAATCAGAAAGCTAGACGTGACTATAACAAGATAGGGATCAGTACAAAGAAAGTGGTACAGACAGATACAGAAATACTTGGTACCCGAAAATGGGCAGAAATTGACCGTATAATATGTATCAAAAGAACTACTGAGCAGTAGATAAGACCCGCCTAACGAAGAAGAAATCAAATTAGAATGGAATCAATTCAATCGAAGAAGTACCTACTGTGATTACTTACTTACATAAATGAGAGGTCGGGAAAACTATGTTGTGTTTCTTTCAGTACTTTTACTGCTGTCTGTCTGTTCTTTACCTATATAGTATATACCTTTGTAGACAAATAGAGTCACGTCAAAAATGTCTCAACAGCAACAATGTAAAACGTGCACATACTAGATTAACCTCTACGATTAGATATAACATTCATGCCTTGTTTTTTTATTAAACTTAGTTTAAGACCGTGTAGCGAGCTCTACAAATAGATAAATTAAAGAGTTACAGAGTAAGAGTTAAAGAGTTACTTGCCCAATTTGTTCGATTATTGAATCGATAACCATAATTTCATGTTACGCAAGCATTGATTGATACGCAAGAAAAGCTGTGTATCTGATTACAAAACAAAAAAATATGCTACTAGTAATACAATTTAGTTACACAATAACTCACGAGTGACTCGGTATCTTATTTGGCTGAGCAGGTACTATTATAAATACGATTTTTGATGACATAAAGTCATGGAGTCGGAGATTCGGATTCGGATCGGAGTCGGAGAGTATTGATTATTATACGAGTATACCAGCCTACCTAAATAAGTTTTCTATGGTCATCATCCTAACGTTCTATTCTTACGTATGGTAAGAAAAGAATGATAGTAGATAAGAGGATAAAAAAGTCTTCATTGGAGTTTTAAGATCAACCTACATTCTGGCAAATAAACTCATACGAATTTCATTTACAAATAATATCGAAAACTCCTACGCTATTTCGGATACCAATTTGCGATGTTTCAACAACAAAATGTTACGGTACACCAAGCATTCCGTTGTTCTCTTTCATCTCTTCCGAAGACAACAGAACGCCGGCGATGAAACAAATATTTCTGATAGTCGTTTTGGAATGCTACTGCAGGCGACAGTTTGCAACAGTGACAATGCCAGAACACGGTATGAAAGCAACAAAAAAACCTGGCTTTCAATTTTGCAATTACGAATGTATTCTCGTACCTACCATAGGTTGCTTCTCGATAAATCCAAGCCACGATGTCATTGTTGGGTGAATATCAACATGCTTTATTCGTAAGGACGCAGGTGTTTTTACATCTCTGCCATTAGTTTTTTTTTTATTTTAATAATAAGTACATAGGATACGGAGTGTTCATAACTTTGTCATATTGAATTGTTTTAGGGCTCCTTAGCCAAATGGCGAAAATAGAATCAAGATATATATACCTAGTCAGGTCATAAATTCTGTCACATGTTTTATATAAAATAATTGAAACAAGTTTATTCATTATGTAACCATTTATATACCAAAATGAACTTAACAAAACATAGATTCTTATGACACTAAAGTTTATTCAAAATGACCTCCGTGATTTTGAATACAGGCCTTCAATCTGCGCGGCCAGTCGTCTATCGCAGCACGAACGAGGTCCATGTCAATATCGGCGGCTGCCTTAATCAAGGATGTCTTGAGTGACTCCAAATTGGGATGAGGCTTTGAGCACGCCTTTTCCTCCAGGTGTTGCCATATCTTGTAATCTAGCGGATTCAAATCTGGACTGGAGGAGGGCCAGTCTTCGTGCCGGATGAAGTCGATTTCACGCGCCGCCAGCCAGTCTTGTGTGCTCTTCGCTCTATGAGCTGGCGCCGAATCTTGTTGGAATACCCAGTGCCTGTTATTAAACATGGTATGAGAAACAGGTTCCACAAGGTTCGTCAGGACTGTATTTTGATACACAACTGCATTCGTTTTTACACCTTTCTCACAAAAATGTACCTCTGTTAAGCCCCAATAAGACACTCCCAACCATACCATGAGCGAGGATGGAAAATGACCTCGTTGGACACGCGGAATACGGTTGCTCGCTTCTTTACTACTGTGTGCGTACACCTTATCATTTTGTTTGTTGTAGCTCTCTTCTACGGTAAAAATTTTTTCATCCGAAAAAAGAATTTCCCGATATTTTTTTCCCGCGTACCGCTTCAACAAAGCGCGGCATCTCTTCAGTCTCAGGTCCATTAGACGAGCATTCAAATGATGTCCTGTTTTTCTTCGATATGCCCGAAGCCCTAAGTCTTCATTTAACACCCTTTTCACCGTGGTTCTGCTTAATCCCATCTGAAGGGCCAACAGTTTCTGCTTACGTTTGGGATTTCTTTGAATTCGCGCCTTCACAGCTTTTATCACTGCTGGAGTCCTAACAGACCGAGGGCGACCACTTCTTGACCTGTCATCTACACTAGAGTCTTCATTGTATCGTTTGATGGTACGATAAACGAATCTCTTGGTTATATTCAAATTTTTCAGTATGTCAAAAATTTGAATTGGCGCGTAACCGCAACGATGCAACGCAATAACTGCAACACGGTCTTCTTTAAGCGTCCACTCCATATTTAAAAATGAGTAAAATTCTAAAAAGTATACATTTTTATTTTCATGAACAATTCGAAATTCGAATTCAATAAACTTTTTTGTGGCCAGCATTCTAAAAGAAAAGTTTTTACTGTGTGACAATACTTATGACCTGACTAAGTATATGTATTCACTATGGCTAAATATAACTAAGCTATGCCGGAGATAATAACACTAGATAATCCTGTTGAAGTCCGCAAACCTCCACATCACCCGGTTCTTAAGCATTCACTGTATTTCCATAATAGATACCGTCGGACTTAGCAACGATCCGACAATGTATACAATTAGTGCTAAAGTGGGACACAGATCTCGTAAATATTAAACTGTATACTTTGATGAATAAACAATGTAGATACCCTAACCGCGCACAACAAATTAATAGAATACGCGTCTCAATCACGTAGGTTTTCACAATTGAAAACTACGAGGACCTCGGTCATGCAATAACAGAAATAGCTCAAGAATTCACAAGGTGGGTAATGTACAAACAGAAAAAAAAAACTTCACTAGGCGTAACTCAACTGAGCCCAATGGGCATGGTACTCGAATGCTACTCAGCTGAATCGGTAACGTGTCTATTATTTTAGTTTATCAAACGTGCTATGCAAATTACGGCAATGCGTTAGAACTGTAAAGTGACGTCGCGCGGCTTACATAATTTTCAGAGAACTCGTCTTTTGTTCTATATCTACTAACATTGCAAAAAATGCAACATATAAAAGAGCATTTAGAAAGAAAAATTTTAGAACTAACCCATTAGAGTTGACTTTGAAAACTTGATTAGCTTTTTATTGTACATATTTTTGTGGGTGTTTCCGAAATGTGCATCCGAAGAAAGTAATGCTGTAAAATGCTGCTTTTAGATTTTATTAAGATTTTTTTCACATTCATATTAATTTATTCATAACCCTACGTTACAGGTCCGGTTGGTATTCATAGACCAGTGAATTTCCCTGCAAAAAGGGACTATACGACTAAACGTAAATCCAAAGACTTGATAGCAAAAGGCAGCAAATTGCTAAAGCTTATAATATTTCCTTGTCTCAACTAAATTGCTAAATATCTTTGAAGCACTTAAACTTCGGACAAAGGCTGTAAGCACACTGAAAGCGTCTCATTTCATTTTCATACTATTATTGGAAAGGGAACGAAGATTTCGCTATTTATTCATTAAATTACAAACAAAACTGTGTACACGAACCTTGTGGGCCAATTTAATTTTACTTCAGCAATTATAATTAAAATGAAACCCATAATATCTCTCTAATTTCATTATTGTATTTGCCCTTCCTGAAATTAAATTAGTTACAGGGATAGAAACAGGGAAGTAATTTGGCTGAATGATAATTTTCAATTTAGAATAGGACCGTACAATATTTCCCATCCACCATTTATGAGACGCTTTCAGTGGTCTTTCTTTGATGTCTAAGACGTCTTTCTTCACAATTATATCAAGTACACTAACTGGCTAGTCCTGTCACCGTGATGTTTTAGTTATTCCAACAACAATAAGTCAAATTGGTTCATTGGAAGATCATAATTATCACCGTCAATCAACCTTCGATGCGTGTCGTAAATACCAGTACTTCTTTTTGTTTATTGTGCCAAATAAACTATTTATTATCAATGCCATCAGACTATTCAACCTAATGAAGTGGCCAACAAACCCTACCTAATAAACTACATACCTATCTTGTACACATTGCGAACGACATTCACCCAAAGCTGACCAAGTTACAAGAAGTGATTAAGGCGAATGGAGGCGACTAACAACATAGAAATGCACAAAATAGGATATAGCCACGTGAAACAACGGTCAGCTAATCGCATTTCCAAATCCCAAGCATTTGATTGCGGCACCACATTAGGCATTAAGCGGAGTGCATACAACTGCAGTTAGATAAACACTCGACTTCGTTTGCCTCCCCGGTTGAGGACGAGAGCCCACCGCATGGTTTCCACCCCATATAATATCGATCTTTCAATCGTATCGTTGATCCATATTATAGTACGTTGTACCTAAATCTCTAAGCCAAATAGAGTTTTGCCGTAATTATTTACGGTTACTTCAGTTCCACGGCACGTCCAGCGCTAGATTATAATTCTATAATAATTATCGCTCTATTGCCCCTATACATCTAATCTTGTATACCATTTTACTTACCAAATCTACTTAAGTAGGTACCTATATAAAAAAATAAAAACATTAATAAAGTGATTTTTATAAGTACCTACAATAAAATGAGTTTATAAATAAAATGATACTCATACAATGGCTGAGTATAAGGACCTATGATGCCAACATAAATATCTAAATATGTGTAGAAAAAAATCTCTCAATATTTGTTTTTATCGATAAATAACTGTTTAATAACACCAAAATGCATATAACACAGTATGAACAAACTACAATACGAGTACATACAACTACAGCACAGTATTATAAAGTTTACGATAAAACGATGAACCAAAATCACCATAGGCTAGGATGTTTATTTTTTGGACGGCCAGGAATATCCCTAGATAATGTAGAAAATCATGCAGCTGGATCTTACTCTACCTATGTAAACCCCACCAGCGGTAATTGGCCATTCCGCGTTTCTCGGAGACAGAGCGCGTTAGTCCGAATCCGATTGTTCGACTGTGGAAACGGTTCATTCGAATAATCAGATTACATCGTCGTGCCTTGCTGGTGTCGAAGCAGGAAATGTGAATAGTTCTTTCAATCTGTGGTAACCAATAAGGAAGCCATAGCCGTGCAACGGAGTAGCGCACTTAACCGAGCATACCTGCGTTCATATTAGACTTTTGCAATCTAAAGTTTTGGGTGGGACTGCAATTGTTCTGAGCAGGATTTCTTAGCAAACTACTTAGGTATTTGTCTTATCATTCAGTGATTAAGTATTAAAATAGATTTTTATCGACGTTACTCCGAAAACATGCACACACGACACGACTCTAGTGTCAACATGTAGTCGCTGCGGAACATCTCACATACATTAAATAAGTTTAGTATCGTATCATGGGAGTATTGCAATGAGAGAATGACCTTAGGCACATATTTAATTTTGAAGAAATATATAAGATATAAGTTCTTTAACTTTCGCGAACAGAATAATTACTGAAGAATATAGTTTTCATGACAAGTTCTTTCGTAAAATACGCACCCTAGTACCTAATTTTATAGATAGTAGGTATACCTAATTAATCGATATGGAGAAACAAGACCAAAATGAACAAGATCAAAATTAACCAAAACATTACGGTTAGTCCTTGAGCAGTTTAAAGTCTACCTTCCATCTCTATCATCAGATTTGAACATCAATTAAGCTCGCTGTCACAATAATGACAGGCATGCAAAATTTAACATGAATGCTGGGTCAAAATTGGCTTGCAAAATTCGTCCAAAACATCATAATAAATGTCAAAATGGCTTGTAAAAAGCAACCAATCTTCGATCAACAACCAATCAATAGAAACCTATAATAATTATGTAGTATCGTGCAGTTGTTTGTATTCGCGCCCTACTTTTGTACTAGGTATGTTAGCTCAATCTTACTTGTCTTATTAGTAGGACATTTTAGTTTCGAGTAGGTACTATACTGTAAAATACTGTAAATCATACGGTTCAGTAAACTCACGAACGGTCTCCCGGACGGCGCCTAAGTTTGTACAACTGAATTTAGTTTTTACTTTCATGCCACTTTAGTTATTGATGGTAGAAGCGATTGCAAGCCGTGCATTTACTTTTGTAATTTTTCGTGCCATTCTTTGGCTGTTTTTACTTTTACTAGCTTTTATACATTATTGTATTCGAATGATTAGGTACCTACTTTCATTGATACTGTATAATTTATGTTTACACATAAATTGAGTTGTATGAACCGTCACTCAATAACGAATTAGTAAGCAATAGCACTTATGATGTTCTGGACATCTGGGGAAATACTATAATTATAATCATATCTAATCCGAAATGAAAGTTTTAGATAATTCCATATATACAAACGCTGACGTCAGTCACCATCTATTTAAAGCGTATTGATTATAGTTTTACAAAGAAGTAATTTGTGTAATTTATCTGACCGATTACTTATTGAATCTAAAATCATCGTTTTTAAAATATCGAATAAAAAACCAACCCTCGCTTATTAATAGGTAGTACGCTGTCATTAGGTACACGAAGATGGTTGGTTAGTTGGTTATTAATTGGCATATTAATTTAACTGAAGCACATAATATCCATATCCGAAACTCAATATCCGTAACATCCCTAGTCATATTATCCTTTCATACCGAAACAAACAGTGGCTGTACAGATTGCTTCGCGGCAGAATACCTCGCAAAGCGGTCCAATAAACGTTGTTATTGCAGCCATTTGTGTTGACTGTTCTCTCGATAAAGCAAATGCTGGAGAAACCAAAAGCTGCGTCTCTAAGTGAAGTGGACTAGGAATAAAATCAAATATACCACTGAACCTTATGCCACTGTTTTCAAGGAAATGGAATTGGATAATTCTTGGAACAAAAAAACACTCCAAGTGGCTTTACTACAAAAATGTACCTACTGTAATAATTTGTCAAACACGAAACCACTATAAAATGCTCCTTCTTTTTGAAGTCGATTATTTATTTATTTATATTAAAACTCTTGTTGTTAATAGAAATCAACACCAACTTTAACATAATGATTCAAGGTTTATACAACGCCTACGTCGCGTTGGTTAGTTTTTTGAAAGTTATATATTACTGTGGCATGGAATGTATAACAAATTTTGATTAGAAAAAATCTCTCGAATTCAAACTAACTGCCTTTCCGCCGCAATCAAAATATTGAAAAATTTGAAACGGCGAACGAAACTGTTTTTATTTTAATAACGGTTAAACGCACACTGCCAGGGGCAATGAAATCCGGCCAAGTTTCATTACCAGCCGGTTCAAAGCTCAACATAAGCATGCTGCAAAGCAGTGGTTAAGGTTCAAACAAAACTTCAAAAATATAAAAAATAGGTTATCGGTACGCAGAAAACTTTTAATATATATTTTTAATTAAACCTTTTTTGTCACATTAGTACGGATTAACGAGACGCCAAGGTTGTCACTATGATGGTAAGCGCCTGCCTGTAACGATAAGATCGCAGTACCACCCAGTACATTATATTGCAATACCTACAAATGAATCAATAAAATATATACGTATCTCGTTGAATTATTTGTGAGTCGTCAAACGGGAAAATAAAATTGTAAAAAAAAATGTGAACTGTCATTTATCAAATTCCACATTTTCAAGGGCCATTGATTGGCCAATAAAAATTGTATTCTGATATCTTAAACATAATCTGATAGTCCAGTGAGTTTTTAACGTCCGTGAGAGACATGTAAAGAAAGCCTATGGAAGGCCTAAAAGACACTAAAATAATTAATAAGGTACTGGCCAGATAGTACGCCCCTTATTAGAAATGTTGATACAAAACCGGTTCGATCAGACCTTGACGACTGCTGCGCATGAGTTGGTATCGACTATCGACTATGTAGCGAAATTATATTCGACACACCTACTACACAGGTAGCGTAGCTAAATTTTGGAATTTTCGCGGTAGGTACTCTAAAAGAAACAAGATCAAACGAGATCTCAACTTCCTTAACAATGCCTTTACTGCTATAAATAAAATATATCAAAGGGCAGGTATAAGGTAACGACAAAAGAATAAGCTCATATCAATCCGAAACATGACTGAAGACGCTATCATCTAACGCGCCTTTAATATTCAGATGAAGGGAGTCTCAGCAAATATGTCCGTTGCCAATGCTCCACGGGAACTTAGTGTATGTAGACTGGAAGTAACTGGGATAAATGTTTACCAGAACAGCGAAACACAAGTGCGAAGAGGTGCGGCCCACCGAAAGCAATCTCGTCTTTTATGATAACAATAATACGTAAAATGGTCAGCAGAGTCACGGGTAAAAGCTAGTCTATCATAATCATTGAGGAATATAATTATAATTCCTCAGTGGTCATCATTTTTAGAAAGAGATTCGGAGCAACCACCATGAAGTTTAATTAATTCGTCCAGTGCTCCCTGCCTCGCGGGAGCTACTCCGGGACCCTGTGAACCCGTCGCAACTGTATTACACGGCTTTCGATATTTTTTCCGGGATTTATTACCCGGGCCGCGGGATTTACAGCTTTGACCGAAATGCTTACCCACAGCATTTTGTTAGCTTTTTATTGGCAATTTGTTACCTTGTGTATCTTTTTGGGATTCGTGATTCGGCCCACAAATTGAACTCTTGACGGCATCTTTGATTTATTTATAGTATTGCTTGTTTATAGAGGAAGAATAGACGAAAGTTGGTCTTTAGGGCATGCTGGAAAGCTTCCGATTTTTTATTTTGCCTGGCCACAAACGATGTTACAATTGACAATGAGTCCCATGTACCGTAGAAAGTATAATATAATTATATGTGAAGTATATTATAAACACAATAATATATATAAGTAGGTATTACAAACACGTATATTTATCAATTGATTCAATTTAAATTACTAGTAGAAGTAAAAGCATTGTTAACAGTAGGTACCTATAGTATCGTAACAAATAGCACTAATTATTGAATTTAAATTCAATAAGTTAATTAGTACTAAGTACCTATGTCCAAACAAATTAAAAAATTTAAAGCAATGTCGTAACAGTGAAAACTTTCAATAGGTACTTGAAACTCATCAAAATCCAGATTCATTCAATTCATTTCATAATAGTCAAAACCGAAATGAATTTACAAATGACGGCATTACGAACAGTTATGTCCAGTGGGGGGTCAACTGGTTTTTAAACTTGTCAGGCAAGAACAAATTTGCGGAATTTTATAACGTTGCGCGAATTATACGCAATATTTGATAATATTATTATTATAAAATATTGCGTATAATTTGTTTTTACACATGTTTTTGTTTTAATTTTACGCGTAATGCTCAGGTGCGTAGGTACATCCCTAAATCCCTGTATCAAGGGTAGCGGGAAGTACTTACAAGGTCCAAAATTCCACAAATGCCTCGACTCAGCGTCACAAACTGAACCTTACGAAACTGTGGTTCTCAAATATTTGCCCTGTGCATGAATCGACGGCGACGAGACAAAAGCAAATAAAGTCAGATTCAGAAAATATTCAAATATATTTAGTAAGAATACCAGCATAACATTGCGATGATGTTAGTGTTCGCGTGTATATAAATGAATAACCTATTAAAAAACCGGGCCAAGTGCGAGTTGGACTCGCGCACAAAGGGTTCCGTATCATTATCCATAAAAACTGCAAAAAAATCTTGTCTTTTGTATGGGGCCCCCCTTAAATATTCATTTTATTTTAATTTAAATATTTATTTGTACAGTTAATATATGTATTTAAATAATCTGTGAACGCTGTGGAGCGTATACCTGTAACCGTTATCAATATCAAGCAAAAACGAGCAAAAAAAATCCCCCTTAAATATGTATTTTATTTTATTTTTTAGTATTGGTTGTTATAGCGGCAACAGAAATACATCAACTGTTATAATTTCAACGGTCTAACTATCACGGTTCATGATATACAGCCTGCTGACAGACGGACAGACAGACTGACAGACAGACGGACAGCGAAATCTTAGTAGTAGGGTCCCGTTATACACTAATAACGGTATAAATGACAAATAAGAAGTATTTTTATTTCAATACCGCTTTTCAACTAGAAAGCTAAAGCTTTGAATAGATACATTGACTCAAACACAAATCGGTTAGATACAGATTTCAAAGTAAAGTACTTACTCAGTATACAGTACTCATATAACATAACATAAGACTGAATGGAGAATAAAATGCAACCCTTAAAAAGTTTCCACGAGCGTACGTTCAATTACAGTATTCGTAGCGCATTATTCATTTTTACAAACGTTACCAAACTTTTAGCCGAGCGGTCGCACACGTATAATAAAATTGTCATCAGCAGCCAAAACAAACGAGTAACGACTGCACCACCACCATCAACCGGGCATTCACTCCTGCGGTAGACAGGGCGATGTAGAGACAATTTATCTAAATACTATGTTAACCCCCGGTTTCTAGAACGTTTTTTGGCGTTGACAGTAGATTAAAACTATCGTTGCCTCTATCTGACACTAAGCAAATGACAAGGACAGCAATAGAATTAATCTGTTGTCAACGCTGACTGACGTTTCAGAAACTGGGGGTAAATGTATCATGTTATGTGCCAGACAACTGAGGACGGCGTGAACAAGCTTCAGAAATGTATCCGGCAGAATAATCACGGAAGATTCAGTACCTATTATATCCAAACATCACTTTATTAGCAACATTTTATCTCCAAACATTTAAATTAGCTTTGTCAACTTAAAGTGTCGCAATGATTAAAATTCAATTACCTATTAATAACAAAAGTGGTAAACGTAAGGAACAAGTCGTGAACAATTTAAAAACAATAAGTTCATCAGAATTAGGCTTTAGTACAGATCAACTAACTGCGCTAAATTAAAAGAATATATAAGTTGCAACGATCGCTAGCGTCAACGCAACTCTAAGTATATTTATATATATATACCTAGTCAGGTCATAAATTCTGTCACATGTTTTATATAAAATAATTGAAACAAGTTTATTCATTATGTAACCATTTATATACCAAAATGAACTTAACAAAACATAGATTCTTATGACACTAAAGTTTATTCAAAATGACCTCCGTGATTTTGAATACAGGCCTTCAATCTGCGCGGCCAGTCGTCTATCGCAGCACGAACGAGGTCCATGTCAATATCGGCGGCTGCCTTAATCAAGGATGTCTTGAGTGACTCCAAATTGGGATGAGGCTTTGAGCACGCCTTTTCCTCCAAGTGTTGCCATATCTTGTAATCTAGCGGATTCAAATCTGGACTGGAGGAGGGCCAGTCTTCGTGCCGGATGAAGTCGATTTCACGCGCCGCCAGCCAGTCTTGTGTCCTCTTCGCTCTATGAGCTGGCGCCGAATCTTGTTGGAATACCCAGTGCCTGTTATTAAACATGGTATGAGAAACAGGTTCCACAAGGTTCGTCAGGACTGTATTTTGATACACAACTGCATTCGTTTTTACACCTTTCTCACAAAAATGTACCTCTGTTAAGCCCCAATAAGACACTCCCAACCATACCATGAGCGAGGATGGAAAATGACCTCGTTAGACACGCGGAATACGGTTGCTCGCTTCTTCACTACTGTGTGCGTACACCTTATCATTTTGTTTGTTGTAGCTCTCTTCTACGGTAAAAATTTTTTCATCCGAAAAAAGAATTTCCCGATATTTTTTCCCGCGTACCGCTTCAACAAAGCGCGGCATCTCTTCAGTCTCAGGTCCATTAGACGAGCATTCAAATGATGTCCTGTTTTTCTTCGATATGCCCGAAGCCCTAAGTCTTCATTTAACACCCTTTTCACCATGGTTCTGCTTAATCCCATCTGAAGGGCCAACAGTTTCTGCTTACGTTTGGGATTTCTTTGAATTCGCGCCTTCACAGCTTTTATCACTGCTGGAGTCCTAACAGACCGAGGGCGACCACTTCTTGACCTGTCATCTACACTAGAGTCTTCATTGTATCGTTTGATGGTACGATAAACGAATCTCTTGGTTATATTCAAATTTTTCAGTATGTCAAAAATTTAAATTGGCGCGTAACCGCAACGATGCAACGCAATAATTGCAACACGGTCTTCTTTAAGCGTCCACTCCATATTTAAAAATGAGTAAAATTCTAAATAGTATACATTTTTATTTTCATGAACAATTCGAAATTCGAATTCAATAAACTTTTTTGTGGCCAGCATTCTAAAAGAAAAGTTTTTACTGTGTGACAATACTTATGACCTGACTAAGTATATATGGCTTTACAAATTACTATACCAGACAGAGGCGTATAAAACCTCCTTGATGTCACAAACAGAAATTTAGCATCATTTCCGCTACACAGCTACATTTAACGCCACAAAGCGATTTTGGAGTTGAATTATTTTGGTCAGTTCCTGGTTAAATAACGAAGTACAAGTGGTGACCCCCTCGCCTGTCCACATCTGCCGCAGACAGGCGATATATCAGAATATTATCTGCATAGCGTTCGAATAAAATGTCTCAGATGCGGTATAAAACTGGGGGCAGACGAATAACTGTGAAATACTGGAAATCCCGCGTTGACAATGCCGTTTTAGAGATATGGTATTTGCGGGATATAAAGTATTTCAAATTTGAAATAGAATTTGCAATTGTATTTTGTGTTTGTCTGCAGATGTGTAAATCATTTGTAGGGTTCCGATACAAAAATGTAAAAGGAACGTATTCAGCCCGGTTTTATATGTACAGTCACCGAGAAAATAAACTAAGTACTACGTGTAGTAGTATTATAGATAAATAAATAAATATACCGGACTGTACTTAGTATTAGCAATTATGTATTGTTTACCCCTGCTCCTTTTTACACGATTCGATATGCAAAGATGCATTGAGATGGTATATATTTATATATCTGCTTATATTTGTACTGTAATATACTTAAATCTGAAAACAATCAATCCGTACCACAGTTCACAAAGAATCTCATGATATTTAAACTTTGCTTACTGAAACTACAATATCTTCGTAATATCACTTCCACTGAGAGGGTTTCACACGATAAATTTTTATTAGCTTTCAAGCTATTATCCCTTCCAGATATGAAATATAATAAACAGATGTACGCCATTGTGCGCTGAAAGCGTATGGATAATCTGGATAATAACAACAGCCAAATGTTCTCGCAGCTTTTTACCTTTGGTGGAAACCAACCATAATACAAAATAATACCCGCTCCCGTATTCCTGAAACCGTCTGAGCACTTAGGTTGTGTAAACAGCCGTGTGGGTCGTTACCCTTTACGTTAAGATGTGATATGATGAAAACATAACATGATGTTCAATTTGGAAAAGTGGTGGCTGAATGAGTGCCAGTTTACACTTTAGCAAATATCTCACTGGATAATGAAACAGTCTAGTGGTTTTTATTATTATAACTACACATAATTATCTTCCCGGGAATTATTTCGGAGGCACGTATCCACCAATCCGGACCGGGTTCCCGTGGTGCAATAATAATATGGCATATAAAAACATGCCGAATATAAATAATTCACTTTTTGGTTTCGCGTACATAGCGGTCCCAATCGACGGAAGCCTCTATATATGTGTTCGATTTATTTAAGAGCAACATAGTAATTGAAATGTCATGAACTTGTTATCAGAGATAAAACCCCTACTTTTTCACCAGGTTCTCCGAAAGAATATAAGTTTCAATAAAAACACTGACCTACTAGGTATTTACTTGGCCTAAAAATGTCGGTGTCAAGCGCCAAGGACCGATTCTTGCTATCATTCATCTTATTGCCGTATGTTCGCACTTCAAACGCGTAGACTCGAGTTCGATATCAGATTGGATCGCATCGACTGCCCGACGTTGATCGATAGATCGGAATCGGACCGGCACGAGCAATGTTATCTCGATCCGGAATTCCGGATGTAACCGATCGAAAGCGAAACTGTATGGTTGCAATATGTTTTGCTTATTAATATTTGTATTTTCACGAAATTGGTCCATTGGATATTGTGAAATAAACTTTAATTGAAACTAGTAAGTACGTATACTACGTAGTAATTTCACTGGCATTTACTGTTAATCGGCGATGAGAAAAAGTTGCCATACTCAGGTTTATTTGCTATAATTTGTGGTAAAAATAAGAAAACATTATACTTAGAAATCCTTGACTAATAAATGCTTTCTTGTAAACCCTTTGATTTACGAGGTATTAACGTAGCAATAATGTATATCAATGTTTGAACCCCCAATCTCAAAATACCTAGTGTCTTGAAAACATTTTAATCTAGCCTACTTACTTGTAAGAATAATCAGAATTTTCTAGAATCATAATATTATGTCATTTCTTTATTAAGGGTTGTCCTTAGATTAGTCTTTCAGAAAAATGGCAATACCAACATACGTAATTTCTCAAAAAGTAATTTTGGATATTAAAAGCAGTTTTATTTTTAATATTTTCTCTTATTTTTGTACCATTGTATCAACGGTCAAAAGAAACCCCTTTTCATAAGCTATATTAAAGAAATACTGAAAAGAAAAATAATCACGTACACTATAGAAATTCTTCGAATAAGGTAGCTAACGAGTGTGTACCTACTTTAAATTAAAAAATATATAGAAGTAGAAGTAAATCTACATTATTTACTAGAAACATTCAAGTATATTTCAGAAGTCCATGTAAGTAAAGGGTAAAAGGTTGGGTTAATATACGGAATAATACGTATAAATCCGCCCACGCACTTCAAGCTATTAGGTACACGAACAGCCCTGACAAGTCATGAATGTTATAAGGAAATCTACTTGCGTGTACGGCTTCTGTAATAAATAAGATAATAAAAATGTGGTAAACTTATAATAACTAGTAAGTAAGTACCAATGTATTAACATATCAAGAACCTGCAATCAAACATTATAAGAAGCTACGTAGCGTCAACCAACAAAAGTATAGTTTACCACAGCGCTTTAGTACCTCTGCATATTCAACGCCCAGGCTGTATACTATTAGTTACTCTGTGGCAGGGTGCGGCAAAACATTATTTGCTGTGCAAAGATTGAGGGCGCGTCCCCAAAGCGTGTTTGCGGTGTTTGCAGTGTTTGCTCGGTCAACATCATTGTGCATAATCGTCTTTCTTACTTTTTGCTCGGTACGTGTGGCTGCGGTTACACCGCAAACTACTTACCCAGTTATGGCGGAAATGGCTATCGCTGTGAGACTTTACAGCATGTATGTGCACAAGTGTGAACGGCCTGTATAGCGTGTAGACTCGCGTAGCTGTGTCGGATGAGTTTACTCTACTTTTAGTAAGTCGACCAGTGGCAGGTTCACTGTGTTAGGGACATAATACGCAAATTTTGCTGCATAACGTATTTAGTGTGTTTAGTCTTTTGTTCTATTTAAAAAAAAAATAGATTTTTTTTTTTACATAAGTACTTTACATTTGCCATGCTTGTATTACTTTATTGTAATTAAGTACTATGTTTTGGTCGATGCTGACCTATGTAAGTAATTTGGCAAATTATCTAAAATATTTACAATTAATGTTATGACTATAAGCAAGATACCGCCGCGTCACTACAGTGGCCAAAGTAGTTATAGATTTGACTTAACTATAGAAAATGAACCCCGACAACTTACTGAGAACAATCCTGAGTAATTTATCAGTCTATAATATAAACCTCAAACACAATTTGTCAGTCGTTTAAATGGGAGCCCAAGATTTAGCGCCACAGGCCACTGAAA
Organism: Hylaea fasciaria; assembly: GCA_905147375.1. Lineage (NCBI taxonomy): Eukaryota > Metazoa > Arthropoda > Insecta > Lepidoptera > Geometridae > Hylaea > Hylaea fasciaria. The sequence goes on from LR990200.1 coordinate 9,000,176, forward strand.
TGTTCATTTCGAAGGCATTGAAAAATCACTTCAATTTATAACACTAGTTAATATTATTATACTCGGTAAAGGTTATCTGGGCCTCAACTATTTGGGATGCCTTTAAAGTTTGGTGACTTAGGTGTTGAATAAGAATTTTTTTTAGTTTGTAATTAGGTACTATAGCTTAGGTACTAGCTGTTACCCGCAGTTTCGTTTGTGGTAGACAGCCACCTGTTAATGGAGATTGCGTTGCAATCGCAAATTCTAGATTGCAACGCAATCTATATATAATACGGACAGACATTAAAAATTACAAAAACAAGGCTTCTAATTATGTCCTCTTTTTATACAACGAATTGTTCCATCCGAGCTTGACGATGTATATAAATAACCATAGGTAACGAAGCTCACCACCGTAGAACGATATTCTCTACTCAAAACCACAGAAAAATCGAAAGCTTTAGTTCAAGGATTACATTTAATTCCTCTGGAGGAACCTACCGCACCGCAATGATTATAAATCGCTTATCAAAGAATTCCGCGGAGTTTGCGTTTCGTCCCGATATTGGAAAAGTTCGGGGAACGCATTCCGTAAATGCCTGTACAGATATCAGTCACAAGTGGCTTCGTTAGCGGTGGTATGTTGTTACTTTACGGATAAACTAAAATATCATTCAAACGGCTAATATTATAATAGTTTCAGTATCAGGTAGACAAAAGTAGTGCACTTACTATAGCGTATAATATGGCACTTACTAAATATTACGAGCAGCTAAACTAACATAATTAAAATACATTACATTGTATTTATAAGTGCTAGAGATGTATTATAATAAACAATACAACAATGAAATGTTGGCATAATGATCATGATTTATGAGTCTAGGTTAGACTGGATCAGTACCAAGTGGCACTTGTTCACGAGTATAACGTTACTTGTGCACCACTTGTGTAAACTTAGATTGGCGTGTTCATTATGAACAGCAATGGCACAATCCGATTCTGGGTACCAGCAAATGAAGGGCCATGAAGTAACGTTACATAACTAACGGAACAACCAGTAAAATATAGTAAAGAGCTCCAGAATGTAATCTAAACCAGAACTACTGATCTACAAGACCAGATATCCGTATCATACGGAACTCTTAGCCGTAGAAGTAGGTGTCAAGTTTTTGCACGAACGGCACCTACACGCCACCTGACTGTAAAAGGAGTCAGTGATAGTCTCAACGGAGATTGAATGCCGTATACCTAAAATATTTCTAGTGTTTCGTGATGCTCTTTACCGGGCGTATTTCTGAAGCGCTGGTTGGGCCGGAAATGCTTTTCCTTTTCATGTGTTAGATTTTGCCCAGAATTAGAACATGAACGGAAAATGTCCTGAAAGTTAGTAATTGTTATTTGAACTAGTAATAGTTTACTATCAAAAGTGTACTTATGTTTCCTACTTAGAATACGTACATACTTACATGTAATATTTATATTTATTCCACATTTTAACTAGGTATTTGTTAAATATGTAGGTATACTAGTACCCAACTTATAAGGCGCGTCGTGAATCTTCGTTCGCGCAGAAGAGAAAGTATGGTCCGAAGATTAACGAAAGAATGCTGAAAACTTACAATCAACCTAAGGTCACTATTATAAGGTTCATAATACACTGCAGCTGTTAGTTCCATCTCACTCATGCCACGCGGCGATCGCTAAGATGGCGTCGCGGCTGCCGACCAATAGCGGTCAATAGCATTGCCCGCGCTTTCAAAATTCATCTTCTGCGCAGGTACATCGGTAAGCCATATCAGTTGGGTACTACTATACGTCGTTTTCAATAAGTCGATACATATGACACAAAATTGTAATAAACAAAGTACCACCGTAAAATAACCCCATCTGCTAGTGGCATTTGGCAACACGTAACATCCACATACCCACAGAGAAACTGTTAGAGTCTCTCACTGTCCCTTCCTGTATTACATGACTATTAGTACGGTAACGTAAACACAGTCGATAATCTATCACGCATGTTCGATTAGTACACACATGTGCCTACCCTACCCGGGCGTAGCTCTATAGGAAGGAACTACAACTGGCGACGTAACAGATTTGTAATCACCGATGCGCCAAGCTAATATGTTCATAAAATAAATATACATGTCGACAAACAGGGAACTAATAGAAAGCTTTATTTGCCATCAATTACAATTAAATATTATTCTACTATACGAACTATACCTACCATTTTATGAGCTTTCCCTCTGACCACTACATTTTCTTCGCTCCACTCAGAAAATTACGATTAATTTTTAGCCTTTCGCTTAAATTTGTAAACTTTATCGCGAAAACAAAATTTAATATGCCTATATCAATTTCAAAACAGAAGTAGGATATCTTACTTAAATTAATTGAACCTCACCAACTGGAAGGACGGAGTGGCGGCGACTCCAGATTCCGCGATTTCATCCATTGTCTTGCACAAAGGGACCATTCAACTTAATTGTGCCACATGCTTTTGAAGAAAGTGGGGGAGAAAAGATGACTTTCGCGAAAATAATACAAGATTTTCCGGCCAAAAGAGATACTTACTAAGATTGCCTCGTATATTTGGGACTCTTAATTTGATGAGGAGAATGTAAAAACGGCATTATGTTATTTCGAGGGCGTGCGAGGGGCGTCGCGGGGGGGGGGGAAACGACCACGATTTATATTGCTCCAGATGAGATTATGGTATAACAGAGCCGTAAAACATTAGAATGCTAAGCTTAGCTGCTTTATTTGATCCTTTCTTTGAAGCCATGGTGCTGACCTCATTAACATTAATGAACACGGGGCTTAATCTATTTATGTACACCAGCTTTAGTAAACGCTTTTGTGTCTCCTACACCGCTTCTGCTTTTTATTATCACTACTTACTCGTATCCCCGATCTCGTTACCATTATGTACTACATAACTCATACGTTGCGAGATAGGTAACCTTATTCGTCCGTGATGAAAATCTAATAATGAGCGAGCGCCTCTGAAGAAGAAAAAACGAGGCGTTATCGGAAATACGGCACACATTCTGCCATCGAAGAAAACAATTACCGTTCAAACCAACCTTATTGCAAAGATATAAAGTTGAATTCTGAATTTTCAGTGGTATGTGAAATTATTATAATGATTTTTAAGGTGAGTATTTTCTCATCGACAGAAAACCAAGGGTTATTGGTTTAATTAGGAACGTAAGTTATTCCTGAAAATCTACACCAGTGAAAATATCTTTTAACTCTACGGCGATATCGAAAACTACTGTGACATAAATGTTCTAGTAAGTTCTTTTCTTTGCCACTACTGAGCTTCAGTCGTGTCCTTACTTATACTTATCTATTCATATACCTACTTGCTATATATATGACGACGCTATAAGTAATAAGTGGTTATTCTGGAGTTAACTATACGTTGACAAGATAGTTTAACTCGTTTTGCTTTAACACCTTATCCATCAGCACTACATACAAGACGTGTATTTTTATGGTCCAGTTTGCTTATGTTACACTTATGCGTGCTCTACTTTTTGCATCTTGTTGGGAAGTGATAATACCGTTATAAGTTCTATAATGGTGGTGATATCTATGTCAGTTTTGTGTATAACAACATACTGTTCTTTTACGAGTATAGATAAAGTGTGATGTTTATTTTCTATATAGTGGCGACGAATGTGCTTCTTTTGTTCTCATTGAAGACGTATTTTTAACCCATACAGTCATGAGATCTACACTTGGAAAGGTATGCACACAATCTATTGGGAAATCTGTCAAGGCTTCCACGCTTGTCGTTCAATGTCACATTAAATTAGCATTATAGTTTATTCCATGTATAGTATAGTACGAAGATATTTTCAACGTAATTTGATATACTTATTGTTCCCATCCGTAGCGTTAATGCATAACATGCTGTAAAAATGGTAACAATTCAAAAACAGATTTAACTTTACGGAAATAGTTATTTTTGAGATTACCAAGAGGTGTGGCGTTTTAAAGTAAATAACGTTAAACACTTTTTTTACAATAAGATTTATGATGTACTAGAAACACCTCTCGGTTTCACCCGCGTAAAATACTATCCCGCGTGAACCGTTAATTTTTACGGGATAAAAACTAACCTATTATGTCACGTGGGGATAGTGTAGCTTCCCAACAGTTAAATACTATCTCAAGTAGTTTCGGCGCCTATCAATGCAAACAAATAATATACATTTTTCTCATTATAATATTAGTAAGTATATATACCTAGTGGCAAAGGGCAAAACTGGTCTACCTACTGATTGTTAAAATAATACGATAGTAAAATAATAGGTACCTACATAAAGATTTGGGGTGAAACGTCTCAAGGTAAAAATCTTGATAAAACTCCCTCAGTCTACCAATAAAATACCTACACGAAATTGTCCCAAGTTTTCGTCGAATGAACAATACAACTTAATTTTCCTCACGGTGACTTTGCCTTGCAGAGGTACCCATTTATTAAAGGTCTTTGTTTGAATCCTTTGTGCCTATACGTTTCTTTCAAAACAGTTCGTTATCACTCAATTTGACTAAATTGGGCTTTTAGATTCCAGGCATGGCTTTGTCTTCAGTATAAGTGATAATTTGTGCCAATAAAAGAATTTGAACTAAAAGGTAGCAAGCAATACTCAGCAGTCACAATTTTAAAATTAATAAAAAAGAATTAAAGGCTAAGGTAATTTCTTTACCACATTTTTGTCAGTTAAAAAAGAAGAATTCTATTTGCCAGTGGGGTTTCAACATGGGTGGGAACATAGACAGGAGTGGAAGTGATTTACATGTCATCGGAACCGCAGTCGCCAAAAAAATAGGTAATGAAAGTTACTGTGTCAATATAGTAGGTTTATAAGTCAAGTGCCGTTTATTTGAAAATGTGTTAAATAATATGCTTCATCGTAATGGACCCTAAAACTGAACATAAGGCATTTTTTATCGTGTGGCAGATGTAGAGAATGGCATAGTAATTATGGCAAAAGTGGCGTTGGTTTTGAGCTACGGGTCATATGTTTGGCAAGCGCGCCCCGCTCACTTTTCACTTCCACTTGTCTCTCTCTCTTTCCTGTTATTCAGGGTTTTGCTGACTCTATAACCAGATTACATACTACCTAAATAAAATATGACAAAGAACATAGACTGCGTAGGTAGTTACCCACGTGACCTATTTTCGCATGATATGGTCTGGTACATAATAGAGAACCACATTGTAATATTTATGAAAATTCTTTGCAACAGCTTTTCATAAGTACTTCTTAATATTTCTTTATCAATTTAAATTTATGACTGAGAAACGAGGCAAACTGGGCGGTCCGTCAGTAGCTCTTTGATACATTTGGTTTGCGATGTTCGAAGTCACTGAAGCAATATTAAGCGTCTTTAAAACAGGTATGATAACGAGGGAAATATTCATTTATTAAATTAAATAATGCTTTCCATTTCATGATACCTACTAGGTATCAACTTCATTTTATTTTTGTTTAAGTATAGCCGATGTCAGCTATAATATTATGGAGTTCCTGATGCATTATCGAGCCTTCGAGCATATTGGGGAAACATCCATTATTAACTTAGTCTAGGTACTTCAATTATACCGGAACAGTATTGACCACCGAAATGTTGTTTACCAATTAGTCCAGAACGGGTAGTGGTCCGATTGGCCGCCCGATTGCTACACAAATTAGACGAACCTTGTTATAAATGTCATTCATTTGCATTGTAATCGGAAACGATGCCGTGGAAATTGTAAGTTTATCTGAATAATTATTGTGCGATCAACCAATTAAGGAAAATACATTGATTTATTAAAGTCTGAATGTTTATTTAATTTCAATAAAATAAGGGCCTACCTATAATAGATAAACCGTATAATCGACAGATCGCCCGTTTGTAACTTCTTTACGTACGTACCTAGGTAAGGTAGCGTAGTTGAAAGTTTTACGCCGTTTCACCGCTGTTTCTTCGTGGCGCTGCTGCATCGGTATTGTGAAATGTCAGTAGCTCATGTCAGCCCCTTAACTGTCGTTTTATCGCTATCCAATCGGTGACGATGAAAATTTCCTGATTATTATTGTTTGTGGCGCGGCGCTTCCGACCACCCCTTCCACTGATAACTACCAAACTATATAAATAATAATTACTTTGATTCTTATTTCTGTTATTAATAAGGTATAAAAGTACAACCCTATAATGTACGTAGACTCAATCTACAATCAAGGACCGAATGATTTGATTGATTCCTCCTTCTACTCCCCTCCTTCCCTGTCCTTCCTTTTTTCCGATAACCTTCATTATATTCTTATTTATTAATTCTTGTATAACTGAGTAATTCTATATAATTCAAATTAGGTAATACAACTTCATATGCATAAATGGAATACCTATAGAAAGGTATAATTTCAAGTTATAAAATAAAATAGGTAGTTATCTGTAAACTATCGCAAGCCAAATGGGTCCAGATAGGTCGGGTAGGTATGCATAGTTAAAAAAGATCTTTTTCATCATCAATAGAACACAGAGAGTCATTAATACCCAGACTCCATTAACAAAATTATCATCCAATGAATCTGAGAATGGCTCAAATTACCCATAACTTTATCCCACGATGGATTTCAAGACAAAGATGGGTTAATCGGTGCAATTTATATTCGAAACAATTAGATTCTCATGTACCTACTATGGCTGTATCTTCAGTGATTACTTTGATATGGAGTAGGCGGGGCTTATGAAGATGTAGATAGTATTTTAAACCCGTTTGAATTAATTGACTTCAAGAAAGAGTCTCAAGTTCAGGAAGGGTCTCAAGTTGGCTGCTTTTGTTTTACCTCATAATTTCGGGTTCTAGATAATAACATTGCCAGGGTATTTCAGTATTTAATGTGATCACGTTTTTTTTTAGTTCAAGTGTTATTTAAATATTTGCATTTCACATGTTATATCAAACCTCTCACATTTACTTAGTCCTATCAAGTTATACTTAATGCAAGGCAGCTAAGATATATTCAGCCAGGTAGGTACTACTTTACGTAGAACAAAAACTATTCGAGCAAACCTTTTCTAACGTAGGTAGGTACAATTTGTATTCTCCAACCCGTAGCAAGTAGGTACCTAAACCGACAAGTTTTGAGGTCTCCACAACTTGTCCTTGCGAATATACAATACGATATTGACAAGCAACAAGCAACATACAACCATACAAGACATTTAATACATGTCAATAAGAACTTGAACATAATGGCCGACATTTCGCCAGTATTTAGCATTAACGAGTCAAGGTCGACATCTGTGCCGCATCTCACGTGTTGCAACGAATACAAAGTACTTAAGTAGGTTGGTACAACTGAATGAGTGCCAAGATTTGGACGTATGCAACCATCTCAATACAACGCCAATGGTTGTGTAACTGATAACAATGTTGTCTTAGTACTATCAATAACGTTTAGATGAAAACTATGAGAGTAAATTTCTACGTGTCCTACATTTGTTGAGCTCAACTTATGCCTTTTTTGCTCGTCTTGGTGGGGGCACTGTCATACACTGGTGTGCCCCCATATATTACGTAATAGGCGGAGATGGATATTAAGTTTTAACCTAACTGCTGATGGAGAATAGTGTTCTTACTTTTGTTGTACGCAACCCTGAAAAGAAAAATATTAAATAGTTTAGTTATCGGAAATTTATTTAGGATAGTGACATTTGTTGTACCAAGATAGCATTAAGGTTTTTTAGAGCATTAAATACCATTTAATCTCATTTCAAATATTATCCGCAATAAAGACAACAAATCTTGAGTACCTACTTATTATATTACTATAGGTACCTATACATTTCAGGTACTGTCAATATAATTTTGATATTTTTAAACCTAACAATCTTGCGATGTGATGGATGTAAGGGAATAAATGAAAATATCGATGCATACCTAAACGAGTCAAGAAAATACCGCAAAGAGCAAATAATATATTAAATCAGCGGTCCAAAAAAGACACTTGTTTGAGACAGACCTTGAGACACTTTCTAATAAGTACCTACCTACCAAATAAGTTTCCCTCGACAAAAGAACTTTGCCTGCGGAATTCGGTCTTATTTAAGTGCCAACAAAAGTGTTTTCTCTTATCTTTCTCGTAACAATATTTCAAATATTGTGAAAGAAGCCTTTTTCTAGTAATGCTGGTATCTTTTTGGATCGGTCGTACGATTCGATAAGTAGTTTCGGTACTCTTGACTTAAGTTTTATTCGATTTAGTACCATTGCTAGACACACTCGGTCTTACCACAAAATATTAAAACCAGAGTTGAACAGATGTGTCTAAATATTTTCTCCACAAATCGACATCTAACCCTCGCTTTTTCTAACTCATTAACAAATTCACAAGTACAATAATTAAGAATGCCAGTCAATTTTGTGTAACGAAATTTTAGTAACATCTGTTTAACTCTGGTTTAAACTTTTGTTGTAAGACGGACTGAATTTAACGATAAAACCATTGACTATGTCTAGTTATTAACTCTTATACAATAGTATTTTTTTAGCTTCAACAATGGTACAATTGCAAGTTAAATATACGCTTGTAAAATCAGCCACTCTGAAATAAGAAAAACAAAAATTTGTACATCCACTTCAACAAATAACTCCAAGTTACAATCCGTTCGGAGTCCAAGTGCTACTCCACCGTATTTTCTTTACAATAAAAATGTTTGCAACTTCTTTCTTTGCAAATGTTACACAAGAAGGTGAGTGGTACAATTTGTTCACGCGCGTTGCTATCAAGTCATGCGTTCATAATTATTTTGATCTGTGGAAAATTTTGCGCTATTATTTTTTTGTAGGCTGTAGAAGTAAGACCGCCTGCAGTGCGTTGAACGCTATAGAACGTGTTCTTTCCCATAGAATATAGAGTATAATGTTTTAATGAGAGTATTGTGGGTAATTAATACTAAATAATCCAGATGTAGTCCAAAATACTATACCGCTTCCGGTGTACATAGAAATGCTTTATATTAGTAGTACCTAAACGTTGCGCATGAAATTAGCAGTAGGGAGTACAATAATAAGTGGAAACTATGCTAAGTTCATCTTATTGTTGAGTACTTTGATATCAAAATACAATGGCTCTATTTTAGTTCTTGATCATTGTTACCGCACTATGGGCTATTACGAATAGTAACTGGTTCAATAACTTAGAGTTTACTAATTTTGTGGAACATAGACGTGCGTAACTAAAGGTTAACTGATCCATTGAAAGTGAAATAAAAAAACATTTTTTGTTTTTGATTGATGTACATTTTTTTTTATTTTTTTTTTTATTATTTTTTTCTTTTTCTTTTTTTTTTCTTTTTTTTTTTAAAAAAAGTAGCCCCACACTAGGATTGCTCCGGTATCGTGGGTACCGCTTACAGACATATAATTTCACATACACATCACACCCAGACCAGAAACAAATATTTGTGGATCGCTCAAATATTTGTCCCAGGCGGGAATCGAACCCGCAACCCCTAGCGCAGCAGTCCGATTGCTCAGCCACTACGCCAAACGAGCCGTCAATTACATAGGGTAAGTACATTATTGTACATACCCAACCTTAGTCACAGCTTTATCGAAACTAAACAAAATGTATATCAGTTATTTTATGTACAATTATAAGAAACATAACACAAAAAGATATAATCTTTATTGTCCCCGTGGTATAATAAACAATACAAAACTTAACAAACAGGAGGAATCATTTCACGATAACTGAGTAACAGAGAACTAAACCGACATTTCAAATTTAAACACAGTGAGATAGCCATCGTAGTGTTTCTCAAATTCAGACAAACTGTGCTAATTTATGAGAATACAAAATTTTAAACAAATTTTCCTACTGCTATACCGTAGAATAATAACGTAGATAGGGATAGTTCCATGTGTAGTTTCACTCAAAAGTGAAGCCGCTCTTTTATCAGTGAGTGCCATGTAATTTTCTTCTTCAAAACGCACACAAGCGCAATGAAAATGTCGCATGCGTGATGATGGTCTTTAGTCCAAAAACAGGGAAAATGAATAAATATTTACCAAAAAGCTTTGATTTCAAGCAATAGCGACTCATAGTCCGAACTAGGCCCAAAAAATCTCACTAAAAATGGCTACACGGCGCTAGCGAGTACTTACTTGATTTCTATAATATCTTATTATTATTATTAAATTATATTATTATTAATATATATTATAATATATATTAATAATAAAATATTTTAATATATTATTAAATTTTCCAATTAAAGACAAACAGGAACCTTGTAATATGTTTAATGAAACGGCATGTCGAGTTATGTGAAATATAAGATCTAACGACCCTACTATAATATAATAAATAACCGGTCGCAATTTTGACTAAGTATATACATTACAAGAGAAGGAAGTAGGTAGGTATCTAGGTATAATTGCTGATGATTGATTACTCAAAATAGAACGAGAATTTAATAAATAAGAACTTTAAATAAGAGCTATCGAAGTTTGGAAGATAGATTAAATTAGCAACCTTTCCAATAAACCTAGGACAAGCTCTTCAAAGATGTTGTCAGCTTTAGTTGTTAGCTTTTATAAAATTAAGTTTCATAAAGTCACCGTAAGCTTCTCAGTCTGCTGAATACAGATTGATAAAATTAAATTAGTTTTGTAGGAGCTACAGTGAGAATACCTACCTTCACTCTTACTAATTATACCTACTCTTTGACCTATCTGCAGTAATGTCTAAACACCACGTGGGCAATCATTGTTTTGTCTATTATTTATATAATAATATAATGGTTGTTGTCGATCCTGAGACTTCTGACCGAATTGACCAATTGAGGTCATAATCCCACGCAATATTATTTGTTTTGTTAAGACTATTGTCGTAACTATGCTAAGATCCGAGGAAATGGCAGAACCACTAGAGAGCTAGTGGCTATTGCTATTGTGTAACGTAAAAGATACCTATCTTTATTTACTATGTCACTTTGTGGTCAATAACGTATTATTGAATAATTATCACACTTCTGTAACATTCAATAATTTGTACAACACAATCGTGTTGTTATAATTTCAATGACGGCTCGTTTGGCGTAGTGGCTGAGCAATCGGACTGCTGCGCTAGGGGTTGCGGGTTCGATTCCCGCCTGGGACAAATATTTGTGCGATCCACAAATATTAGTTTCTGGTTTGGGTGTTATGTGTATGTGAAATTATATGTCTGTAAGCGGTACCCACGATACAGGAGCAATCCTAGTGAAGTAAAAAAAAATAAAATGAGAACCTTAATTAATCAAGTCAATATAATTATTATTTTGTATTATATTAGGTACTTACCTACTGTTTAAATGCCGCAGCATCAAAGTTATTTCAGCAAGCTGTCGAATAATTTGAGCGACTCCTTACTCCTTAGAGACTGCGAAAACGCCTTCTTGCAAGTGTTTAAATATTCTCTCTTAGAAGCCAGTAGACTAAGTACCTACGCCCATTTCTGCCGCGGAGAAGTCCCAAGCCTATTTGCCAACTTCATATTGACACTTAAAATTTAGTATTTTTTTTAAATTACTGGCTTCTACTTGAACAAAGTAGACGTACTTAAGCGTCGATTACTTTAGTCCACTTTACTCCACTTTACCTCGGGTTTTTCTTAAAGAGTAGGGATTGGATTTGGGCTTAGAGAAGTTTTACTAGATTTAAGTTTAGTCATCAAATGAAATAACATCAATTTGTCTATACCAATGTCCAAATGAAAATCGTAGCACATAATAAAAGTAGACTTAAATAAAATAAAAGAATAAAAGTAACCTCTCCAGTGAAACTATTCCCCAAGGTAGTAAGTGACGCGACGAAAACAGCATCGTGGTCATGCCCCAGAGTAAGGTTTGATGGTAATATTTTGCACTATGGAACGTCCAAAGCGGGGGTGTTCAACCAATTTCGTTGTAAGTACCATATAATATTTACCATATAATATTTTATTCTCTACAATGATACGTTTCTCTATTCAGATCTGAGACGCCTTAATTAGAACCACGTGTCATGCGCAAAGATTATCTAAACGGCTTTCATTAAAAGAAATGCACTATCTTTTAAAATAAGTTATCAGTTGATATCTATTTCCATTTCTTCGCACAGATTTGTGCATAGTTGTAGTAACATTTGTTACGGTTAAAAAGCGGAACTTTTTCTCACGAATGTTGTAAATTATGATTACAGACTTGGATTTTAATGAACAGTGGTAGGTATCTGATGCTGTCAGTAAGATTACTAATTCCATACTGTATACGTATGTTTCAGTACCTACATTTTTTAGACAAACGGTTTAGTCTCTATATTTTTGTAGAGAGGGTCCGCGCTGGATCATCCGATATCACCTCCCCCGGTATCAACTGCACCCAATCACAATAAATTGCAGGGTTGGTCCCTTAGCACCAAGTAAAGAAACTACAAATCTCATCACTTATTATTGCTTTTTAACATAAAAGAAAAGTAGGCGCTTTTCGAGAGCTGGTGGCATTTCGCCAGCCAGTCACCTTAAAGCTAACCACTGGTCCTTATTAGCTCTGCCATCAAAGGCACTTACAGTTTCTGTGTAAATGGGAGCTGTAATAGGACAAAGTAAGAAAGTCTGAGCATTATTTCAATACAAATTAAGTTCCTGGAACTCTACCAACTGTAAGTATAGGTATATTACCGCATATATATTCCGCGTTTTCTAATTAATATCGCAACAATTAAGCGAGTCATAACGTCAATGTATTCCTTTAAACTTTCAATGAAAACATGAAATAAAATCAATAGGTAATAGGTAGGTATATTCTGTGAAGTCTGTTTAACCGTTATCACTAATTGCAGTTCCGTTAAACATATTTGAAAAGTACGAGTGTCCATTTAGTATATACTAAGTAAGTAGGTATGTACACTTATTTGATTATGTGTATATTTGTGACAAATCTTAGCTATTTGAGCAAACCGTAAAGTGGGCAGTTACCGAGCTCACGCACCGCCCGCGCCGTCGACAGCTATCTCCGCCTGTAATTAGTTGACTACTATTATAACGGTACCGACAAGCTACTTTCTGAACCGACATGCGTCGGGCCAACACAGGGCTTAGTGAATCGACCACGACATCGATAGTCGATCGACGAGCAGTACCAATGAAGGAAGGTATATCAAAATAAGTAGTTATTTATACGTTTAATGTAACGTAACTATTTGACTTTGCGAAGTGGCGAGTTCAAACTTATTACAAAATGCCTATGATTCACTGTAACTATATTTCATAGCCGTGGACATTATGAAGTGCCTACCTACAATTTAGATTTGTTTTCTTCAGTGGTCTGCTTTATTCCAAATTTTGATTTTATTATGTGTGTAACCGTGGGTAGTTCACATTTGTACATAGGAGGTACAGGCGGTATAAGTTGTAGCATTATTTTGGTAGCATCGAATCGGTGTCGTAGCTTTAGGGGGTGCCCAATGCGAACGTCGCTACGCGCTACGTCTAGAATCTCACCAAGGTTTAGTTAGGTGAAACGTTTATTTTTTCTCTAATTGGATCCGATTTAGATATCTCCTAGGGGTAGGTACCTAGTGAATATTGGGTAATCTTCGCATAATATTGTATATTTGTTCGTTACTCTATTAAGAAATACTTATACCTTTCTAGATAGAATTGATTATATTGTCACAGAATCACAGCAGTTACAATAGTTAGTAAATATTTAACGGTACCCTAACACTTATAAAGGAATGTGGATCGTAATGAGTATCTTTAATCGAGATAATAGCCGCTTTTAGCTTTATAACATGGAATTACGTGTACGCCGTACTTACGGTATAATGAAAGAACCGGATTGAAAGCCCAAATTCTTACTATCGATATTGGAGAAAATAATATGCACTGCAGTAGGTAATGTAACTTTACAGGCGATTGTGGAATATTATTTTATAAGTATATGGCCCTCTTTGAAAGTAATTCGATATTGTAGCGCGCCATTATCTGTTGTAATATTATGCAGGTGTGCTTTTATTAGAAGCCTGTGCGCATTAAAAATATACCTGGACAATATAATAGAGATCACATAACTTTTTCAACACCACTGCGCACTGCTAAAACATTCAAAACAATTGGAAGCAGCAAATAAATCTTGAAATAATATGCACTTTAATTATTCCCAACATAACGCAGACATAGATCTACCTACAGAGATAATGAGAATTTCTACAAGTCAAACCGGTGTCAGCAAAAACACATAGGTACCTACCAGTGTCGGAACAACCGATAGATACTTTGGGCATCCGCAATTAAAATCTAAAAGAAAGTATGAAAGTGAGCGCAAAAAGCAATAGGAACTAACACTAACTTCAATTATATATCTACATCAATTATACGCCCACTAGCAGTTGGTAGTACCAGTCATAGCTTTGCTAAGTAACTGGTAGCAGGTTGGCATTGTTCATAAATGACGACCGCTGAAATGTAAACGTGCAGAATACCTTTATGTAAACACTAGCTACACCTACAGTCATACTATATTCATGAACATCCGTTTACCTGTTTCAGAGAGTGGCAACAAACACACACCATGGCGGACAGACAACCGCGATCTTTGGAAGGAGATGAGCTAAACCTAACAACGGAAAAAGTTACGTATATTTCAGAGCTCGTAGTACCTAGTACAACTGGGACTATACGAAGACAAACTAAAGAACTTATCACATGTCACTTTTACTTACTTTCGCGTGAAACGTGCGACGACGTGACATTGTCTCAGCTTATCATCCATTTGCGCAAATAAACGCGATGATTTCCTATGAAAATAGCGTGATTTTACCTTAAAAATAGGCAAATAGCGGCTGAATATAGCTAGTTATTGAAAAAGACCGGGTATTATAGTAGAGAAGGATTTGTGAATCGGATTAAATTAGTTCAGTAATTACTAAGCCCTACCAAACTGACAAACCTAGAATAGGTAGGCGTTATTATAAGCTCGCGAGCTTTTCCCCTTTATAATATGAGTTAGGTATATGAAGTATCCATGTGTTATCCTAACGAACTAAGAATCAATTGTAGAGAGAGACTAAAATTATTTATAAACTAACTACTTTACAGTTTACACTATACAGCTGAACCAGAATAGACACCACAATTTTGTGAAAATGTCAGGCCGTTTGTTTTCGCATCACGCTGAAACTAATGATCTGACTGCAATGCAGTTTTCACTGTTTGCCCTAAATTTAACGAGTAGTATTGAGATATTGACTTCACATGCGAAGTCGCGGGGTACCAGCTTCACGTATTTTTATTACTTACCTAGAAAGAAAAGCTGGATGATATCTTCTACTTTTTTTACCATATCGTATCCCGCTCCGTTTAGGTACCTACATTCAAAATGGGTTAGTTTAGTACTTAAAATATTACTCGGCTGACTCGGAACGTAATTAAAATGGTAATGCGGGAGGAGAGGCTTTTATTGCAGTTTTACGAGTGCTTGATGCGGTTGGGTACATTCAGAAATTGCGGTATGATGCAACTCGCGGAAATAATAGTTTCTTAATGGTATCTAGTCTAGTAGGTACCTCTTCGAAGCATTGTAAGGTAGATAAAGGTCCCTATAATCTACATAAATCAATAAAGACGATTATAGTTTCGATGCTTTAAATTGTTATCTTGTCTGACGTGTTATGTGACCTTAGATATAGGATGTTAGGAGCTAAACTGAACTTTGTCCTACAAAATAATAAGTCTACCAACCTATCGCAAAACAATAGATTTTCTGCAAATTTTAAATTTTAAATTGTATATATTTTAAACTTCAACGTAAGCTCTACTTTTTTTGGATATGATAACTAATAGAGACTCTATCTATAGGAGATATCTATTACTGTCTTGTTAATTCATAACAATAAAAGTAATGGCATTGGTAACAATAAACTCTGAGACCTCAATGTGTTTTTACAACATAATTTTGTTACCAAGGTACAGAAATAAATAAATTCATTTATTCAAGCCCGCCGCAGTCAGGATCGCCATCACCATCAACTCGTGTAAATTTAAACAAATGTATTCCTCAGAAAACGCTTTCCAGTTAAGACGTTTATTCATTCATATCGAAAAGTGCTCGTTTTAAATTCAAAATGTCGGTTCCCAACTTACCTTTACTTGACGGTTTCCTCACACTTCTCTAACTTCTTCGAAACGTTCCCAACTCTTTTATAACTCACAAACTTCCACTTTGACGTTCAGACACGTTAAATAATCACCTTGTCGATATGAAAACATAAAATCTCCATAATTCGCAACATCTCACAAATCACATTGAACTCGCGAAGAGTTGAGAGCTTGTAAAAAGCCGTATTGATAAAAGTTCTCTCGCGCACCTCCGCGTACCGTAATAGTCACATAAAAAGTTTCAGGTAGCTTTCAGAATTGAGTTACGGCGGAATTCGCACTTGAAGTTTGGTTATTTGAAGTTGATGGAATGGTTCCTTTCAAAGGTTGTTACGGTGCGCGGGCGCAGTGAGGCATGCGCGTTGCGCGAAGAGGGCAGAGACCTCAGAGCGTGGTGCGCCGGCGCCGACTGCCGGTGCCTCTCCGCTAGTACCGTTGCTCCGACACTCCCAGAGTGGGAGCGAGGTCGCTACAAAAGGCTTTGACATTTCAAAGTTATTTTGTTACTACATTTCGTTGGCAAGACTCGCTTTTGTTGTTATTGTTCGTGCAGATAGCGAACAAAAGCGTTTTGCCAACGATTTGTTTGTGGCAATTTGCGTACAGACTGGTATATAGTGGGGGTAGGTTAATGGTGCGAAAAGACATTACGACTAGCTTGTCTTTATCGTTTTAATCCATGAAAGGAAGTTGATTTAGTAGGTATAGGTAGGTACGCTTTCTTCCTCATATGAAATATTATATGGGTGCAAAAAACCAGGAAAATATGCGAGTCACACATAAACCGTCATAGCAAGACGTGAAGTCGTAAGATATTCGCGAGGTAGTTTGCCGAGAGTTGAAGTTGAATCCGTTTATCCGACTAGGTACTTTTCAGCATTAGCGACGATTTGCGTTCAGTTTGTTCAAAGGAAAATCCTACACCTACGTAGAAAAACATTTCGTGGGTGAATTCGCAATGGTCTAATTGACTATACTAAGTTGACAATGAGCGGACTAAGGTAGCAGATTAGATTCCCGCGCAGAGCAATTTTTTTTAATAATTATTTGTTCTGAGTCTGGGCGTTTCAAGGTAATTGTCTTCATACAGACCCTGGTTACTAAGGAAGGGAATCCTAATTAGGAGTCAGAATCAATATACTTAAGTACTTACCTACTTATGTAATAAACAATTCCAGTGACAGTACATACATTATCCCTATAACATGTATAATGATAATATTTAAAAAGAAATGGTAGGCGCCAAATGAACGATAAATTAATTGAAGGTATCCACTAAAGTACTCAGACATTTGGAATCACTCAAGGAGAAAATAAAATCAACATGAGGATCCTAAACAAAGTAGGTATAGGTAGGTACCTACTTACTTATATTATTATAGTCCCTGTTTCAGTAATCCCTATCTCTGAGTGAAATGTTTACATAACACTACATACAGTATTACTTAGTATACTTACATACACCACCGCTTCATACGAAATGTAACCGAAGCCTTCAAAACTTAGAATGATTTATGCTAGATTGACGAGCAATAAGTAACAAATAGGAGCTTTGATCGTAAATCAGAATTTGCCAAAATATTGACGTAGGTACACACTTGAAAACTTTGTCTTTTCTTTACGTTCATTCCACTTGATGGATCGGCCGTCGCACATGCCTCTGACACCTATTTTATTATTTTTTCAATAGTGTCGAGGGAGGCCATTATTTTTTCGAAGAAACAGCAACTAAGATCGATGCATGCTGGCGATAGAGTCAAGTTTATACTGCTCTATTTACTTAGACGTAGTTCTTTAAATTCCCAGGTAGGTATAAGTACGAAGTTTTCGCATCAATCAGTCTTCGTACATTGAAGCTTCGCGTTCAATTTAAAGGAAAGTTGCCGTGGAAAAAAGGTAAACTTAAAATTATAACGGGCTGGATACTGAACCCTAATGTGGGAACAAACTTGGCGTGGGTAAAGTTTATTATAGAGCAATAATGGGAACTAGTCTTTCAACGCTCTATAGAGGAGGCAGACATGATATTGAAATTGATTATCCAACTTTAGCAATTCAGGAGTTCAGTCACGGTCACTAGGTATTCAAACTCACTCGTACTATAAAGAGAAGCCATTACTTATTAGGGCTCCACGGCCGTCGATTATTGCAGCCGTGGATCCCCGAAACAAACCATTATAGGTCATTCGCTGACATGTCAGCAATGAGCATAATGAGTATTTCTAGAATACTATAATTATAGTGAGAATATAATGTAAAATGAGCATAATTATGGTATTACCACATCCATACAGCTACTACTCGTAGTAAGCTAGTGCATGGGTACTTCGGTACCTATGTCAAGTATACAAACGAAGACCACGGCTGCTTCAGACGACGTAGTTACGTTGGCCATATAATTATACAGTTACATTTCCTTGGCTAACATAATAATAAATAATATGAGAGTCACACTAACTCGAAGAAGATCGGTATTATACGAGACAAGATAATCATATAATTTTCTTCCACTCTAAGGAGGGTCTCCTAGGTCCTGAGTAAGCTAGGAATTCGAATGATTCAAACCTCACAGATTCGCCATATCCATCCCAATTCTCTTCTCAGTAGATCTGTTTCAGAAACTCCTTGAACAGGGCGGTCCAACCCATAACTCGTATCATCGTATGCGTTCAGCCTATGAGATTAACGGGCAATGAAATCCGGCAATTTCGGGGCACTAGGTGCTTAGCCCACCGCATTGTGTGCTCGCGCGATTAGTTTCTGAACGAGGCTGTAAATCTGCCTGTTATGAGAGTAGGTAATACCTACTTGCCCTTGCTGGCAGAGGCCGCGTAGCCTAGGTCCAGGCTAAAACACGCATTATTATCGTGATTTAAGGACTATAGTGTGGGATTTAAAATGTATACACAATCATATTTTAGTAGGTATAATAGGTATGCACACAATGTCCCACACATATCGTTACACGTATAGTAACGTAGTTTCTGAGTTTCAAGGTAGGTAGGTACCTATATACTAACTAACAAACATAAAAAGACAAAAATTCTAAAATCACACTTTGAATATTCGGTCCCAGTTCGTTTTTCAAAAATATCTTCAATGTAGGTAGGGTAGTGGAACCAATAAATGAACGTTTAAGCGTTTTGGTCAACTTTGAACCACTTTTACTCAGTTATCTCGTGACATTGACGTTTCCTGGTATTTTTATAAGAGTCAGTATATCCTCAAGTATTAACGAATGAATCAAAATACTTTCTATATCTACCAGGAATTTTATAAAAAATCATTATGTGAAAAAAATAGCGTTTTATCCCAATAGTTGAACGCTGTGCCTTAATTATGAACATTTTGTACCCAATAGCTGAACTAATATTTTGAGAGGAATTATGGGATGAATTGTAATGAAATTGAAGTATAAAATAGTAGCAGTGTTAATAAATTATTTTTACTGTTCATTTAGAAGAATGTAAATAATAACTAAAACATTTTTAGGCTTCTTCGAGAGTACTTCGTAATTATTATTTTTTATTTTTCGCAATCTAGGTGGCTTCTCAAAAGAAAGACTTAGAAATCTCGAAGAAACTTGAACCTATCCCTTCATTGCGAAAAACAAGACCTAAAATCTTAACTACAATACCTAATTCAAATGGTTCATGTTTTGGATACTAATTTTCCATAAAATGAACGAACAAAATTTTAGTGTATTTCTTAGTTCAAATTTTGGGCATGGAACCTAAAGCTGAATATTGAAGGATTTCATACTAAAATAAAGCTCTTAAAATAGCATTTAACACTGAAAACATGTGTTCAACTTTTGGTAAATAAGTTTATACATTAAACAAAATTAATTTGAGTGATTTTGTTTTTGTCTATAGAGTCAAATGTAGGATTTACGATGCTTGTAAAAAAATGCCTTTTCTCCAGAAGATGACCACCGGTCACTTAATGGATCAAGCAAACTAAATTTGAACCATTACTTGAACGGTAAATATCTCGAAAAATACGGCTAATAATGTTAATAAGTATCAACAATATCAAAGCTGAGTAGATGAAGATTTTATTAGAACCAACAAAACTCAGATCCATCGTTAATGTATTTATTTAATCTGACAAAATGCTTAAATTGGAGGTCACCTTTCTTAAGTAGGTTTTCATAGAAACGTAACTTTTGGTGGACACACTCACGTAACGAATTACCGTGGGCTCATCTGAGCCGTCACTGTCGATCTCTTTAAGGCACTAGGCAGAAAAAATGTTGCGAGATACGGAAAAAAATATCCCACATGCGTATGTAGCGTAGTATTTTATATTTTCCTAATTTTCGGTCGATCGTTCATCTAATGGGGGTCAGTCATCTTTTGGTGCCACTACCCTACATACAAGTTTTTAATAATAATATTATATAACCTATAGGGACATACATAAATAACTGAGGAACAGAAAACAAAAAGAGGTAACATGGCTAGGTATCTAGTTATAAGTCAACACTGGCCACATCCTCAGATTATCCCATAAAAAGTACAGCCAGTCGGCTAGTCAAAGGCACTCATTAGGACGCCTGCTGTTTATAAAACTACATAGTATCTTTCCTACAGCTGCTGCCTGCTGCTCATTCCGCTAATGAGCTACGCTTTCGCGGCTCTTAGCATTTCTTTCACGCATGTCTCGACGTCAGATAGAGACAGCACCAGCGTGATTATGGATGCAAATTCCTGACGCTAACTACTTAGTAGTCTACTGGCGGAGACGAGGCGTGAGAAAATGGACGCCACGACTTACTCATGCGAAATGTATTAATTACAATAGGTTTACCTAGGTAAAAAGCACAATAGGTTTTATACCTATAAAATTCAAATTCTGGTTTTCCTCTAATTTGAATAGTGCGATATTATTGCCGACTTACAATAAAACTCATGAATTATTTGAGTTTGAGTTTGAGCTGTGTTGAAAGTCTCAAGTCTGAGTCTCCGTCGAATCATGCTCGGCGATCACAGCTTCACAGTCAACGTCACGATATTAAAATTTGTAAATTGAGTAAATTGAGGTGAATCCCTTACTTTACTTATAGGTAGGTAGGTAGGTAGGTACTGAAACTCCTTGTAAATTTTGGAGTGAAATGGTGCATTTTTAGAGTTTATAATATTTTTTCCATAAGTACTTTTGACGTTTCATTCCACCAATACACACGAATAAAATACAACATACCTACAAAACAAGTTAGAAAAAAATCCAGATTCTGGGTAGTTCATCCATGAAATTCAACAAGTCACTTCAAGTCAGTCAATATACTCGTAGATAGATAGATAGATATAACAATCAACGCCACGCACGCACTGCCATGCAGCACGGACGCCAACACAAAATTTTAATTTTCCCGCTAAAAGAAACCCATCTTTATCATTTCTCTATCGTCTGTTTTTCTTAAGTTTTGGCTTCGCTTGATTTGTGTTCTAGCAGGCTCATATCGATTCAAACTATAGGCAAACGTCAATATTTTTCTGACAGTTGACTCTTGACTTTTTTTCTTTTCTTGTTTGGCCATGGTGCTTTTCGCACATTGTGCCAGTTTCAAGTACCCTACTTAGTACTCTTGACTTTTTTCATCAATAATCACCAGGCAGGCAGGCACCAGCCAGTGAATGTCAATGTCAATGTCAAGCAACTAGCACTAGCGAGCAAGTGAGCATGATGAGAGTTTTGGCGGGAATCCGATTGTCAGACGTTGTTGGTTTTATATTATTTTCTCAAACTTGTGTTTCTTCGAGTGTTAATGTGTAATATTGGTGGAATATTAACCATTAAATGTTCGTTAATGTGCACGAGTGTGGGCGAATGATATAAACTCAAAAAACGTGTCATTTCGCATTTTTACCAAAACTCCCAGGAAGTTTCAATAAAGCATCCACTACTTTACTGAATCGTGACTTTGACGATGTAAATAATTGACTTGACTACTTGACCACGATTGCTATATTGCTGTGACTTCCTGAATGTGAAATTAAGAAATACTTATATAATAAAATACTTGACACTGGCTATATGCACAAACCATGCGAAGCCATTACTATAACAAAAAAAAAAGTGAGCATGATGTGTGTTTTAAATATTTCGTAATTTTCGTATTGAAAATGTACTTAGAATTTGTTTGATTGACAAAATACAAACAAAAATTATCGACATAAATGTACGAGTGTTATTTATTCTTATCTGTGTTTTATGACTATTACCTACCTACCTACTCATAGTTACTGCACAATACAGTGTAATGGCTACAAGCTACAACTTTATATTTGTAACATAACTGTGGATAGGAGGAAAACTGAAAATAAAACTTATTAAATAAAGGATAGAGCATAGAAATAAAATATAAAAATGTCGGCGTTACTTACTGCAGATTGGGTCCTACTGGACTCCTACTACAGGTAATACCTACATAATTAAATAAATAAAATAATCTAAATACAATAAATGTTGAATCTGATCATATTGTCACTATTCAGAACCCTAATATATAGATTGTCTACTCATGGATCCCTAGTGACCAAAACCTTGGTCAGCATTCTAATAAATTTCAGTACAAAAGAAACATGTTTGATGCTAAAATGTACACGGGTACACTGGGTACAAGTATTGAAATACCTTTACAGGAAGATTGATTTGTACACAATGAACTGGCTGATGGATGAAGGTCTAGAGAACATGATAGTGAGTGGCGCAGCTTACGGAGGTCCGATAGCCGTTGTGCGAGATAGAAAACAGTTTGTAAGAATAGTTACCACCGCTAAACCAGTTATAACCATTTACAACTGTGCCGGGAATGTTATATCAAAAATTTTGGTGAGTTTCATACACTATTGCTTATTAGTTACGTACAGATCATAATTACAAAGTATATTGTGCTAAGATTTTTATAAATTTAATGTGAAACATTTCTATATGTTTGTTACTCAACCATGCCAACACAAATATTGAGGGATTTTGATGACATGTGGCAGGTCTATAATTGAGTTGAGACACTAGATTATCACATAAGCTTCTTACCTGTTCTTTGCAGTTCAAACTGCGAGAAAAAGGTAAGGCTAGAGGTAAAAATACTAGGATTTTAGGAGTGAAAATATTTTAATGCAAAACTGAACTTTCAGTGGAACAACGGAGTCCTGATCCACATGGGCTGGTCAGATGGGGAACAGCTGTTGTGCATTCAAGAGAGTGGTGATGTCTTCATCTATGACATGTTTGGAGCGTATCAGAGGACATTCAACTTGGGCCAGGAAGTTCGGGATACAAAGGTGAATAATGAGTATAGGATAGCAGTGTGTAGTTAGGAGATTACCCACTCATGTTGCTACATACCATTTATGTTCCTATGAAATATAAGTATCTATGTTACACATTTTACTGCTGTATGCAAGATGTACCTTAATGTAATTACCTTGATTACAATAATAGTCCATTGCTCAATTCTTTGAAGAGCCATTATCCCTGGTGGTTTTCACCGTTGGTAGTTGTTAGGCCATGTCAGAGCTCTTTGGATTGCCTGACAAAATGAACACTAGAGGTACTCGTGATAAACATCATCAATAATCCCAGGTCAAAGGGAAGCAAGTTTTTAAAAATCTACATAAATTGTCTTTTAGGTTTGCAAAGCTCAACTATTCCCTAGCCCTCACGGAGTAGGGCTTGGTGTTATCACCACCACAAACAGAATGTTCCTGCTGAGTAATGTCTCGGAACCTAAAGTCAGACCTGTACCTGACATACCTAGTAAGTACCTAGGTAATTATGTTTTATTAAGTTTTATTTTGTAGTGAGTTCTTACACAATCCTCATTGGATAAAAGCAAAATGCAATGCAACTTTATGTTCATAATCAATTAATCGTATAGCAGCTGTGTGATGGTGGCTGAATGGTTATTTGTGAGTGTTGCAACCCAAAAACACAGTGTTCAATCCTCAGTCAAGCTAGGATTTCCATCTCTCTTTGATTCGGAGGCTCTTGGGAGGGCTGATTAACTCTAACCAGAGGTTGGCTTTACCCCATTGAACAGACAACAGCAACTGATAATTACAATAATGCTGCTAATGACAAAACAAGATTATCATTCTAGTGATGCATATAAACAATAAATTAGAAAGAATATCTAAGTAGGAACAATAATTATAATTGTTTTTTATTTCAGGAGCAAATGAACCTATCTCATCGTGGTGTGTCCTGAGTTTTGGATTCCTCGTTTGTCGTGACAAAGACATCTTCAAATGTCAACTTGGTGAATCAAGGGCTGTACCGATGGTATACCCTATTTCTTATTAACAGTATAATTTTATATATCATTATTCTGTGTTATAGTTTTGTAATGCTTGTTGTGCTTTTCAAAAAGATTTTTAGAAACGCTGACGCTTAAAATCGCGATGCCTCTAGCAACAAAAATTGCCAAAAAATTCACATACTTTGTTGTCAATGTTTCAAAAATAGTATCATCACATACATCCTGACGGAGCAGTGGCTCTGCCTCCCCAAACGACCTCACCTCACAACCCATCTGATTATAGTCTAGAAGACTGATTGCAGATTTAAAAATTATAAAAAAAAAAAAAAAAAACATACATCCTACTGGAAGGGACCACTTTCAAAGCGTAAAGCCAAACTTTGCTTGGGCTAAAATTTACTTGCAACATGTGCCTATACAAGCATCCACCTATCCATCCATAATGATAATCCAAAATATAATCCATAAATAAAAAAATCTATCATTTCATTTCAGCGTCCAGAAATCACGAACCCCTACACCCAAATCCTTTCAATAGTGGCATCACAGAACGACAAGCACGTCGCTCTCTTCACAGACTCCGGGTTTCTCTGGATAGGGTCTTCTGACTTCAAGACCAAGTACTCGGAAATTGATACTGGATACATCAAGCAGCCAAAGGAATTGATGTGGTAAGCCAATTAACTCTTCGTAAACGTTTTTGAACTGACAATGGTTACTAACACAACAATTGAGGTTAGAACTGGGAGTTTGGGATTCTTAATATGTATTTTGTTTGACCAGCTCGTATAAATTTATACCTACTGAAATATTCCTAACTTACAATAGCACTATAAAACGGGTTTGAAAAAATGAATGGGATAAGAATGCTACAAGATATCATTAGGAAACATTATTTTAAAATTATCTGCACTCACAGATATTATTTTTCACGCACGCCTATACATAGCTCTTACCAAGTGAACTCGTCACTAAGTTGTATAAACTCTGCTCCCAGGTGCGGTTCCCAGGCCATAATGGCCCACTGGGACGACATGATGTGCATATACGGCACTAAAGGGAACTCCACGGCGTTCCCCTACGACGGCCCGTTCCACCTCATCCAGGAGGTGGACTGCGTGCGCGTGGTCTCCGAGCTGTCGCACGAGCTGGTGCAGAAGGTGCCGTATGTCGTGGAGAAGATCTTCAAGATCAACAGCACGGCCGCGGCTTCGTATCTGGTGGAAGCTTCTAAGCAGTTCCAGGTGAGCGTTCATTATATGCCCACTGATGAACCCGGGGCCCAGAGTGTACACACCATACTCAAGAGGTACTCAATAGGTACTCAACACTATAGAGGAGAGAGACAACACGCAAAAAATTACAAAAAATAGTGAGAGTGTTCCTTCCTAGTGTTGTATTATATGCCACTGCTAGGCACAGGTCTCTCTCACTTCGCTGGTTTCTAAAATGTCTGATAACTTTGATAGACGATGAGACTATTATTGTCTTTATCTGACACAAAACAAATGACAAGGACAGCAATAAACTTGATTTAATAACGTTCCAGACACCGGCCTTCTTTATCATGGAGCATTGTCTCTGGCTGTTTAAACGGTTGCCGCGGAGCCTCTAGCTGTAGCCTGTTTTTGTTTGTGCCATAAACTTGTTACTGTTATTCTCAGAAACGCAGTCACAAAGCGGACGAGTACATCCGGCTAGCGAAGCCGGGGCTGGCGACCGCGGTGCTGGACTGCATCGGCGCCGCCGCGTTCGAGTTCAACCCTGAGGTGCAGAAGATGCTCATCCGCGCCGCCCAGTTCGGCAAGGGGTTCATTATGGACACAGAACTCACAGACTTGTACGTCAAGACCTGTCGGGAACTCAGGGTTCTGAACGCCGTGAGGGACCCTAAAGTGGCAATCCCGCTTACTTCTGAGCAGTATCCTTTTCAAACGAGACTCATCAATACTATCCATAGTAATCTTATAGTGATAGGATAGGGTAGTGTCTCTGATTGATGGTTTGTTACATTTTCAAGTATGAACTGCTTAACTAATTTAAATGGAGTTTGGTGTAGAGATAGATTGGACCCCTTAGTGAAGTACTGTACTGATTGGAGCGTAATAATACTTTGTATCGCTTATAAAATGTAGTGCGTTTTTGTTTTGTAAATATGTAAATTCAGTTCGCGAAAGTTTAAGAACTAATAATAGGTAGGTACATATTTATGAAGATTTCATTATCATCGAAACCCGCAGATCGTCGAACATGCTCTTTAACCGCACTGCAGATTACGTAACCTTACCCAGAAAGTGCTCTTGGATCGGCTGATATGGCGTCGGCTGCATTGCCTCGCGACGCACATCGCCTCCTATCTGCAGCTGAAAGATGGCCGGACCAGGGTCTTGTCACATTGGGCGTGCTATAAGGTTTGTTGTTGTGGTTGCTGTGTGGGGTAGTGCCGCTCTAATGGCAGTTGGTCGATCCGCCCGAGGGCCTCTGACGTGGCTTAAACGGCATCGATAGTAGCCGGAATTTTGTTGTTGTATGGAGTGTTCCGCTCTAGTGGCAGTTTGTCGGCTGAGAGCCTCTGACATGGCTTAACATTATGTACATTATACAGTAATAAGGTAAATTATAGATTTTATTAATTTAATTCACCGTGATTTATCTCCTTCCGTAGTCTTCTATTATTATAAGTGTTGTCACGTTTTCGCTATTCCTTCCAATCAACCGGAATGTTACTTTTCAAGTTCAAACTAGAACACTCAACACAGTAGTTTGGCACACTACTGCTTAGCGCATGAATATCGGGCAATGGTTTGGCTTCCCCAGGCATACTCTTCAGGAAGCGGTCTACCATAATATTAGACTAAAATCTATTCAATAGAGTTCTTTAGAAACTAAACCTAAAACTAATATGTCAGTTTATTTTATCAATTTTGAACCTCACTCATGTGGTATTACAGGTGACACAGCCTCACTTGGACAACGAGACCGCCGCGAGAGAGATCGGCGAGAAACTTCGCAACGTCCCGGGAATATCGTACACGGCTATTGCAATGAAAGCTGCTGAGAAGGGAAGGAAAGCCTTGGCTATCAAAGTAAGTAGAATCAAGGTATAATAACTCACCACGCACGATCAATAGATCTTGAATTCTCTAAACGAGTATCGATTAGTAAAAGGACTACAAACGCCTCTTCTTACAGACATTTTGTGGTTAAACAAAATATTTTCCCTGTCCGGAAATCAAACCTCCTCATACTTTCGTGAGTAATATTAGCATTCGGTAACAATCCACCACAGTCTGGATTGGTATTGGTCACCATTTATAACTCGAGAACGGCTGGACCGATTACAATGATCTTTGCTATTGAACGGAGACGAATCTTCGTCTCCGTTCCGAATAGCAGAATAAATTATAAACTATGCGAAAAATGTACCAAAAGGAGACACTAATGAAAGTTAATACGTTTTTGACAGGACAACATCTGTCAGGATAGCTAGTATATAATAATAATCGGGGTTCCTCACGATATTTCCTATTTTCCAGATATTAGAGTACGAGACCCACAGCAAGCTTCAAGTGCCTCTCCTGCTGTCTCTCGGGGAGGGAACCAATGCCCTGATGAAGGCCACCGCCAGCGGAGACACCGACCTGGTCTACATCGTACTGCTGCATCTCAAAGAAAAGATGGGGAAGCACGACTTTTTGGTAAGTGCTGTTTTTTCTGTGTGGATCTATTTGTCTGTTTACATTATCTACACTTCCACACTAATGTTATAAAGAGATAGTTTGTTTGTGACTTACGGCCGAAATTATAATCAATCCAATCCAAATTTTGCCATCTGGGATTGATATCACAATCTATTTTTAGGGTCAATATGTTAATTTTTAATATGTGTCTACCCCCTCCCCCCCTCCCCCAGCGCGCCATCCGCGGCTTCCCCCTTGCCCACGCGCTGTACACCAAGTACTGCAGCGCGCACAACCGCGAGGCGCTGCGCCAGCTGTACACGCAGGAGGACGACTTCCTGGGCCAGGCCGCCACGCACCTGCGCGACGCGGCCGAGGCGGAGCCCGGGCGCCGCGAGGGCGCGCTCATCAGCGCCCGCGAGTGCTACAGGAAGGCCAAGAACGACCTGGGTGAGTGGAGAGCCACCTACACACGGGAGGACGAGGACCCTCGGCCAGGCCGCCACGCACCTGCGCGACGCGGCCGAGGCGGAGCCCGGGCGCCGCGAGGGCGCGCTCATCAGCGCCCGCGAGTGCTACAGGAAGGCCAAGAACGACCTGGGTGAGTGGAGAGCCACCTACACACGGGAGGACGAGGACCCTCGGCCAGGCCGCCACGCACCTGCGCGACGCGGCCGAGGCGGAGCCCGGGCGCCGCGAGGGCGCGCTCATCAGCGCCCGCGAGTGCTACAGGAAGGCCAAGAACGACCTGGGTGAGTGGAGAGCCACCTACACACGGGAGGACGAGGACCCTCGGCCAGGCCGCCACGCACCTGCGCGACGCGGCCGAGGCGGAGCCCGGGCGCCGCGAGGGCGCGCTCATCAGCGCCCGCGAGTGCTACAGGAAGGCCAAGAACGACCTGGGTGAGTGGAGAGCCACCTACACACGGGAGGACGAGGACCCTCGGCCAGGCCGCCACGCACCTGCGCGACGCGGCCGAGGCGGAGCCCGGGCGCCGCGAGGGCGCGCTCATCAGCGCCCGCGAGTGCTACAGGAAGGCCAAGAACGACCTGGGTGAGTGGAGAGCCACCTACACACGGGAGGACGAGGACCCTCGGCCAGGCCGCCACGCACCTGCGCGACGCGGCCGAGGCGGAGCCCGGGCGCCGCGAGGGCGCGCTCATCAGCGCCCGCGAGTGCTACAGGAAGGCCAAGAACGACCTGGGTGAGTGGAGAGCCACCTACACACGGGAGGACGAGGACCCTCGGCCAGGCCGCCACGCACCTGCGCGACGCGGCCGAGGCGGAGCCCGGGCGCCGCGAGGGCGCGCTCATCAGCGCCCGCGAGTGCTACAGGAAGGCCAAGAACGACCTGGGTGAGTGGAGAGCCACCTACACACGGGAGGACGAGGACCCTCGGCCAGGCCGCCACGCACCTGCGCGACGCGGCCGAGGCGGAGCCCGGGCGCCGCGAGGGCGCGCTCATCAGCGCCCGCGAGTGCTACAGGAAGGCCAAGAACGACCTGGGTGAGTGGAGAGCCACCTACACACGGGAGGACGAGGACCCTCGGCCAGGCCGCCACGCACCTGCGCGACGCGGCCGAGGCGGAGCCCGGGCGCCGCGAGGGCGCGCTCATCAGCGCCCGCGAGTGCTACAGGAAGGCCAAGAACGACCTGGGTGAGTGGAGAGCCACCTACACACGGGAGGACGAGGACCCTCGGCCAGGCCGCCACGCACCTGCGCGACGCGGCCGAGGCGGAGCCCGGGCGCCGCGAGGGCGCGCTCATCAGCGCCCGCGAGTGCTACAGGAAGGCCAAGAACGACCTGGGTGAGTGGAGAGCCACCTACACACGGGAGGACGAGGACCCTCGGCCAGGCCGCCACGCACCTGCGCGACGCGGCCGAGGCGGAGCCCGGGCGCCGCGAGGGCGCGCTCATCAGCGCCCGCGAGTGCTACAGGAAGGCCAAGAACGACCTGGGTGAGTGGAGAGCCACCTACACACGGGAGGACGAGGACCCTCGGCCAGGCCGCCACGCACCTGCGCGACGCGGCCGAGGCGGAGCCCGGGCGCCGCGAGGGCGCGCTCATCAGCGCCCGCGAGTGCTACAGGAAGGCCAAGAACGACCTGGGTGAGTGGAGAGCCACCTACACACGGGAGGACGAGGACCCTCGGCCAGGCCGCCACGCACCTGCGCGACGCGGCCGAGGCGGAGCCCGGGCGCCGCGAGGGCGCGCTCATCAGCGCCCGCGAGTGCTACAGGAAGGCCAAGAACGACCTGGGTGAGTGGAGAGCCACCTACACACGGGAGGACGAGGACCCTCGGCCAGGCCGCCACGCACCTGCGCGACGCGGCCGAGGCGGAGCCCGGGCGCCGCGAGGGCGCGCTCATCAGCGCCCGCGAGTGCTACAGGAAGGCCAAGAACGACCTGGGTGAGTGGAGAGCCACCTACACACGGGAGGACGAGGACCCTCGGCCAGGCCGCCACGCACCTGCGCGACGCGGCCGAGGCGGAGCCCGGGCGCCGCGAGGGCGCGCTCATCAGCGCCCGCGAGTGCTACAGGAAGGCCAAGAACGACCTGGGTGAGTGGAGAGCCACCTACACACGGGAGGATAAGCTCTTCGATGGGGATTCTGAGAGGCCAGTTTCTAATGTCATCATCACTCCGGCGGGGGCACTCGGTGTGGATCATGAGTATGCGCCGTGTACCGTTCCAGGCGTGTCTATCTGCGAGGACGCGCGCAAGCTGTGCAAGCAGCAGTCCAGCTTGCAGGAGCAGTTCGGCGCCAGCTTCCGCGGGCTGGCGCCGCACGGCACGGCGCGCCGCCTGCTGCAGCGCGGGGAGCCCCGGCTGGCCGACAAGCTGCGAGCCGAGTACAAGATGCCCGATAGAAGGTGGGGTGCCTGAACAGGGCTCATATTTGTAACTAACTCTAACCGAAATTATCGCATCCAGAATTGAACTCGATGGTCATATGATCATCTTCATTAATCGATCGCTATGAGTCAAGTCCCGGCGATCCCTCTAGACGATAGGGCATCGTAGTCCGGCTGGCTAGTCTGAGCCCCGTCGCAGCAGACGAGAGTTAATAATAATTCTTCTTCGTCGTATCGGTGGTTCAACTTTTATACGGCGGAAGTTTTAGTTAATTGACTTTTGTCGCTGGCTGTACTACACTGCAGATGGTTATTGCCTGACTATCTTCTCATCGATCAAAGCGAAACAATAATATTACACAAAAATTGATCAATGCAGATAGATTTGTGGTGCTCAAAAGTGTAAATCACAGTCTTCGTATGAACCTTGAAGTCTCGTTCCGAATATACACTCCGAGACGAGGCACGACAACATACATTTTCTCAATAAACTAATAATATTTTCGGACGCTCCATTTCCAGATACTGGTGGCTTCGTATCCTGACCATGGCCGAAATGGACGAATGGGAGGAACTCGATCGGTTCTCGAAGGCGAAGAAATCGCCCATCGGCTACGAGCCGTTCGTCGACGCCTGCCTCAAGTACAACAGGAAGGACGAGGCGTTGAAGTACCTGCCGAGGTGCCGGGACGAGATTAAAGTCAAATACTATGTGAAAGCCGAGTAAGTTATCGAGTACTTCGTAGCTGGTAATCGACAAGTGAACGAGAATCGATAGGGAAATTTGAAGGACGCGTCATACATCGCGTTGCTTGAAAGAGTATAATAGTAGGGGAGCCCACGATGCTAAATGGGGATTTACTCGAGCGTCGTAGAGACCTATTGGGATGCAAAGCTTAGATGATAAGAAGAAAAAAATGTTATATGATATATACCTTTACATCGGTGGGGGAAGCGGCTATAGATTTTTAAATATGTAAAAAAAAACTGTTGCATGGGCATCCTCGAGCGCGTCAGATATTGATAGCATCAATGCCCTACGTATTTTTAATAATGTACGTATGTTAATCTGATCGTTTGCATGATGCGGGTGGTTGTATTTAAGGATTGAAAATGAAAAAAAAATAAAAATAATCGAGCGCGTCAGAATTTCTTAGGGAGTGTTAAGTGCACCAAAAAAAAGCTCTTATTCACTAATCTGACGATTTCGATGGGACGCAAACTCGCGGCCATTTTCATAATGTGCAAAAAAAATTCGCCATTTTGAAATACTCAAGCGCGTCAGATTAAGATATATATGGTTCATCTTTATGTTCTAAACGTACTGTCTCATAATCTGACGATTATCTAGAGGGATTCGCCTGATCTGACAAAAAAAAATTAGAAAAACGGTTCACCTTAAAGGCCATCCCTGCAACTTCCCGCTAATTCCATTCCTGGGAGCTTAAAATTGTACTTATGACATTTTTGAGCCCAAAATATAATTTATGTGATATTTTGAGCTCTCCCAGCTCGAAAGTCTGATAGGAGTTTCATAGAACACTATTTTTGGAATTTTCAAACCGCAATAACTTTTGAATTGTTCAACCAATTTTCACGCGGTTGGCGGCATTCGACGCAGTTTTATCATCCTCATAAGTAATTTTGCAATTTTAATTGATCGAACCACAAATTTCGGAGTAATCCCGAAAAAACACTTTTTCGGGTTTCTTTCGTTCACGATATCTCTCGAACGAATCAACCGCTTTTGACCAGCTTGGTGGCGATCGACGTGGTTTTTTAAGCTCAAAGACGGATTAGTTTTTGAAGTTGATCGATAAAGCCGGTTAAAAGTTATTCCAAAAAAAACCACTTTAAAAAAAAATATCTGTTTTTTTTTGAGATTTTTCAAAATTTCTCAAAACCTATCGGTCCGAATCGGTTCAAATTCACAGGAAATCAGAAACGCGGAGAAGGAAATGTAGGCATCACACAGCTGCACCCATTTAACTTTATCGACGAATTTTTTTATTTCGGCTTGCGGAAATCGTCAGATTATATATTTTTCATTATTCTTGAATTATTTCCTTCAAAATAAAAAAAAATTTAGCTACGCTCGAGAATGTCGAGATGACGTTTTTTTTTTACAACTTTGTTGCCCTCCCATTTTTTTACGTTTCTCTCAAATTGTCAGATTAGTGGAATATACACTTTTTAGGATGTAATTAACTCATCCTACCTTAATCTGACGCGCTCGAGAATTTCTGATGGTCAATTTTTTTTTACTAATCTGATCCTGTATCCTTCACGGGCGGCCTTATATATGGGCCTCATGTTTTGTGGAGGTACTTAACCGGGTACAAGGTATCCCCCTGTATATTAATCTGCCGCGCTTTAGTAAATCCCGAAATCCCCGCTTGGGCTCCCCTACCATAAAGATATGACGTAAAGAGAAAGAGAGCTATACAGGTTGTTTGGTAGAGGGTTAGACAAACTGATAGGGCGAGTAGGTGGACCTTTTTAGCTAATACATATTGAGGTATAAAGGCCCTAAAGGCTCACATTAATTTGTTATTTGTATTTTTTTACCAAAATTTGCCCTTTAACCCCATAACTTTTTCCAAACCTGTATATTCAGACGGCATGGAAGTGGAGCAAAAGTGAGCGACGTATGCACTATACAAAGCGATAGAATAAGATTATCATACTAATATTATAAAGGCGAAGTTTGTGAGTATGTTTGTTACTTCTTCACGCTCAAACGGCGGGATCAATTTTGATGAAATTTGCTATGGGGGTAGCTAACGCCTAAACACACAGGCGGGTAAACACCGCGGGGCGCATCTAGTAAATAATTTAATTGTTATTTTTCAGATTCTACGACGAAGCCGCTCAGGTAGCGTACGAGCAAAAGGACGAAAGCGCACTTCTTTTCGTCCAGAACAAATGTCCAAAGACCTACACGTCGAAACATGCCGACATAGCGGCGTTGCTAGAACAGTTAGCTACCAGAAAATAAACAGCTAGCTAGTAACCACGTCTTCTTTTTAGTTACCGAGGAACTAAAACATTGTCGGCTTTTGCCGCAGCTGTTGGTACTATGCGGTTATTCAATAGTGAAGGGTCATATAGCACGTTAATCTTTAGTCAAATGCTACAGCCCCTTTATACATCGATGAATTGTTTTTTCCGGATCGTGGTTTAATAGGAATATTATTTTTGTATTATTTATTTATAACTACACAATTTCACCACTATCTCACCTGGTAATGGTCGAAGTGGTCGAAGGTGATAACATGCTCAGCCTTGAATGGGACTGGGGACTGGACTGATGCCGGAATCCCCCGATAGGGGTTTGGCGCCGGATTTTCTAGCGATACATCGGTAATCGTTTTCCGGTGAAGTCCACTGTTACCTTCTATATTTTTATTTTTATGCTGTGATATATCATATTCCACAATTGTATATAAAGGAAAGTGTACCTACCTACTGATATAATAAATAAAACAAATCAATTGTTGCCGTTTGTTTTATTGTGAAGATGAATTCTATGAACATTAGAATAAACATACAAGTATACAAGACACATTTCAACAGTACAAATCTCATTTTAAATTTCAGTTAGGTATAGTTTTAGTACGATTTCTAACTAGTAGTTGTAAAACACAGTTCAACATTGAATACTTAAAATACTCCCCGCAGATTGTGTGACAACACAGCAATGTTCCTTTATAAATAAAATAGATATAATATTGACAACAATACACGTTAGTTTTGTAATTTGAATGTTTAGTTAAAAATCAGTTTTCAACCTAGCCTATCAGTTTTCTAAGTGCCGATAGGCGGTCTCTTTTTAAATAATTAAAGTAATTGCGGATAATCTCAACCACAGCCTTTTCATAATTCTATTCGCCTGAGTTTCGTTGGTCGATGGACAACGCATGCGTGGTGCAGTATTCTAAAACGCATGCCATACGGCCCGCATTCGGGGAACCACTTTCAGTCCAACGATAACAGATTGTGCGAAATCTCGCAGAGCTCTGACAGAGTGTCTCAGTGTACATGAATTATGTATATTTGAGTGTACACTAGTGAATATGAGTCGTTATGGTATCAAACTATTGTATTAGATAACGTAGTCATACATTTCTTAAAGAGAATGAAGCATAATATTCATACCAATAAAACTTATATAGCGTTAAAATCTACCATTATCAACTGTGATGATACAGTTTACAGGAAAAGATTAATTACACTCATACAATTAGACGCCACTTTAATTACAGCTACATATACTGCACAGTAATCAGCGAGAAAAAGGCTTTAGGGATGCATATAGAAACCAACATAATACAAAAACAATATTAATCAAATGTTCGGTAAGATTAAACTTTCCTTCTGTGAAGGCCCCACACAACTATCTCGTAACATATCCTTTTCAAAATTGGTCTTTTAATTGACTAACCACAGATCTTTAATCACTTCAATTCAATCACTTTGCTCTCAGAGACGCCGTCTTGACGATTTCCTAACATTCAATCCCTGTAGTCTTACTAAGCTGTCAAGGCTTTCTTTTCAATTCCGAGATTTTGTTTGCCGAATTTTTTAATTTACTGTTAAAATAATAGTCAGTAGGTATGCCTAAAAAAAAGATAGTTCTATCTATTGTGCCTATACATGCTGACTATTCGTTTATTTAAAGATCCAACAATGGCTTCACGCGACAGCATTCAATGTTATTAATTGTCTTTCCATGCAAATAAATTAAATTAACGTAGTTCAACTATCAGTCTTAAATTAATCATATTATATAATATGAGTATGAGTCTAATGACAAATTGTTAAACACAAATGAGCAGTTTAATACTAAAGATACATAAATTAATTTCCCGCATTAATTAAATGAAAAACAAACAAGAAATAAAGATGAATTACGTCGACACGCGTTATAT
This sequence comes from Hylaea fasciaria, assembly GCA_905147375.1. Taxonomy (NCBI): domain Eukaryota; kingdom Metazoa; phylum Arthropoda; class Insecta; order Lepidoptera; family Geometridae; genus Hylaea; species Hylaea fasciaria. The sequence continues at coordinate 9,036,096 of LR990200.1, forward strand.
TTCTAAATAAGGCCAAAAGCTTAACTTACAGGTCTGTTTAAATCTAACAATACCTATATAATTATAATTTGAGATATATTTTTTATAATTATAATAGACCCGGTGATTTATTTCAAGCCTGTCTTTATATTTTATTTTATCGAGGTATGTTGAGGAGAATTAACTAAAAAGGACGGACATTTATATGTTGGTTCATAAACTAGACAGGCCGTAAACACAATGGAAGGGAACTTATAGTACCTACTCATGTAGTACAATAAGTACCAGCGATGAAATCACGCAAAATCGTCCGTCATAATGATTGACGAATCATGCACGAATCCATAGTCATTATAGTACCTAATCGAAAGTCTAAACATTTTGCACGTCGCAAATGTGTCCGTCCATTGTGTTCGGTGCCTAGCTGTGAACTTGATAATTTAAAACTATACTTAATAATAATACATATAAATAATTGTGATATACTTTTTAAATATGAGACTAGCTAAGCACACCGCCTTTACCGTTTACCATATTATATAAGTGGGAGCATTTCCTCGTTACGATGGGTGTTAGATATTACCTACTACCTTATCCTTTAAAACTTTGGTTCCAACAATTTATCAGGTTTCCACTATTTGTAACAAACAAAGGGAATAGATAAATGACCACTACCCTAAGAAAACACACCTCCGTGCTTTAGTGGCTAAAATGAGTACCTAGGTGATATGAATCGTCCGACACGTTAGCTATTTTCTTTGGTTGGTCACACGATCACTGTCATACATTCTTATCCAAATATCACACTTGCCCGTTAAGCACCGCGCCTCTAAACAATTTAACTTTCCACAATCACACGATACATTTATCTAATCACTCATTTTCATGTCACTTGCGTCTTTCTTATCCTTTACACTTTTTAGCACCTTACACATTTCAATGGCTAATAAGTAAGATCAAATGAAATATCATTGACACATATTGCAAATAAATAGATATAAATAATACAATTAACAAATTAATCCAAATATCTAGCTGTTAAGAGTTGAAACTTAGCATAACAAATTGTGTGTCTGTATTCCCAATGTAAGTAGGTATAAGTGTATATTTAATTTGATCTTAAATATTATTCTAGTCTAACACCAAAATTCGGATTTAATGCAAAATTAAGTTATCATTGCTCATAGCTTTCGAAGCTTTGAAAAATCAATTGTGTTTGAAGTGCGCAGTCACTAATATGTTTAGAATTTTGATAAGTATTTACCTAAGTACTTACTTAAATCTATTTTCAAGACATGAATTTTTTACTGTCGTTTGGCAGCAACAGCACGAATTTCCTAAAACACGTGTGTTGTATAATCTTAAATATGTATCTTTGGGAAAATAAACCTTATATTTGTCTTACCACAAAAGTTTAGACCATAGCTAAACAGATGTTTCTAAAAGTAGGTACGTTCGACTAAATCGACGTATATCACTCGCGATCTCTTACTGAAACCTGGCATTCTTAATTATATTACTTATGAATTTGTTATCGAGTTAAAAAAGCGAGGGACAAATCGACGTCTAGATTTGTGGAGAAAATATTTGGACTCATCTGTTTAACTCTTGTTGAAATAGGTATATTGTGGTAAGACCCTTAACTTTTAAAATAAGCATAAGGGGGGGCTACACATTGAAAAGCCACCGACTGCGACACAGCCCGGCTGATTGGGCCACCCGGGTTTAATTTTGAAAAGATTTCATGCCGCTCACCAGCGGAGGCTCTACTGCGTTGAATATTCATCCTTTATATGTATTTGGTCTGAATGCTCAATGCTCATGGTAACTAGAAGCGCATTTATCTCAAGTCTTGTCATAGAATGTCTAAGAAATTCGTGCTAAGGAGGATTTAACTAGTGTAAATCAATCACATCATAACATACAATATTAAAGAAGAAGGCACACATTAACCACACACGAAGTACGCGTACAGACAGAGTCATCAGCCTTGAGGTTCATATGTCACTTACACGACACCACAACCACACAGCAAATAATGGACATTCTGATGAGATTTAAAAAGTCACACATCTTTACTGTGCCAAAGTTAACGTATATAATTGTCATTTTAAAGTGTAGTTACTATGGAATAACACTTTTAAACCTCTATTAGAATTTCCATTATTTTGCTATAATATGGATCCGGTGTCGCGTAATGCCCGATTTATGAACCCCGAGTTAACTTTGACCAACCAATTAATGTATTGCTGCCTTTGTCATTTGCTCAGTGCTAGATAGAGACAACGATAGACTTATCGGTTGGACAAAGTTAACTAGGGGTCCGGAAACGGGGCATAAGTGAGATATGAACTTTAGGGTAGGTACATACATTACGGCTACACAGCAAATGGCTCGCTAAGATAAGACACATAATGTAGGTAATGATCCAAACTATGTTTATTAAAATTGGACACCTCTAAAATTATTGATGTCACTTCCCACAAGCTTCCAACCAAACTTTATGAAAACAAGAGTAGGTACTACACCAATAATTTTAGTTCGGACAAAATAGCTTTGAAGGTATACCTACTATATATTTGATAAAAGTTCACGTACTATTCCTACGCAACCGCAAGGCACTGTTTTGGAAAATTAACACGAAACAAAAAGAATGTCACCAAACCGCTAAGCTTATCTAACCATCTTGCTGTGTATCCTTAGCCTTATAATCTATTTTCTATAAATACAATTACTAAGCATTTTTTTTTACTTTTTCTAATAATTATATCACATTACGAGTATACCCATATAACTCTAGCATCGGATTGATAGTTAATGCTTTTTTTTTGGATTTTTATATTAATTATAAAATCTAACAACGTGAAAATTATGAGTTGACCATAAATCATTTAATTAATAGAGCCCTATTTACAAATTCCAACCAGCAACGGCATTCATAAACGAGCCCTAAAGCAAGACACGTCAAATATGAATTATACAATTAAGTACACATAGATATTATATGAGAGAAATCATGGCACAAAGAGAAATGGGCAATTTATCCATGTACTGGTACACCCATTATAAATACTCATAATAATACACTGATATTGTGTAACGATTTATTGACAATCTTCAGAAGTGGAGATGCGAATAATCAATATCCGCTGAAGACGTGAAATCAATACTTTATTATCTTTCTATGTATCCTTATATCCGGCATTAAAGCAAACTTTAATTGAATCTATGTAAATAACGGTATTTGGTTATTTACGTTTCATCTCCACTTCATTGGATAATCGGCCTAATGACCCCTCTACACAACTCACAAGCATACTACATTCAAGTAGACGAGGAAGTTCAAAATGAGAGTAGTTCGAAACACTGTTAGGTATAACATACGATAAATATATACTTAAACTAAACGAAGGCTGAAACAAAAATCAGCCTTAATTATTATGAGACATCTAAATCCTAAAGTCATGTGTCATTGGTTTTATAACAGATCGCCCCACCGTTAGGTACATTTTTAACATACCTGATGTAGCGGAATATTCATAAGAATATCTGTTAAACTGATGTTAATATTTTTTACAGATCCTACAAAACTGTCGTAACCAAAGTGCCACTCTATCGAAACGTTATCGAAAATAAATAACTATACATAAACACAAACAAAACAAGAAATAAAAATCTCGCAACAAATGAAATCAATCAACATAAATTTGAGAAAACATCCTTACGTGAAGGTGCGATGGAATCATTTGTGCAAATAACTTAAAAGCATGCTTCAAGCATAAAATACACTTTCATTATAAACTAGCGCAAAACGAACTTTGTTTTTTTCATTTTATAGTAGGAACTGTTCGTAACTAAAACTAATGCAGTGACTAAATTCGTGTCTGTAGTAGAGTTTAGTGCTCGTAAGACAGCGGTTGGTGGTGAACGGTCACCTTCGGAGAGCGGTCGAACTTCTTCTCGACGGGGCTGGAGCCAGGAGTCGAGCTGGGAGTGATGACGCCGTGGCGGAACTGACTGCCGCCGACTATGGTGAGGCTATTCTTCGGAATCGTGAAAGCCGCGTTGTTCTTGAGCGTATCATAGATGCGGATTAGTTTGTTACCGTCAATCGTGTCTGTGGAGCGAGCGGGGGAGGCGGTGACCACCAGGCCTGGCATCTTGACGTGGACCCGGGTCGGCTCCGGGGCAGCCGGGGCGGGGGCGGGGGCGGACCCCGCAGTAGCGACCACTTGGACCACGTGGTTAATGGCAGAGTGGTTCTTGAGCCCCTGAGCCGTTTTATAGCTTTTGCCGCATTGACATTTGTAAGCTTTTTTTACTCTGCAATAGATTTTTTTGTATATTTTGACAGATTTTCATTTAATATAAATATGTCATTATGTTGTTATTTTTCTAATCGAAATAAATGATGACTGATGTTAACGATGATGTTAACGACTTAAAATAAGATGATGAAATAGCGAAAAAAACTAGTCTGCACAAATATAATATTTTAAAATACCAAAAGGATAAGTACTTCTATCAGGTCAGTTAAGCTACATTTCAATATACCTATGCTCATACTATAAATCTATGTACTAACTACTATGTATACAAATCAACGTATTGTACAATAATATTATAGGCATTAAATACCCATTTCTTCCACAAATAATCCTGGGCAGTCAACAAGCGTTTCTTAGGAGCCCGGTAACACTTTTTATTGTAATGGCCTGTAGCCAGAACGAGGTGTTTTCTAGAACAGTCGTTAAGTCAGAATCGCAAAAGAATAAAAAAAAATACGCTGATGACAACTTCAATTAAAAATCTATTGATAATGTGGTCGTCTAGGAACATGTTTGTTCAGTGTTTAAAGTGTATCGCCAATTAGTCCAATATCTCAGGGGACAATGGTTAAGAAATACTCACTTCCCATCCTTCTTATGGCCGTTTTTGGAATGGTACTTGATCCCGTTGACGTTCTTGTAACGTTTCTTGCAGCCGGGCACGGGGCAGGCGAACGGCTTCTCCTGCGCGGCGGGGCCGAGGGCTCCGGAGAGCGCGTTGGGGTTCATCCTGCAAACATTGCTCGGTTGGACACCAACTAACTTTGATTCCAAACGTATACACAAAATGAGCATGAGCTTTTAGCGAAGAACAGTTACAGGCTGAATTATTATATTAATAATATACTCATCATTTATTTTATAATCTTAAATGTAATTTGTTTACAATATTTTTATAAAAACCTAAAAACATAAAAAACTTCAACCTAGGGTACCACCGATAGCGGAGCAGGGACCAGGCTACCGGTGGTTATTATTATTATTATAGTAGGAACATGTCGTCATGCCTTGTGTAGGGATGTTCTTTCAGATATTATCTAGTATAATTCTAGCATGTTGACCGGCGTTGAGCATTGTCAATAAACTGAGACGTGAGAATTTAGTCACACGCCAGTTCCCACCAAATAAACCAACTCCTGGATACTTCAGAATTATCCTCCTTAGTCGAGGTTTTTGGCACAACACGGCGAGTGATACTTACGAATAAACGATAATTTAAACTTCTAAACGATACAAATGCGGAGCCGGCTGTATGTTCCAATTGCTGAGATACTGGCAGTACCTATCTACTGTACCCTGGGTGATGCAGTCCAGACACGTGCCTTGGATCGATATCAGTTGTTTAGTACTACCTACCTAGATAGTAGAACTCACTTGACTCCATAGCGTAAGATGTAATCAGGGCTGTACTCGTCCGCAGTGGTCCAGGAATCATTGCTGTCTTCAGACAGGCTCATCATTTCATCCTCGTCCATTTCGCTGCCTGAATATTACGGAATTCTCGTCAGGGATAGCAGGAAAAGGACACGAGAAGTTGCGACTGCCTTTGATTTTAGTATATTTTGGGTCACAACCTTAGATAATATATTAACTACTTATAATTAAATAAATATTGAACTAGGTATATGGCGTCAGTCCCTGAAGGGTTGGGTCTCTCGTTTATTAGGCTGGTGAGTTTTTGAAACAATTACTTCATAACTAGGCAACTAACACCAACAGTAGGTACCTATATTTTGGGGTAACTCTATAATGTACCCTACAGATGTACATAGCGATATGTAGTGGGCCGCTGGACGTACCAGTAGGAGTGGTGCTGCGGACTGAAGGCTCCCTGGGCACTGAAAGGAGCCGACGCCGCGGCTCGGGCGCCGGCGGCGCATTCTGTATTTCGCGTCTCGACTCCGCGGAGAAAAACCGCAACACATAGCTCATTGGCACGCATGTCGGCTGAGACGCTTCGCTTTGCTCTAGCACGGCAGGATCATCATCTTAAAAAGAAATGATGCGTGCGGTGCGACATTTCGGTTCGAAAGTCAGCTGTTCATTTGAAAGCATGTTCAAAAACCAATGTTTACATCGTATGATGATCTAGAAACTCGAAGTAGGTAATAGATGCTAATGCGTCTTGGCACGCGGCATAGGTAAATAAAATAAATACGAGAGCAGCATCAATTAAAAATAGGAAAATCCTGAGCGGACACTTTTGTATTTCACGCGAAAATACACTCCAATGCTGACAACCTAACAATATTGATAAGGCGTAAATAGGGAGGATCACGGATTACCACTATAAATTAGCTTCTACTTAGAATAATTACATTAACATTATATACTTACCGATATGAATATCTTCGATATGTCCAATGAGATCAATCAGGCCGGTAAATTTGATTCCACAGCCTCTGTAGGTACAGATGTTCGTCATGAACAGCGCCATGTTGTCGAACAATGGTGATATTGCTAATGGCCTAGTCAACTTCACAACTAGGCGGTAACGTAGCCTTTGTGTTATCAAATAATTAAAAACTATTTTAAGTTACATTTTACATATAAAATACTCATTAACTAATTTAGATAAGATTTTAAAATACACTACAGTCTCTATTATAGCAATACTCTATTGATTTCAATTAAAAAGTACAACTATTTATTTGTCATTCGCGCATTGATCGATACGCTGACTGCGCCGGTCGGAACTCTGCCAAATCTCGACCAATAGCGAAGCTCGGTTTGTGCTCTGTTTCATTTCTCCACTCAGAAATTGAACATTCCAAAGGCCAGTCTCCTCCTTTTCGGTGTTCTTTGGTAAGTGCGGTAAAATTATCGAATAAAACCTAATCGTGGAAAAGTGTTGGAATTACAAGCCATCATCGAATAAAAAGTGATATTACCAACGTCCCCGACCATATAGTGTGTGACAGTGCAAATATTTAGAAGTGATCCCGTAAGTTGTCAAAGAAGACAATAATTCAGTCAAGTCGCCGATTCAGCCATTTTCCGTCAATTCCTACGAATATTCTTCAGTGGTAAAATAACGTTCTTTCTGGCCCTAAAATTGTGTGCACAGTGATACCGCGCAAGATAGGTTTTACATAATAGTGTTGATTTATCGACCCGACTCTCCGTTACGTAGTCCCGTAAATTACGTAACCTTTGCGGTTCGTCGGTCGAACTATCAAGTCTTGCAAGGCCCAGTTTTCTGTCAACTCTCGCAGTGCTCACCGGTTCCGCGAACTGTTCACTCATCTAGCCCTCCGGTTTATTTCAGTTGTCGCTCGCCGCACCCACAAATACACAAAATGCTGTCTGCCGCCAGACTGATCGCCCCTGCAGCCAGGTCTGCCGTAAGTACCAAGCATTTTTCTACCTAATTTTAGTGAACTTCAAGTACCTACTCATAGTTACCAATTTATCTGAAAAATCAGAACTTTAGTGTCATTTCCATCATTGACCTTGTCATTATTCCTGCCATCGGCGAATTACCGGTGCGATTACTGAATGTTACTTGGGTAGATTAGCCATCAAATACCGGGTAATTAATTATCTGGTTCAATGGATTTATACATACTTACCCATAACTTTTGGTGTTACATAATCACATAATCAGGTGTTGAATTGCTTATCATGTTTGAATCAGCTGTTTTTATCGAATTACTGGATTGATACTGGATTGAAATATGAACAGAAGAATGGAAACTGTACTGCATTGATTTTCACTTTGGTGCAGTGTGTTATTGATTATTAGGGTGTGGACCAGGTTTTGTGCAAAGTTTCAAAGTGCATTGAATATGATTACAGATCTTCAGCAACACAGCTTTGGTGCGGCCACTTGCAGCAGTCCCCACGCAGTCACAGCTTGTGCCAGTGGCTCCCGCTCAGCTCTCAGCGGTGCGCTCCTTCCAGACCACCTCGGTTACCAAAGACATTGACTCCGCAGCCAAATTCATCGGTGCCGGCGCAGCGACAGTGGGAGTAGCCGGATCTGGTACAGTTCACTCTTCATTTATCATTTTGCATTTTTGTTACATCTGCAATGTGCATGTTTTATGTGTTAACTTTTTTTAGATATGAACTTTCAACATCTTTGGGTTACGTTTCAGCTGGACTAATCAATATAAAGTCATGGATGGTATCTAAAAATTATGTTCTCAGGCAACACCACATGTGATTGCATAACACGTGATTTTCAGGGAGGGTTTACCTTATTACATAAGGGTTGAAGGTTCAATGCAGCTCGAGGAAGTGCATCGTTAAACTAAACTTTCCTTAAATATTCTTCAAATGGATTGTTTATTACAAAAGAACACTCAATAGAAACCTATTTGGAAAGAAATATGTTTAAAAAAAGCAATCGGTTGTCAGAAGGCTTTGATACTATGAATATAGTTTAATTTAGTACTTCCTTATTCAATTGAATGCGCTTACTAACCTTTGCACTAAGCTACATTATGTTCCGGCAGGTATGGGTATTGGAGTGGTGTTTGGATGCTTGATCATTGGCTATGCACGGAATCCCTCATTGAAGCAGCAAATTTTCTCATATGCAATCCTAGGGTTTGCACTATCAGAAGCTATGGGATTATTTTGTCTGATGATTGCTTTCTTGATGTTATTTGCCTTCTAAAATTCAATTTACAGGATGTACAGTGTATATTTGGGACAATGATTGTGGCTAATTTCTATCATTTGCTTTGATATGTTAATGTTTTTGTGAACTTTTTTTACCATAATTTTTTTGCCATGAAGATCATCATGGAGGTGAGATGGATTCTGTTTCTGTTCAGTAGTTAGTGTTATTTCATTGCTTTTATCTAGTAATTCTTCAGTTTATTCCATTAGTAGAGCCAATTAACCCTTTGAGTAATCATGCCAGACACATTAGATGTTTAATTTTTACATGGTCCATGCAGACCAGTACTGCACTGCAGTGTTGTTAATAATATTATTCTAACGATATTAGAATCATCAAATCTATCTTAGTAGTGTTATTCAATTTGGATATCTTAAATCTCTTGGGGCCCCAAGTCTCGTGAGTAATCTGACTGACTTCCCAACTCTACTCTCTTATTTTATTGGTAATTGCTTGCAGTTGGCAATCTTTTGTAGAATTTGTCCTTTAGACTAGTTATGCCATTTTGAGAACTGGACATTCTATGTGTGCACCTAAACCAGATAAACGAGTCTCTGAACCAGTTACATAAAGCACTTATGAATTATGAAGAGAGAACTATAAAATACTTCTGGAAGTGGACAGGTCACCTCTATCTGTTTGCCTACTGCCAGTGTGTGTTACTAATGAAGCTGTGCACATTTCAGGAGCGGGTATCGGAACGGTGTTCGGCTCCCTCATCATCGGTTATGCCAGGAACCCCTCCCTCAAGCAGCAGCTGTTCTCATACGCCATCCTGGGCTTTGCCCTGTCCGAGGCTATGGGTCTCTTCTGTCTTATGATGGCGTTCCTTCTGTTGTTCGCTTTCTAAGCTCCTTTACGTTTAAGAACACTACTACTGCCATCCCGCACGATGAGGTTTCAGTGTATACTATCTGGAGTGGACGGCCGCGGAATCGAATGTGTGAAACCTCTTCCTCATAGTGATGCAAGGACTGATGTGTAAAGTGTTACACTTTCCAGTGTGGTTATCATCAGGAATGCAATTTATTTAATTATGTAGTATAATAAAAAATCTGCAAATAAAATGTTGTACGTAAACATTACTTTTGATGCTACAGTTATTTTTATTCCTGATTTTGTTTTGTAGACTGAACTATTTCTCTATCATGTTAAATCATTATCAAAATTCGGTGATGATATAAATTGCCAGTGATTGCGTTATGCGCGTGAGTATTGTCATCGAGTTTTGGGAATGCTATGTTATCCTGTTCGAGAATGTCGGCATCTGTATTGTACATTTTTAGGGCGATTAAATGATACAAACAAACAATATCATGGCCATTTTGTCTCTTCCTGACATTCATTTATTGTGTCCGTGAGGATTGAGAGAGCATACTCCGAAAAAATCAGAATATTTATGGTTCAGTAGTAGAAACTAATACGAATGTAGAACTATCATTTATTAACTCTAGATTCAAAAAACCCTGAGCTGGTGATTTTAACCCAAGAAGTTAGCAGGTATTAATATGAAATTATACTTTTGAAAGAGCCATCCCCTTTTGGAATGTACAACCTATAGATCTGACAATAAACACCACACTAAACTTTTAGGACTACCTAGAACTTTTGGCCCAAGAGCCCATGACTGCCAGACCTTCTTTCTTATTTTATAAAGGCTGACAGTTTCTCTGTGTACGCCTATGCCGACTATGGAGTTTAGATCGTGGTTACTTGGGCACTTTTACTACGTGTTACCTGCCAAAGTAACCACGATGTTGAAGGCATACACAGAGAAACTTTCAGCCTTTATAAAATAAGGAAGGCCTGGCAGTCATGGGCTCTTGCTGTATATGAAGAAATTGTGAACTTTAATTTGATTCGAATGAAAATAAAACAAGTGACAAAAAGGGCCTAAATTGTAGTGTGTAAGTAGGTTAGGTGCCTATAGGACTGAAAAGTGATGTCCACTGGGTGTTTGATATAGGTCTCAGATTAACTACGTCTATGATAATAGGTAGATCTGTGATTACATTTGGGACAGTAGTAAATTAAAAGGTCTTTATTTATACCAACAAATTTATTTATTTGTAAATGTTTTTGTAATAAAACCAAGTGAATGATGTTGAAAAGGAAAATTTGAACAATGTTGCACATCAATAAGAGGTGAACTCTTAAATAATAGATGAAGGTGTCTCGTTACATGATACTTGCTAAAAATTAACAGGCATTCATAATGCACTATTTAGAATTCGTACAAGATAGTCAAAATGAATGCAATCCAATCAAAGTCAGAATGTATTCACTTTGCTTTTATACCGAGTACCCCATATTTCGCACATCAGACCAGATTTAAATTTTTTTACAAAACTGTGGGTCTGGTATGAAAAACGTGGAGCACAAAGCTTACAAAAAAACTAAAAATTAATAAAACCACTAATTTTCTTACACATTCGCCAATATCCGCGACAGTGACGCATAATCTAGGTACATTACATACATACCATTGCATGATTTTGGTGTTATAACTTTTCTAGTAAAATTTTACATACTTTAGATTTTAGATACAATAATTTCTCAGTCACCTCAACATTTTTGTACGAAAACCGAGCGGTTCAACAATAGTGCCTAAAATAGACCACCGCATCACAGTGGGGGGGGGTCTATGCATGCAGTTATATCTGTGCAGCACCATCCTGAGGATGAGGATAAGTATACAAATCATAATATAGTAACGTAAATCAGTATAAAACATTTTTATAGGTGTCAATGAAGTAGAGTTAACAATATAGCAATACTATTTTCTTTTAGTGTCTAAACATTCAATTGTAAAACAGCTTTACAATATATTACTTAACCTACATTCAGCAAAACAAAATAAGGCATTTTCCTACAGATATCCATCAAACCTAGATTTTCAAATCGAAAACTGCACATCGCTGATGTATCGAGTCCCTGAAAGCTTACAGCATAGTATACTATTTATATTATTGTATTGCAATCAGATTTTTTTCTCGAGATCAACACTCATTAAAATTATTTGGTCCAAGTTACTAAAGTATAGAACGGTTTCATGGACTCGAATCAAAAGCATCTTACAATATTATATTTTTGGCTCAACACTTTTCACATGTCCATAACTTTACAACACTTTACCATTTATATCATCTTTTACGAACTAGTCTTGATATTTTAATTATATTACAATGTTATTTTTTTATAAATACTATTTTAGGTGTAATTTAGATGGCTTCAGTTTCGAACTGATTCCCCTTATAAATAGTAATAGGTCCGTAAGTTTCATGCTGTTCAAGTCTCAACACTTGATGTTTTTTGAGGACAAGTAAACTGTAGAACTTCTGCGCCACCTATAAAAGAAAAAACATAATCATTAGAATCACTCAAATCTGTTCAGAAATCTAAGATATGAAGTTCATCTCATAAGAAGATTTAGAAGCTATGAACCTATGCGAATGTTGTGTATGTATTCGCGATTGTGAGCACCATACCTGCTTCCTGTTGTTGTGTCGCGGCGCCAGATCTGCGAAGGACAGCTGCAGGCCGGTGGCGATCTTCGGCCGCATCACGGCGAACAGCTGCGCCGCGCGTCGGTTCAGCACTCGCTCCTCGAACTGCTCGTCCGTCTCGCCAGCCTCGCGCTCGCCGTCCTCGGCCTGGAACGTAGCAAGTTACCATATAATTATGTACCTCTATACAACTTTTCCTACGATTCAGTGATAAAGTGTGATTCAGTGACTTGTTCAAAATAAATAACATTAAAAAAAGCATACACTCGAATTGAGAACCTCTTCCTTTTTGGAAGTCGGTTAAAAAGGTAGATAGGCGTTATAGGACCTGTATCAAACATAAAACAAAAAAAATCGACGCCTATCCCTCGCGTTTTTTTAGTCAATCCTGGCATTTCTAATTATTTGAATGGAAATTGTTATTGAGTTAGAAAAACGAGGGTTAGACGTCTAGGTGCGGAAAAAATATTTAGACTGAACTGTTCAACTGTGGTTTATTTTTTTTTGTGGTAAGACCGATATTTTCCGTGTGTTCTGTGATTGTACCCCTTGTTTTTGATAAAAATTACCAAATGTAACAAAAACGTTTTCTGGTCAGAAGTAGTACTCACGTTTTCAGGCGTTTGCGGTAAATCGTAGTCGTGTTGTGGACTGTGATGGCCCTGGTGGTCGTCGTAGCCTAAGTTTGTCATCTGCATTCCATCCTACAAAAGAAAAAGAAAAAATTACGACATATCACTTGCGTATATATGGAATGGGGCATAGCTATGCCAACTGACAATTGTGTCCCTTTTCTTAGCGTAACGTCACGTACCCGATATTGGTCGGAGAGCCGCGGCGTGAGCCCTTCGATGGACGCGGCGTGGGCGCCCACCTGCGGCATCATGGGCGTGCGCTCCGCGCCGTGCAGCAGCGCCGGGTGCGCTGACCCTAAGGCAACACACTATTAGCCTGCTGAAACTGCCAACGTCACTCATAATGTCAGCCCATTTTAGCATTATTTAATTATACGTAATTTATCCGCGTTCTCCAGATCTTGCGCACACACTTCGATCTACCGTAGTCACTCATATAAAATTATCCAGTACAGTGACACATACAGAACAGTTTGATTGTCTACTAACCAAATGCTGTAAAATTAACTTACCCGGAGTCATGCCTCCATGTTGTAGGCCCGTCGGGGTCATTCCTCCATGATGCAGCCCTACGGGTGTCATGCCTCCGTGTTGCAAGCCTGCAGGCGTCATGCCGCCGTGTTGAAGGCCGACGGGTGTCATGCCGCCGTGTTGCAAACCCACGGGAGTCATTCCTCCGTGTTGCAAACCGACAGGAGTCATTCCGCCGTGTTGCAAACCCGCCGGTGTCATGCCACCATGTTGTAAGCCCGCCGGTGTCATGCCACCGTGTTGCAAGCCCGCCGGTGTCATGCCACCATGTTGTAAGCCGGCCGGCGTCATTCCTCCGTGTTGCAAGCCGGCCGGCGTCATGCCGCCGTGCTGCAAGCCAGCTGGCGTCATGCCGCCGTGCGCCAGCCCGGCGGGCGTCATGCTGCCATGTTGCAAGCCCACGGGTGTCATGCCGCCGTGGTCTAAACCGACTAAAAACAAATTTGGCATTATTATACAAGCGTAAAGGCGAAAACACACGGTTCACTTTTGCGTTTCAATTTGGATGAAGCAACCAATTGATCAATTGATCCTTGTAAGCTTAAAAGTGAATCATTTGTTTGGCATTCCTTTGATTTCTGCTCCATTCAATCAAATTAAATCACTAAAATTAAATATTAATAATAATAACAATTAAATGTAGTCCTAATGGTGTGAACCAAAACGTTACTAGAAATCACCCAGGTGTAGATTCTAATTACATCATCCATCTCGGTGCTGCCATTTTTCTTGAATACAATAATTTGAACGATACTCATTCGTTATTTTGATATCACGCCCTGCCTTTCCCTCCTCTGGGAAAAGGAGATAACCGATACCGCGATAATCCTTCATGTCAGGGTCAACATTACATAATTTGTAGGTACCAAATTATTTGTACATCCTATATACTATGCACCGGCACCCATTACCTGGCGTCATGCCTCCGTGGTGAAGGCCGGCCGGAGTCATGCCGCTGTCCAGGCCCAGCCCAGGAGTCATGCCTGTATAGAGAAAGCATGCAACGTTAACTACAAGAAAAGAAAAGTTAAGAGAGCACAGTCGGGAGGAAAGCAGTTAAAAACTTTTGTAGGATTGAATCACATCTGTTCGCTATTTTCCACTGTCGCTAAGGAAAGTCATTTCCTTGCGAGCATTTGGAGTCAACCCTTACGACGCCCTTAGTTGGCAGGAGGACCACAAGACCAACTTTTCCCACTACTCTGTGTATCATAATTTAAATTAGATTTCAGTTTTATACCTAAAAGCTTTTCCGGCTAAGGAGATTATTGTTAGTTGTGTTAAATTCAGTTAGGCTTTGCATCTTTTATCTACATCCTAATGCAACTCAGGTAGACTTCCTATCATCGCGTATAACTGAAGAATGGAACTTCTTATTTTCGGGTGCGTTGTATCCAAACGGCTGATCCGAAGTCTACCATGTTCCCTAAAACATGTTAATCGATTATATTATATACTATAGTAACTACAATAATTATCGTGCACATACCTCCGTGATGTAAATGTGCGGGCGTCATGCCGCTGCCGGCTAAACCGAGATCGATGGGATGGTGGTCCCCGTGCAAGCCGGCCGGTGTCATGCCGCCGTGCTGGAGACCGCCTGACAGACAAACCAACATGTTAGCTTCCTTGCACCTCATGCTTGAATAGATGATTCGGGCTACACTACAGTGGAAACAGGAGAGAAGCAGAGGTAAGGTGACTGCTACCAGACAACTGTGAGTGGAAAGGAAATTGAGACTATTGTTGTTTGTTTGTCGAATAAGGTTGAATTGACGGCTCGTTTGGCGTAGTGGCTGAGCAATCGGACTGCTGCGCTAGGGGTTGCGGGTTCGATTCCCGCCTGGGACAAATATTTGTGCGATCCACAATATTTGTTTCTGGTCTGGGTGTGATGTGTATGTGAATTTATGTGTATGTAAGCGGTAACCACGATACAGGAGCAATCCTATTGTGGTGCTACATAAAAAAAAAAAAGGTTGTGCCAGTCTCTAGTTTCAGTTCAGGCCAGCCGATAGGCTATCATCCTTAAGATCACAAAGTTTAGTTGTACCAAATACCAAAAACTAACGCTACTGTGGAATACAGTGCCCAGAGAGTAAGAATATACAACACAACCATAGACAAGAATTGACATGCATCGTCAATGTCGATGGCCTAATCTCCTTTAGGAAGTGACGGGAGTCCCGTGCTAAGCAATGGGCGGATAATGGTTGATGATGATGGTCGTCATGTCGGTACCTGGCGTGAGGGAGCCGGGGGTGATGCCGCCCTGCAGCAGCGTGCCCGGCGTCAGCGGCGGGCCCAGGGCGCTCAGCATTCCTACACGAGGCACGGGTTATACCGGGTATACAGGCGCTCCCTGGCCTGTCAGGTGGTGGCCTGACAGACGTTAGTAGGCCTGATAGATGATAGACCGTCTGACAGACGGTAGACGGCCTGATCAGACGCTAAATGGCCGAGCGAGCTAAAGCATGCAATAGCCCTCTACGTCTCTAGCTGAGACTTCAGTCTTCAATTTCTACCTACACACGATGAGATCTGGCTATCATAGATAGATTTTTTTTAAGGTTTGTTTTATGTGGCATATTCGAGTAAATTGAAACAGGCCAATATAGTACTCCCAATCTTTAGAAATGATGATTCTCGAAGTGAGAGACCTGTGTATGTTGAGCGTAACTCAATACCTGGCGTTTGAGGCGGTTCTACGTCGTCCATCCGCGGCGTCTGCGGCTCCTCGGGCTCCGGCGGGCGCTCCTCTAAGCGTGCACCACACCACAATGTTAGTCGTGAGTTAATGACACATTATAAAGCGGCTAACAGTGATACCGTAACCATGACATGTGAGTTTTGACAGGAAACCGAAATTGAGACGTGGTTGATTTTGTATCATATCTCAAACTAGTTTCTTCAGATGTTAACGTGTAGTATTGGAGAAATATTTATGATTTAATGTCCGTTAACGTGCACGAGTGTGGGCAAATGATATAAACCCAAAAAGTTGTAGTTTCACATTCCTTCCAAAGCTCCCAGGAAGTTTCAGAAAAGCATCTGCAAGTTTACTTGACTACTTGACTGATGGGAGGGACATGACTTTTAAAAATATGAAATATCTACTTGAAATATTTTAATACTTGACACTAGCTAAATGTGTCAGATTTCTCGGTGAAAGTGAAATATATAATATGTATTATGTATTCATGGATGATCCACCAATCCAGCAATCCCCTCCTCACGAAAATGAGTGGAGGCCTTTGCCCACCAGTGGGACATTTGCAGGCTGAATTATCATATCATTATCATTCTTGGATGCATAAAAATGGATCACGATTAGGTACAGTCACCAGTCAAAATATTATTCGGTATTTATAAGGCATGATGATAAGCAAAATGGAGTGTGAAATAAGAACTTGATCATTGTTTGTATTTAGTTGCATGAAGAAAAGAATGGAAAGTACTAGCAGAGCTGAATTTGAGCATGAAGGTTGCATGAAAATGTATGATAATGAATGGAAGTGTATACTAATTTGGTGTCTATACATACCGACTGAAGGTTCGTATTCTTGTGGCACTGGTGTAGGAGGTTCCAGTTCAGCCGGAGTAGGAATAGGTGCGGGAGTTTCCGGTGGTTGCATAGTCTGAAAAAATAAGGAATAACATAATATAACTTTGTATCATAAATCAAGCGGTACTAATTTCTCAGAAACTAGTAAACAGAATTAATTCCAGTTTGCACCAACATGTTGCCTGATTCCTGAAGTAGGTTCAAACGTACTTTTCATCCACAGATGCAGCCGCGGGACCCAAATAGTTAATAATATAAATAAATATAACGTAAAAAACGCTTTTGACATCATCATATGCCTCACTCATTATTGTGGAAACTTTTCTTCGAAATATAGAATTTATTAATTCCTGATATTATACCTCATTTCGAGACTAAGTATAGATTTTTTGCTGTGATCAGTATCCATATATTACCAGTCGCGTATCTCTCATCATCATCACGATTCATATCAGGCCAGTCTCGCCTCACTGTCGTGAGGAGGAACTTTCCCTTTCGTATAATATCATCATCATCATCATCATCTTGGCTGTACCTCCTCATGCTTGCGTTTCTTGCCGCCTCGTCTCGGCGCGCTGGGCTCCGCGGGCTCCGGCGACTTCGCAGCGTCTGCGCCCTCTTCCAACTCGCTGCGGAGGGTCATGTTACGCTGATATTTCTGAAACGGTAGGAGAGCATGGTTAAAATTTGAACCTAAAGACCACATTACATGAAATCGGCTCCACAAACGAGTTTATCGAGGCATTTGGGACAGTAGGGTATTAGGCCCACATACTTATGTGAGTACAGTCTGAGAAATACAAAGGGTGTGTGTCAGGGTGTGTGTGTGTATTTGGCCTCTCTTGCCGCTACTGCTGAACGGATGATGATGTTTGGTAAGTATATAGATAGGTACTTCCGGTCTTGGATTGGAAAACAGAATACTTATTTGGAATATACTTGGAATATTATACTGTAAAATTAACGGTTATTTTTTGCGGGGCTCAGCTGGTATGTGATAAAAGCTAGAGTAACTCTGCGACCTTCTCCATGTCCTTTTAAATTTCTAAGCAGCTGAACAGCTCTTGATACATTTTGGTAGGTATTACCACTGTTTGAATCTTGATATAGGATAGAACTCATTTAAACGCTATAAACTGCTGTCCAAATGGGTTCAAATTATCTCCTTTCACAAGTCAGTCAGCTTAGTTTAGTCATGAAACCATAACAGACAAGTGGCCATTCATAATATAAGCAAAAAAAAATACGTGTCATATTTACTGTTGCAACACATACCTTGAACAGTACTCGGGAGGGTATCGGCCTCGCGGGCAGAGTGAACAGTTTCTCCACTCCCCCCGTCTCCTTCCAGTGCATGAGCCGTCGGGTCGGCGGCGCCAGGTCCAGCGTGGTCACGATGTCCGACGTGTTGCTCAGCTGGTTCTTCATTTCCTCACCGGTTATGTTTTTCACTTCGTCCACGATGAGCTTGCGCTTGCGTTTCGCTTTTGTAATGCCTGGGAGGCGATAGGATGAATAAGTTTGTGTCGAGAAATACATTTGTTAGATGCGGGCTGTACTTGGCACTGCAAGGTGATCGAAATGAGCCTTAACACCACCATGTACTGCAGTCACTGAGCTTTATTGTCTACCTCCCGTGTCCATTTTTTATCACGCGAAGTAAGAATCAAACAAATTTTAATTATAAAATAGGTGGAACGATAAGACTGCTCCGAAACAAGTATCTATGTAAATCCGCACATAATAATGTAAGTTACGAAATGTCATTAGGCGAGGATCGAACCGGATGTCGTTGGGTTGTAAAGCGCCCAATTCTATTAATTGATGGTGACGACGTGAGATTAGAGTGCATACCTTTGAGCACCGTGTGGTCTACTGGCGCTAACGCGAAGGACTCCTCTTCATTCTGCAGCAGCGTGGTGTTGTCCACGGGCGCAGGCTCGGGCTCCGCTGCCGGCTCCGGCTCCGCAGGACCGGGGAGCGGTTCGTCTACTTCCTGAATTGAGAAAAAAGTCTCTTGACATCAAATTCAATTCAAACTAATACTTCAAAATAAACGATGAACCAATTTTCGTTCATCATTTTATTGATATCCCAAAAGTTCCAACTTTCTAAAACCTAATCAAATGTATAAACACAAAGTTGCCTGGAATATAGTTTTATTGATAAAATTAATTACCATATTATAAGTATAAATCAACCTCTTTATCAGTTTCTTTTTAGCCTCAATACTGGATAAGGTCACTAGCTCATTTCACTGCACAGCTTAACAATGCACAAGAATGAAAAATGCCTGACGTCTGTGGGCCATAAATGTCAATACTCACCATTGGCCTGACGGAGGGCGGGCGCGGCACGGCAGGCGGCGGCATCAGGTCGGGCTCCGTCAGCATGGTGCCGCCCTCGTGCGCGGGGGATCCGCCCCAGCTGCAATAAATAAACATATACATAAATTATGATATCACGAAACGACATATAGACCAGAGCAGACCTATCTGTATTTAGATGGATGCAGACCTGTGTTGCGGCGAGTTGCCGGCGTCGTAGTGGTCGCCCATGTCGTCGTCGGAGTCCGGCGCGTCGGCGCCGCCCCCGGCCGCGGCGCCGCCCGGCTCCCCCGCGCCGGCGCCCACGCCCGCGTCGATCTCCGCCTGCAGCGACTGCGGCTGCTGCGAGGCGCCCGCCAGCCCCGGCGTGGCGCCCGCGCCGCCGCCGCCCGCCGGGACCTCGCCGAACAGGTCGCCCTCGAACAACCCGCCCGCGTCTACGGAATTGCACAACTACAAAAACACGCTAACTCTGTTAACTATTTATTAAAAGGTTATTTCATAGGTTCTTATTATATTGTTTGCAAAGTGGATGAAATTTAATTGAAAGCTTTTATTACATACATACATCGACATAAGCAAAACGAATGCAAAAACATCAAATTGGGGAGATTGCTTGACTTCGGTTAGCCTCAATCAGCAGAACAGAAGTCCAGTACTGCTTAGTCGGCAGAGATGTACGCGGAGTACTTACGTCCGAAGTCCGCGACGTCCCCGATGGTGCCGCCGAAGCCGTCGTCCATGGGCGCGTGCGGCGCGGCCTCCATGCGGCGCTCGTGCCCGTCGTCCAGCGCCGGCCCCGCCGCGCTGGTGCCCGCCTCGTCGCCCTGCTTGCCCGCTAGGTCCAGGGACGACCCGTCCGCAAACAGCAGGTTACTCTGGAGAGTACAGCACATACTTGTAGCATAAAGAATAGCATCAAATAACGCAAATTAGCAACCACTAGGTAGGTTCAATATCCATACAAAAAGAACAATTCTATACAAGGAAGCTTCGTGCAGTGAAGTCATCTTGAGAAAGGTTGTCGGATACAATGCGAACTCAGAGTCAACAAAGTGATACTTATTATTCCCGATGCCAGGCTAGAGATGAAATTTCAAATACCAGAAGGCTCAAATGTTGTGAACAGAAAACGCTGGTCACTATAATGTCAAAGCGAATTGGTCTCTCTCAACCCTTACAACCCTCGGAAAACACATTAGGCCTTTGGTACTGGTTGTTATTGATTGATAGCATTAACACCAGAAGCCCTTGGCGGCCTGACATTGACACCAGATGATGATACTACTTCATTAGACAAATAAACATCACATTCACAACTAAGAATCAACCAACATTACCTGTTCCATCCCTTCTTCATTTCCGATGTGCTCTCGCATAATATCAGGATTGTCAGTGTCGAAACCCATGTCCCCGAAGCCATCATCGTGAGTGACCAAGTTAAGGGAGCCATAATCCTCTCGCATTGTGATCTCCTCTGCCCGGGACTGATTCAGTGAGAACTGAGCTTCGATGTCCACTTCGCTGCAATGAAAATTAGTTCATAGAATTGTACTGTTTGCAATTAAGACAGCCTCAAAGAGGCAAACTGAGTATTGTGAATTATAAATCGAATTTGCGCAATCATCCCAGATGTAATTTGTTACATGTTTTTCTTGGTAATCAAATGGCATCCTTAGCAATCAATCTAAGTTTGTTTTCAGTAAATGTAAGTAAAACATTAGTTAACAATAAGTTTACCATGTTTTATGTATATTACATCACAGATTATTAACAATCTAAAAATGTATGTATTCACATACTATTCTTTGTCAACGAAAAGAAATGAGAAAATTTAACTCAATTTGCCATGTTGGGATAAAATAAAGACAAATATTATATACATGAAAAATAGCTTACTTTAACTCAGGCATAGCCGTGTCAAAATCATGGAACACCTCTGGTAAAGTGATGGCATTCATTGCGGCCTCCCGGTGCTCCTCGGGCAAATCCACCATGCCAGGCCTAAATGCCATCTGAAATGGGAGGTTGTTTAGTCAACTCTGAACCATAATACTGCAGAAACTAAGGTGGCACTGACATCCTGACCATTCACCAGACATTCTGACTGTCGGATTCACTGTATCTAGTTCCACTAGTTATGAGGAACATTGTAATACTAATTTCATGAAATTGTAAGTAACAATGCTGTTGAAGATGGAGCATACATGCCTAGACGATATATATTCCTTGTTAGAATTCACCACTCACTGAACTTGTGAGCCAGTCTTTATAATAATAATAATAATACAATATGATTTACAAAGAGTTTGGCTGCGAGACCACAGGCCAGTATGTCAGTTGATGATATGTTCTTGGTACCCAGTATTTAGGAAATGTATAGTCATACAAACCTTAATTTTCACGAATGCTTCATTGCAGTCTTGGAGCAAGTATTTGGCCTTCCGGGAGTAGATCCTGACCACCCCAAGCAACAGATGGCCGGAAGTGCGCAAAGCCATCTTCACTTTTGGTTTTAGTATACCGTCAACGGACTTTTCGATATTGGTTTCGAATACATGGGCCTTCGTAAGCTTCTTGTCCCAATGAGCCGCCAGCCAAATCTTGGCCAGCGGGCCCTTCTTGGCCAGCACAAAGTGTGCGTAAAACATTGTGGCAATTCACTTTATCCGGCCCCCAGTAACATCAAACTTATCCTGTGAATGAGTAACTCTCTTTAAACTCTGTGAAACATTCCAAATATGATCAAAAGGGAAACAATAACGCCATGGGGCAGTAATAATATGATAATGTAACGACCACTTTGGCGCCTATTCTGTTCAACTGGATTTAACGGAACTTAGAGATGTATCGTAAAATTTAGACATTTGAGGCACAATTATTAATATTTCGCCTTGAACATAACATAAAATCCACGAAATTTTACCAGATTATATTAACACAAATCACTATTTTCACCTTTCACACAACGTAAACATGACAACAATTACGCTTTCAAGATGGCGGATGGCGGTCGGTGCAATAAGTAGTGTTGCCACAAAGGTATCTTAAAATACCATCACAGAGTAGAAAACATGACTAATAACATTGAGGAACTTATGTAATTCCTCAGAGACTAATAGTAATTTTACTATCATTACTATAAGCCAGTGGTGCTACTAATCCTCCCAAGTATAAGCATATTTTTATTTTTCAAAATTATGAAATGTTAGATAATACCCTACAATGCCCTACGCCCTACATCAGCGGTTCTCAAACTTTTTTGGTCACGGAACCCTTTTGACAAGCAAAATACTTGACAGAACCCTACAATAAAATATACAATATAAAATACAACAAAAAAATGCGTTGTAAACAATCTCGACTTTATGTTTTTGAAGATAGAGCCGAAAGTCGCTTGTTCACAACTATAGCGTCTAATTCAGAGGCGGCTTTTATCAAAGGGACTGCGTGCTCACCAGTATAACGTTGTCAAAACGTTGGACCAGTGACCAGAGAGAGGTGTTTTGTTTTTTTTTCTAAATTCTTGCGGAACCCCTACAGGGGTAGCGCGGAACCCTAGGGTTCCGCGGAACACACTTAGAGTACCGCTGCCCTACATGATGCGATGAGTGTGGAGACTCGTTCATACGGAGCCACAACACGGTAAAATCTTCCCCATAATTATGGGTAACTTCTTGAACTAGCAGGGCCTTCAAATGGCAGTGGCAGACGGAAAAACCGTTGTTTTCGTTCAACAATCGTATGATACCTGTGATATTTTTTAATTGTTTTAGTTTTGGCTTCGGTTTGGTTTTGGTTTTTGCAAATTACCAATATTTGGATGTATCTGTTTAGATATAATAATAATTATATATAGAAATACCGATACTAGTATCAAAGTCAAAGTCAAAGTCAAAGTCAAAGCATTTATTGTAAATAGGCAATTAAATCGCACTTTTACAAGTCAAACAGCTAATTTTCGTTAACAAAGAGAATCATAAAAACATAAAGTATGATACAAATTAAACAGTAATTGATTATGGTTTGATTTTGAAAAAAGGATGTTTCCTTTTCAAGCACTGTACCAAGATTCTGGACAGGAAAAGGAAACTCCGTTGACATCCGTTGTCGTATCGTTCTAGTTTTACAATACCATAATACGGTAATGTTTAAGTTGGTATCAATACCGATACCTACCAATATCCGATGACTCAACCAAATTGTAGAAGTTCAAAAGTAGGTAACCAACGAAATTAGTTGACGTTGATCATCTGCATCACGCCAGTATTTCACGCTGCATATATTACCATGATACAACATTGCAGTGTGTCCGTATCATGCATTGACCATACCGTGCATGGACCAAATGCACCGTGCAATCTGTAACATCTCATCGCTGTCTAGAAAACATCAGTATTTTAAGTCAAAGTATCGAACGATACCATAATAGCTGGCTAAAAACCATGTGAAGCATAACTCAAAAAAATAATATTATTTAATTTTCAATGTCATTGCTTGACAACAATTGTGAATGTCAAAACTGTCAATGTCAATGTTTTCAAAGTGACTTTCACAGCTTCCACTCCACCATTTTGTTTTGTATGCTGCTGTCCAGCGTGACCAAACCTAGTAGTTTCCTACTTTTTTAGTAGTTTTGTAGTAGTTAGGATCTTGTAACAATAGTAGGTAAAATTTCCTTAATTTTTGGTAGATTTAAATAAATGTAGTATTTTACTGTATATTTTTAGTATTTTTTGTGAAGGTGGTAGCAACTCAGTCTTAAATTCAATTCTCATACGGGAATCCTCCAATAATGCATGTATCTGTGTGTCATAATCTCTTTCTGAAAACGTACCAAGACCAAACAATCAAAGCCGGGCCTCGTTAACCTCGTTTATAAAAATGTGTGACAAAAATTATATTGAAATTATTATTGATAGAAGCAAAAAATGTTTTTTATACTTTATTTACCACGATCGTGACGATGTGGTCCAAGGTGGTTAGTCTAGAAAGGGACTGACTCTCAAGGATCGCTGCTCGAATACACCTATATAGGTTAGGGATTTGGCAGCAGATGTTTCTACTTGAAGGTGGTAGGTAGCTAGCAAGGTGGGTACTTTAGTATGTACCTACTCTTCCTGCCAATAAGGTTTTTAAAGATGTTTTCCATTGGAAGCTCAAGCTCAGTTTATGAAGTAAGCTGGATTAGAACTCACGTCTAGTGGCGTGTGATCCAAAAACAGAACTAACTGAACTATAAACACTAGAAAATATGTAAATATCGCAATATGTCATCATGTTAAAATGTAAATGATGATTCAGACTAGGTAGGTACTTTAGGATTGGTAGGTACTTACTACATATGTAAATTAAAAATGTCCCTACATGTGATTGTAACAAAATTTTTGATGTTTAATTCATTAATAGCGCAGTTAATTTTCCGTAGTTTTTTAATAGATTCCAGCATATTGCTAGTAGAATTTGGTAAGTTCAACCTGTGTTACAGTAGTTTTGTCATTCCAAAGTTGGTCACACTGCAGGCAGTGCTGTCATTTTCTCTTCAGATCTCGTCAGATCAACTCAGTTCTCTTTTCCGGTTTACCTGTGGGACACGCGAGACGTACGTTGATTTTAATCCTAAAAATATGCAGATATCGTCCAAAACTATAGCGATCAGCTATTGAAATAAGTGAAAGTTATACGTGAAGTTGTGTTTCTGTTGTGTATTTCATAATTTGATTCTCTATTTCAGTGATCAAACATGTTTAAAATGCGTGCAAACACGCTCTTTTTGTGGCCAGACCGATGATGTGACTTCTGATCAATGCATTGATTTTGTTGCTAGGTCTGCCACAGGGCTTCCAAGATGGGCGCGTACAGATATATACAAGAGTTGTATAGGAAAAAGTTGAGCGATGTTATGCGTTTTCTCTTGCGTGTGAGAGTATGGCAGTACCGCCAGCTCACCCGCATGCACCGTGCTCCTAGGCCCACCAGGCCCGACAAGGCGAGGAGACTGGGATACCGCGCCAAGCAGGGTAAGTTTAGGTTAGGTTCTCCACATGTGGTAATTTCTTTGAGCTGATAGATATATAGACCGCCAAAATGTTACTAGGTACTAGCTTGATTCAAGTATAAATGCTGTTGCGTATACGTATATACCTACTTATACTAATAGTGCAATCAACCCTCTGCAATTTGACGTGCGATAGTTACCTGTCCTTATAGTTTGTATGTTTATATCTGTTCTTGTTATAGGTTACGTTATCTTCAGAATCCGCGTACGCCGCGGTGGCCGTAAGCGCCCCGTTGCCAAGGGTGCCACCTATGGCAAACCCAAAAGTCATGGTGTCAACCAGTTGAAGCCCACCCGCAACTTGCAATCCATTGCTGAGGTGAGACTTTGTTAAGGTTTCAAAAGGATTGTGACTGATGTTGTTTTAATATTCCAGTTTCTTCTTAGTATGTACCCTAGGCATTGAAATGCGTGTCCAATGAAAATAAATAATTGAATCCTTGAAATTAGCTAACATGAAACTTATATCATAGGAGCGTGTTGGTCGCCGCTGTGGAGGTCTCAGAGTGCTGAACTCATACTGGGTGGCGCAGGACTCTTCATACAAATACTTCGAGGTCATCTTAATTGATCCTTCACACAAGGTAAGCTTGGCCTATAATTCCTATCACTTTGGAATGTTAAGTTATTTTGAACTATTCATATGATGAACTCTTATATGTCATGCACCAATCTGAAAGGTTTTGCTGAATACTCACCTACCAAATAATCTGATTACACCACAATTTGTTATTAGCACTGTTAGCTGTACATTTTTTTCTACACTAAATAATCTGTGCAGGCCATCCGTCGGGATCCCAAGATCAACTGGATAGTGAACGCTGTGCACAAGCACCGTGAGATGCGCGGTCTGACATCCGCTGGTCGCAGCTCGCGCGGTCTCGGCAAGGGTCACCGCTACTCTCAGACCACAGGAGGCTCTCGTCGTGCTGCCTGGATTCGCAAGAACACTCTGCAGCTCCGTCGCAAGCGATGAAGACCTTCGTGTCATTGACTTTCTTTTTGTTTGTTCATTCTCAAATGGAAAGCCAGTGGATAATATAATAATATTCTACAAACTCATTGCATATTTTCATTGAATACTATTAATAAACAATTATGAAGGAAGATATTGACTGTGAGTATATTATGTCCCAGTGTAGTTTTCCTTTCAGAATGTCCAGTTTTTTAATTGACTTTTTCTATACAGGTTCTGATGCATGTGCGGGCTCCATCATGCTTCCTTTCGACTAGGTTGGTATTTATTTTTTAATTTACTCCTTCCAAACTTAACTTGTATTTGTACAGATATACAGCCACTAGTTTTATTTAATAACAAAACAAATATTGGACTAGATTACGAGTAGCACTTTGATAATTGAATATTTAATTATGATGATATAATGCTTTATGAATATGCGCAAACCATGTTTACCACGCATTTAAAACTTCCTTGGATGGCTGACCTTTGATATTTTAAAAGGCAATGTAATCTGTTGTTATTTTTATTAATAAATTGTCATTTTTCCCATTACAGGTGATACCAGGATGCATATTTCCAAGCAGAATTTGGTTGAGGTAACTATCACTCTTCTAATTATGGTCACTACATTCCTAATATTCCAAATTCGGTTTTCTAACTTGTTAAATGTTGTCATTAATAAGGCTACGATTTTGGAAAGAGTAAATATTCTTGCCTAGGTGAGGTTCTTGATTACTACCAACACGGTCAATGGACCTCAATCCGGCAAGATACAAAATAATAAAATTATTGTTGTAAAATGATAGGATTATTTAATGCATAAATCCCCAATCTGTCATGTTAGACTTTGTCCCTTGAAACGACTATTTTTATCATACTCTAATTTTATCTTTCTTCTTTCAGATGCACGCAAAAGAGCGGGAAACCGGTGAATGGACCAAGAAACTTACATTTGTCTTATTTATCCTTCGTTACATTTTTAACATAGTGAATAAAATAAACTTAAACTGCGTTTATTGAATTTTTGTTTGCATTTTCTGTCTTGCTGGATTTTGATGGTCATGAAGTGTAGGTACTAGGGTATAGTAAGTAGGTCGCACGCAAGGAGATATGTATAAAATACTCCTGGCCTTATCTGGTATGTTAGGTCCAAAACATGTAGTCTTAGGCCCGGCGCACATTATCGGCATCGCCAAGGAAAAAGATTTTTAGGTGGCAAATAGCAATATGCATAACGTAATGGCAATAAAGTAGAAATTGCCGTGTATATTATGGTCTTAATAAAAAAAAAAACCTTTCCTTGGAAAAAGGATCCTATTCCTTGCCGATGCCGATAATGTGATGTCCGTAAGGATTGAGGAGCCACTTTTGAAAAATTAACAATTTCTAAATGGAATATCACGCAGTTTAAATGTAGGTGTGTCAATAAAATTTGTACCCTAAAGCAGATTTTAGTAGATTTTATGCATAAAAAGTTCTGTTACTGTAAAGGTGGCACCTCAATTCAGCAAATCAGGATTGAGGTGCCATTTTTCAAGTGAATAGAACTGGTTAAGTTATGGATGAATATTTCTGAAAACGCAATATCTTTACGGACGTGCTGTATATTGGTTGCCACCAAACTCTGGGGCTTGAACAGCTTCAATTTAAAAAGATATATAACATTCAAAGTGGCGCCAAAATCTATAAAAAATCGATTTTAATTTTTTTTATTTTTCATTGATATAACTAGTCAATTTACAAAATAAACTTAATAGAAAAAATGTAGATAGTTGGCTGAAATTGTAGCCAGAGAATGAAGTAATAAAACCAAGTGGTTTTTTTGCTGCTACTAATTTTATGTGGCTCCTCAATCCTTACGGTCTGGAAATAATATTTCGCTATAACTACGTGACAACAAAACGAAATCGAACGATGAATATCCCAAAAAATTGTAGATATGCGTACCTTAATATTCATATATAATTTAATCACGCTACGTATCCTATATTGGACAAAACACACAATTTTTTACTTTCTCATACAAATTTTCTTAAGCGGTGACCATAATTTAAGTATGTAACCAGGGATATGGAATCCAAGAACTACTTACGCTTTTTTGTGTTGGACCCGCACTGTTAGTGCAGTCAGCCAGTGTAAACAGCTCGTTTAATAATATAATATCTGGATGACCGAGCTTTGCTCGGTACCTACTTTTTTTTTATAAATTGTGTTTTTAGGAAATTCTATTTATGTACGAATTACTAATAAAATGATGAAATATGAATAATATTTTTCGATCTTACCGATAGAATAATAAAAAAATATGAACTGGTTATTTAAAGAAAAAATCATAAAAAAAACACGGAAAAAAACAAATGATTCCTAGCTAGATCGATTTATCGTCCCCGAAACCCCCTATATACTGAATTTCATGAAAATCGTTGGAGCCGATTCCGAGATTCCAATTATATATAATATATATATATATATATTATACAAGAATTGCTCATTTAAAGATATAAGATAGGGAGGTATACATAAGTAGTTTCAATTAGGTAGGTAATACCTAATCTAAATTTACACTATAACCCAACATGAAACTTGGGTGAAAACATGAATGTACCTTCCTACTGATTAGTTTTTTGGTGTATTATATTATTACCTATGCCTACACCCGAGCGTGTGTAATTTAATATTATTATATTTAATGTTAATATTATATACCTACCTATCAGCAAATATAGCACTTGTACAAACCATTAGCCTGGGTTACACAAGAGGAGAAGGTAAGTAGGTAAGTACCTACTTATCTGGAACGCTAACGGCAAAACATGGTGTCATAGTATGCAATTCTCTCCTGTGGTTGTTAGGGTTATACGTACCTACAGCTTGGTACATACAGCTTGGTAAAATATAGTAGAAAATTAAATTAATAGCAGTGCCACTATCGCATGTGTAATGTGTATTGATGAACTGGTAGCCCTCATGGCATAACGGATCAATTTTGATACTTTATAGTAATTAATTTAATTTTAAATGAATGAAGCACCATAAGTACCTATGTAACGACATCACATTTAACATACATGCACAATTGCACACATCATATTATTACGCCTCTTTCCCGAAGGTGTAGCTACTTTTATTATTTTTTTTTATTTTCATATTATAAAAACAGAAAATAAAAAAATTACATTTTTTGTATCTATATTGTTCCACTGCTGGGCAAAGGTCTCCCCTATTTCCCTCCACACATTCCAAAAAATATTAAACTACTCTCACTCTCTAGGGCCTAACAACCACGTTTAGGTCCGCTAAGCTGAGCAAATAATAATAATATGACACAGTTTTTGAGCATGAGATGTGAAAACTCATGTACTTTTTTTTACGCACATTTACGCACGTAAAATAAATTTGTAAATCTATTTATTATAGGTACTCGTATAAAAACCAAAACTGACTGACTGACTGATCGACTAACGCACAGCTGAAACCACTGGGCCTAGAACCATGAAATTTTTCACAAATATTTTGTATGTGTCGTAGGCGTGCAATAAGAAAGGATTTTTGAAAATTCAAACCCTAAGGGGGTGACCGATTATATAATTATTGCATCACTAGCTGCGCCCCGCGGTTTCACGCGCGTTAGGATAATATACGATATATCTTTATGAATTGTAGTCCATGTGTTATTCTGGTATTATGTAAGCTATATTATTGTGAAGTTTCATCAAAATCCATTCAGTAGTTTTTGCGTGAAAGAGTAACAAACATTCATCCATAATTACAAACTTTCGCGTTTATAATATTAGTAGGATAAAATACACTTCATATAGAAATGATGCGAATTTTTGTCATTAAGATATTTTTTTACCGACACATGGGCTATTTGCACTGAATAAACACACTTTCAATTATATATCCTTTATCACCATAATATTATTATCTAATACTAAAGTCTGAAGGTGTGCACAATGCACAATGCACAAACCAGATATAAATCACAGATTCCTAGATCAGGGTAAGTATAATCATTTTACAATAAAGATTTGTTCATAAAACGAAAGCGCGACAACATAACGCTATGCAAAGATATTTTTCACTATTTTTTAGTTGTAACCGGTTTGATTATTATACTGTACAGTATTAAAACTAAAAAAATATCACATAAAATTAATAAACCACGAACCATAAATATCTATGCATCCGAAAATACTAATAACCCAAAAAACAAATCTAGATGTGATATGGGTAGGTGTGAAATTGCGTTGTCACGTTGTCTACTGGTGGAATGCTAACCTACCCACGTTTGTGTACTTATTGCTAAGTCAAATGAACATCTTTTAATTACATCACTTAGAAGATTATTTTAAAATAAATTATATAGATGGCTGATTATGTCACACGTGCTACGTATTATACGATACTCGCTGTACGACGGCTGGTGACGTTGGGTTGTATTATATGCACTAAAATAGCAATCTGACTCCAAACGATGTTTATTAGACGTAGGTATTAGAAGTTAGGGAATTTACCATTACACGCACCTTGTTGTCTAGTTGGGTTAGTGTCATAATCTAGTGAAGGGAAGAAAAAACATGGCGCACGTCATTTCCCCTCTTCGGACGGTGACAGCTGTGACAGCTGTCACATTGACAGATGTTTTCTTTTATATTAGATAGGCGGGCGCCGGAACATCTTCCGGGGCCTTGGAAGCCTCTTCCAAATCGATGTCAGCCGGGCCAAGCAGCGGACAAAGGTACTTAACGCCTCTTCGGTAGGTTCCTGCCGTCGTTTTGACCTCTGCTACCCGGACGATTCCATCCTGCCCGGGGTATAAGGCAGTGATGCGGCCGAGCCGCCAATGCATGGGTGGGGAGTTCTCCGTCAATAGCACCAACTCGCCAACTTTCAGCATCCGGCTGGGGGTCCGCCACTTGTGTCTCTGTTGCAGTTCTGCTATGTACTCGCGTTGCCACCGGCTCCAGAAATGTTGACGTAGCACCTCAAGTTTTTGGAATCGATCCAGGCGTGACTCCTTCACGTCTTGCAAATTTGGAGTTGGCAGTGCAGTCAGTGCTCTCCCAACTATGAAGTGCCCCGGGGTTAATGGAGCAAGATCGGTGGGGGAGGAGGATAAGGGGCAAAGGGGCCTACTATTTAAAATAGCCTCAATCTGGCTAAATAATGTCGCTAGCTCCTCGAATGTCAGATGAGAGTTGCCCAAGATACGTTTTAGAAAATGCTTCGCCGACTTCACAGCTGATTCCCACAATCCCCCGAAGTGTGGAGCATATGCCGGCTGAAATTGAAACTCAATTCCCTCCTCTGAAGAGAAACTTGTGATGTCATCAGTGCGGGACGTTAAGAATTCAGAAATTTCCCTTGAAGCGGCTACAAAATTTCGCCCATTATCGCACACAATTTTAGAAGGGCGCCCTCTGCGAGAAATAAACCGACGGAGCGCTAATATGAATGCGTCCTTAGAGAGTTCACTTACGGCCTCCAGGTGAACGCATTTGTAACGAAAACAAATAAATATGCACAGATAACACTTACTGATTTTGCACCCTCTACCCTTTCGATCGGTGATTAGAAACGGTCCAGCAAAGTCTACTCCAGCAGTTTCAAATGGGAAGCCAGGATTCACACGCTCTTTGGGTAACATACCCATTATTGGAGTTAGAGTGCGCCCGCTGGCGCGTCTACACACAACACATTGTCTTGCAGTGGTCCGAGCTAGATCTCTACCCCCTAGTGGCCAAACAGTCTCTCTGATAGAAGACAAGAGAAGCTGTGGGCCAGCATGCAGAAGACGTAAATGCTCTTGCTGGAACAACAATTTAGTCAAATTATGTTTTGCATGTACAAGCATTGGATGACGCTTTTCATAATCATAGTTGGAATTTTCCAAACGTCCTCCAACCCTTATTACATTTTCATGTACAAAAGGATTCAACGACAGAATATTGCTTGTAGACCTGAGCGATTTATTTGCTTGAAGGATTGCAACTTCCTTTGGAAAGGATTCGCGTTGAGCTAGCTGAATCAACCGTTGGAGAGCACATCGAAGTTCTTCAGGCTGTAACGATATCTCAATGTGTTTGTCCTTTGGATTTTTACAATTTTTTATAAACCGCAGTACATACGCGAATGAGCGCTGTAAGAAGCTTAATTTTGAATATCTATTGAAGTCAATTAATGTGTGGTTCGTATTTTGGTCATTTGTAATGGTGACATTTACCTTTACTTCAGGCAGATTTAATTGTATTCCGGTCCTCTCAGGCCTCGCTGGAGGCCATGTATTATTTGGCTCTCTTATAAATTGAGGTCCATTCCACCATAACTCACATTTTTCAATTTTGGTTGCATCCAAGCCACGAGTTGCTAAGTCGGCTGGATTCTGATCGGTTGGAACGTGACGCCACTCAGAATGATTGGTCAATTCTACCACCGCCCCTACTCTGTTCGCTACATAAGTTTTTAATTTATTGTATCCCATACCTAGCCAGGACAGAGCAATGGATGAGTCTGTGAAATATACTTTGCGTGCTATGACACATCGCAGAGCGCGAGACACGGCGTCCGCTAGCTGAGCTCCTAATAAACACGCACACAGCTCTAGCCGGGGAATGGTAGTCGGCTTCACGGGTGCTACCCTCGCCTTTGCGCATAGGAGACGTACTGTTACTTCACCCTGTATGTTGGTAGATTTAATATAGATGCATGTCGCATAACTACTTTGAGAAGCATCACAAAAACAAAGAAGTTCAGTATGTACCGGAGACTCACACATAACATGTCTAGGTATGCGTAATGTATGCAGGTGTTTTATATTTTCTACAAATGCTTGCCATGACTGACTAATTTTATTTGACACTGGTTCGTCCCAATCAACCTTTTGTAGCCATAGCCTTTGAATAAGAATTTTCGGTATTATCGTTAGTAAACTTAAAAGTCCTAACGGGTCAAACACCTTACAGGAGTCTGATAATATAGATCGTTTCGTAGGAAGCTCGGTCCTAGTTTGATAGTTCGTTGGAAAATGAATAAAATCATTATTAGGATCCCACCCTATACCCAAAGTGTGAGATGATGAACTAATGTGTAAATTGCATTGGGTGGTTTGTGGTTCAACCAAAATACCTGGCAAGTTAGAACGATACTTGCGCAAATTAAAACATCCTGCTTGCAGGGCTATCTCTACTTTGTGCTTTATGTATTTTAAATCATCACCATTGTCACTTCCAGTCAAAAGATCATCGACCAAGAAGTCGTTCTGAATAATTTCCTTTATTCTAACGTCTGTGCATTCTTCACCTAACTGCCACAGACAGCGGGTGCTCAAAAAACTGGAACTAGCATAGCCATATGTTACGGTATTTAACCGATATACGGTCAAGGGATCTGTGACATGGTCACGCCATAGTATCAATTGTAAATCCCGATGACACTCCTGCATTTCTATTTGCCTGTACATTTTCTCTACATCGCCTGACAACACATAAGTATATTGACGAAATCTCAACAAGATATTAAACAAGCTGTCTTGAATATGTGGCCCTACCATTTGTAAGTCATTTATTGAATAATTGGATGTTGTTGGAGCACTTCCATTGAATACCACCCTGCATTTGGTGGATTCACTTTTTGAATTCCACACTGGGTGGTGCGGTATAAAATAGGAAATATCTGAGATGGATACAGCTTTAGATAAGTGGCCTAAACTATGATACTCATGTATGAACTCACTGTATAAATTTTTGACTTCAGGATTTTTATCAAATCGCCTCTCTTGAGATAAAAATTGCATTTTTGCGCGCTTGTAGGAATCACCCAAGCAGTCAGCCTCAGTGTGCAAAGGCAATTGTACACAGAACCTACCTTCATCATTTCTATAGGTATTTGCAGCAAAGTGCGCCTCACATAGAGTTTCTTCATCGGTTCGTTGTTCTTCAGGCGTAGGGATTTGTTCAATTTCCCAGAATTTTGTGAGATTATTGTTTAAATTTTCATTTGAAATTTTAGTGTCACTTTCGAATTCAATTGCTAAATGATTACATCTTATTGATTTGTTGGTTGACGCATCATTTGTGAAAATTGGGCCTGCCAAAATCCACCCTAGCTTCGTCTTGCGCATAGCAGGTTGATTTGGCCCGAGCTGAATTTGTTCAGATTCAATAATGTACCAAAACATATCTGCACCTATCAGCATGTCAACAGGTGCAGAGTGATTGAATAGTGAATCTGCCAATTTTATATTGGAAGGTAATTTTATTTGTGAAATATCTATTGTTTTGTTTGGTAAGTTACCTGAGATCTGTGGCAATACGAGACATGACACTTCTGATTGGAACGAGCTGGTCTTGGATTTAAGTTGGACAACACAACGCTGTGCTACATTAGACGAGTGCATGTTGCCTACCCCTACAATATCGACCTGGATTGGCTGAGGAGTCAGTTGTAATTTATTTTTCAAGTTTTCAGTGATTAGAGAAGACTGACTCCCGCTATCAAGCAAAGCTCGAACAGTTACATGATTGTTTGTATGTGGATTGTATAGTTCAACTTGTGCAGTTGACAAAAGTACATTATTACTGGATGTGACTGATAGGCTTACTATGTCATTGTTTGATGTCTGATGGCTGTCCAGCTCAGAATTGGTACTTGTACACACATTGGATATATTCACAGCCTGAGAAGAGTCCCTATGCAACAAGGTATTGTGCCTGCTTTTACATTTAGAACAAGGTCCCAACCTGCATTGATGGGAGGAGTGTCCCTTACGCAAGCAATTCAAGCATAACCTCAGCCGCATGACCTCCGAAGTTCTCTCCTCCACTGGTTTCGCCAAGAAGGAAGCACAGTCATATAGGCGATGGCTGCCCTGGCAGAGAACACACATCGGAGCAGAAGAGGTGCCAGCCGCTGAAACGACAAATGTTTTTGATTGTAATTTCTCAGGTCTGCGAAATGAAGATGAAGAAGGCTCAATCCTTTGAGTTCCCTGTCTCTCAAGTTTGTTACAACGAACAGATTCTAAGATGTCTGCTCTGGAATTGAGAAACTGAAAGAAATCCTTTAGAGATGGACTATTCTTGAAAGTATTTTTATGCTCTTCCCATTTGAAACTAGTGGTGCTGTCGAGTTTGGCGGAGACTAGGTGTACAACCAATGTGTCCCAGTACTCTGTTGGTTCACCTAAAGTGGTGAGAGCTCTCAAATTTTTTGAAACATGATCGATCAGAAACCGTATGTCCCTACCCGAGTCACGGGGTACAGGTTGAATATTCAGCAGAGAGTTCAAATGATTGTTAACTAATTGCTTTTCGTTGTTGTATCTCTCGCAGAGAAGGTGCCATGCCTCTTTATAATTTTCAGCGCTTACCTCCAAATTACTTATTACACGAGAAGCCTCCCCTTCGAGGTAAGAATTCAGATAGTGGAACTTATGGATGGGCTCAATTTTGTCATTGTTGTGGACAAGAGAGATAAAGGTATCTCTAAACTCCAGCCACTTGAAGTAGGATCCAGTAAATTGTGGGATTTTAATTATTGGCAGTTTAAAACTTGGTTTTTGGTTACAATTGAGACTGCAACTGGATGGTGGTGCATCAACAGCAGCCTGTGGAGGCTGATGCTTTTGCAAGAACATTTGAGTTTCTGCACTGAGGGAAGTAAAGTTAACCTCAAATTCCTCCCGGATATCCAACTCACGGTCCATGGCAGAATTATTTAAGATTTCTATTTGAGATTGTATATCTTCAAATTTAAAAGATAACTCGCGAAATGCTTCATGTCTCTGTGTCAACGCACACAATTCAGTTGCAGTTATAGACTCAGATTGAATTAAATTATTTAAATAATTTTTGTATTTTGTGATACGACCCTTGATTGAACTTCTTTTTGTATTTAGATCCTTCAAATTATTCACATTCATGGTTGGAACATTTAAATTAACCATTTCCAAAGGAGACTTCGGAGTGGTTTCCCGAGTCTGAGACATCACAAGCACTAATAGAAGAACTGAATTTCAAAAGGATATGATATGAAGATGATCTGCGGTTTATGCTCCACTAGTAGTACCCCGAAGACAGCAGGCAACCAGCTGCATCACTCGAGCGAGAAGAAGCCAGTGGGTGATGTGATACGCTCACTTGCTTTGTCCAAAACTGGAATGTGGAGATTAAACAAATGTTTATAAGAGAAGTAACGAATTGATGTACCTTGTGGCACATGGAATATAGTGGGGACAATAAAATTTTGTGGGGAAAAGCACAATGTTTGTTTGACTGAATATTTGAACGAAAAAGGAGAACTATGATGGAAATATGATAGGATGGGGCACTTCCCTGCTGTAGCTTAGCTGCGGCGCTGCTCTGAGGTTTGCTGGCTGACCGGCTGGCTTGATCAGTGGGTGAATTGGTTTGCCCTCCACGACAAATATGATCCTTATGTATCGCGTGCAGATTCGACCAATCGCAAATTCCGGTTGTTTATTTGTCGTTCTTGGTAATTTTAGCGGCAACACGTTGCGATATTTTCCCTTTGTTGTTGGTAGCGAGCACTTGTTTGCTGTTATACTTTCTACACGGGAGATCGTCTTGTTGGATTCGCAAAATGGCGTGCCGGCCGGCTTCTTAGATGTTCGCGTTTTTCTGGATTTATATCACGTCGGGGTCACCATGTACGACGGCTGGTGACGTTGGGTTGTATTATATGCACTAAAATAGCAATCTGACTCCAAACGATGTTTATTAGACGTAGGTATTAGAAGTTAGGGAATTTACCATTACACGCACCTTGTTGTCTAGTTGGGTTAGTGTCATAATCTAGTGAAGGGAAGAAAAAACATGGCGCACGTCATTTCCCCTCTTCGGACGGTGACAGCTGTGACAGCTGTCACATTGACAGATGTTTTCTTTTATATTAGATAGGCGGGCGCCGGAACACTCGCGGTGTAAGTAAGTATATTAAATGCACGCCAGAAGTTAAGTCACGCCGTGTAGTTGTATTCTACTTAGACCGCTCGTATCGTAATGTGCCTACTACCTACCCACTTTTATTTATGTTATTTTATATCATATAGGTATGTCATAATATATTAATATGATGTGACGTTGTTATTGATTATACCTAATTGAAGTAAAACTTCTTTAAGCGCGACTAGGGAGTAACTCAGATTTTTTCTGACGGAAGTAACGCTTACTATAGTCTGTGTAGTTTGCTATTTAAAAAAGGTTACATTGACGTGTCAATGTAGTGTCAATGTAACCTTTTTAAATAGCAAACTACACAGACTATAGTAAGCGTTACTTCGGTCAACGCCAAAAAAGTTTTACTTCAATCGCGCGTAAAGGTTACACGCACACACTTTTTTTTTAAGTGTCCTATTTTTTTCTTGATTATTATGGTCACCGCAGTGAAATTTGTATGAGAAAGTAAAAAATTGTGTGTTTTGTCCAATATAGGATACGTAGCGTGATTAAATTATATATGAATATTAAGGTACGCATATCTACAATTTTTTGGGATATTCATCGTTCGATTTCGTTTTGTTGTCACGTAGTTATAGCGAAATATTATTTCCAGACCGTAAGGATTGAGGAGCCACATAAAATTAGTCGCAGCAAAAAAACCACTTGGTTTTATTACTTCATTCTCTGGCTACAATTTCAGCCAACTATCTACATTTTTTCCATTAAGTTTATTTTGTAAATTGACTAGTTATATCAATGAAAAATAAAAAAATTAAAATCGATTTTTTATAGATTTTGGCGCCACTTTGAATGTTATATATCTTTTTAAATTGAAGCCGTTCAAGCCCCAGAGTTTGGTGGCAACCAATATACAGCACGTCCGTAAAGATATTGCGTTTTCAGAAATATTCATCCATAACTTAACCAGTTCTATTCACTTGAAAAATGGCACCTCAATCCTGATTTGCTGAATTGAGGTGCCACCTTTACAGTAACAGAACTTTTTATGCATAAAATCTACTAAAATCTGCTTTAGGGTACAAATTTTATTGACACACCTACATTTAAACTGCGTGATATTCCATTTAGAAATTGTTAATTTTTCAAAAGTGGCTCCTCAATCCTTACGGACATATAATGTGCCTTACTGAACGACAGAGGGTTCATTAGCGTTGTAGGAAAATGTAGTTTTCTAAAAATGGGTCTTCCAAATCCAATGTAGGCGGGAATATGAACGTGATCGTAGTTATTTATAGTCCTATGTGAATATGTCGTCCAGTATGACTTATACGCTATGGTGAGGTGAGCCCTCTTCGAGTGAGGTATAATGGACGCTAACTACGATTACATAATTATTATTATGATGGATACCTACTCTTTATTGAAACGCCACAGAACATGGTGTCGTCTCCACCAACACCCAACAGGAATGGAAATTATTAGTGCAGTATACTAGTACAGTACCTAGGTACCAATTATACAGGTAACAGCTGGCAATAAACCGAGAATTTAGATCGAGATTTCTCGCTTTCTGTGCTATGCTATCCTAACAAACAATATAAACTTATTCCTTTTGCCCCACCAGTGAAGATAAAAATAACAGGATCCT
The DNA here is from genome assembly GCA_905147375.1 of Hylaea fasciaria. NCBI lineage: Eukaryota > Metazoa > Arthropoda > Insecta > Lepidoptera > Geometridae > Hylaea > Hylaea fasciaria. The sequence continues at coordinate 9,075,186 of LR990200.1, forward strand.
ATGATGGCATCCATAATAATTTTGGAAAGAAGAAAAATGAAAGATCCGTTTTTTTAAGATTAAAACTGCATTTTATTAATTCTATGACCTTATAAGTAAATAACAATAGAAATGGGTAGGTACACTAATTTTAATGTTTTTAATTGCAAAACAAAAGTGAAGAAACTATAATTACTACTATACATACAATGTCCTTACTTAGATACGTAAAGTTTAGAAAAAATCAATGAGAAGTGTGAAACATGTTACGTGCTTACATCTAAATAATTTAATTATAAAACATACAAATCTAAGTAATTATTTACAGTTTGAGACCAGTGACTAATTAAGCATGAATTTTAAAACAATTTTATGATAAATACCAGATCAATAAAACATAACGATTTGATATAAAAATCAAAACTGTATATATCTACTGCTTCCGTTGTACCTAAGCCTAGGCATTTTCATATAAATTGACAATAATTTATATAATTCTTATTTTAGTGAAAACGGAGGTGTAGGCCTACAAGCAGAGCACTGGCCAAATAGACAACAAAATGGCAAATATATTTATTAATCTCCACATAGACTGAAATAATAATGCCTGTTAGACATAAAAATAAAAATCTGAAGTGCTTCTAATGTTTTCATTCATAGAACACATAATTCAGTTTAGCGGCGGAGTACTTATTCTCAAACTAGGAAACATTTCCCAGGTAACACGTCCTGAGATGGTGCTGGCTGAACATATTTTATCTATCCCTAGTGAATAACATACCTACCTACTCGCTAAGAAATCAATATTAATAAATATTTCGGACCAAAACGAACGAAAATGTTACTTTTAATTCGTGATTAGATAAGTACAAGCTTTAGTAAAGTAGATTTCGTATGGCTATACTTAGACAAATAATCTAGGTTCATTTATTATACATTCATTATGTACTTTTGTGCAATATAAAATGAGTTACAAAAAATCGGTTACTTTTAAAGCGGTACATTAATATATATATTTTAATCTGCTATTTATAACAAGCTAGCTAACACCAATCTTAGTTTTTGAGAAGTTACCTAGTAATAACTTTTACTCGAGCATTAACTCAATGAAATAGTAAATTAGGTTAATGGTGAATAGGTACATAAAAATTAGTTTTAAAAGTAATCTATGGTAGTGTTTGTTAAATTAAAAAGGTTTCTAAAGCTAACATCGACTATATAAGCCGAAAAGGATCGTCCCCACAGACGCAGTAAGGCCGCGAGGCGCAGCCACAATCTAAAATTGTATATAGAACAAGAATAAAAATTGTTTATTCTCAGAATATTCATTACAAAAAACAAATAACAAGCGAATTTGATGTTACAACTACAGCATATTTCTCTATTTCCACAACATGATGCACAAACTACTGAAATAAAATAAAATTTAGCGCGCGTATTCGCGCGAACGCAAACGGCTCTATCGGCATAGATGCGCTGCGCACGCGTTTGCGCGCATACGCACGCATGCACGAGCTTGACACACTGACACATTTTCCATGCAACGGCAATAAAGAATAATTTATTCAAGTCTTACCAAGGAAACTAAGCCTTGATTTATTTGCTTTTATAAAGCAACAATATTTAGTATAAGTCACAGGCCAATTGCTATCATCAATGGATTTATCGTTGTTTATATATTTTACAGTTGAAATATAATCATATTAGCATGTTGAAAATCAATCAAAACAAGACTAGAGATACAAAAACAGAAGAGGCATTGGAAAGGTGTATATTATAGTTTTATAATAAGGCGTGACAGTGATACTACCATCGCGGTTGGTAGATCATTTTAGTATTGATTGATACCAGTGACTGATTTGGTTATTTAAAACCAGCACTTCAAGAATTAAAAATAATGATGAATTAAGCCCCACTCTTTCAAGGTTTACTTTCGTTGGCCCAGACTAAGCACTACAACTATTTAAATTTCGTGATAATAAGTGATAGGTTTAAACTAATTTAGAGGCTGAAAATGTTGAAATGAAATTTTCACGTACATTTTTTGGACTTAAACTTGACGTCAGACTGCTAACTAACCGCTTATAAAAGACATTCGAGATTCGGTTTAACTAGAACAAGCCGACAAACAAAATCTACCTTGATTCATTATTTACATGTACAACGAAACAATCTAATTTGCTATTTGTTTTATCGAAAATCAACTTTGTGTTATCAGTTTTTTTCCGAAGCGTAGGTAGGACGTTGTACGTCTTGCACTCTGGAGTTGGCGAGTTGCACCTTATCGTGACGGCGGCATACCGTTTGTTAACACGGTAGGGATCGGTTGTTGTAATAGCATCACGATCTGTCCGTTCGAGCTTACAAGATAAAGACACTTATGAGGGTCAGTTGTATAACTATGTATCTCTATACTATACGTTATAATCTGCACAGTTTCACACCTTTTTTTTTGTCCCCCGACAGTTTCACTTATAATACAACACTGGTCTGTACGGACCATGTAACAATTTAAATGGGTTTCTATTGTTTGTCATTGATTACTCAAAAGATTAAAACAGGTCCGGACTGACGCGGCGTCAGATAATGACGCAGAAGTTGCAAAAGTTGTTTTGCCACTGATATACTAGTACTTATCATGGACATGAATGAGACTTTCTAAGTGCAAGAATACGAATGTTTATAAAAAATAAAAGAAACAAAGTACAGTGACGGACGCTAAAGGTTCGCTTCAACTGCTTCAGTGGCATAGTCAGTGGGGTCGAGTCTAAGAGCCAATTGTTTGATCCCTAATTAGTTATACGAACTAGTAATTTAAATGTGTGGACCAAATTTGACTATCTTCTGTTTTTATCGATACATTTTGACTATTCGCTTACGGATAAAACAATCGGTCTTGTGAATGAAACTAATGATAACTGTGTGTGATCTTGAAGTGAGGAATGGTGCCGCCAACATTGAACTGTAGACATTATTTACATTTTAGCATAAATAAAAAAATACGTTATATAGACGTACCTAGTTAACTATTTTCTTGTCACTCACAATCTGGAAAATAATGGTGTTGGAATGGAATCCACACTGAGGTTACAAAAGTTAAATATTACTGTTATGTATCCCACAACATTTTACAACACAACAACAATCAACTGTTTCCATGTTAATAACAAGAAAAAAGAGAATATCATTTAACGAAAACATTGTTACATAACATCAAGCCTTCGCTTTGTTATAAATTGTTACAAACGTTATTGAAAATGTTTCTTCACTGTGGGAGCGAATATCATATCTGACTAATATAACATCGCTAAATGTCTTTTCAACGTATGATCAAGACTGTTATGTTTAATAAAGTTATGTAACATAATTATCATGACCTCTGTGTGGGACCACCCTAAACCGCGTTTTTTTTAAATATCACCTTGTAAGCTGTATATTACTTATTTTTTATGAATTCCATAGAAACCAAAATGTTTAGAAACACGATTTAATTAAATACACTTTGGCTTGCTTACAATAACAGTCGAAGGAAGTCTGTTATATACAATACAAGGATTACCACGTAGCGCTGATAACGTAATTTGTTATAGTAGCTGTGCTTTGCGGTTTCGCCCGCGTTGACTATAATCCCGATGGAAACGATAAATGCGGGCGAACACGCGAGACGCGGCATGTTGTAAAATAAAAGTAGCCATGTTACTTCTTCTAACATCAGCTGTCTGTCAGTGAAAGCCTCGCAAAATCGGTCCAGCCGGTTAGGAGGTTAGCCGAGACAAACGGACAGACAAAAGATATAAAAATTGTGGTAAATATAAGTAAATACCGTAGGCATATATTTTCATAATAATTATGCATAATATAGCAAACAGCTGTTATTTTGAAATTACAAACAAACACTTAAATTTCATTACTTGGTTAGATCACCTACTGTTTACTATTTGAAGGCTTTTTCATATTTCTTTAATTGGCCAAAAAAATCTTGTAGTCCAATGAGCGTGATCAAGTAGAAACAGTTTATTTGTTAATTATAATTCGTTGCGACTACTTTACTACTGAAATGAAACTGATAATATTTGAAATTGGTGAAACTACATAATATTGTGTATATGTGTGTGTGTAATAGGTAGGTATGTAACGTAAATGATGGAGTAAATAATGATAATAATCTTTATACATTTATCAAAATTCGATTGTAAACCACGGTAGCTACTTTGTTACATAATAAGCGACAGAGATCACATTGACTCATCAGGCGATGGAACCTCGTTCATTGTGATCTCCGTCCAAAACTCAATTTCACAGAGAATATACTATTTGTAAGAATTACTGTAGCTATGCATTGGTTCACAAAAGTTTTATATAACTATACAATCAGCGAATGGTCAAGTTTCTTCACTCCTCACATAGTCAGGTCATCGATTCAAAGACGCGCCGCTGCCGGCCACAAGATACGATAGACGATACATCGGTGTTACAACAAATAAACAGTACATTTTACAAAGTGCATAAAAACAGTTCATACAGCCTTGGCCAGCCCTAAAAGAAAATAGGAGTGCAGGCAACGCCTGTGCTTCACTGTTACGTTTAAAAGGAAACGCGACGATAACGACACCGATACATCGTTGTGGAGGTTATACACAAAAGTATTAAGTCTCTGTTTGGGTAATTTTTTTTGGTTCGCGTCAAACGTGCGTCTTTGCATCAAGCCTTTTGCCGGCACCAACCAAGACCGAGAAAAAGCGAACTATTTTGAAAGGAGATACACGACGTCATTTTTTTCCGTGCTTTCGATGGCCGTCGGTCCCAGTTGATAGCAGTCCTTAAGCCACGTCATATCAGAGGCCCTTGCACGACCTGACAACAGATTCTGACAAACAACGAGCAAGTGCCTCCTTGTCTCAGTTTCGTTCGGTGCCGGTGACTATACTCCGTCAGCGGTGAGTACATCGAGTCTAGTTGTTGGGTACGGGTTGCGGCTGTCGCCTGTCGAATTGGAATGTGTCGGAGAGGTAGAGGCCGAAGATCGCTACGCTGTAGAATACCGTGAGGCCGAATAGAGCAACGCTCGCGCTCGCGGTGAACATATTCGAATATTCGCACCTGAATCAAACGGTTCATGGTTCAGACACTGTAGCATTGTTGGAGTTTTCATTGTAGATTTGCCAAATATTAACGCTATTTGCCCGGGACAAAAGGAATAGTGTAGCTTTCTATTAGTGAGTTTTCAGTACAGGGACAGTGCTCACTGGTCCCGGAGATTAACCGCAACAAACAAACCTACCATTGCAACCATTTTGCCTATTTATATTGGTTGGTTTGTAGACTGTAGATAGGTATTAATTGTTCACCAACAAAATATTGATAGCTGTTTCATCCATATTTATAACTGACTTCAAAGAAGGACTGTCTCTAATCCTGAAATGTATACGCATTCTACTCCATCTTTGATCATTTATTTGTAGAAAGTATTTGTTCCAATTGCAACACTACCTACTGTATAGGAATATTTAAAAACTATTCACAAGCATCATTCCGTTCCGTTAATGTTTGGCAAATCATTATTACAAACTTATCAACAATGTAAAGTGGACTTGGCATAATGAATTGGGATCATTCGACAAAATGCATAAAAAGTACAAAAATAAAAAAAAACAATCTGTAAAAGAAACAATAAAGCGACAGACATGTTAGAAAGCGTAAACAAAGCATAACATAACTGTGTGAGACACCAAAGAGCCAAATCATAATAATACAACACTTGAAATCATCAAATTATTTAAAACGAAAAATAAGAGAGAGAAACAATATTTATTGTAAAATGTTTTCACTTGCCATAATTAATTAGAGTGAATGTTTTAGCACGATTTAGTAGACATGTTTAATTAATAATTTTGCACGATCACGACCAGATTTCGGCCTCCCGCACAATAACTGCGAAATGAAATGTAAAAAAAACTTATAATGATCTTCGAATGCATAGAAAATATAAGAATAAACATGGCTCGGACGTTAACGTGTAACAAAATTCACTGAATTCAAACTTTAAATTTCAAATCGCAGGAAGATGAGTGAGTGTATTTTATGTTAGAGCTTAATAATTTTTAACAAAGAAATATAAAATGTGTGATAAATAACCAAAGACCGATTTTTTATCTGTAGTTAAACGAACAATAAAATGTATGGATGCAAACAAAAGTTTATTATTTTCTTCATGAATACAATAATAACGTTGGCTGTTAGTCTGCAAGTAGATAAAAAAGTCGGCCATAAATGTATTTTTTTCAACAGCTACATAATTATAATATCCAAACGTTTTCTACCAATCTTGATAACACTGGTTAAAAGTAACACAAGAATTAATTACTCAACATCGATTATAATCTAGCATTAATAAACCCTAAGCAGTTTAATTATGAAGCAAGAAATTAGTACGTCTACACAAATTAGACCGACCTACATTAATTTGACTAGGATAATATTGCTAGACACCAAAATGTTAATAGGTCAGTGGGCCTGACTATGCCATACATAAACACATTATATAACTACCATACATTATATATTGAGTAAAAAATGCATACAACAAAGTTACGACTGAAATGATTAATTGATAACTTTGCGCACTGTATTTATCTATTACGTTTCCAGTGTGGATATACAGGCCATAGCAAATTGTATTATAAGCTCTGGCAATCTTTGGTAGATTAGTATAGGTGTTTTTTCGGCAATAGGTGTTAGTTGCGTTTAGTTACCACAATCCCAAAGCAGCATTGCTAGACAACGTTGCTTGGAAAGTCACATTTACTGAGATAATATCTCAGTGGGTACTTTAATTTTTTAAACGTACTGGCTAAAGACACAAACTGCGAATCCAATATGAAAAAAAACTTTTGTTTTTAAGAAAACACTCGAGAGAAAAAAATATTTCATATGAAAACCGCCATGTAAGCCCTCTTTGAGGCTTGCATGATTCCCCAAATAAGCTACTTATTCTCTTTCTCCACACAATAAATGCTATCCGAAGTGAATTGAAAAGCAATTCGAAATATCTCATTCAAGTAATAAATATTATGTGACTACGCAACGTGGTCTAACATCAATCACTTGCACAATATATGAACTTATACGAAAAATGTGGACAGTTATCAGGATAGGGATATTTTTTTTTTTCATTTTTATAATTACTATTAATTATAATAACAAAGTTATCATTCGATTATAAAATCAGGTAATGAGTTGTCTAATACGACTAAAAAATAAAAAGTGTTGCCAACGTATTATATATCACCAAGAAAACGCGATGACCGAAACATGATATATGTACAAGGTGATCTTATAAAAAGCACAATATTTAACGGGGGCGTTACACATCGTTAACAGAGCAACTTTTGCTCGAAGACCTCAAAGAGCACGAGTAAAATGTGAAGCAAACTTGTAAGAGGACCACATCGTTCGTATAAGTGGCGGGTCCCACGGCGGTTCAGCGGTGGTGCGGCCGCCGCGGCACGCTCAGTACGTACCTGAAGAACCAGACGACGGTGAGCGCCACCGACACCAGCGTCATGAGGACGTTCTCCAGGTCCCAGGCGCGCTCCGGCGCCGCGCGCGCGCCCGCCTCCGCCGCCGCCGCCGCGCCGCCGCGCTGAAACAAGGACACACATATATCACACACTAGCTGCGCCCCGCGGTTTCACCCGCGTTTGGACAATACACGACATATCTTTATGAATTGTAGCCTTTGTTATTCTGATGTAAGCTATGTTATTGTGAAATTTCATCAAAATACATTCAGTAGTTTTAGCGTGAAAGAGCAACAAACATACATAGTACATACTTACAAACTTTTGCGTTTATACTATTAGTAGAATTTAATTGCCGAATTAGAATAACTACCTGATGAATCCTTATGTCATAATTCAGCGATTTAATTTGTTCAGCTACGGCTTTAATTGGCAACTTTTATGAAAAATCGAAAGCCGGGATGATACCTGACAAGTGACATCCAATAGGATGTATTTTTGTACCTTGACAGTCGAGTCAATTTCGTTTTTACAGTTCTTTACTAAGGCTGCTTTTCTGTGTCGCAATTTGATCCGGTATGGCAAAATGCACACATCAGAATTTATAGTTATCGTGATTTTCACACTTTGTGCATTTGCAGCAGTGTACCTGTGCGGGGGCACAGCGGGGGTGCACGAGGCAGTGCACCACGGCGCGGTGGTGCAGGCCGAGGGCACGCAGCGTGGCTGCCTCGTCGTAGTACGTCGTGTACCCGACCTGTGCGGTGCGTGCACCTGCGAGCGGTGCGGGTACCTGCGCGGGGGCACGGCGGGGGTGCACGAGGCAGTGCACCACGGCGCGGTGGTGCAGGCCGAGGGCACGCAGCGTGGCTGCCTCGTCGTAGTACGTCGTGTACCCGACCTGTGCGGTGCGTGCACCTGCGAGCGGTGCGTGTACCTGCGCGGGGGCACGGCGGGGGTGCACGAGGCAGTGCACCACGGCGCGGTGGTGCAGGCCGAGGGCACGCAGCGTGGCTGCCTCGTCGTAGTACGTCGTGTACCCGACCTGTGCGGTGCGTGCACCTGCGAGCGGTGCGTGTACCTGCGCGGGGGCACGGCGGGGGTGCACGAGGCAGTGCACCACGGCGCGGTGGTGCAGGCCGAGGGCACGCAGCGTGGCTGCCTCGTCGTAGTACGTCGTGTACCCGACCTGTGCGGTGCGTGCACCTGCGAGCGGTGCGTGTACCTGCGCGGGGGCACGGCGGGGGTGCACGAGGCAGTGCACCACGGCGCGGTGGTGCAGGCCGAGGGCACGCAGCGTGGCTGCCTCGTCGTAGTACGTCGTGTACCCGACCTGTGCGGTGCGTGCACCTGCGAGCGGTGCGTGTACCTGCGCGGGGGCACGGCGGGGGTGCACGAGGCAGTGCACCACGGCGCGGTGGTGCAGGCCGAGGGCACGCAGCGTGGCTGCCTCGTCGTAGTACGTCGTGTACCCGACCTGTGCGGTGCGTGCACCTGCGAGCGGTGTGCGTGTACCTGCGCGGGGGCACGGCGGGGGTGCACGAGGCAGTGCACCACGGCGCGGTGGTGCAGGCCGAGGGCACGCAGCGTGGCTGCCTCGTCGCACAGCACGCGGCCGTTGAAGATTAGACGCACGAGGAGCTCGGATGTCAATTCGGCAGAGAAATGACGCCTGGAACGGGCACACTTTACGATGAGACATCTGTGGGTCTTGAGGTCTTGACTATTCAAAGGTTTTCGTTTTCGTTGTATATATTATGGCGTTTTTTAACACCACGGATGAGTGTAGATCTTATTATCTTTATCTCTTAGTATGTTTATGATTGTGTGAATTTACTGAATAATATTATCGAACAAAATTACTTCAGTTATTAATACCTAACATCCCTGCAAAATACTGTAGAGTATTACCGGACAACCCTGTATAAAAACTAGCCACAGCGGAATCTCTTCGAGTCTAAAATACAGTTTTGACATAGCCCCGTCTACAGCCAAGTCAGTCAAACATATCACTGATCTACGAAGCCACACTCACCATTTAAAGTCCTTAAGTAACTCATCGAGGCTCCCCTCAACTTCCTTTAGGGTATCGTTCAAGTACTTCAGTCTGATGAGAATCTTCCTGTCGTTAGTTGGGCCGCCGTCGGCCGCGGTGTCTGTGGCCGGTTGGTCGCCTTCGGTGTTGCGGTCGGCGTTGGCCTCTTCTGCGGCCGCGGCTTGCGCAGACTCTCTGGCCTTCCTCTTGTCCCTCTCTCGTTGCTCAAATTTGCTTATGACGGCGACGTTTGAATTGTTCACTGTGGAAGGTTCGTGAACATTGCTAGTTTCGTTTAAACGTTATAGACTTTGTATAGGCGTTGACAGATAAAAGGAGATGATTCATTTTCTCATACATTTTGTATGGAATGGCTTGACAGGAAAAAGATTGTCGGGTCAGCTAGTTATAACATAAAAATAACCTCGCCACACGTTCGGCTCGCTGCCTGTTTGAACTATTGAACATATGATAATAGTATCAGACCAAATAATTACTGAGTTTTATATAATTATGTTTTTTTTAATAAAAAGTTGTACAAAAACAGCGAGCTAGTATGCTATCCTAGAAAAAGTGCAAGTCCGTCGTCCGTCTGCTAACGGAGGCCCAATTTTGTTTTATTGCCTATCAATCTCACCAGTGGACCTGTTGAACACGCCACAGTTGGTAGGCACGTCGGCCTCCATGGCGCTGACGATGCTGTCCATCTCGCGCATCTGAGCGTTGCCGGCCGGCTCGGCCTCCGGCCTCTCGGGCGCTTCGGCCGGCGGCTCCGCGCTGATCGGGACACCACGGGGGGCTGCAAATGGCGCACCAATGCATAATCATACATTTTTAATCATGTATGTATTTTAATGTAAGAACTTAATTAAACAGTCACTTATACTTGGAAGTTTGAAATGGAAAGATAATTTTCCTTTCATAGTTTATAGACTGAAACTCGCGCAGGAAAATTTCACATAGCACAGAGCGCAAAGCAACATTGAGACTATTGTAGGAAAGTAACTTACAGATGAGTCTCCTGAAGAAATGCAAGCGGTTGTTGTCGAGCAGTGCCATGTCTGCGTCAACTATGCTGTCCATCTCCTGCAGTGGCACCGCATCTTCAGAGCTGGCAGGTGGGCTGTTTTCAGTAGTATTGTTGGGCGAAGTCACGGTCACTGTAATAGAGGGCATTTCTGTTACATTTAAGGCTTTTCAGTAAACTAAAGGGGGGGGTGAATTATCAAAATGTAGTTTAAAAAAAAACATTTTGTTATCTCATACCCCCAAGATATTGCTTTTCCAGACGAACTTGTCACGATTACATCGACTGGTGTAGACAGTAAAATAAATCGACATAATATATGTAATTTGCTACCAACAAAACATTGTCTAGCTACCTACATTCATATGCCGAATTTCCCCCATGAAGTCAATAATGTAATAATCGGTATAAATAAATAGTATAACTATCATTACTATAACACAAACAATTATATTTAGTACAGTTGGATAAACCAAGCTAAAAATAAAAGTTGGCACCCTCAGATTATTTATTTTCAGTGTCATTTATATACGAAAATATTTTTTCTGATCGTTTCGAGCTTGCTATACCTATTAGTACATTTGAGTTTCCTTAAGTACCTTACAAAATAATGAATAAGCTTTAAATAGTTTCGAGATAAACAGACATAGGCTGCTATCAATAACAACCAGGACCGACGACAGCTTGACATTTCCTCCGAAGTGAAGCGAAGGAATAACACTAAAGAATGTACATTTACTGTAAATAGCTGTGTATTGTGCGTGTATAAAATCTGCACATCATGTGAAAGTAATTCATTGGTGCAGAGCATAGGAACGTAGCAATAATGTGCTTTGATAATATCGATTTTGTGCGTGTCCTAGGTTTCGAGTTTTGATATTTAATTAGCGTGCAATTTAATATCGTACAACACGTATTGCAGTAAATGAGTCACACACACATGTGCTGTAGGTAGCTACTGCCTACTTAACTACTTACCTACTGAGTCAACAGTCAACATTATATCGGTGACTCAAATTGTTTAACGAAACCTTGACTCGTGTATATTTGTTTAACTTGACGAAAACAGCTGTTGCTAACTATGATTTTGAGAGATGGTGGCCGACTGATAACTTGTGCGACTCAACGACAAAGATTTTTGATCGTCAGTTTAAAAAAAAAAACATAACTAATGTTTACCTATTTTATTGTAACGTTGTCAGGTTGATTTTATACCTAATTAGGATTTTTCCGACGTTAAATAATTGATTATTGTAAATGGCTAGATACTGATAAGATAAGCGCTACCGTTACGCTACAAGCTACATAATATAGTCAATTGATGGAACTGCTGTCACACTATGGACAGAGTCGTTTGGAACCCAGCACTATTGGAAATATAAACTATACAGGGCGTCCCACGGATATGCTACATGAAGGGAAAGTGGGATTTCTGACACTATGTTAGTTAGAAAAAAATAATCTTTATGATGAAGGCTTTCGATCGGTATGATAAAGCTACAAGTGACTATTTTCTCGTGTAACGGGTTGGATTCCCGGTTCAACCGTGTATTTATTCAAATTTGAATGTATTTATTTAAAAATCTTTGAAATGTTATTCAAATTCAAACACTGTCTTCTTTCAGTAACATGTTCCATCTACAATATTCAAGGTACTTTTTCTCCATGTGGCATATATTATTACATGGGACACCCTGTAGATTGTAGGTAAAAATAAAAGGTCAACTGGCCAAGTAATTATGGTGCACACTTATACAAGGTTTACCTACTTTATTTCTATCTCTTAAGGAATCATTTCCGATCCACATAATGTAGGTAGTACATTAACAGATTCCAAACCACGACCTACAACGTGGCATTTAATAAACCAACCAACAGCAAAATATTCGCGAAAAAATTGAGCGTTAAACAAACAATACCTGTTTCCGTTGTCGGTTGCCCAGATGTTTGCGGTTGTCGATTCGTGTACAACATCGTCGGAGGTGGCGCTGTCAATTAAAACAATGTACTGTTAAAATGCAAAATTATCATACAAAATTGATACGTAAAATGTTATTAGCTAAAGCTATTATCCAACACCGTAAGCTAGTCTAAGGCCATTCAAGGAATGTGTACAAACAAACAAACACCATGATCTGGATATTATGTTAACTGGTCCTTATTTCGTTTTTTTTTTACGTAGCCCCACACTAGGATTGCTCCTGTATCGTGGGTACCGCTTACAAACATATAATTTCACATACACATCACACCATATTATTTAGGACACAGTGCTGTTACTTACCATTATTACGATATACATGTAGCAACAGATCAAAACCACCAACACCAAATGAAGCCGAAGAAAATCATTGCATTATTTATATTTCCTACTACATAACTGTGTGTGGTACTTTGAGGCAACTGCATGCACATTGCAAATCCACTATTATGTGACAACTGTACAAACTCACCACCGGGGCGAATGCTCAGAGTGACGGGGTGGTGGGAGTGCGAGCGCATCAGCAGAACGGTTCTGTAGCGGTCCGGACGCGCGTTAGTGGACCACCACGCCAGCGCAGCCACAGCTATCAGCACAACCACAGCTGCGAAGTGTACCACTTCATCGCCGACACCGTCTATCAGCGGCATTTTGGATCTGAAACCAAATTGTGGTCTTCATCAGCCCATTATTTTCTTTAAGCTTTTGACCGCCTCGCTGTGCTACAACTTGCCGCGCTACCGACTGAACCCTATAAATCTTCTTTTAGTTTAACAAGCTCAAGTTAGGTAGATATATCTTGCGGAGCGGGGTCAAAAAAAGGTAAATCTGTATATCTTTTTGAATATTTTTATGACGATTTATTTTATTTTTACTGTGTGCCGTCATTGGCATATAGTGCACGACTTGTTGTTGACTCCTGAAGCCATCCTTGACCTCTAAAAGGTTAAAATTCAAAAGCTTACTGATGCTAAGACACCTGAGAGACAGTATAGGAGGTACTACATATTATAGGAAATAATCCATTAAACATCTGCTAAAAGTGTGGGCTGTGTTGTGTGGAAGACCTCATACTTTTACGACTACTTTTTTGTAGTTTAACTTCAGCCATAATTAATATTGTTTAAGTACCCAGGAACTTAATGTAGCACTGGGGATCCTGCACTGACATCTGCTGGCCTTTCTGGAGGACATGGGGCGGTTGAACTGGCGGCCACCACCCAAAATCACCCAAAAAGGGCCAACAATTTAGCCTACATGAGGAAAACAAGCCCTTACACCAAGTATCAACATAATCCAAAATAATTTCCACTAAACACATGTTCAGTAGAAATTGCTATTAATTAAACATGAGTACTTTTCAGAGTCCAAGACCAGTTGAGAATGAGGTATAGTAAAAATTGCTTTCTTTTATGAACTTTCACTAATTCAGAATTCTAACATTCTTTAAATCTTGTTTTGTTGTTAGTGTATACTGTTATAGGTAGCTAAAAGTTTTAAACTTTCGAAAGTTAAATTCATAATACCTTTATGTACTAGATTTTGTCTGTGCACATAATATTAGACAATTTTTGTCCAATTTGTGCACAGGAATTATGTGTAATAAAATGTAGATTTCTTAAAAAAAGATATGTGTTACAACTATGATAGGTCCACATTAAAGCCTGTACTTCTTCTAGGGTATTAACATAGGTATTCTGTGGTCTGGGACTAGAAACAATTTAATATGTAGGTACCTACATAAGGTCACAGTACAAGGTTTGTACTTTTCTTGTCCCAAGTACAAAATAAGCAGTCACTTTGAGGAAATACCAGATAATATAAATAAATACAGCTACACAAAACACTTCTACTTTAACACAAGTCAATATTTATGTCAGATATTGTAGGTATTTATTAGGGCGACATTTATATTAGGTACAGGGGGCATATTATGAACTTATTTAAAACCAGCCAAGTTCCTGGCAATTCTTTTTATGCCCATAAACTGGATTGTTGTTTTTCATATTATGACCTACATTATGTCAAATTAATATGAAATTGCCAGCCTGTTATTAGGTCAGAAGTAGGTTTGATTGTCATGTGATGTTACTGGCTGGCATTAGGAGTTCATAATATAAAAATGCCAAGCAGTTCAGTTTACGGCTTAAACTGACTGAGATTACGTTCATAATATGGCCCCAGGTATATGTTAACATGCACCATTGTGTGTAAACTTGCACGAAATTGATAGAATAATAGAAATAAGAAGATTGAAGAGAATTATTCTTCTATTATTAAGAATAATAGAAGAAGATATATCGTATATTATCCAAACGCGGGTGAAACCGCGGGGCGCAACTAGTATATCTATATATCAGATATAATCAGATAAAAACAAAAGATAAGGAGTACCTACTCATTATAAAATTACAAACAGGAACATAACATTTAGTAGTTATTTGCCTAACTTTGCAGTGTTAATAAACCAACTGCAAAGAGAAAAACATGGCTTTGTATGTTTGATTCCAGCACAGGCCAAATATTAAAGGATCTGGGTTTCCTCAGTAGGTTCGGATAATTTACAATTATTATTGTGAAGAATTATTTCATTTGCATGCCTTTCATCAAAATTTTATGTAATATTTATAATGACTATCGCTTTTAGGAGCAGAAAAACATTGTGAGGAAACCAACATGCCCCAAAATTATTCCAGAGGCATGTTATCTACCAATCCAGGGTGGGCCGTGGTGAATTATAGCCTAATCCTACTCACAAATGTGAGTGCAGGCCTTTGTCCAGCAGTTGGATAGTACAGGCTAACTAATAATAATTATTATTATTATGACTGTCAACCTGGACCCCAACAGTATTATTTAGTAAGCACTAGCCTTTGTTAAACATACCTAATATGAATTATTATAACTCAAAAGTTGAATATGCAATATTACTATGCACTGAATAATAAGAGTGTGCATTGATTCAAACAGAAACGATCCCGAAGATGCATTTACTAGGGGCATATACATAAAACAACAAGTCACCAAACCAACAAGGTTTCCATAATTATTATAATTATAAAGTTGATATGATTATACTTCTGCAAATTAGTGATGGTAAGTACATACGAAATTAATAATGGTGTTACGTATCTGCATCAAAATAATCACAGCCAAGATTCGCATCGACAAAATATAAAGCCCATAAATACTTTCCAGACCTAGACTCAAGCCAAGGTCATACGTTATAAAAAAAACACTGGTATTTATTACCTACCTATAGTTATTTCACCGCAGTGAGGCTCTATTTCACTAGCGCTGGCGGCTCAGCAGAATCCACAAATTCACAAAAAATGCAAGTGGACGTCCCAGCAAAACAACATTTCGCGAGCCCTCAAAACACCAAATAATTTTGAACTCTCAGGCTAGAAATAGTTTAATATCCACTTCACTTCACTTTTAATATCAAAACCAGAACAAATAATTTACGCACAATACCTTTTATTCGTCTAAAGAACATAAAACCACAGTAGTCTCACGAGCGGACATGAAAACATTTTTGTAGAAAAAACGACGGACAAAATTGACAAAATTCACAAAACGTCAGTCATAATTTGTCAATCCACGGTTCTTTTTTTTAGTTATGGCTTCGCACGGTTTTTGCATATAGCCAGTGTCAAGTATTTTATTTTCAATATTTCTTAATTCCACATTAAGAAAGTCACAGCAATATTATAGCAATCGTGGTCAAGTAGTCAAGTCAATTATTTACATCGTCAAAGTCACGATTCAGTAAAGTAGTGGATCACAGACCAAGTAGTAGGTACCTAGTGGATGCTTTACTGAAACTTCCTGGGAGTTTTGGAAAAAACGCGATATGACACGTTTTTGAGTTTATATCATTCGCCTACACTCGTGCACGTTAACGAACACTCAATGATTAATATTCCACCAATATTACGCATGAACACTCGAAGAAACACAAGATTGAGAAAATAATACAAAACCAACAACGTCTCACTATCGCATTCCCGTCAAAACTCCCTAGTCCACCCACGGTTCTTACTTACAAGAAAACAATGTTTTTATAGTTTCAGATTCGCATGGTTTAGCCATAACAAAAACAAAAAAAAAAGTGCTCTGTGCTGTGCTGGCTGTGAGTTTTGGCGGGAATCCGATTGTGAGACGTTGTTGCTTTTGTATTTTTTCTCAAATAATTGCGTTTCTTCGAGTGTTTCAATATATATAATATTGGAGGAATATGAATCATTGAATGTTCGTCAACGTGAACGAGTGTGGCCCAATGATATAAACCAAAAAACGTGTCTATTCACATTTTTTCCAAATCTTTCAGGAAGTTTTAGTAAAGCGCCCACCACTTTACTGAATGGTGACATAATTATGTAAATAACCGACTTGACTATTTGACCACGCAGTTTGTATTCTCTTTGTGACCACGAGAATTGCTCTTTCCTAGTGTGAAAATACGAAATACTCAAAAGCTCTTGTATTGTATCTTATATCTGTTTTAAAAGTTCTTGTATTGTATGTACTTCACTTGCATCTTTGTAGGTTGGGTTTGTAGGGTAGGTACATATGTTTCGATGTAAACCTACATATAATGTTTTGAGAATGGCTTCAAATCACCCTAAATTGCATCATCTTGCTCTGGCAAAGTTACTAGCTTTATTTTTATTATTTCCTTATCAACTTATTATGTAGGTACGTAACTTATAACCATAAAGATAAAGTTTAAAATTTTGATATTGTATAGACAGGTATTATACTTCAGACCTCATCCTTCCTTGATTAACTATGTAGTATCGATCTCCATACGCGCCAATTACACGAATTTCAAAGCCAAAACAAAATTTATTAAAATTTTAGCCTGTTTTGTCTATGTCATAGACAATATCCCAATGGCAGCCCTTCAATCATGTCATTCGTTCTTTCGTGCGCGCCATTGCACGTCGCGTTTTTTAATAATTTTGTAAACCATAATCTAATATAATTTTATTTTCAGAAAATTGGGAAGATGATAGGCGGAGACGAAGATTTCTTTGGGGAATATTGCGAAATTATGGAAGAAAATAAGGGAATGGACGACGATGCAGAAGGATGTCAATGTGGTCGTCGCGATTCAGCTACATACTCAATCCTAGAGCTTTCCTGTGGGGTCTGCCAGTGATTTGTCTTCCATGACTAGAGCTTTCCTGTGGGGTCTGCCATGTCAAAGGTGCCTAGATTTCTAGGCTGAGAAAGTGAATCCTTGAGCTTTCCTGTGGGATCTGACAGTGATTGGTCTTCCATGACTAGAGCTTTCCTATAGGGTCTGCCATGTCAAAGGTGCCTAGATTTCTAGGCTGAGAAACTAAATCCTTAGGCTTTCCTATAGGGTCAGCCAGGGATTAATCTTCCTTGACTAGGGAGAGGAGAAGTATACAGTAAATCTGGTTAAGTTGTCACGATGTGTGTAGACAGTGACCTACTTCCTTGACTAGAACTTTCCTGTGGGGACTGACATGTCAATGGTGCCTAGACTACTATGCTGAAAAGTGGCTTAGGATGGAGCGGAGAAGTATATATTAATCTGGTTAAGTTGTCACCATGTATGTAGACAGTGACCTACTTCCTTGACTAGAACTTTCCTGTGGGGTCTGACATGTCAAAGGTGCCTAGACTACTATGCTGAAAAGTGGCTTAGGATGGAGCAGAGAAGTATAATATAGTAAATTTGGTTAAGTTGTCACGATGTATGTAGACAGTGACCTACTTTGTCACAGAACAGTAATACCACTTGGGTTACTCGGCTCTTCTTGTGCTATAGTTATGCTGGGATATTGACCAATGTCAAGTACCTACTGAGGGTCCAACCCTGATATTTTTTGTAATACAGATTTACAAAACGATATAATAGTAAAAGTTGAAACATTTATTGTAAATAGGCAATTAAATCGCACTTTTACAAGTCAAACAGCTAATTTTCGTTAACAAAGAGAATCATACAAACATAACAACAACAATATGGATATATTGATTGATTTGAATATGACAACATTGACAACAATATCTTGTTCATTCAGAATTCAGAATTGGGGAAGGTTGGCAAAACATCCTTCAGTTGGGTTGGAGAAAGATGAAAGAAAGGAAACTGGTAGGAAATTATCCTCCAAATGTAAATGTGTCATGTATAGTTACTCCTAGTTTAAACCCAGAAGCCGCATTCACTCTAAGTGACAGTACCTATTAAGAATAATTTGACTGAGGCAATAAAAACAGTTAAGGCAGTGACAATAGCCGGTCAAGATTTTAGACCCAAAAATGGGCTCTTAAACTTAATATTATTATAACAAGGCTGCTTTATCCCATCAAGAACACTGGTACAACAACATCTAGTACACCGGTGCAACAATGAGCGGCTCCTTCAAGAGGTACCGACGCACACCCAACCTTAACATCCCTGGCGGAATGTAAATAAACTGAGGGAATGCTCTTCCTTGGGATTATCACAGCTACACCCACCACAGGTGGGCTTAAGCTACACTAAGGTATTTCTTCAATTCATTGCTTAATATAGCTAGTAAGGATACCCCTAGGTATTCTCTCGGGGTTAAAAGTTACAAAATACTTTTGAGACAAAACCTTTTCAGTATGATGAAACTTCAAGCGGTAACATCAAAAATGGAATTGGGCATTTATAGCAAAGTGATTGTGTCATCAGTCTTAGGGGCGATTGAACTAGGTAAAGAAGAACAATTATTTCCAGTACCAATGGGGTTTATTAAAAATCCGAATGGCTCTTCTAGGATTATTATCATTTATATTTATCATTAATATTATCATTTAGAACAGTTGAATAAATTCATAAGTATAATAATATATGCAACATGTTCAACTAGAAGTTACAGCTTGTACGCATTGTTTCCTAGCAAAATGGACCTCAAAGAAGCATACTAATGGCCCCTATATTTGAACATCTTAAAAGATGGTTGCAATGTCTGGTTTGTAGGAAAACCTAGCAATTTAATTTCTTACCATTTGGGGCATGCTTCATCACCCCTTATGTTTGCAAATATCTTGAAGCCAGAGGTGATGGTTCAGGAGAAGAGGGTTCTTTACATGAACTAAATTATTATAGAAAACAAATTTGAAGTCTGTTCGAAAGATTAGACTTCGTTATAAAGGGAGAAAAATGTTGTTTAATAACATCGAACATAGAATACTTCATTCATCCAAGAGGAACTTCAAACTTTCTCAGTAGAAGAAGAATTCAATTAAATGATAGGTATTGTGTCTATTAAAACTGTAATCTTACAGCATTATGTTCAGGGCACTGGTTTAGGCATACTGACATCGTCATGTCCGACAGTATTGTATGGATTTCTTTATACAAAGCAGTGTTTCTTATTACCTATAACAATATAATGTACTTACCTATGTATGAAGTATTATTATAGATACTCCACCCTCTAGCATAAGAGATTTGAGGTGGTGGAGTGACCATACTTTAACTGTTTCCACAGTTTTATATTAAATAAATAAATAGGTACCTAGGTAGGTAGGTACCTATTGAAGTATAGATTGATCGTATAACCCAATAAGATATAGTATTCGGTAATAAGTTTATCTTAGAATCTTCTTGGGCTCTTTAAAGGTGGGTTCAGGAGCATGTTGGGGGCACGAGATAGCCAAGGGGACATGGAAGGAGAAACGGCAACTTTATACCTAGCAATGTTAAAGGTTTTTTTATTATTATCATAACATCAGCTTCTTAACATTAAAATGTTTCGCGAGAAATAGTAAGAATACAGAGGTCTTACTAAGAATAGAGAATAGAACTCTGATATCCTAGATTTATAGGTCAGGTGGTACCAATACCTGTGTACAGGTTCCACACTTTCACTCTATTGCAGAGAGCATTTGTAAAGGAAGTGGTTAACTATGGTTATATGCTTAGATTAGCTATGGTGTTATGCATCCTACGGTTCTTCAAAATAAACTTTTGAGGCTAATGTTCAGTTCAGGCTCACTACTGTAGAGTCAGGGGAGAATTATCCTCGATAACATTATATTAACACAAGAATCTTTTCACATCCAGAATTCCAGGTGTAATAAGTACCTAGTTATAGGAAGGTACCTATACTTATGTTTGTTCACACTAGTTCAACTCATGTGTTCTGTACGTACCTTGGCACAGATATTGGGAGATAGATGCATTTATTTACAGTGTAAAGCAGCTTTTTACTAGTTATGTGTAAAGAATGAAATATTACTTACCTACTAGTTATTTTTTACCGCTTAGTATATGATATAGAAGTGGTTGACGAAAATCATCAATGGAAAAGCAACAGACATAATGGTTGTTCCCTACTGGGATGGCCAACCTTGGTTCCCGTTGTGAGCCATACATATACTTATGTCAAGTATCCTGGCCCCTAATAAAACTTTGCCTTTGTCAGGTTCTGGAGCACCTCATCCACTGCACAAAGATGAGATGAAGATGCCTGAATGCAGATATTATTGTCTGGGAAACTTGTTCAAGACAGGGATTGTCGGATGAAACATCAGAAATATGCCTGGCATCTTTTCAAGTAACACTTTAAAGCAGTGTATTATATTATACTTAATTAAATCAGGTACATATTTTGAATTGCAGGTTGCCTTTTGCAACTTACACAATAGAGATTAGGAACTTTGAGACAAGAGCTTTGGCTATAGGTACTCTTACAGTTTCTTAATGAGAAATTATAAAAGAGGGGCAGCGTACAGGACCTCAGCCTGAAAGCAGCTGTTGTAGCTCTAGATATACATATAGGTTGACATATTTGTTCTAATGTTATTGTCAAACGATTGTTAGAGGCATATGGAAACAAGGCCTTGTTACTTACTTGAGCTCAGTAGAAAATCCATTATATACCTAAGTACCTTTAATAGCATTAATAACAGGACACCATCCAGACTGAATAGGACAATCTAACTTGGAAAAAGATAGTCTGAGTGTAAAATTAAAAATCCCTGAAATAATAAAATCTTCAGGTCCAGGTAGACATACCAACCGGTGGTAGAGATTTCTTTCTTCCAAGATCAACCTGATGTCTGTCCAGCAAGTACATAGTGTGCATTATTATTTTTATGTTAGCTTCTAAAACCCTCTTTCATCTGTTTTGACATTAGGCCGTTGGGTTAAGGGAACCTTAAAAGCAAGTGGCATTAACGCAGTCATGTTATGGCACATAAATAGTACAATGCATGCTTCTTCTGCAGTTTAAGAGATAGTTGCTGGAGTAAGTTCCGGAGGGTTAGAAAGAATATGGAGGTACCTACCTATGTAGGTAGGTTTATTGTAATTTTCGTATGACCCAGTGAGATGGACCTGTAATATTATAGGTAATATCGTTGTATAATAGTTGTACCTTTTCCTCTTATTTATCACAAACTAGATTGTTATGATGTCATCGGCCCCTCTAGTAGGAGGCCTACAACATCAAAAGAGTCGCAGGCAACAGGTGGATGCAAGTGGCAAATTGTTGTTCGGTGTGGTGAGGCTGATGATGATGATGATGAGATTGTTATGTATAGTTAAAGCACTGCTTAACAGTTGGGGCTGTATATTACCTTAAAATAATTAGGTACCTACTTATACCTACCTTTGATATGATTAATATTAACTACATTAAGGTTTTGTAAATACCTAGATGACAGTGGTATGTTCACACTTTTTAATACCTACCTAGGATGTGTAATAATGAGAATTAAATTGGACTGAATTGGATAGAGTAACAATTACATATGGAAGTAATTTAGAAATGATTCTTGTCGTAAAGACATCTATAAGAGGTATATCTTATAGACATAGGGGATATTGTCAGAATTAAATTTCTATATCTCCTACAATTTTTTATGCTTTAAACATCCTACATAGTTAATCATGGAAGGATGAGGTCTGAAGTATAATTGGTGATCAAACGAACTTACCTGTAAGTGATGTTCGATCATAATTATATGAAGACCTCATCCTTCCATGATCGGTCCCACCCGAGTTTCTCTCCCCAGGTAACTCATATACTCATTCTTATGATAAGAGTCACATTGGCCCAAAGAGATATAGAAATTCGGAACTGGCGGGCTTTGAACTAAATGACATGATTGAAGGGCTGCCATTGGGATATTGTCTATGACATAGACAAAACAGGCTAAAATTTTAATAAATTTTGTTTTGGCTTTGAAATTCGTGTAATTGGCGCGTATGGAGATCGATACTACATAGTTAATCATGGAAGGATGAGGTCTTCATATAATTATGATCGAACATCACTTACAGGTAAGTTCGTTTGATCACCAATAAATTCCTACCTGTTCTATTATAAAATTTTAATTTAGAAGGTTAATTTCGATTTAAGGAACTTCGTTAAAATTTCACTTGATCCATAGAGTATAGTATAAGTAAGGGGGGCTAGACAAATTGAATGAGAGAGAAGGATGCATATAACCATCTTTGTGAATAGAAACAGATGATTAAATTCGAACCCGTGTATAATGACAGATCTTGTCTTTTCGGTTCATTTCACGTAGAATTACTTTAAATTAGGTACTTCAAGATAATTAATGGTTTCCCAGGTTTCAGAAATTGTGAATAAATAAAGACAAAATTAATCTTAAGAATACACAGTTTCATTCAAATAATATTTTATGACAATCAAGGCATTGCCACTGATAACAGTAAGTATAATAAGTAAAGCGTCACAATATGAGGCAGTAATCGTGAATCGGAACGTATTAAATATTGCATCAGCTTCCCGAAGGCCGAATTGAAAGACTTCGTGTTCGTTCATCGTTCGTTCGTCGTGAGAACCTACCTACTCGTCAGTACTCGTGACTCGTCCGTCAATGTCGTCATTCTCTCTCAATTTCTCATTCTATTCTAGCACAACGAGCTATTGACTAGTTTGATATAAATCCTCCAACTGTTGATACGAAAGTTATTTCTGTCGCACTTCATTTCAAGTGAATCAGTTAAATCGTCAGTTAGTTATCTAACCGCGAGCTACATCTCTCATCTCTCCCTTTTCATATATATTTTTTTCCTTTCTCAATAGTTTCGTCATACTATTATTGTATTCTGGTTGCAGAGATTTTGATTATCTTTTTATTACTTGGTCTTAATAACTCTGTTACTAAGACCTCCGTCAGATATTTTTCACAAAAGATACAAGCAAAAATATCTCTAAAGACAAGTAGTGAGGGTGCCGAAGAATTTTTTAACATGAGCTACGTGTACCACCAACAATCAAATTTATTCAATACATTTTATTACGAGCCCGTCAATATTACCCATAATCTAACCAACAAGCAATTGGTTTTGCGCCGAATTAACCATTGTTGTCAGAGAAAAGACAAGGTGAAGAAATTTAAGACAGCCATTTTTAGAAGACATATCAAAATGTGAGTACAAACCATGAATACACTTTACCATTTACTTAGACTAGCTTTTTCTGCTTTTTAGGGTTCTGTACACAAAGGGTTGAAATTTTCACAGATTATGTATTTCTGCTGCCGCTATAACAACAAATTCTGAAAATGCCAATTAAAAAATATGGAAGTCGGCTCCCATACAACAAATGTGATGTTTTTGCTCATTTTTATAGATAAAATGGTACGGAACACTACATGCGCGAGTCCCACTCGCACTTGGCCGGTTTTACTAATAATAATTCATAAAATATGCAGTAATCACAACATTAATTTAATAATTATTATGAATTTGAAATACTAAACTTTTGAATAACTATGGTGGGACGACTAAACTGGGCACTGCCTGGTGAGCCACACTAAGTATAAATAAATCCACTTCTACAAATATTGAACTGGAGATAAAAAGATATTATTTGATATCAGTAAATTAAATGATAGAATGACCCTTAAATTAAATGATAGAATGATAGTTAAATTAAATTATAAATTAAATAATAGAATGGTAATGGCTAAAACTATCCTGAGTAGGTACCTACCCAGGGTTGTGGGATAGAAAGTATACTTAGTACTTATACCTACTTAGCCTACCTATTGTTCTGAGTGCCCACAACATAAAACCTAGTTCAATAAAATTCCCAGGTAATATAAATATAATTAGACGAACACAATGGTGATGCTGCAATGCGAAAAATTGGCTTAGTCAAAAATTCCGGTTGTAACTTTTTAAGGCTGTTATGGTTCCCATATCTATAGATAGTTTGGTCCTTAAAACATGGGAGGAATAGGACTGTATGTTAATAATGCAGTGCTGCAAGCTCGCTTTATTGGCCTTTTCAGTGGCACCAGTTCAGTGACACCTCGTAAGTATGTAGTATGATCAACCTCCTCAAAAACCCAAAGGTCACCTGAAAGATCTTAAATTTTTGTGTAATAAAAACCACTGCTCTATTTTCCAAACAGTGGAGAAAGTTGTTGCTGCAGCGAACGAAGGTCGCCCTCCATGCATCTGAATTTGACGTTTCGATTTGTTTTTGTCAGCAATCATCCAATTCTTTTGATTTGTGTTGATTGAATACGAGTGCCATGATCACGTACGAATAATTTCACATGTCGTAGGTACCTACATTGTTTAAATAAATGATTCTGAAATGTTTTGAATAAGTAGAGTTATAATTCATATCAAAACACATTATAGGTACCAAAACTTAGAATGGTATTGATATTTGGATGAATGAAAAAACAAAAACGTATCTACGACTGTTTTTATAATAGGTACCTAATACAAAAAAAAGTACTTACCTAGTTACTTATCAGAACCCAATTAACTAATACCTACTATAAACACGAAAGTTTGCGAGTAGGTAAGGTACCTATATCTGCATAAAAATATTTATTATTTCTTGACGCTCAAACGGCTGGACAATTTTGATAAAATTTGGTACGGAGGCAGATAGTTAACACCCTGGATTATCACATTAGGCTACTTTTTGTTCCGAAAACAACCGGTAACACCGGAGGGCATAAAAGTGGGTTAAATAATGAATTTAGAGTCGTAATAGTAATAATAATAATATGCAATATCACATTCGCCATTCGCATCAGTGTATACCAAGTGGTAGGTATTCAAGAAAGTATCCTGCAAGAATATTAAATTATGATTTGGGGTTTACGATACGGTTTTCCTTGTATGTGAAAGTCCATGATTTTCCTTGTAGAAAGTTACGCAAGGCATTCTTGACATAGTACGAAAGAAATCTTATATACCTACCTAACTCCAACCCTACATTTTAAACTTTATGATTTGGGGCTTACCGGCTTACGATACGATTTTCCTTGTAGGTATGTGAAAGTCCATGATTTTCCTTGTAGAAAGTAACGCAATGCATTCCTGACATAGTACGAAAGAAATCTTATACCTACCTAACTCCAACCCTACATTTTAAACTTTTGAAATGGAAGTAACAAAGCACTGTCAAGATACAAATTAGGTAGGTACCTAGTAGGTACTACCTACCTACTACCTACCTACTTATCATTACTTTTAGTAGGTATGAATTTAAGTTTACTGATCATCCGAAATCAGAAGGCTAATAATTATTTACTTACTTGATACGAGTAGACAGACATCTAGGTACCTATAAGACAGAATAAAATGTTGTTCATGTTGTAGAGCTACAGTATGTACCTACTAACTTAAACTGCACCTTCGATTATTTTTGTTGGCTATCAAGTTCCAGCGTTTTACGTGATCCGAAAGCAGAGAGATAAACTTCAATGTAATAAATAAAAAAGATTCTTGTCCTTTAGCCCCTCTGTAGCTTCTTATTTTACATGTTTTTGAAGAACGTAGGAGCAAGGGTAACAGTGGATCACTTTTAACGTATACCTAAAGACCCTTTCTCAATCTTGTTTGAACTACGTTTCTGTTTTAGACGTTTGATGAGTTACCTACTACATCGTGAAACCGTGCCTAGGTGTTATTATCAAAACATGCAAATCATCTTTATCTAGTTTAACATAGTGACGCAAGGAGACGCCTCACGTTAGCCGTACCATGTCCTCGACGGACGGGGGGCCCGTGGGTTAACGTAAGCGAACATGGCAGGCGACTTTCATTTCATTCAAATAGGTAATAATAATTGCCTACCTTTACAATAATGGTAAAATAGTAGGTATACTATTCAAATACCTATATAAATGCACCAAATAACATAAGTACCTACATTATAATTTGGTAAGCATGACTTATTTGAAAAACAAGTGACTCAGACTCAGGGTTGAATGCTCAGCTCTAGAAGGAACGTCTGACTCTAGGCCCTTCCTGTTGATATCCTGATCACTTTTATAGTCACAGGGTGGTTCCACGTTTAAATCAACATACTATGACTGTCCGTACACTGTAGGTGCCTGGTGCAGGTTCATACATAAAGCCCGTTGTTTTTTTCTGGTGTCGGCATGACTCATTCACTGCTGACATTGAACTAGGTTGAATAACCTACCGTAGAACCTTGCAACATTGCCCGCTTTTTTACTATTTTTTAAGATAGCACAAAAAGGATTAGCTTCATTCAAAATGTAAATATGCAGTTATACAAAGCGCAATTAAAGGAATGTATATATCCAAACAAATAGTCATTATGTTAAATATATACGGATAAAATTACGGTCAAAGAGGCGGGCAACTTTATCAGCCATTTCTTACAACATTGCTCACCTTGAATATTCGAGAAACCGTAAGCTCTATTGCTCTGATAATAAAATATATCTTGAGGAATGGTGTAAAGATGAAAACCCAGTTGACAACAAGCTAAAATACCTTATAGTTTTTTTTTAAATGAGGTGGGCAACTTTGTACTACCCTCCAGATCTACTTTCATACAAAGTGATGTGAGGTGCTAGGGCTGCTACAAAAGAAAAATCTTAATATTATATTTTTGTAGATTTATTTAAATTTATTATTACAAACAATGAAAAAAATATATTAAATAAGTAGGTAGGTAACTAGGTAGTACCTACCTATCAAGATATTACGTAGGTATCAATTTATACAATTATGAAAATAAAGAACAAAACTAAACTTGCACCTTGGTATGCCAAACTTATTATACCTAGTTATCTCTTTGTTCCTACTTAGTTAGGA
The DNA here is from genome assembly GCA_905147375.1 of Hylaea fasciaria. Taxonomy (NCBI): domain Eukaryota; kingdom Metazoa; phylum Arthropoda; class Insecta; order Lepidoptera; family Geometridae; genus Hylaea; species Hylaea fasciaria. Next base: position 9,102,819 of record LR990200.1, read on the forward strand.
ATTGTAAATACAATTCAAAGCAATAGCTTAGGAAGTTATTGAGGTACCATAGGTACTTACCTACCTACTTAATATATTTTAGACTGCCACCATATTCTTCTCAAATTAAGTTAATACCTGGGTAGGTACCTATTATGTAATAATTACCTATTATTTATGATTATAATTAGTATGTACTTATGCAGAATTTTCAATTTCTAAAAGTGTCAACCCTAACACCATTTTTGCGGTGGGCAATGTTTCAAACTCTTTGCTGCGGAATGTCTCACTACTTTGCCCAGTTAAATTTCTTCGTAATAAAGCGACCTACAGCACAGAATCAGGAATTAAACTCATCGCCAATAAAGCGTTTTTAAGCACATGAAACTTGACTCATCTGAAACAAGTATTTTGGGAATAGCACGGTAAAATCTGCGACACGGAATTGACACCACCTTCGACTACCCCTACTTTGATGGCCGCTGTCAGGAAATTCAGCGAAGTTAGGAACAGAACTAATAGCTTGTATTGCCTTAAATATGTCTGAGATTTACCCAAACACTCAAAACTGTTGCTATCTTATAAACTAAATTTACCACGACAACTTTTGTTTATTTTTCGGGTTTTGGCAAAGTTGTACTGCAAAGGCAATGTTGTAAGGTTCTACGGTACATATAAATACAATGTGCTATTACAGCAGCCTCATAAATCTCATAGTCACACTGTGCGATGTGCTATTACTAGTAAGCAGAAATTTACGGTCTTCGTTTTGCTCATCTCACGCTAAATAATTATAAGCATTTCTAAAGCCGTTTTGCTTTATAGGTATAGTAGGTAATATAAAACTTCGTTAACCTTGAACGTCAAAAAAACCTCTATTTACGGAATCTAACTACGAGAACTTCAACATTTATGAGTATTACGTACCTAGGGTATTAATAGGTATTCTGTGGTAGGTACCTACTACTTAAAGTACCTACCTCCCTATTTTAGAATTATGTAGGTAAGTACCTATTTACCGTCAAGTCCATGAAGGTAAGTACGTAAATACGTACGTAGGTACTCTAACCTTACCTACCTACCTAATAATTAACTAAGTAAGTACCTACCTATTGTTATTATTCTCTCACCTTTTTATCTGCTCTCTAAGTAGGTACCTACCTATTCTTATATTTGTTGCTTACCACAAATATTAATGTATAAATATATAAAATAAACTATACCACGGGTAATGTTAAAAACTTATCTAGGATAGATAGGTAATGAACAAATTAATTAAAAAGCATATAATATTTTGTATAGTTATGTCTGATTTTACAATAATAGAGTGACTCATCCAGAAAAACATTAAGTAATCCGCAGGTTTCGAACGGCGTGAATCCCCACAAGTAGTTCTATACTATAGCATGCATACTATACAATGCATAAATGCTATAATATATACATACTATTGAGTGGTCTCGTGACTCTCGACATTCAAGCGATTCAATTGGTGAAAAATAAACGTCATGTCGTCTGAACCAATAACAGACGAGCGAAGATATTTTTAGAACGCAAAAGTTCATTGGTGGGGATTGAGGAAAACTGTAGACGTTTCCATTGGCGCTGATATTGCACAACATTTCCTAAGCTCGCACGGAGTGCTCGTGTACGTCTTTGCGATTTTTGTACCACAAATTTTTTTTATTATATCGTGTTGAAAGACGTCGCGCAATTTTAAAGCGGCTTAAAGTTGGATTTCTTACTTATCATTTTCTTTTTGGAACAAGTGACTGTTCCATAAAACAACTGGAGGCGTTACTGTATTTTTTTGTAACAAGGTAAGCAATTTTGTCCTCTGGTATTTTTGTGATCTCTGTACGAGTTACCTATGTAAAAATTATTGCGCAAGATTTAACTTGGTATCATCAGAAACGAACTAATTCAGTAAATGTATACTTTGATAAATAAAAAATATGGTAGAAAACGTTGCACAATTATTGCGCAATACCTATAATTTTGATCTGATAATATAATTTTTTATTTTCTCTATGGTACCTACTTAATAAATTGAAAGTAGGTAAGTAACAGAAGTTTCTTGTATACATACTATGTATACAAGAAACTTTTACATAGGTACTTTCTTAAATAACTAATGAAGATGTATACACAGTAGGTACCTACCTACATAATACTTATGTAGCTTTGTTGAAATAATTTGCGGCTTAGCGTGATTCTACCAAACGAGTTTGAACCTGCCACGACAAGCTTGTCGATCACGTTGTGGGCATCATTCGACTAGCACTGGCCGAGCACCTGGTTGGTTACCCTTCTCGAAAATGAAAGTTTAAGCGATCACAATAGTACTGTAATACTTACTCGTAGGTACTAATCTGGTTTCCTCCTTACTTAAAAATATTCGGTAGGAATTCCCAGCACTTTGACTAGGTACAAGTCGTCCACGTTTTGTGATGACGTATAGGTACCTACTTTGTGTTTGCTTCCTACCCACAGATAGATACTAGTTAGGTGCTTATTTACTGGACTTACACGTTGTGTACACACCCACTATAGGTAGGTAAGAGAAATTGTGTTTTCTAGAAACAATATCAAATAGGTATTTTGGGGCTTTGCCAAGTTCTCGACGAAACTTGTTTGATTTACAAGGGCAGCTGTCTCGGTTTTTAAATTAAGTAGGTACCAACCTAGATATAATATTCAATTCGTAGGTTTATTAATCATCAATTATCATACTCGTTTATCAAAGTGACGATAATCATAAAATTTGAACATAGTATAGTTCCACGCATTATAATAATGTTATGCGATGAAGTGTGGGTAAACAGACTCAAATAACTGCTACCTACCTAATAATTATAATATTAATGACGATAATACTGGACGGAGATAGGCATACGATCTCATGGTTTTTTCAACATTCACTTACCTACTAATTAATGAATATTATTAACGACTTAATCCGTTACGTGGAGTTTAGAGAATTTAAATATTAAGTTTTGTGTTCTTGTTTGCAGAACTAGTTGATGTAGGTACAAGTCAGCTTATTCTAGATATTTTAAAGTCCAGTGCACGAAGTCTCTTTATAGAGAGACCGTGTGGTGCATTTCATAATAATTATGATCTTATTTTTCTTTGTTGCAGGCCTACTGTCGGGACAATTACTTGGGTGGCTGCCTAAGAGCTAAGATTTCTATAGGAGCTCAAGAAGAGTTCAAACAAGTAAGTAATTTCGTTCACCCTACCCTCCCCCAAACAGTTATCTGTTCACAGGTCCTGCAGATCGGCTCAGCAAACGTACATTATATTGCAGCAAAAGAAACTTCTTTCTTATAGGAAATTAGGCTCCCCGTTCTGAAATAGTTTTTTTTTACTGCCCCGACAATTTTCGTCTTGGAACATTTATGGATTCACATTAAAACTTTCTTTTACCCTCTTTAGTCTCAGTTTTATGAACGAAGCGTAAAATTTACATTACACATACGTTGCCAGTTATTTAACTTATCGCTGCCTCTATTATCGGATTTCCCTGAATGATCATGACAATATGACGAGTCTATGAATATCTACGATGATTTTCTTACTCAGATCGTTTGTTACAATGACATTTTCCTCGCTTGCATTTCACGCTTTCATGAGAGCACCATCATTCAACATCTCAAATCATGTCTTTTGGAAGATCAATTATTATAATATGAAAATAATGTAACTCGAAAAGTAATAAAGTCATATAGATCTATGACAGCCATAAACAAGAAGCGGATTGATAGTTAAAATAAAATAGCTCAATGAAGCAAGGACAACACCTGCTAGTTCAAAGGGCAATAAAAATAAACAAGTCAAGTCCATTAAATAAATGATTAGAGAATTTACTCAATATTTTCTATAGTCCATCATACATTTTACGAAGTTATCTGTATTGTGTAATCGAAACATTAGTACTTAATGAAGTATATAATTAATTTTAACTTAGATATACCTACCTACATTACCTAATTATTAAGTTATTTTCATTCGGTGACGTAAGTTGTTCTGTATTTTTTTAAACTAGACATAGTTTATGCTTACGAATATGATAATTTAGTGTAAGAAGGGAGATTAGTATAGATTTTTTTAGTAATAGTAGGTACTGGCTCCTTACTCACTAAAATGGTAACCACCGACCGGGAACTACTCTCCCTAGCTAGCAATTTTCGATGGGTTGAACATGATATGAATTGAGATGATGATGACAAGCAAAACCATTATAGGGCAGGTGACATGACAACATTAACAATTGTGTTGATTGCATAACATCCAAAAAATTACAACAGTTAATGAAAAGATATTGACAGAAATAAATGCATAATAATATGTAAAACGCTATATAATTTCGATATATATTTTATTATGTATGCAATCATCATTCTTTCGAATACCATAGCAACAACATTATACCACTTCATACACAAAAATATTACCTATATAATATTATATTTAACTAAACTACATTATTTACATTTGCATGATTATTATACAACCATTCGTTTCAAGGTTCTGACCTTTGAGCTGCTGTCTGACATTTAATAGCCGCCGAGTTATTAGGGGCACTAATTCGTTTCTCATATTATGAAAAGGCATCTATTTAATTTCAACATCCTCCTATAAATCATTTATTATCAGAAAACGTTGCTTTGTAACGATTTTTAAGTATCGTTGGAAGCTGTTCCTTAGGTCCATTTTCTTCATACGTATTCATACTCATACTCCCACCTCACCTTTCTTCTACCATACGTCCCACCTCGCTTCATACGAATATGCACATTATGTTACGTCGTATCATTTTTGTTTGTAGTTCTATTCAAAATGGTTGCTCAAAAGATCACCTGTCCGAGTCGGAGCGACGATATCGGAAATCGATACACCGATTCAAACACCAAAAGATATGGTTTTTTCGCAAACGAGTCACAAGACTCAAAGTCTTTTGAAAGTGGTAGAACTAGATCGTTTAAAGCCCGAAAAGAGTCAGCAGGTGAACGGTTCAACCGGAGTGGTTACCGACGGATACACGTACTCGGAAGCGTCGCCTTCGCCCGTGGCCACCACCAGCTTTACAGAGGTAAGACCGGGTTCCAGCACGCGTGAGTACTACATACATAGTTGCTACTTTATTATTATTAATTATATTAAGTTACTTACTAGTTCCGCTTTCCACTTTATGACTATAACTAACATGGTGTAAATCTGTTTTCAGGGTTATTTGAAACCGGAGCCTTTGTACGACACCAAAATGTTTCACGATTCGGACTCAGAGTTCTTCCAAGATCTGGTCCAGTGGTGCTCCACTCCCGCCAAGGAAGAACAAGTACAAACCATTGGTGAGTATTTGTTAATATACATACTTCATGCATTATGTACGTCTTCTTTCTCATAAATTCCGTTTGGCATGATTTTTGTTATATGTGTACAACCATGCGTATTGTTAAAATGTGAGTAAAAGATGGTCGCGACGCGCACAACGACACGTTATTTGTTGGTCTGTACTGTGTAAGTGTGAACACTTCACTAAAATCATCCTTGGTGAGAGGCCTTCGGAAAATACAATATTCATCTGTGTACTTAATTGACGGCTCGTTTGGCGTAGTGGCTGAGCAATCGGACTGCTGCGCTAGGGGTGGAGGGTTCGATTCCCGCCTGGGACAAATATCTATGCGATCCACAAATTGTTTCTGGTCTGGGTGTGATGTGTATGTGAAATTATGTCTCTAAGGAGTACCCACGACACAGGAGCAAATGTAGTGTGGGGCTATGTTTACAAAAAATAATAATTTTACTGTATCCCAAGTATTTTCTCTATGGTACAATAGGCATAGGCACATACCATGAAAAATAATTATAATGCCCATCTTTAACAGTCTTTTTTTATATAACAGATTCCAAGAAACCTGAAGAAAGGGCACACACCATTGACACACCACACACACCATTCTCGCCGCAAGGCTGGGATGCATTCGACACTAACTCTCCATATGCTCAAAAAGGCTTTTATAACACTACACCTGTGGATCCTCTTTCACCAAATGTGGAAGGGCTTACCCAATTTGATTATTTAGGTTTACCAGAACAAGATAAAGATAAGAAAATTCAGTTCCCAGAACAATTTTTAGATATTAGTAGTCTGCCAGTAGTTATTGGAGAGATGGTGTCGGAGCAGGTCCCTGAAACCCACCCGTGGCCGGTCGCGTCACATATCGGATGGGCGAACACTATTATTGACACAAACTACACAAAATCTTACCAAACCTCACACAATACTATGCCCTTTATTGACGAAGAGGACTCCCTTGACTTAAAGTACATATCAGTAACGCCGCGGGAGGTGGAGAATAATGACGTAGTAGTATCCGAATATGTAGTCAAGGACAATGGAATTAATAAGGGGGGAGTTCTACATGAGTCTGGGCAACACAAAACAGCAGGGGGGTTGTCTGTGGACGTTGCAGCACGCGCTTCGAACTGGCCAAATGATGTCGTCAGCACGCCTGAAATTCTGTCCTATGTAGAACAGTTGGAAAAGGAGAAATGCTCACAAATGATGGTTAGTATTATAGTTAATTAACATCTGAATGAAAAAAGTAATATGAATATTACATGGAAGACATTGTCATGCTATTCATCTTATTGTTATTTCTCACAGAAAACTAAACAACAATGGCCAGTTCAAGTAACATCACCAGAAGTCATCGAATCGAGCACGAAAATGGACGTCCCATCTCCGGTTGATTACGAACCTATTACACCTAAAAGCGAATCTCACATGGAGTCTGATCACGATGACACCAAATCACCATCGAGCAAGAGACGACGCCACAATAGTGAAGATTCTGATGAGACTTACACACCATACTCTGAACAAACACCTAGGAAGTACAAGAGGAGAAAACCCGATGTTCCCATTAAGGAAATGATTCTGGCGCTGGAAGGGTCACAGCAGCTGACGAAGGCGCGAAGAGGACGCCCTCCCAAAAGAAGGGAGAGCACTGTGTCCTCAATATGTAGTGTAGATGAAAATTCATCATCAACATCTACACATGAGACGAAATATAGAGAACTAAGAGATAAAAATAATGAGGCATCAAAAAGATCACGAATGAACCGAAAACTCAAGGAGCTACAAATGGAACAGTTAGCTACAGATTTAGAAGAAAGAAATAAAAAATTGAAAGTAAAAGCCGACATTTTAGAGGATATGACAAAACGATTAAAAGAAGCACTAATGACAGCTATTTTACAAAAATGAAATAGTTTATTCTAGCATTCATTTTGAAGAGCGAGCCTAGCCCCTTGAGTTTTTGTCTCATTGAATAGTAGGTAATCTATGTTCATAGATTTATAATGCCATTTTATTTGTTTTATATGGCAGAATGTTAAATGTCTTTTGTTGTTAGGTCAGGTTTTGTTTTGTACCTACCGTAAGATGTTTTATAAATGTATTTCTATGAGTTTGTTACTGGAACTATGCCATGCAAATGTTATGTAAAATACCTGCCGTATGGGTATAGTCACGGATTTGAAATGTTTATTTATAGGTTAGTTATAAATTACCTACCATCTTTAATTTAGTTGATAATAAGTAGGTTTCTAGGTACAAAAGTATCAGTGAAGCCAATTTTAACAATTGATTATAATGTAACTTGAATTTTTATGTAAGTAGGTAGGTATACTTACTTATTTTTGTATATTATTTCATAATATTATGTTACATAAAACTAAGATTTTGCAAGGAAATTAAAAAAAAACATATTCTAACATTAGGTATATACATAATATTACTTACCTACCATCAATTTAATGTTAAATTGATTCTTATAATGTGGTAATTGCATGGTCTTGATTGTTAAAATTAAATATTTTTATTTTATTTTGAAAATGAATTAAATGTTTCGTGATAGTTTTATGATAACCTTTCGTTTTATTTAATTTAGCAATGAACGGAGATATTTCCACAGGTACCTACTATAGGATTCTATACTAGGTAGGTAGACAATAAAATATATATTATTAGTTATAACTATTACTTATTATTACTAGTAGGTACCCAACTTATATGGCGCGTCGTGAATCTTCGTTCGCGCAGAAAAGAAAGTATGGTCATGCCACGCGGCGATCGCTAAGATGGCGGCGCGGCTGCCGACCAATAGCGGTCAATAGCATTTCCCGCGCTTTGAAAATTCATCTTCTGCGCAGGTACATCGGTAAGCCATATAAGTTGGGTACTACTGTACCTACCTATTCTTACTTTTGTTTTATCAATTCTGTCTGCGTCTTTACGTAGGTAGATGTTGCTTTACGTAGCAAAGTTATTAGGTACCTACATAGGTAAGTACTTATAACCTAATGACGATCATTATTACATATTCCATGGCAAAAGTGAAGGGGGATAATCATTCACCCTGAATGATTCAATTTTATGTTTACCTACATGACTAATAATAATAAATAACGAAATAATCATGTCTAAGATTCAATGTCGTCTGTCGCCCGTCTCTTCAACAATATGAAATGAAATGCAACAAGTAGGGTAGGTAGGTATGAAGGCGCTACAAGTTTAGTTTTAAATAACTCACCAAGTGTTACGTGGTAGGTAGATAGGTGAATTGAATTACACTTTTCACCAGTATTTACACGGCGTCAGTCAGTCACAGGCGTCACAACACGCTCACAGCACAGGGACGGACATCAAAGCTATGCAAATAATTAATTTATTGTAATATTATTTGAAATTATGGAGATGCCACTAAATAATTTATTCAGGTAGGTACCTACCTACATAGGTACAATATAAAAATAACATGGTAGGTAAACAATATGTAAGTACGTACACTCTGTTACGCACTTATTTACCTATTATAATTATGTAGGTAACGGATAGAGGTAAGGTAGGTAAGTATTTAAAGATACCTATACTTATGTAGGTTTGTTAAGTAGGTACCTACTACCTACTTTTTGTTTTTTGTTTTAGTTTAATGGCTTCGCACGGTTTGTGCATATAGCCAGTGTCAAGTATTTTATTATATAAGTATTATAAAAGTCACAGCAATATGTAGCAATCGTGGTCAAGTAGTCAAGTCAATTATTTACATAGTCAAAGTCACGATTCAGTAAAGTAGTGGATGCTTTACTGAAACTTCTTGGGAGTATTGGAAAAAATGCGAAATGACACGTTTTTTGAGTTTATATCATTCGCCCACACTCGTGCACGTTAACGAACACTTAATGGTTAATATTCCACCAATATTACACATTAACACTCGAAGAAACACAAGTTTGAGAAAATAATACAAAACCAACAACGTCTCACTATCGGATTCCCGCCAAAACCCCCTACTACCTACTTTATTATTATAAATATTATGTAGGTAGGTACCTACCTAAGTACCTACACAAAGTTACTCTATGCCTACCTACCTACCTACTTACTAAATAAATAGTATTTATAAATACTATCTAGTAGGTATTTATTAACTACCTACCTACTAAATAGTAAATACTACCCCTCTCTCTTTTCTACTCTTCCCTCCTCTTACATAGGTGTACGTCTACTCTTTTTTTGTTTGTTTTAGTCATGGCTTCGCAAGGTTTGAGCATTTAGCAAAGCAGTTGTCAATAATTATTGATTAAAATATTTAAGAAAAAAGCGTACCCCGAAAGGGACATAGGTATTTGGCTACAACTCTTATAAATAAATGAGAAAGGCAATTCCTACTTTACTCCATTGTCTATTTGTATCACACTTGTCTCTTGGATCTTGAGATAAATGTCATATCTATCGGATGAATAATTTGAGATGTGCAACCCGCAGGACTAATGGACATAGAGTAACTTTTTATTATTAGGTAAGTACCTACCTACCTCTTTATAGAAGCATGCCAAGTAAGCACTAATCACTGAAATACCTGAGTAGGGAGGGACTGTTTTTTTAGAAATATCTATATATAAAAATATTTATTTGTTGCATAGGTATATTATGTTCGTTACGGAAATACCGATATAAATATGAATTAGGTTCCTATAGTTTTTCGATATTAATGATACTTTTTGGTGGGCATCGATATTAGTAATACTGAAATCAACCAAATTGTTGAATGAAAAAAGATGACATTGGAACGAAACTAGATGCTTCTGGCAATTATTTATATTAAATTATTAAATATAATATCAACAGTTCAATACTATAACACTGGTTAAAAAGTAAATACCAATAATATCGGTATTTAGTAAAGTATCGATACCTATCTGTTATAATATTATTATGAAATACTAATGAGTCCCTCTAGTTATAGTCCTCGATATTAATCGAGGACTATAACTAGAGGGACTAATATCGACATTATGAAAATATCGATATTAGTCCCTAATTGCCATTGCCTGGCTATAATAATATTTTATGCACAAGCCGTGCGAAGACAACTAGAAAATAATTAAAAATATTGATACGACCATAGACGAAGGATACGACTCGTATCTTCATAAAAGGTAGTAAATCTATGGATACGACCTAGACCAAACCGTCATTTCTAATCTAAAACAAATTTTGTTTTGGCTTCATATGGTTTGTGCATTTAGCACAGCAGTCAGCACGCACACTAGGAAAATCATAGCAATAAAGCAATCCTCGTGGTCAAGTTTTCAAGTAAATTATTTATTTACAAAGTCAAAGTCATGATTCAGTAAAGTGGCTAAAAGTGGTGGATGCTTTTGCTTTATTGTAACTTCCTGGCAGTATTGCAAAAAATGTGAACTTGTGAAGTAACACGCTTTTTGGGTTTATAACATTTGCCCACACTCGTGCACGTTACCGAACAATCAATGGCTAATATTCCACTAATATTACACATGAACACTCGAAGAAATACAAGTTTGAGAAAAAATGCACTAACGGGTTTCCGCCTAAACTCCGTAACGACGACGATGGCCTTGAGTTTAAATCTCTTTAACCAAATACATTCACAGATCTAGCTTCTTACGGCTATCTGAGCTAGAGAAAACGAGGAGTCTAAAGGCTACGCTAACCCAACCATAAAATAAACAAAATATTATAACTATACCTACATTATCACTTACACTATAGTCACATTTCATATAATATCACCGCTTTTGATTGGTTTAACTCGAAACTAACTTCATTCAATGTGTAAGTAAGTAATCTTACTTTGTTGTAGTTCATACGGTACGTTTCGGTTGACGTTTATTTAGGTTTTAGTTCATACGATTAGTTAGTTAGCGTTACTTTTTCAACGCGAGTACTTTTTCACTGAATTTTCGCGATATTGGTTCAAATTTACTTTACAATTACTTACCTAGTCTGTTTTGATAAACAAATTTTGCTAAAAGTTGAGGCAAGAATTAGGTAGGTAATTAATTGCAATAGTTTCTTGAACCTTATTTTCTAGAAGTTTTTGAGGTGATTAGACACGCGAAGGGGGTGAACGCCTGAGGGGGTAGGGATACGGGAAAGGGTGATTATGATTAGTCACTAGCCCTTTTTGTGACTAATCCGCCCCCCCTCTCGTGACTAATCACATCACCCCTTTCCCGTGTGTCGTCCGTCCCCCTCAGGCGTGTCTATTGTCACCCGATGAGAGGTACATAAATAGAAATCACGTATATTTTGTGGACTTACAATAATTCATAAACTTAATTTATTCAACTTAAAATGATTAATGTTTCCGTAGTTTGACCTAAGACTCAATTCCAATTATGTCGCCAGAGGTGACATATGGGACCCGCTTTAGAAACAAATGCCATTTGTCACCAGTGGTGACAAATGGAACGCACTTCCATTTGTCAGCAGAGGGACGTCACCAGTGGTGACAATAGGGACACAGTTTAAAAATCATGCCCAGTTGTCACCACTGGGGACATGGAGGCGGGTGACAACTGGGAATGACCCAACAAATACAAGCGTTAAAAGATCGGTACCAATTCGAAAAAATTACGCAAAAAAAACATTCCAGAAGATCGAAAACCTATCTAATTCACCCAGTTTTACGGTACCTTCGAAGATTTACCAAAATAACAAAAACATAAACATGGCTGTAAAAAGATAATTTATTTATAATTCACAATTAGAACATAATGTACCAAACAAAATCCGTGATACAAATTACATTTTATACGTCAATTGGACGCGATACAAATTTTGTGACCCTAACCCTGATCGCAATAACTGGGAGGTACTAATGTAAGCCAGCATCATTATTACGATTGAGGCAGGCACTAACAGTAGAATGCATACTTGCAATGTGTATTGCGCCAGAATATCGTACATGTATTTGATTACTATAAAGAATTTGAGTGTAAAGATAAATAATACAAATTAACATTCTAAAAATAACCTATATCAACTAAACATTAAACACAAAGAAATTTTCTAAACAAAGTAATTAGATTCCCATGGTGGTATCACATTACTGCACTGAATGTAATGTTCTTATAAGACTAAGTTATGGACATATTATCGTGCCATAATGCAAAATTAATTATGTTAAAAGTAATGTAATGGAAATATGTATAAACAATAATCAAAACAGGAAAACAGCACCTGAACAAACCAGATTGCAGATTATAGGAATAAGTATTCTCATAATCATATGAGTACACATACATACATCAATATGTAACAAACCCATAGAAAAATTTACACCAATCAGTTCAATAATGGTCACAACTATGGGCCCCAGTCTTTATTGGGAATTTCTCATAAACCTTGCAAATGAAAAGATTAACAATATCATATGTGTTGTTAAATTATAAGAAAAAACCCCTCCAATAAAGACTGGGGCCTCAATCGGAGCGATGTGAGCATATACAACCCTAATATACACGTATATCCACACCGCACTAACCACTAATCAGTTCTATTACATAGCAGCATGTAAGATCGTCTCAGTGCTATATCGAGTCCCACTACACGTTAGACACTTGATACTCGTTAATTTACACTTTACACTCGAGTCAATTGTAAACGGACACTATATGTGCACACTGAAGTTCAATGCGTGTTAATCAGACCCGCCGTCATCGTCGGCGTCTTCGAGGAAGCTGAACTTATTTGATGCCACAAAATTCTGCAAAAATAATTTTATTGTTAATGTTTAGTACATTATGGCCGATACCAAAAAGTACCTAAATACTAGAAGGGACGCAATAAAGCTGTGCATATTTAAGGTTGTGGTCATGTGGCAAACATTAAAATATTGTTATGTAACTGTGTTTTCTGTAATTATAATTAATTATGTAGGTATACAGCGACCGTATCGCACATCGACATATCGCGAAACGGTGTCTAGTTAACCTCATTTTATCTAGCACAGTCACACAGAGTAACTACAAACAATCAGGACATGTCCAGCCTTGAATTTTGTTTTAAGTGCACAAAAAATGTCGGGAAGTAGCTGCTTGCGCAATAACAAATATAATAATATATGATAATCTCATGAGAAACGATGCATTACCGGTTTCTCCTGTTCTTTCAACTTAGGCAGTGGCTTGTCTTCGGCGTCATCGTGACGGTCGCGCGAGCGGCTCGGGCGGTCGCGGCCGTTGCGTTCGTCGTCCGGCTGGTCGCGGGAGCGATCACGTGGCGCGTCCCGTTCGCGGGAGGGATCACGAGGCGGCTCACGCTCGCGGGAACGGTCACGGGGCGCGTCACGCTCGCGGGAATGGTCACGGGGCGCGTCACGTTCTCGGGAGCGATCACGGGGCGCGTCGCGCTCACGGGAATGATCACGGGGGGCGTCGCGCTCGCGGGAATGATCACGGGGGGCGTCGCGCTCGCGGGAACGATCACGGGGCGCATCACGCTCGCGAGAGCGCCCACGTGGCGCGTCCCGGTCGCGGGAGTCGGGGCGGCGCCGCTCGCGGGAGCCGTCTCTCTCCCGCGATGGGTCGCGGCGCCTATCGTCCGAATAGTCCCGCCTGACTCGATCGTCGCGACGGTCGCGGTCGTCACGTCTGTCTCTGTCGTCCCTGTAATCGCGCCGATCTTTGTCGTCTTTAGAGTAGTCGCGTCTGTCTCTGTCGTTGCGCCTGTCCTTGTCGTCCTTGGAATAGTCGCGGCGTTCTTTGTTGAAGCTGCGCGAGTCTCTCGGGCGATCATCTGTAAAACAGAAGTAGAGTAAATATCTGGCGTTCTAAGATTTTTTTACCCGTAGATGAGTTGTATCGCCACAATATTGACGAGACGAATGTAAGGTAGTTGCCCTAAGCGCTACCAATCTGGCATTGGAATTCCGAGTGTCCGGTGATACGTCATCGCTAATCGCGCGTGCGAAAAAGCAGTTTTTTTCGACTCTAGTCTACTCTATAATTTTACATCTCACTGCTGGCGTGACAATAGATAAGCTATAGGTACTATTACAAAACTGAATGTAGCTTACCACGCCTAGCGCCAGCGCGTCTGTCATCGGAGTGGTCATTCTGTAAGGAAAAAAGATTTATTATGAATTTTATTATTCAGAATGATTCAATATGAAAACGAGAATGAATGACTGGAATGGTACTGACTCGTCGAGAACCCCACCGCTCCTTCTCTTCAGCTGCACGTCTAGCTTCTTCCTCCTGTTTGAGAAGACGTTCTTCTATTTCGCGTTCTCTGCAATATTAATTTTATTCATGACTACTTGTGTGGCACTTGTAAATAAAATTTTAAACAAGAGTCTCAGTCATAGTTTACAAATGTGGGTATAGAGCGACCAGATCGCACATAGTAAGCGCGAAGCGGTGTCTAGTTAACCCTATTTACTCTAGCACATTGTTACATTGAATAACACAACAATCAGAACATTTTGGTCTTGATTTTTGATTAATGTGCACAAAAATCGTAAGCGGATATGTACATTCCTCTCAGAAAAGGATACAAGGTGAAAAATAAGAATGCAAAACTGTAGTATTTGAAGGCAACCTTGAGACAACACACCTATAAAAAATATACCATCTATGCAAATTAGGAATATGAATAATCAAGTAGTTATACTATCCACTCACTTAGCGGCAGTGTCCACTGGCTTGGCAGCACCAAACACCTTCTCCGCAGGCACAGGCTTGGGCTTCTCTGGCTGTTTCTCATCCTTGTCCAAGGCGGCTCCGTCTGCAGGTTTAGTGGGCACCTCGAGGTCCCGCGGCACGGTGCGCGGCAAGAGGTTGAGCTTCGGCCTCTCGCGGGGTTTCATGTCTAAGGGATTTGTAATAATAACATTGCTAATACCTGTACGATAATTGTAACTGTTGTAACGAGAGTGAATAGTAAGATCTGGATGACCACTCAAACAATATTATTGACAAACCAAGATGCCAATATACCAATATAAGAGAATAAAATATAATTATTATCAATGTGACAATATTATGATCAACACACACTATGAAATATTGTTGTCAATTTTCCTTTTCTTTATTATAATTTTGTGTTTGCGCAAGCAGCCTACTATACTGTTAGCATCAGACGTGCCTGATTGTCAAAACGAGTCAAGAACATGAACATAATATACCATCTCTGGGCGGCGGATCACGTTCACGGTCGCGATCACCAAAACTTCTGCCACCGAATCCTCTGCTGCCTTCTCGATTTCTGACAAAAAAAACACAATGAGTTCACTATGGTTGTCAAGATTTGAAGATATGAGAGCTTGATGACTGAGAAAGCAGCCAGTTCAAAACCTCTGTAATTGTGAAACTTACCCATAGCCACCGTCACGTTCAGCTGTGCGAAATCCATCTCGTCCACCGTAGCCGCGCTGCTCTCTGCCACTACAATAAAGAATTTGTCAAATGAAAATACCCCATTTTGGGGTTTACTGTCTCTTTGTCTGTTACACTGTCATCATCTCGTCTGTGTGTAGATCATGACTTTGTCTTTGTTCACCTCATTTGAGCCGCATCATTCATTTGATTGAACTATGCTGAATGGTAGCTCACACAATATCATGTCGAATTTATTTAGTCCTGACATGGTTGATGTAAACACTGTAAACAGGCATAAGTTTGTGGTACCTAATCCATATTTAAAAAAAAAACTATTTTATTATGTAGTCCAAATAAGCCTAGGCTTATGACTGAAAATGACCTGAACGAACAAGCCATGAAACTAAAAAAATATATATGTTAATTTCCAAACTTCTCAGCCAATGTGAGACAAGGATAACTTTGTTAATTTCAACCTTGGCTTGGCGTTCAGAATGTAACTATGGGTATTTGTTTGACTCACCGGTCCTCGCCGAATCGATCGCGTCCGAATGAGTCGCGGCCACCATAGGGTGTTCGCGCGGGCTCCGGCTGGGGCGCCGGTCTGTCGCCGTCGCGCCAGCCTCCCGGTCGGTTGTCCGCACTCGCTGAAAACATTTTCATTGTTATCGATTGGAAATGTTTTGCGTTTTGCAGTACTGTACTATTTGGCTGTGACATCTACATAATGAGATCACTCAGTTTTAGGTATCTGTGGGTAGGCCGAGCAAGCCCTAGATTAGTCTGAATTGAGTTACGACATGCGTCGTGTCACAGATTGTACTAAAACAGCCGGTCGCGGGGGACTTCCAAAAGCTACATGGGCCGAGTCTCGTCCCACTGGAGTCCTCGACGAAGCCCACATGCTCGCGTTTCTGATGCCCCCGCCGCCGCTGTGGGCGACGCCCCCGTCTGGAGGGTGTTCGGTGCCACAACGCTCCGTCGACCTTTACTCAGACCTTCCCGAGATGAAGGGAGTAACTAGGATCACCGATTTACTTCTATTAGAAATCCAGGACAAAATCTTGTGTAAAATGCGTTACATGAATGATCGCACGACGCGTGACGCAGTTTTCGGTACTTTCCGTCCCTCAAAAACGTCTCCTACTACGGAAAAATGTGAGTTCCGAGAGAGTAAGAAACCACTTGCTTACTTGTGAAGTCAAAGAAACTCTTTGTCAACTTAAGAAAATTTTGATTTTTGATAACCGTGCAGATTATTTGATGGGAAAATGCGGTGATCCATGTACCCGTAGGTGCATCCCAAGTGTGACATTAGAGCTTGCTCTGGACTGTTTACAAATAACTTATCATCACTGTGATAAACTGAAAAAATTCTATAGTATGTCATCCACATGGTCTCCAATAATATCACTTTATAAAAGTTGAATAGGTCTACAAACTTCATAACTTAATTTCACTTGAGTATAATATTAGTGTGATGTCTCCAATGAGATGTATAATTTTCTTCCACTTTAGATAAGACATGTACTTACAGTCTCTCTCCCGCTCGGGCGGGCGCTCGCGGCGCTCCTCGCGGTCCATGGGGCGCGCGGCGCGCGCCTGCGGGTCGGGCGCCGCGCGCGGCCCGGAGCGCCAGTCGCCCATCGTGCGCTCGGGGTCATACTCCCTGCATAACAATACAATATAATGCAGAGTCTATTACTATGATCAACCATATTTTCCGCAATTATAAAATTGTTACTGTATAAAATATCAAACATGATTATCCATCACATTTAGAGTTGTCACAACTTTTATACCTTCAATATCTGCAGTTAACTTCTACACAGTTAACGTGGGGTTCCCTAACACAGGAACGATAATAATATAAGTCACTTGTTATTTAACAAGGATCTGTTCTCATGGGGAGCCAAAATAAAATAGGGCATCACAGCTGCCATTGATCTATTGGCAACTTTTTAAACATATAATGTGGTCTAAACATTTACATCTGAAACGCTTTATTATCACATGACACATGAGAGCATTCGAAGTTTGCAGCGCTTGTGTCTTACCGAGTGTTCAGGTAGGTAAATCAAATACAAGTTACAATAAAAAAAGTGTTAGTTACCTGTCTCTGTCAGATCTTCCCATGCCTCCCCTGCCCATGCGGCGGTCGTTGTCTTGCGTCGCCACTTCTATTCTTATCCTACGGCCGCTTATTGTCTGCGACACAATAGGAAAAACTAGTTCATACAGATGACAAAAAGACCCTCTTGGAAATATTCAAAGTAACTAACTACTATTATTTTGACCGAGCATTGTTCGGATATCTTTGACTGGAACAGATAAGGGTGAACTTTTTTTCCATAGCAAATTATGCACATAGCTTCAGGTAGTTACTCCAGTTTGTTTCGCCTTTGTCAGGATTTCAATTACTTAAATTTAAAGTGACAAAGAACTCACCAGATCTGCAATATTCATGGCGCTGACAAGACTCTCTCTGTCCTCGAAATCGACATAACCAAATCCTTTGAGACGCTCACCTTCGCGAGGCAATCTCAAGTTGGTAATCTGTAGATACAAATAATGCATACAATAGTACAACACAATTATAATCAGAGCACCAGAATCACTGGCCCAATATAGGAGAGGCTAATGTCCAGCAGTAGCTTGCAAAGGTCTAATAATATTGTCAATAACATCTCATTCCTCAATTTAATACTAAACTATTGTACTATGATTCTAATTTACAATATTCTCATATATATAATATTAAGACTGTACCAGTGACACAATATAATGTCACACATTACAATTGGAGCAGATCGGACGCTAACAGCAAAAAAGATGCTGCTGCAAGCAGTTACAATTAAGACCCTGTTACAATTTAAATAACGTCTAAAAGAATCAAACAAAACATGCAAGCTTCCATAATGGTTATACAACCGACCTTAAGCCCCTCAAAGAGTTCAGTGATCGCACTCTCGTCGACATCGTAGGGCAGGTTGGATATGTGGGCGATGTAGGGCGGGCGGCGAGGGATGGACTCGTCGTCCACAGCCAGGCCTCCGCGGGCCGCACGCGACGCGGACGGCAGCACCACTGGCGCCCGCGTACGCGACCCGTACCCATAGCTCTCGGCTGACAACATACAGTTCACAAATTATATAAAGATACAAGATTTTACAATACAAATAACTGGGAGGCACTGCAATGCTTTAAGCAGGTGTGGCATCGTGCTGGTATGAATGATCAATAGTAAAAAAATTGTTTTTCAGTTTACACCTTTGTAATAATAAATGATAACAACATGATGTGCAAATCCTAAGATGGTTGAAATGTTGAATCTTTAAAATAATGTGTGTAAGAATTTACATGATATTTTACAGGTAGACTGATGATGTAACTACTAACTAAATGACAAAATATTATTACTCCATAAGCTTGTATGAAATATCATGCAATCAGTAAGCTTATCAAACACATTTACATAATTATTGTAGGTAATTATTTTTTAAGTAATTTCCATCAGACAATTTGAGCTCTAGTGTTTTTTAAGAAGACCCTCAGCAAATGCAGGGAGCTGGCCAATGAAAGATTAGTCTGAATTGAGTTGTGGCAGAAGCCATCTCGTAGATTGTGCTAAAACAGCTGGTCACAGGAGTTTCCAACAGTGACAATGCCTACACCTCTTCCTTGCCCCACAGGCCAGGCGTCACAGGCTAAACACTACACTGGCTTTTCTGGTTCTCCCATCTTCTCTATGAAAGAAGCATCCGGCTAGAATGTTAATTGAAAACACATTGACCTTTCCTCAGACCTTCCCGGGGTGAAAGTAGTGACCAGGCACTCTGCATGTGCACCCCAAGTACGAGATTAACATTGGCTAGCCATTACCCATTTTATCATCATTGGATCTTCCTAAGCCTCTTCGAAACTGGTTTTGTATCAATGAAAGAGTAAACAATATGTTAGGTATACCTAGGTAAGCACTTACTTTCTTCATCTACGGAGGCTGCCCAGTTACTTGTCGGGATAGTCGTCGGCTCCGCCAGAATGTCCGTTAGGTTGGCTTTGACCCATTTTGCCTTTTTTGATTTCTTGCCTGTGAAACATTACAATGATAAGGTTTAATAAAACAATATGTTCCGATCACGTTGAAGGACAGCAGGACATTGGTTCCTACCTATTAATAAAAGTAAGAGAATTCATGAATAATGATGACGCATAGCAAGTGAACGACCTAGTCCGTTTTGGAAAGCGGTTATTCGATTCGTGAGAAAATCGGAACGACAAAATTGTCGGGTGCATTGTAAGTGCCAGGAATACAACTAATGTTACCTGCACGAAACTTTACAAACACTAGATAGTTTAAATATACTGATTAAACGTAGAAATAGGGAGTAAAAAAGTTAAGAAATGTGGCCACGCGGTAAATCCAAACGTCCGCAAGGGTGAAACGATGACACGTTAGCATTATTAGGTAATAATAAAAAGCTTTTAATTACAGTATTTAAATGGAGGTTCGCTAAATAAAGAAAATGGCATGCAGAATTAACATATTGAACATGAAATAATAGCAAAATTTTAGATTTTTTCACACGACAAAATTCACAGAACTAACCTGAAGCGGCCATATTACAAGGCTGGGGTCAGTGTTGCCACTGACGAGCTTAAAATACCCGGTTTTACAATTAATACTTATTTGATATTATTGCCGTTATGAAAAATATCGTCGACCATAATACGTTTAGTGAAAGCCTTGAAACTGGACTCATGTCTACATCATTACATTTTATAGCAAAGTACCTAGGTCATTATTTTTATGTCATTTTGTAGAATAATAATTAAAGAACAAAGTCATAAAAATCTCTATTCGAAATGATTTTCTTCCAGAGTTTTGGCAGAAATCCGATGGTGAGCTGTTGTTGGTTTTGTATGTTTTCTCAAACTTATTTTTTCTAGTGTTAATATGTCATATTGATGGAATAGTAGCCATTGAGTAGGTATGGTAACGTGCACGAGTGTGGGCAAATTATATAAACCAAAAAAACGTGTCACTTTGCGCTTATTAAATTCCAAATCTCCCAGGAAGTTTCAGTAACGCATCCACCATTTTACTGAATCGTGGCTTTGACTATGTAATAACTTTACTAACTTCACACTTTGCAATAACTTGACTTGAGTAACTTTATCACGAGGATTGCATTAATGCTATGACTTTTCTATTGTGAAAATAAGAAATATTTAACAATATTATATTTATAATATTTGACACTAGCCAGTCTGGCTAAACGCACAAACCATGCAAAGTCATAATTACCTAAACAAAAAAATCTTCCATTCAAATCTTCTCTACCTCTGTGCCTACCTACTACCTAGTTACCTATTACTTTAACTATGTACCAATAATGATACTTATTAAAAAAATATATTATTATATAGGTATTAGCTAAGTAGCCCAGAAAAAGGGCTTTATAATTATGTTTATGTTATGTGTGTAAGTTAAACATAACATAATGTTTTCTTGTTTTTTGTTCTTTTGCCTTGCACTTTGCAAAAAAAAAGTGCATATTGTAAGAAATAAGTAAAATATATTTTAGCTCGTTAATCCTTCCCCCATTATGATTACCTGCTGAAGTTATAGGTATTTATGTAAAAAAACCATGGGTTAAACTGCTTATAATATTGGGACAATTTTTGAAAATTTTGTAGACTTGCAGCACTACAAAACAATCGTTGTCTATGGAAATAAACCTCGTCTGCAGCAAAGCTAAAGGAACTTTTACACTGTCAAGTTATACCAAGGACCGATATCGGTATCTTCAAAATATCGGTGGTAATAACGACTATTGTATCGATACTTAGCTAAATACCGTTATTTAGTAGGTAGTCGTCTGTAATCGTTATCATGGTATCGATACTTACGGCGATACCTTGAAATTTAATACCGGTATTTTCTAGATAGCGATGCGACGTTGCCAGAATCCATTTTCATTTCAACGCCATCTAGTTTCATCGTATAAAAACTTTGACCTTGGTTGATTTATCAGTATTTTATTGGAATATCAGTAGATAGGTTTATCGGTTTTTTTTTATTTTTGGTATTAATAAATTAATTATAATATTGGTATTCCGGAACTCAAGATTCAACATTTTTATATCGATACCACGAAAATATCGGTATTTACTAGCCTGGTTTATTTACGTACACAGTATGCAGTCATTGTGAGAAGCCAGAATTAATAAAAATATTAGTAGGGAGTTTTGGCGGGAATCCGATAGTGAGACGTTGTTGGTTTTGTATTATTAGCTCAAACTTGTGTTTCTTCGAGTGTTAATGTGTAATATTGGTGGAATATTAACCATTAAGTGTTCGTTAACGTGCACGAGTGTAGGCGAATGATATAAACTCAAAAAACGTGTCATTTCGCATTTTTTCCAAAACTCCCAGGAAGTTTCAGTAAAGCATCCACTACTTTACTGAATCGTGACTGACGATGTAAATAATTGACTTGACTACTTGACCACGATTGCTATAACATTGCTGTGACTTTGTGAAATTAAGAAATACTTAAAATAAAATACTTGACACTGGCTATATGCACAAACCGTACGAAGCCATAACTACAATTATTTACATCGTCAAAGTCACGATTCAGTAAAGTAGTGGATGCTTTACTGAAACTTCCTGGGAGTTTTGGAAAAAATGCGAAATGACGTTTTTTGAGTTTATATCATTTGCCTACACTCGTGCACGTTAACGAACACTTAATGGTTAATATTCCACCAATATTACACATTAAAACTCGAAGAAACACATGTTTGAGCTAATAATACAAAACCAACAACGTCTCACTATCGGATTCCCGCCAAAACTCCCTAAAAAAAAAAAAATATTAGTATGATCGAGGGATTTGGCGGGAAACCGTAAAATATTTTTAAGTGGTTGATTGGCGGGAATTCGGAAAAGAAGAGAGACGTTGCTTTTGTACTTTTCTCAAATTTTTATTATTCTAGGTGTTTATGAGTAATATTATTGAAGTTTTGATTAATCATTGAGTGTTCGTTTACGTGCACGACTGTGGGCAAATTATATAACCCAAAATACGTGTAATTTCGCCTTTTTTAAAACTCCCCGGTAGTTTCAGTAAAGCATCCACTACTTTGCTGACTTTGACTTGACTGCTTGACCACGAGGATTGCTTGAATGGTATGACTTTCCTGTTGTGAAAATAATACTTAAATAGGTACCTACCTATTGTATACTTGACACTGGCCAAATGCACAACCTACCTCAATAATTTTACCCGATTGCCCAGAACCAGAATGCATAAAAAAAACTATTAGGTAGGTTACCAACCGATGCCTGCAACTGCATTCTAGATTGGTTTGAGACTCACACAGCAACCTTGAATGCGCTACTTTTAAGTCCCAATATCTATATAATGGCATTCTCTTTTTTGTTCGATGACAACCCAGAACACTGCGCCTCCGCTATGTGCAATAAAGCGTCTGACTGTTTATTTTCGCAAAAAACTACTGAACCGATTGTGGTTTGGGTCTAAATGAGATATTATCTAATACACCCAAGTTACCCAAGTAGCATACCTCTGAGTTTATAGCCCAAAGTTTCAAAAAGACTTTTCACACATTGCAATGGGTTATCAAATGCCTTTGTAGAAGCGGGCATTCGACTCAGCTAGAAAATATAGGTAGGTACCTATATAATGTACTCCTGGCTTTCCGTACAGAAACTAACCTTTGCTTCAGCGTTTGTATTCTCTTTGCTTCTGCCTGGCAGAGGTACAATGTCAGACAAAGGGTAAATCAATTCGAACAGCGCAGAGAGAACGCACGGAAACGGGGTAACGTCTGGGTGGTGATCGCGTTGGAGTCAGGTACCAAGCAACTGCTAGGCAATCTGCGGTTTCGGTGCAAGCTGGTGTTGACTGCTAAGTATTCTGTGGTCATGGAGGCGGGTGACTGGGCCGCAGCGCCGCCCGCAGCTCCAGCCAGACGACGTGATGAGCGCGATAGATGGCTGGCATTCAGCCCGAGCGCACCCACCGTGCGGACGCGCCACGCGATATCGCGTTTACAAACACAAACCGTATTTGCTGTCATGTTTTATTTAGACTAGCGCCTAACTCGATCTAATGCCGCGGTGTTCGTATTGAGTTCTGCCGAGACGTCTGACGGTGCCAGTGATAACGGGAGTCGTACGATGTGATTTGTGTTGTGTTTATGTTCGAGATGTGCGGTATAGTGTAGCCGTGGGTTGTTTTGTTTATAATGGGGTATGCGGGGAACGGAGCGGGGCGCGGGGCGCACGAGGCTCTCTTGGCGCGCCAGGACGCCGAGCTGAGGCTCATGGAGGCGATGAAGAGGAGCCTCCAGGCCAAGATGAAGAGTGACCGGGAGTATGCCCTGGCGCTGTCCGCCGCGGCCGCGCAAGGGCAGAAGATGGACAAGTGCGAAGAACTTAACGGTAAGGATCATAAACCGCGACATGTTTGATTACCTAAGCACTTTATAGTGCTCGTAATTAACATTTTGTTCAACAACAGTAGGTAACGATTTGATTTTGTGATTAGTGGAAACTTTAAGAATGGTTGTTTATAAAGGTACTTTTATACTACCTACTTAGTTTCATGGCTGAACTGAATTTATTTACAATTTGAAACTCCGTTCATGAGATCAAGTTTTACTTACTTCTAAATATTTCCAACAGATTAGAAACAACACAAATATTTTATCGACTTGTAAAGTTCTCCGGAAATGTCACACGACATAGGGCTGCGCCGATAAACAAAGTAAACAGGCGTAGATAAGTAAGGAAACTTGCGGGTAGCATTATTTTACGTTCGATGTAAGTGCAAATAGGCAGACTAGGATTCTACTCCCACTGAGGAACACCTTTCTACATAGAGTAGGTGGTATACAGTAAACAACTAATCACCTAGTGCATGTAAATTATAGTCATTTTCTGTTGTCGCGGCCAATGGCCTGTTCAAATAAGACCGATTTCACTATAGTTCAAGCAGTCTAGGCACACGCCAACCAAAAGCAGTGAGGATGCAGCTTTCATTTGTTTTCTTTGTTTTTCTCACGGAAGATTCTTACCTGCTTCAATCGCCATCGCCACCTATCACGGCGGTCACAACACTAAAAATGAAAATTTAATATCCTTTACAAATCGATATGACTATGGGCTCCTAATAACTAGCTAAGCAGTCAATGAAATCATTTTAACTGTCTGAATCAGTCTTCGCCTTTCACTCTTGTACCATTCCAAACCGTGATCACTTGTCCAGGCTCATTGATAGCCTCGGCGTGGCGGACAATGACCGAAGAGTGGGAGAACACCAGCAAGCTGATCAAGGCCAACGCCGAAGCCCTGGAGTCTCGTGCGCTCGACCGCCTCACCACTCTCATGAGCGAGCGGAGGAAAGCCAGGAAGGCATACCAAGAAGACCACACCAAGATATCTTCACAGTTCACACAGGTACGTTCTTGACGTTTTATATGATCTAATTTTTTGTCAGTTTATGTCTCTTTGATTGTTACACTTACCACCAGAGAATTGAAGCTTACCATATTACAATAGTTATTAGTTTCATTTGGTAAGATTTTTTCAGTACAAAATTTGTTTAGCCTCGACTCATTACAAGTTAGTCTGATATCAGCTGTTACATACAGCGCAAACCTCTAAGAAAGTGTTCGGTTGGTAATAGCCAATTTCATGGGACTTGCTGAACCAGTGCCTACGAGAGATTATGTTAGGCATGGCCATAACTCCTTCGGTTTTATCACTACCAGTATCACCGTATCCGATCGCGTCCTGCTTCGATAACACCATCTGACTCATTCAATGATGCATGTTTCTTTTCGCAACACAAGTCACGTCTAGGCCGGACAACTTTGCTGGTAGCTTTCATTAGAAAACAGGTACACTGCGATGAAAGCTGCTTATTACGAAAAGAGCTCCACGGGTCTATTTTTAAATTGGAAGTGAAGGTGTAATAAGGCGTTATGTTTTCATATTTGTTTCATTATTCTCGGCTAAAGCGTACGGCGACGGCGCGACCCGTTACGGCTGGACCGGTTCGGCTCGTAGTTCCCCGTCCGTTTCCTATCACTGATCTACTCCCTCCCAGCCAACGCCTGCTCTACATAATTAGGTCTTAGCGAGCGGTGCAAATGAAACAACTGTGTCGAGGCCAGTTTGCTTGCTGCCGCACGTCGACCGATACTCCAATAAGACCCCGATGTAGGCTAATCGATCTTATCCGATGCAACAAATGACTTACGGTACTCGGTGCTGACGAGTGACATGCTATCAGCATCTCCGATAATGCGATAGCTCAAATATTGGTGCCGATCAAATCTGGAAGCAGACTGGTTTCAATATAACATTTTTGCTAAGATCTGGTTTAACCGAAACCTGTTTGTCGACATTAGATTTCAAAATATTCAGATATCGTTATGGATAGACATCTCGCTCCAACATTCGGGCTCAGTGCCAATTTTTTGCTATGATGTAAATACAACAAACGATATTGGCGCCATTCGGACATGCCTTGCCTATACACATGTGTTAAAATTTTATCTGTTTTGTGAAATCTGGCTACGCGTGCCCTATTTCTCAATCCTAAACGATGCCACCTATCTAGCTATGTTTTCAGAGAATTGGTATTTTTCGGAGTAATGTAATTCGGTACGGCTAGAGTTAGAAAGTTATAACTATGTCAGATCAAGCGTTTTGTATTAGTGTGGAACGTCAGGAAGGACATTTGTATGCCAGAGAATGCACTTCGGCTAATGAATGACTGCCATTAGGTTCCACAGCAACGAGTCGTGGAATGCGTAGGCCCATCCGAGGAATTACAATAGACACTTTGACGAAACTACGACGGCAGCATAAAATTTTACTTGACAGGCAATCCAACCTAAAGCTTATGTAACAATGTCCTCGGATAGCCAATCACGCAATGTGCTGGATCCAAAAGCCGCTCTACCGCTTTGTCTCCGTAACCTACGGCATTCATAATTTTATAATGATGACAACATCCATATTGTATGTTGGCACCTAAATGTTGTATTCAAGCGGTAATAAAAGTTTGGATAAGGTTCGTCTGGGTGTCAGTAAACAAAGGCCTGGCAGTCAGGACGCAGTGAAAGGCTACACGATCCATCTTGTGTCCCGTTCTCTTATTGCTTAACATCAGTGCTACAGAGAAGGATGTAAAATAAAATTTCGTGATTTGATTTGAACGTAGTCGTGTAAAGTGAGGCTCTGAAGCTCTGCCTGGGGATTGGTCGCGGCACCTGTCACCGTTCAATGGCCTGCGCCCGCGCTGCCACCGCCGCCGGCGCGTGCACCGCCGATTTCTTTTCAACCTTTATTTTTATTAGCATTACTTCCACCAGCTATTTTCAACTAATAAGTATACTGAATGCAAAAAGTGCGAAAGCGTCATGTACTAAATTCAATTTGTCTATCTAACTAGAACACACTTTGAAAGGAATCCTTTTGAAACCGTCATAGGAATAGATTTACCACGATGTTCCACGATGCCAGGATGTACGTACAAATTAAGTACGTGTGGATCGAAAAACTAAATTATGCAGTACCTACTATCGATAGTATGATATCCTCTATAATACTCTATACTTAATATGTATTTTTCCTTATAGATTGAGTGCTTCCCAGTTCCCAACAAGTGCACCACCATACCATGTTCCGATGTTATGAAATTATTAATGTCCACTCGTTATTTCCACCTTCATTGAGTGGTAGATGTTGCAATTGCAGACGTAGGTAAATTTGACCGATGCGATGACGTCTAAAGATTTCTCGATCTCGTTCGGAACCGGACGTACTCTTATTACTAATAAGTACATAACTTATATGTACCCAGATTTCGCGTAAATCTATAGTGGGCCGTGTATGCGTTGCTAAACAAATAAAGAGCGGTAACAATTTCGATGCCATAGGAAGTAGGTGTATATTTAATCTGTGGCCAAAATTTCTACTGCGATGTGTTCTAACTTCCAACTGCATCGCCGTTCCATAAATCATTTATCAACTGATTCGTTTTGATATCTACGGTGGTCTTTCCCGCCATATTTCTCCCATTGAATGTAATGTACTTACCTACCTACTGCAATCGACGGGATTACGGTTTTGTACCTACTAGAGGTTTCGACAGTAAGTAGTCGAAGCCAAATCGATTTGGTTTCTTATCGAAAAGTTCTGACTCGCTTAGATCGAACGAAAACAAGAGCAAATAACGAGTTTATCCATGTAGACACGTAACTTATGAGTAATTTTCTGTTTCGTAAACAAAAAAGCCATAAAGCTACTGGGTTTGCTAAAAGCAAATATATTTTAACAATAAAACAGGTTCTGCTCTCTAGAATAAATTGTACATATAATATTATTTTATAGTACAGTGCATAGGCCGAGTGTAAGAGTCTACAGTCATGGATATAGACGTACATGTATTACTTAGTAGGGGGGTCCTGAACGTTTTGCGTACCTATACATATTATGTACTTATTATGATGTTTGGCATTGCTACAATATTTTATTACCTAATTTATTTTATGCGAAGCAAAAGGCATTACTGAAACTGTAATATCGTGTTCGTTTACGACGTTCGGAAATCCATTACGTCATCCTACATTAGTGTCATGTTTTTTCTCGTGAGATATTTGAATTAGTGCCAATAACGCGTGTCTGTGGAGGTTGGTTGGCTGGTACGTAAGGCAGGCGTTTTATTTCTATGCAGGCAGGGTATATTCTTGTGTCTGATGACTTTGATTTATCGTTATACATCGAAAACAGACCCTATTGCTGCAACCTCCACCAATAAGAAGTAAAAACACAACTCCTATTCCAGAAAGACCATCATTTACTCGATTGATAATTCGACTAACCTAATCGATTTCTCACATTGGCACCGATAGATTCCAAAGACGGTATCGCATTGTTGCGCAACAATCGAATCGTCATTAGTGGGCTGGCGGCGCGGCACCGTGGGGAAAGTGAACGCCACGGTCAGTGAAAGTACTACATGGCAGTTATCTAATTCGATGGTGGCAGGTGACGCTGCTCATGACCAGTTCTAGAATAAGTTGAAGCGTGCCGCCTACGGTCAGCGAGACAAGTCACAATAGAAGCTCTTACTTCTCTTACTTCCTCCTCTTTTCCTCCTACTTCATCTTATTATACTGTGACCAAGTTAATAGGCAAATATGCGAAAGTACCCAAAAGGGGTATATTTCAATGCCCTTTTTGGGCCTAATCAATAATCATACGATTTGAAGTGATTATAAATACCGATGGATTGTGGACTTAAATCTTTTAATAGGAGGGCATCCTAATTCGGAGTAACGATAAAGCGGAATTGCGCTACTGGCTCAATGCTTCATGGTGAAGTAATATTTTAAAATCGGACTTTTCAATGAAGTAATATTTACTTACCTACAATTGACACGATCTAGTCGAAGCCACACGTGACTAAAATGCTGGCCTTTATTTTGGCCAAAGATTGAGCTTTGCCATGCATCTATAGTGGCAATGCAGCCGGCATTAAGGGAACGTTGCCCATTGGTGGTATTAGATTAGGATTACTTAGTTTTAGTATTTAGATGTTAATTAGTATTTAAACGGGTCTAATTCGCGCACAAACGAATATCAAAATATATAATTTTGACATACCTCGTTTAAATACTAATTAACATGTATTCAGTTCGCGAAAGTTTAAGAACTTCTTTAGTATTTAGTTTTTATATTTTGTATATTTGTGTTTGTTGAATTTACAATCTTGATTGTCTTATTTTTATTTTACAGTTTCGTCCTAAAATACTCGTAGTCAAGGTATGGCTATTATGTATACTTTTACTGTGGTAGGATTTTTTATGGCTCAACTATAGAAATTCCTCGTGCCTATCACACTGTTCTACAACTGTTACGTAGGTACACTATGTTATTTCCGACCTATTACTGTCTCCACACTTGACAAAGAAGTGTTATCTATAGCATTCCACTGTGAGTCAATAAGTCCTTTTCCCGCAGATTATCGCGCTACGGGTCGGTATTCCATTTACTTGACGATAACATTGTGTTTGGTATTCTCAGTAAATATCAAGGTCGCAAATAAAGCACATTGCAGAGGAGATAATGCAACACAATCATTATGTTTATAATCTTTTAATAATTCGTAGGAACTTACTCGTAATATTTATTTAGAACGTTATTTTTGTATGGATTTTGGCAGTTATAATGGACATATTGTCTGGGTTGGTTAGAATCGAGCATAATGTAATAATTTTGTACGCATATGCACGTTCCTTCCATCTATACTAATAGATACCTGACCTACTAATTAGCTAGATAGAATGAATGTCGTACTTACCACCTCTCATTATGAGCTTCTCGGCGGAGTATTAAGCTGTCTTTTCTCTTCCTTATCTAAATTATTTAATGAGATAAGATGCTGAATCGGTGACTCACCATTATTTCTATTGTAGCGTAGAATTATTCGCGTTAACTGGTTCCTGTAAGTGTGCGATGAAGTCACGTGGCATGGCCCCTTGCCAACGAAATTACGTGGTCGCTATTATTTGATAGTCTACTTGACCAACTCCATTGCTTTCTAACTAAACCATGCCGCTAATAGATTTATAAATCAAGACCTGTCGTCAACATTTTATTACGAGTTACAATTTTATACATGATTCTATCAAATAAATTGTTCACTGATTTGTCCGTTGTTTGGTGGTGAAGATTTTCAGATGGGTTTCTAAATGCCTAAGTACAATAAAGTGATGTAATGCTATTGATTCAATAACCTAATTTGTTCCCTAGTTCTGCAGTACGTCTACAGAAAAGCCATAATCCGTTCATGATGGCACTGTCTTTCGAAGTGTGTTTCCACCTTCATGTGATTGTAATTGCCTGACATTTCCACGGTCAAATCAGTCGTGATACTGATCAATCGCTAAACAATGTTAGTGATACGTAACTTTAATTAATTAATTATCATTTCCTAATTACTCCTCTACTGCGACTCTACCTTGTGAAACATTGTAGCAGTGAGCAGTGACGGTAGCGATTTCATCTTATCGTAACAAGTAAACTGCAAACTTAACCTTTTACATTTTGTTATTTCTCACGGTCCTTTGTTAGTCGGCGCTGCGCTGGAGAGTCGTTGCACAATTGAAATTCCTAATAAAGCGTTAAATATGATCGATTATATTGCGCGGGCCAAACATCGAAGTTATAAATAATTGGAATGCATGGCGAGTTAGTGTACCTATTTGTAGATACATTTATAAATTCTAGTTGATTTCCTGATTCGATTGGCTCTCACTTCTAACCCTGAATGCAATGTCACTGAAGCACGTGTCTTTCCAATTACGCGTAGTCTGTGAGATCTAGGTTGCGTTTTGCTTAGGCTTTAGCTCTGTAGCTTTACCTACCCAAATCCACAGCCCGCTGTCCTACTTGTATTATGTAATGGCTGCGTCTAACCAATAAACTTGTAATTGGTTTATTGGAATCAAAAATTAAGATAATATATTGGTATCGTAGCGTAGCGATTACCAATCTTTATCGTTTTTGTGTTTATCGCGCCCAGTTTCTGTTGCAGCGAAACTCCATAAATTACCAGGGTCCTTTGTTGACGCTGCCGCCATTTTAATTTGGTCTCGAACACCGGTCGTTTTGGTCCGATTTGTTTCGCGATTCGTGGTAATCGCCCGTTAGACATCGAACCTGTTATTTGCGCCTAACCGCTTTCCGGAGCGGTTACAGAGGACGCTCGTTATATTGGGTTTATCAATATATAAGATTATTTTTTTTCATTGCTGAGTTTAAAATAAACTGTGTTTGAATTGGATACCTGCAACATAAGGCTTAATCATTGAAATTATTAATTTAAAAATCATATTTAGGTACTAAGTAAATAACTTATTTTTATACGCGACTGCCCAGACTGAGGGTTATGTTTTCG
Source organism: Hylaea fasciaria (assembly GCA_905147375.1). NCBI lineage: Eukaryota > Metazoa > Arthropoda > Insecta > Lepidoptera > Geometridae > Hylaea > Hylaea fasciaria. The sequence continues at coordinate 9,134,528 of LR990200.1, forward strand.
TGTATGTGTGCATGTTCCTGTGGCGCATTCCATTGCCTTAAAAATCTCATAATAATATGTTTTCATAATTACTGTGGATCTATTGGACCTGTCTTCGCCTTAAAGAGTCACATAATTATGATGTTTATTATTAGGTATAAAATCAATTCAAGAAGCCAATCGAAACCATTCAACTTCGCTTTACTTAAAACCAAAGTAGGTACCTAGGTATGTAGTATGTACCTACGTTTTGAAGACTTCTCAGAAAATCCTCATATTTTAATATTTTTCCTCAAAAATCTCACTGGTTATCCGTTTATGGTACCTACCGCAATTTTGGTAAAAATAGCTGGGTTCGTTTTCATCCCACAAATGTAATACCTAACCGACTGAATTGTGAACTCACTTAAAATTTACAAAACTCTTACAAAGATCTTAAGACGCAAAAAAAATAGTACGGAAAAAAGTCGGATCTCCTGATTTTCATAGTCGATGTATTCAGTGCAAATACCAGTATCCCTAGGAATTGTTTATATTCCAATTAGGTATCTTATCAATAACAGACAGACAAATAAAACTCATGACACAATATCTGATTTTCGAAAGGCTCAATCGCAATTGGCAAGAGCCTGACTCGGTAATTAATGCAGCTGGTCTTGGCCAAGAACAAGACTGTCTTGAATCCAGGGTTATCGTCTTCTTCTTGATAGATTGGGACAGCCAGTGCATTTTGCATCATTTGCTTGCATGGTCTATTTTGTACCCAATATTCCTTTTGTTCTTCTGGTAACCTCTGGGGCCTTACCATGACGTCTTATTGCGATCCAATTGAGAACATAAACAGAATCGCTTCACTACTTATTCGTACCATGACGACTTGTTGTGACATCTTGACGTTCAATTTAGGTTGATTTTATATCTAAAGAGATCGACCTCTACCTAAATGATATCGAAAGCCGTGTATTATTATTACTTAAAGTAAAAAGATTCTGTTTAGGTCCTCAATTGGATCGATAAGACGTCATGGTAAGGCCCCTGATCTCCGAATAAAGTAGTATAGTGTCAAGCGAGACTACGCTCTAGCACTATGCCAAACACTGCAAGAAAGTTTGTTTCGAAATTGTTTTTCTATGCATCGATTTTCGCGATAAAAGGGATAGACAACAACCCTGGTTATACATTCATTCATTATACATAATATTTTATCGACAGCAGAACGCATCAATTATTTCGAGATGCACAGAAATGTATTAACCTCGTACTCTTGATGTTTAAACACGCCTGCTGCTGCAGACGCCATTAATCAATTTGATGCATTTGAATTTGTACAGTTAGGTACTTAGTGCAAATTATCTTAGTTCTAATGAACTATTTAATATGTATATAGGAGGTAGCGAGCGATGCAACTATTGCCCGTCTAATTCTTTAGCTTATCCTATTAGTATAAAATGATTTTAGACACTTTCAGATTTATGGTCTTGCTTGATGGACTAATATTTCATAGTATTTTTTATTTTATTCAGTGTCGTAAACTGTAGTTTTTTATATTGCTTTCCTTTCATTAGATACTGTGGTTTCTTTTGATATAATTAATACGTACTTATCTACCTAATAACCTCACAATTACCTATCTTCACAAAATCTAGTTTCTATGGCATTGCATGAATTTCTATCGCAAGCTTACAAACTTGTACTTGCAACAACTTGTACAAGCAGCTTGTACCTTTGGAACTATGAGATAAATAGATATTTGCTGAGTAAATACGTAGTGCGGTATTTGTAGTTTGACGGTCATTGCGTCTTTTATTGCGTCACTAACTACCGCCATGAACTAAAACACGACAGGCTGCTCGGTCAGAATTGGTCAGATCACGCGTACCAAACTCGATTAGTAACTATCTACTAGGTACCTACAATAAAAATATGAGAATATCGATTGAATCCGCATCTACCAGCATCGGTTACACGAACAATATTTTTATTATGATGAGATAAAAAGCGTAAAAGATTGGTCTTTTAGTTTCTTCAAGAGAGTTCTGTTTCTTCGACGATTATGTTGTTCGGCTCGTGGACGGCAGTGAGTATTATACGATGGATAATTTGGCGCAGGCGCACAAAGTGGCAGCCGTACGATCCTCGAGATCGCTGGCGCTGCCCGTGCGCACTTCTGAGAACTACACTGAATGTCGCACGCATCACTCCAAATAGTTCGTTGCACTGCTTCTGATATACGTCTCTGACATACCCCTGAACCACATTACAAGGTCCGAAATTTGCCAATATTGATAAAAGGTACATGTCTCTGTGAGATAAAAGCACAGACAAAGGTTTTCAATCGGCACTCTATTGTTCTTTGTTCTACGAGTATAACGAAATGTGCAAAAAAGTACAAATTACTTAACGTAAATTCTCTTATTCAATTACACATGAATTGCATTCATAATGCCTCATTTAAATTTTAAATCAGCAAAAACACAATAGCTGAATTCGTATGTTCTTTCCGACTTCAATGGGATTCTTAGTATTGAAAACAAACAAACAGTTTTTAGAAATGTTAAACATAACGGAAAATTAACGGAAATAGACACAAACTGAAATCAATAAAGATAGTGTGCTCGTATATGGCAAGCAGAAAAAAATAATTAATAAACGGTACCTATGTACCTACGTACAGGTACCTAGTTCAGGAACTTACACAATGCTGACGTCATAGTTTAGAATTTACCTTAACAAGTCGTACCCTAAAAACCTCTTGCAAGCTTGCAATTTCCACGTATCAACCATGATGGCTGACTCTGAAGTCTAAAGTGAATCTCCGAAAGTCCCAATACTTAATAGTACAATACTAAGAACAATAATACCGAATAGCAGTATAGAATAGCAGTATAGCCGAATAGAGAAGTAGCAGTCCAAAGTAAACTAGACTAGACAGATGACATAGCGAGTAACAGGAATCCTACTTCTTTAGTTTCAATTTATGTTGACTTAGGTAGGTACTCAAATAGCACGTGCAAAATACATTCGCACAGCTATTGGTTGTAGTTTCACAGTAAACGCATTAGTGGAAATTGAGTAATACAACACCATTGCACCCTGGTTTGTGTCGAGACCACAGATGAGGAAATGTCGAGACTTAGTACAACGTGATAAACTGCAATTTAGTCACAAAAATTGTATTTCATTTGTACTACAATCCATCTAATTTTAGACAATGTAAAATAGTTAAATAATAATTAGAATTGAATTCTTCATGTTAAAAATGAATTATGAATTTTGAATCAAATCTGGAGTCGTACGAATATTGTCATCAATGAAAAAGATAATTGTTGATATGAAAGATAACATAACCTAAAGCATAGCCTAAAGATTGAACTAAAGTAGTGAAACAAATTAGATTCAGACATGTTAATCATTATGCTAATCTTAATAAAACTACTATTGTTATGAATGATGCAACGCTACAAATGTTGTGAATTTTTGTAACGATTCTAGTGATATAATTCAAAGGTTTTTGTTTGTAAACTAGGCCATGAGAGAGCGCCGGCGCAAGACTGAATTAATTTTAGTTAATGTGGAAGTAGAACATTTTGTTCCAACTATTAAAGAGGAAAGATGAATTAAATGGTTAATGAGTTCTACGGCACAGTTCTCGGAATAGTTGGTTAATGGGCATCCGATTTCAGTCATTACTGCTAAGACATAACTTGTACATTCTTAAGAATACAGTAGCAGAAAATACTATAACGAAGCTCAGGAAAGGAATTATATAAGGAATATTCATATTATTTGCATAGATCCAGTTGCTTATCAAAAAGACTGAAGTTTATTACGATATGATAGAGTTGATAGACAATTGTAGAGACCGTTGCATGGACGTTAGAATACCATACCAGCCAGCTCCAATTCAGAGTTCAACTGTGGGGTTAATTGGCAATTTCCTTCGAGATTGCCATCGTCTAATTGCTTGCTCGAGAATTGAGTTCGGTGTTGCCACTGAGATCATTCATAATTTTATTGTCAAGTCGTCATGTGTTCCGATACAGATTATTATTTATTCATAATGAATGATGAGGAAGTGTGTATTTGGCATCATCGCCAGTTTTTTTTAAGCTAATGAGATCATCTCATTCGATTGTATAGTTTTCAAGCTCGATTTGTTATTTAGTAATCAAGCTGTAACTTAGAAGTTAATCGAGATCGGGTACTGCTTGTATTCGAGCAAAATTTTATTCATAGACCAATAAACTGTTAGTTTGCTTAACTATATTAACTATATTTATAACTGTTGATAAGTATGTAACTACAGTCATACAAAATAGCTCTTTTTCAATAACCTAGTCATCAATCTTCAACGGTTACCAATTTATTTATATTTTATGGCATTTCACACGACGCATCACAATATGCTCCCACAGTAAAACGCTAGACATCACTGTTCAGGTACCTCCAAATTCGAGGTAAAAAAACAAAATTGACAGCCAGCGTCCAACGTAATATATTAATGAAAAGATGGGATAGAAAAAACATATTAGAAATTCGAATTTTAAAAGGCGGCGCGTTCAAGCAACCGTGCGCTGGAGTTTATTTTGTTTGAGTGCTCGAAAAAGAAAACAAAAGTGTGGTCTTTCTTTTCTCCTATTTGCCTCTGACCTCGGTTCTTATTGACAATGGCTGCCAGAATGAAATATGGCGCGCTGCTAACGAAAAAGAGATTAGGTGGACGATATTATTCCTCGTCTATTGTAGCTATCGCCGAGGCGGCACTGTTTGCCGTTTCAAACGTTCTGTTATTTTTTAATCACCTGCTAAGCTGTGACGAAGGTTGAATGTTTTGTTACGATCATAGTACTATCAATCGGCCCCAATCCCAACAACCTGTTATGTTATAAAAATAGATGCGATATTTTTCGTTTTAATCATTATCTTCCATCTTGTAATATTTGTAACAAGAGGTTGTTAACAAGACGCTATATAAAAAGATAGTGTGCAATCTGAAAAAAAAAAGATACCAAAGACATTCAGTTATCTTATCTCAATCAGCATCTGTGAAATTTGCAAATGCCTACACGAGATAACATCCTCGTGGATGGTGACGCGAATGCGCGAGACATTATCACCATCGGTCGCTAGTAGCGAGCGGCGTAACATAACGAGCTGATGGTGTTGGCGCCTGTTCGACACGTGAAGTGGTGAGCGGTGGTGGAGGGGCAGGGTGGGGGGCAGGGTCCGGGACGGTAATGAAGCGCGTGTGGCGGCGGGCAGACACAATAGCCGCCGCCGCCGTCGCCGCCGCTGCGGAGCCTTCTCAGAACCGGTCCATGCCTGGACTGCTCTGCCGAATTTCGCGTCGACCACCCATCGGCCGCTTCACTCCCGATACTTATAGCGCCTGTATTTACGACTAGAAACACCAGCCGGTACGGTCCTCGGGCGGTAGAATCGCGAGACCACCCGTCGTAACAAAGCCGGGAAAATATAATATTATCAATGCATGCGATAGAACCACCTAGCAGTTGTAGTTTCTCCATTTGCTGATATATATGTATAGCATAATTTTACTATCTTCTATCCTCATAATATTAAGTACATAATACATATACCGTACCTTTAATTGAATAGAGTATTTCAGTCTTTCGAGAGTTTTGCTACTCTTTCATCGACGGTATCTTTATCGATGAGATGTTTACTCGTAGATGATTAGACTTTGCACCAATAGTTGCTATTGAGTGATTTATCAAGTCAGTGATTTAGCTGTTTGATTTTTTTTATTATCAAGATCGTTGATTCCCATTAAAATCTATCTATCTTCTATCTGAGGTATACTTTTGCGTAAAAAAGCATTCTCATCTAATAATCGACACAGACCAAGCCGCCAAAACTTTGATTTTGGGAGATAATGTTTCTAGGTCCTACCAAACCGGCAAAAGCATTATTTTGCCTTGAATATGACAAATCGCAAAATCTGTTGGCAGTGTTGGCCCCTTTTAAGTCATTTCACATAATTTTCGGCTAGGAAGATTGATAAATTATTTTTTCTTTACATTTCAGTCAGTGTCTCTGGCTAAGCCGGTAAATTAGAAAATCGGAGTGACGTAAGCAACATCGCAGGCGAACTAGTTTGTTGCCCTTGCCACAATAGCGACATTATAACTATCAACCAAAATAATCTTGTATTTATTTATTTACAATTATGCAAAATAATTGTCTTACAGAACAGGTAAATTAGGTATATTACTCGTAATTCCATATACAACTTGAGCGATACGAAAATACTTTACTGCTTATTATCGTAATTTTTTTACTTCTTTCGCAACCTCGTGTTCATTGAGTAAACCCGTGTTCAGGAGTGCGCAGGCGCATCGCTCGGGCAGACACGATCTGTGCGTGTGTGTGTAAACAGTTGTTTTTGTTTATTTATTGTTGTTTTTAATTTTTCGTCGAATTATAGTTTCGGTTTTTATGGAATCAAACAAGTTTCGATTTATTACCCTTTTAGAATTTTTGAACTAATCATTTGACTGCAAATCGTTGCAGTTGTTGATATCTTAAACTATAACTGTGTTTGCGTTCGCTTCGCAGTCGTACCGATTCAGTAGAATGGTAAGCATACTATGGAAAGTAAGGTTTCTGAATACTGATAGATTAAAAGTAAAAGTTTATCGATGTGTTCGAAGTCTTGTCTGCATAATAAGTAGGTAACTTCATAATATTGGCTGTATGTAATGTATATACTAGATAGACTAGTCACAAAAGTTTATTCGGAAAGCGAACTTACTTTACCTACTTAACTAATGTAGGTAGGTGCCTATAGTAAAACAGATTTAAACATAAATTATCTGAGATATCGCAATCCATAGGCGTTAGAAGAATTGCGAGAATATTTGTCGAAAATCCATATGAATAAAGAAAGAGATAAGTAAATGATAAAGCAAGCAATGCAGCAAAAAATACATGTAAGGTAAGCCAACTCATTGGAACATGGCGAATTGGAACTGATAATAATAATAATAATAATTCAACCTGTAATTGTCTCACTGCTGAGTAAATCACCATACGAAAGAGAAGGCACTCAGTTTTACGTCCTGCATATATTTCTAGCTAAACAATAATAAAAGTTATTAAACTTGGAACACCCATTATTATAAATGAAGTGAAACAATAAACTGGATAGGTAACAAACTGAATACCTAACAAAGCATCTAACTGTCAACAATGGCTGCTTATTGCTACTTTCCGTTAGTATAGATAGGAAATAGTTAAACAATTGCATTAGTTATACAAGTGCAAGCCTACACAAGGTAAACATCGACCTAGTTCCGAGCCGTGAACCGACACCACTGTATTATTTTATTTCTCTTCGCCTGTCGCACTATCGTCATCACACTTTGATATAACCTCACCAATATAATCAGAGCTTCGTGTGTTCTCTAAATTAACATTTATACATTAATCTTTATCATTAGGTTTACTATTTGAAGTATCTTCTTGTAGTGGTTTACCGATAACATGGAGTTTGCTTAGCTGTGTAAATACAGTCGTATGGTAGCGCCCGTGCGATACCAAGAACTCTCTCGTTTACTACATTACATACGTATGAACTAAAATTATATATTTATCGTTGTTATTTCTATTAAGTCGCCGGAGGATGTGAAGTTTGATAATAATGTTTACTGATAAATAATTATTCAACGAACTTGTAAATGAATGGTTTGCCTGAAATGGCTTCACTTTGTATTATTCAGACACTATAATATATTAAGTATCATAATTCGATTTACGAAAACACAAAAATCACAAATAAAAATGTTGCCACTGGACATGACTGTGTCGGGAGTAAATGATGTAACAAATTGAATGCATTAGGTAAAATCATGCATCGCTAATGTATTTCAAAATCTAAGCTGTAAAGTAATATTCTGTTAAGGTACCGTGCATTATTAGGTATTATTGTAAGCTGTAGACCACCTAAGTCGTCACAAAGGGCCCCTGGTAGTGCGTTGGCATAGCATTAGGACCCGCCGCGAACGTGGAGGCATGTTGTGTGTCAATGTCCTACCTTACTGTACTTTGTTTACATCTACTGCCTAAGTAGGCTGCGGTCGTCTTCTGAGTGCCATATGCGCATAAGCGATACTTACACTTACTTACAAAAACTTTGTCATTTTAGTTTTAAAATTGGACTTTTAAAATAGACTGTCGGTTCCATTTATAGAAGAAAGATAGAGTTCAGAGTTTGGAGGAATAAAAAAGTAGCACGCAAAATGATTTCTATGGCTATCATAGTAACTAAGTTCCAAAGACGATATCGATAGTGACGATAAAAGTATTATGAGTCGGTTAGTTTCAAAAAACGACCTACCTTAAGACGAATTTTAATTGGCAATCAGATGCGGCACTAAATATTATTTGTATTTGTTCTGCCCTTTTCTGGTTTGATCAGATGATTATACTTTGTCTATATGTATATGTATAATAGTACATTATATAACATTAAAAAATGTGCCAATGACTATAGTGCGTGCGTGTTTTAATTTACCCTGGTAAACGGGGAAAGCTCAGGTAGGTTCCAATAAAGTTTCAAGTAACTAAGTACTTAGTCAATTTACTGAGAATCATCGGCTTAGCATGAAAATTTATAGGAGATGGGCTGAAGGCGACTACCATTCATAAAAGTGACACCATATTGGCATCTTATAAGCAACTAAAACTAACTGTGATGTTATACCTCTCCGCATCGTCAACAGAAAAATGACTGTAACCTGACAAAATGAGGTCCCTGAGGAAATTGCAACAAATGTGCGCCTGCGCATAATAGAGGTGGCTGTAATTGGCATGCAGCCCGTGGGAACGAGGCGAGACCCTGAGGCAGTGAGGGTGGAGGTAGTGAATGACCCTCGCTCCCGATGAATGAACCCATTGTTGCTATAGCTGTTAACTGGGCTACGAATACCGTGCTAATGGAAACAATTGATGGGAAAAAGGAAAACTAATATTTTTGCCGGTATTGACAACCGATTTGTAAGCTCAGTTCAGTTATGAGGCAAAACGTAGTCATGAATTGAACATTGTCTTTTATTTGTTACAAAGAATGACCTATCTTTCTATTTACTTTCGATTAGTCATGTTATCAATCTATTGAAAATGGATGAATGACGAAATGATGAATGTCCACAACGTCTAACCACACCATATCCAAATCGCTCGTCGAGAGTCGAAGTCGAAAGTAGACGTTGCTTGCTTCAACTATCTAACGTATGGCTCGGGCTTCATAGCTCGGTGAGCCGTGAGCTTTATTTGTTTGATTACTATCAATGCACAGCCGTCAAAGCTCATATTTGTCAAGTTGATCAGCCAGATTGCACGTGCGTAGGTACTGGGCTACTGGCGACCGGCTGGCTGGTGAAAGCAGCGCAGGGCCACACCTTACGTCGCTCAGACACAGGTTTGTTAGTGGCATGCCCGTTTATTGCAACTGGTAGGTAGGTAGGTGATTTCTATGCCATAATAGCTTGATAGATTGCTCTTCCATGTATGATATTAAAATTTGATAGATGTAAAATTGATAAGAAAAATACTAGCAGGCTCATCAAAATGTAGAATTTAATTGAGCGGTAAAAAGGGGGAAAATTAAATCACTATGCTTATTTTAAATTGACGTTCGACATTTATTTAAAAAGTAAAACAAGTTAAATTGCTTTGGATTTTAAAACAATATAATATGTATATTATGTAAGAACAATATTAAAAATGTGATTCCTATTGTTGATGCAATTATTAAATTGCTCACACACGCTATCGCTGACATTTCAATTTGTTCAGTTCTAGAAAGCTGTGCACAAGGTGTTCCGAGATAGTAGAAATACGAGATTGAGCATAATTCTCACGGGTTGGAGTCAAACAAGTTTTGCAAGTAGCTCACCGGTGGATAGAGACGCTTTGTTTTAGGCAAAAAAAATATTACTTAGTTAGCTTATTTTTATCAACTTCAACGATATTCCCAAAGAATTGCAAAATAAAGTCGTATTGGATTTAAATTCAGTTTCTTTGTTTATCATTTTCTTGTTGTGTTTTAATATTATTTTTTATCTAATGTATATTAATCTTCAATACGTGACCAATAAATATTTTTACGATTTAATGGGTAAACTTATTAACATTATTTTCATGCAAACATGAATGGTAGTTACAATAATTCAAGCTCTGCCCTCTGCATAAGTCCACGTGCAACGGCATCATTATGCGATACGTCACTCGCCCCAGGACCATTCCACCATATCCTTTCATACTTGTTTCGTACGAGCGCAAGAACATGTTCTACAACTAACCACAACTCACTGCAGAATATTACCAACTTTATGTACCCTATTTCATCGAAACCAAGGTTTAAATTTAAGAAACCGATAAGAACATGCGTCTGGTTGAAAATAAAGCATCCAGTGACTCATAGTCGATAACCAATTAAAAATATGCATTTGTGATACGCGTTTCCTTCGAACTACATTAATCGGCATTCTTTTACATGCAATTGGTGATGTTCTTTTGTGGAATGTATACAAGTACAGCCTACAATTTGTTATATATTTTGATATTAGTTTGTGTGCGAATTAGACCCATTTAAATACTAATTAACATACTTACAAGTTGTTAGTTCCTTTTTCCTTTACGATCACTTAATATAGGTACAGAGACATTAAATGTTGACCAACACTCCTATTAAATTCAAGTCCTTTATTATTCTGCAGAAATCATAATTTGACCTTAAACTTTAGGTAGGTACAATACAATAGACCAAGCAGTCGTAGAATAGATAATGCAAATATCAGTAACTATTCCTCAGCAGGTATTTAACATTCCTCTATTGTTGCTAATTGACTTGAATAGCGTGCAGATAGGTAAGTTTCCCAGTCGCTATTAATAGCACCGTGGCTACAGATACTTAAAACTGTGTTTATAAATTGTCACAAAGCAAACGGTTTGGTCGTTTCCACGAAAAACGCTTTCTCCTCGTCAGCGGCACGGTCAAAGAGCTTCGTTGATGTGATCTCGAGCCACTGCCACTAGCGCATTTGCTCTTGGCTCAACATCTCTCACACAAACCGGTACGGTGTCCAACTGAAGGCTTATATTGCGGGAAAGAATGATCGACGCAATAAGCCATTTGGAAGACTGTATCCAACGCTAAACCTGTATCGGTTATTTTCTCACGGCCGACGCCTTTTGCTGATGTTTCCTGGAAGCTTAATGAATAAATGAATGCAGTACGCTTTGTGATCTAATGTGGTGCTTTTTATGACCTTTGTTTGTTAGTCATTAACAAATCGTTCATAATAATTGAGCTTTGGAAAGAAGGCTTGACTTTTCTAAGACTACAATTAAGTAGACGTTAGGAACGGTATCTTAATCTAGTCTAAACTAACGGCTGAGCACCTTAAACGTTTGCCATTACGATATGCATAACACGTATCCATTCCATGTCTTCTAATGGTAATGTCAAAGTCCTAGCATTGGTTCGTTGACTTGTCTCCATTGATTAGGAGCTGTTGCAATTATCCTGTCTGATATTACGGGTGGAAACAAATCGCTGTAAATATTCGCACTTCCTGGACACAATATAAAAGTTTATTATAGAGACTGTTTTTATAGTATAACCATGTGTGTGTGTGTGTGTGTTCTCTCTAATGCAAGGTAAACAAGTAGGTACCTTTAATGAATATGATAATATTAAGTCTTACAAAATTTATGACGTCAGCTATTAAATTCCAAGTGAGGTGTGTCGATGAGATTTCGATCCTCGACACAGATGATGGAAATGGCAAGCTCGCACGAGCTCCGATGTAGGTCAACACTCAACAGTGACAATAGAATTGCGTCTATAAATATCTACTTACTTTGTATCTACTACAGATTCTTACAGATCTGCGACTATGTTAGCTAGTTCTAGTTTTTTATTTATTTCTATTACTAGATTTCATTATGAAGAATTTTCTTTTGGTGTATGATAAAATTTATTAGCAGAATATTCTGGGAAGAACTTGAAAAAGTTAGGTTTACAACAAAACATTTAGGTACTTTAACCACATTAACAGGTAAAACACCTGTGGGTCGATTTTTCTGTTTTATGTCTACGTCCTACATAAAAATGAGGTTCATACATTGTAAACACCGTTCTATGTACCACGTTGTACCGTTACTTCGTCTCCTTCCGTAATTTTCATAAGCGACATTGTTACCATCAGCTTTTGTGAAACCCCACCGTGATTGTCACTATTCCACCATCTTGGCTTTTTATCCTTACACAATCCCATTGCGAAGTTGCATTATACTCTCTCTCTCTCTCTTTTCACTGTAATTATAGACAATTATACGCGCAACAAAGAATAACACTCATGCGCATACATTACTTAGTATGCAGAATACATAGGGGTATTCATATTCATCCAAGTGCTGTTATTAAAATTTGATTCTGTAATAAGCGCTAGATATTTGTTACTCAATATACCATTCATATATCTGTAAACTCTGCTCTCTCGCAGCGGGAACTTTATTTGTATGTTTGTCAAGTTAGAGGGTTCCAACGCTTATCCAAATGAATAAATTAGTGAATCTAATAAGAGTGAGAGTGCGTGTGTCAATGAACTGAGAGTTGTTAGCGGTTTACCACAAGGCTCCGCACTGGGTCCTCGCTTTACGGTCCTTTTATTTGTTGCTCTTTGCGATCGAGTAACAATACCCTAATGATTTTTTATATCCATCATAACATTACACTCATGATTACAGTGGGCTAAATTGAATTGCGAGAGCCATATTATTGATTTAATTTAATAGAAAAAATATTTTATCGGCTTTTGACTGTCTCATTACATGTAGGTATTCAATTGTGTGCATTATTTTTTATTAATTTGAAATAGCTTTCTTTTCCTTTGATACGTCATCAAATATTTTAGGTAAGTATAGATATTGCAAGTAGGTAAAAATCATTGCCTTGGTACCTACCTCTACGGTTTTCCTTGTATACGTCCACCCCCACGGTTTGAAAGCTGCTTTTACGAGAGTTTGTATGCGGGGTGTTCGTGCTGGCGGAGACAATTTACCTCATATTTTTATTTCCTTCAATTCACACGCATGCCATATTGGTAACATGTTACGTTGATAATTATGCTGGCACAGGCTTGTCCCATTTCAGTTTATTTCGTATTACTCCCAAAGCACGAGGCATTTTGCGTCTGTCTACAATCGTACGAGTAGGTACGTACCGCTACCGCTGCTAAGTAAGACGGAAATACAAAACTTACGGAAATACGGAATACTTTTGGTTCATTGGATTTCGTCACAACTAAGTTTATACGTGTACATAGTTGGTTGATTGATGTCTTTTTAATTAATCTTAATATATTTACTCCATTTAAGTTATTAATATTAATTGAAGTTAGTTATGTACTTATACCTACGTATATACTTGCTGGTTTTTTGTTAGTTAATTGTATTTGTATCACGTTACCTACCCACCTATACTATATAATATTATGTATCAAAAAGATTACCAATGAGGAAGTAAATAAGCGGATGTAATACTGATAAATAGATGCAACATTAATTATTATTATGGAGTTTCTGCCAATCCTACCATTATAATATTTATAGCAACTTTATTTGTAGATTAATAAAACATTTATTAGCGATTAGGTATCCATAGATTTAAGTAAATTGAGCAATCACAGATGAACTTAAGACCTTCAGAACTAGGTTGCTGCTTAGGAATTTAAATCATTTCCGGGTCGACTTATTTTGCAAGCCTTTATTGAAGGCTTCTTACAAATCAGATACGGTCGTACTGTCGGTTGTTTTGTACATTTTATCTTTATTGGGGAGTTGTGTATTATTGCATTTTGGCTTATTATCATGTGCGTGCTAATAAAATTGTAATTTGTTTGCTTATTACGCCACAAATTACATTTTGTCAAAATGTTGTAGGCGTAGCTATTCTCATAATCTTCATAATATATTCAAATGATGTCAATACGTCAGCATGTCTCAAAAATCGACATCGGTTTGTAAAATATAAATGAGACAATGATTGTTTGGTTGTCTAATTCATATTTTGGGCAATGGATAAATACGCCAAATTAAATGTAAGTAGGGATTAGGAATTACATATTTTTAATTGAAAGGTCGGGTATCTCTACTAACTGAAATACCAACTAGAACTTCCAATTATTATGAGTTTAAATGGGTACCTAATAATATTAACAAAAGTAACAAAACTAATAATTTTGAATAACTCACGACGGTTATAAAGTAGGTAAGTATGCATTTAATTGAAAAAAGATAACAACATGCATCAAAACCGGACTAATAGTTATGGTTTTGCACAAACAAATTTTTACTGTTTAGTTGTCACCGTAACACCTATCTAAAAACATGCGCCAATCTAATCCAAACCAATCACTGAAAACTGCATCAAAATCGGACTAGTACTTAGTTTTGGAGAAAAATGGCAACATGCATTTGCACAAACAAAAACCCTCTCACCGCCAAACGCACATACCATCCCCGTTCCGTCATGGGTCAAAAAATACATGCCGTTTACCTAAATAGGGAAAGGAATAAACGAAATGTTGCTTCCTGAGTGAGTAATAATGAGTATGAACACCGATTTTCATGCCTTATTTTCATTCAAAAGGCATGGTTATTATAGATTAACATTAATTTAGTAATTAAGTAATGAAGGTTGACATATTGTGTAAAACACTACAAAGCGGCTGATTATGTACCAAGTAAAGGCATATTGTTAACTTGTCTCTAATTAACGGCTTGCATCCACTAAGTTGGCCGTGAGAAACTTTCCTTTGCGCGGATGCTTCATCTCATCTCTGAGTTTAGTATCGTTATACATACATATCAGCTGGCCAATATTATATTTCATATAATATGTAGTTACGTACAATTTATCTACATACTTTACTCATAATGATTGCAGTGTATGGATATTTTCTCATTTGAAAACAATAGCCGTGGAGTGGAGTGGCATGAACATTGAACAGTAATGAACACCCGAAAATCTTATATTTTACTGAAAAGTTAAGCATTTGAATTTAGCTTGGTTATTTCATTCACAACTTTACTTAAGCAGGTTCTTATCTAATCGTCCATTTTAAACTTTATAGATATATCATGTTGTTTATCTATATTGGGTGTACGTAGTAAATTTTCTCTTTTTTTATCATAAATGCTCAAAGTTTGCGTTAGTTAGGTATTACAACAGCTCTGATTTCATCGAATTCTATTTTGCCAGCAGACAGATGTGTTATTATAGCTAACTCGGCGTTGTTAAAAATATCAGCGAAGGAATGGTTACGTTGATTTGTTAATCCCACACGTGCACAGCCAGGACTGTAGGGTAACGCCACGTTTGTATCGATTTAGTAAACGATCAATGAATGTATCGAAGTATACACAAGGTATATAAAGATATACGTAAGTTATTATGAAATAGAACCCAGTTAAATATTTACATGGTACCTTTAATATACTTAAATAACTGTATCTACCTACCTACATAATTATACAACGTGAAGATAATATACAATCAAACGAACTTAACAAGTGAAGTTCGATAGATATTATATGAGTCGCTTCATTCGAAGATATAAGAATATTCACAACGTAGTCCCTCTATCCTGCAAGGTAGCTTCGCACGATTTTAAAAGTAGAATCGATTTTATTTTCCTTTTAATCGATTATAAGTTTTTACGACTGGCCACACTATCTATGGACTGTCTATGCCGGCGCCCTAGCAATTCGTCATTTTATTTAGAGATCTTTGTTTGTAAATCAAAACTTTCAATAAGGGGTTTCCTTTTGGGGGGGTGGGTACTTATATCTTCGAATGAAGCGACTCATATAATATCTATCGAACTTCACTTGTTAAGTTCGTTTGATTGTATATTATATTTCGTCGCTTCATTCTCGATATAAGAATATTCACAACGTAGATATTTAGAGCAGAAAGTTTTGCGTTATTAATAAAACAGTAAAAAATAACAAATCAATTGATTTTTATTTCTTTCATTAAAAAACATAAAAGGTCTTATACCTATAACATTAAGTAATCATAAAGTAGGAATTTGTATTATTACAATTTTATAATTTTAAATATTGTAACGTAATCATTAAGGTGGTTGAGGAAAACAAACGGATCTAGCAAATCCGCTGTCGCTAATTATTGGCCGATTGTAAAATTTGCCAAATGTACACGAAGAGTTAGACCAGCCTGCTGCTTTACGTATGGCGTCTATGCTGAGTCCTGCAGCATTTGCTGCGGAAGTTGATGCATGCCTAGTGCTATGCGCTTTATATACGTTAGTATTTACACCACTCTCAGACAAAACACTTTTTATCCACTTGCTGATTGTCTGTGCAGTCGCATTTTTATGCGGACGCTTACATGTTAAAAATAAATGTTTAATTTTATTCTCCCTAATGTTATTTGTTCTTAATAAGTAATCATTTAAAGTTGTTGCAGGACATATATTAGGATTTTCTGCAAAATATGGTAAAAAAAGTACGGGTTGTTCTCGTCCCGGTCCTGAAGTTTTAATTACGGAAGTAATGTTGATTCGTATACCATCTGTGCCTCTATTAATATCATCTATATTGATGACTGATAGAGTTTGAACTCTATGAGCAGTACACAGAGCTAATAAAACTGCTAGTTTCTTAGTTAATTTGTCAACAGTAATTTCATCATGCGGAACCCATTCCGCAATTTTGTCTAGAACTATTTGTGGATTCCACGTTGAGCTATAACGAGGTGCTGATGGTTTTAATTTGTAAGCACCTTTAAGCATACGTTTGATGCGGTCATCTTCTCCAATACTACTATTCAATAATAGTGATAAAGCCGAGCGATGATTGTTTAAAGTACCGTAACTAGCCCCTTTATTAAACTGCTCGGCAATAAATGACATGACTAATTCATTTGAAGTCTGAAAAGGTTCGACCTCTTTTCCTGAACAATAATCCCACCATAATTTCAAGGATGTACTATATTGTTGTAGTGTGTTATTTGAGAGTGACGCAATCATAAGGTCTACCGCTCCTGTCGGTGATCCTCGCTGTGTGAACGCTGCCCGGAGAGCCTCGCGACACCCAGGGTAAGCTGTTTGTGTAGAGGATGATGATTCCTGAAGGGAGATTGTAATAAATTTTTATGTGGCTCAAAAAACAATATTTCCGAATCTAAAATATTTTTCAGGAGGGGAAACCACGGCTGCGATGGCCAAAAGGGAAAAACTAACAATCCGTTTGCTTTATCCTCTATTACTTTTCTAATACATTTGAGTAACAAAGAAAATGGAGGGAATGCGTAAAAGTAATAATGACTCCAATCAATAGTGAACGCGTCTACCGCCATAGCGTCAGGATCTTGTTTCCAAGATGTGTAACGTTCGCATTTGGTGTTGGTGCGAGAAGCGAATAAGTCTATCTCTGGGTGACCAAAAGATTTTAATATTTTTTGGTAAGCTGATTCCGAGAGTTCCCATTCTATGTCGGGATTAGTCCTTCGTGATTCTTCGTCGGCTTCTTTATTATCTTTAGTGTTAATGTAAGATGCAAACAGCCAAATACCTCGTTTCTCACACCACTGCCAAATTTGTCTCGCCATGTCATTGAGATGGGGATATTGGATACCTCCCATCCTGTTAATATAACTGACGGCGGTAGTATTATCTACTCGTAACAATATTGTACATTGAACTCGTTCACCAATCAAACTTTTAAGGCCAAGAAATACTGCGAAAAGTTCCAAATAATTAATATGTAAACATTTTTCCGACAATTTCCAGCTTCCATTGACACGTTTTCCTTCAGAAAACGCACCCCAGCCTGTCATTGAGGCATCGGTAAAGATTTCTTTATCGTAATGTGATATTCTCATGGGGCAAAAAGTTGTGTATATGTTGCTAGACCACCATGTTAAATCCTGCAGAATCTGATTTGAAAGATAAACTTTTGATTCATAATTATTACCGTGTTTTTGCAACAAAAGGTATTTCTCCCTTTCCAGGATTTTTGTGTAAAGCCAGCCGTACCTGACTGCTGGGCACGCAGAAATTAGTACCCCTATTAGTTGAGCAAACTGTCTGATGGTGCAACGGGGCAAAGGCAAAAATTTTTTAACTAATTGGTCAATATTATAACGTTTTTCGCTTGGCAACGACAATGTAAGGTTACCTGTGTCGAACATAAAACCAAGAAACTTGCAAACTGACTGTGGTTCTAAGCAGCTTTTTTCATAGTTTACTATGAAGCCCAGGCACTTCAAGAGATTGATTGTTTCGGTTAAATTTTGTACACAATCTGAATAGGTATTACCGATACACAAAATGTCATCGAGATACTGAACCGATTTAAAGCCACGAGTTCTTAACGACGTGACTACTTCTTTCATGATCTTACTGAACACTCTAGGAGCTATGGATAAGCCATATGGCATTGCCGTAAATTCGTACGTTTTTAACTGCGAATTTTTATCCAGAAATTGAAAACGAAAAAACTTTCTGTCTATCGGTTGTATTGGTATTAAAAGATAAGCCTCTTTTAAGTCAATCGTAGCTAAAAATCCATTTTTTGGTATAAGTTTTGCAGCAGTTCTGTGGTCTTCCATTTTGAAATGTTCGGATTTAATGAATTTATTAAGAGGTTTAAGATTTAGAATAAATCTCTTGCTACCGTTAGGTTTCGGTGCAAGAAATGTTCTTGACAGAAACTGTTTTTGTACAGGAGAACATGATTGTATCGCTCCTAAGCTTATTAAATTTTGTATTGCTAAGGACATGTCAAATGTTTCTTGTTGAGACAAAATCTTTACCTTATGAGCCGTAGTTTGAATTACTGGTTTGTCAAAAGGAATAGAAAGACCGCATCGAATCCACTTCAAAACTATTGGATTATTAGCTATATTTTTCCAACATTTATAAAAATAACTAACGCGACCAGCGTGTGGTACCTGTGCTATTGTTGTGTTTGGGCACGGGTCTGCGGCTTGGTTGGTTGTTTCGCTGGAGCCGGCCCGGTGAAAGGAGGTTTGCGGGACGTCGTCGGCTGTTGCAGGGGTTTCCTGCCCCCTCCCCGTTGAAATTGGTTGCTCTTGTTGGGTGGGTAACGAGGAGGGGCCCCCCAGTTTCCCCGGTTTTGGGGAGCTCGCGATGTTGACGGAGCGGGGGAAATGGGTATGGTCGGCTTCTTTATTTGAAGGCCCTGCTTCTCTATGGTCTTAGAGGCCTTAATTTTTTCGGATAAATTGCTTCCGAAAAGTGTTTCGTCACGGCATGAACCGTCTAATATCTGTAAGAAACTTTTATCTAAACTCGGCGTTAGCAATTTTATTCTAGCTTGAGTATTTCGGTGATGTAAGTCATTTAAAATGCGGCAGGAGTCACTTAAGATTTTTATGACTTTCAATTTGTCCAAGTCTTTACTTAGTAACACATCCATAGCTCTATTAACTGCCGATATTCCTGCTCCAAGTTGTTGCTGGGCGTACGCCATCTTTTTATCTCTCAAACGGCTAGCTTCCGTTATCGCTGCAGAAATCTCAGGATTCAGTTTTGGGGCCATCAATAAAGGACAGTTTTTAGGAATCAAATATTCCTTAAGAGCTTTATCTTTTTCTTCCTTTGCTAACCCTTTCTTTAATAAGGGAATCCATAAATCCGCCAAATTTTGATGGATTTTGTCACCATATTCTGGTACTTCGCTGGTTTTTGCCCCGAGTGCTAGTAAAATTTCAGAACATAACTCGGGCTCTGTAGCATCATATACCAGTGCCAGTTCTTGGGACGGTTCCTCAGGCAACACGGCCAAAGATTCCGTTGGAACTTCTTCTACTGGTAGTAACTCTTCCACTGGTAGTGGAACATCAGTCACTTCTACGGGTGCTTCGTTATCTAGAAGAATAAGTAACGATACAGTACCCCATAATAAGATACAAATATAATGCTATTTAGTTAAACTGTGAGGGTAGGTTTGTCCCAACGTTTAGAGAATAAAACCGGCATATATAAATAATACCAGTCTTTTAGATCTGCATCCCCTACATTATCTACCAACAAATGGCACATTGTAACCGTCGTGTTGGTTCACGAGCAGCTTGAGAAAAAATCTATGAGCAGATTTTCAACGGACCACTAGGTTATATCCATTATTTAAAGACTTTCGTGTTGATTCTCGACCAACCCCTAGGCGTTTTACTTGATTAGATTGATTCTCGACCAACTTCTACGCGTTTTGCGTATTTTTTATGCCTTCGTGTTGATTCTCGACCAACCCCCAGACTTAATAAAATTTCACTTATCTAGGTCACACATGATTGACCCAGAGAAAAATAAGTGAATGGACACTATAATAAACACTTACTTGAGTTCTCAGAGTCAGATGAATCTGAGTAAATAATTAGTCTTCGACGTTTCGTATTTTCTGCACTTCTTTGTTTGTCCGTTTTATTTTTCCGTTTCGGTATTATTTTGTTCAAAGTGCAGGTAGATTAAAGAAGTTTGAGAAAGAATTTCTTAACACTTGTGCACGCTACCTCGCACGAAAAAGGAATGACGAATTGCTAGGGCGCCGGCATAGACAGTCCATAGATAGTGTGGCCAGTCGTAAAAACTTATAATCGATTAAAAGGAAAATAAAATCGATTCTACTTTTAAAATCGTGCGAAGCTACCTTGCAGGATAGAGGGACTACGTTGTGAATATTCTTATATCGAGAATGAAGCGACGAAATATAATAATTGTATTCATGAACAACTTAAGCTTTATTTTCTTGAAGATAGTATTAAATGGCGCAGAAATAAAGACAGAAATTCTACGCCAATGTAATTTTTGCACATAAGTCATCATGATAAATATCCTATGCGTTTACATTAGTAAAGTAGTTTGGGTAGTTAGTATCCGCTCTACCATTCGCTCGGCTGATGTGAACTAACTAGGCTCGATAAATTTATTATATACGTATGAATCTGTTTTCCTTTGCCATCATGTCGATACATTTGTAACATTTGTTCACGGAATAAATTACGTACGCGAGATAAATGTATCTTTTACATTAACATTTATCTATATAGTGTGCGAACTTTATGCATTTGCCTTCGGAAGAATTCGCTTTCTGAGCGCTTATTATTTTATTTCTTTATTTTCTGTTCGAAAACTTTATTTTAACAACATTGTTTCTTTATTTTCAGCTGTCTGAAGAAGTAACGAGGAAGCAGAGCGAATACCAAAAATGTCTGGAGTCTTACAAACAGATGAGGACCAAGTTCGAGGAGAACTACCTTAAATGTAAGTGTAAGTTTACGATTTTGGGTTTTATTAAGCATGCATAGATTAGTGCAACGATACAACAAACGAACAGTGTTGTTGTTGTCTGATAAATTTCAATATACTATGTCTGATCATAATATGTAATGCAATACCAATAAACTTTATGAAGTCGCGTGTAATCTTCGTAGGCTTTTTGAATACGTAGGTCATTGAAATTGCAGGCAATAGTAGCGGGCTAGTACCTAGATACTTATTAAAACATTGTTCTTTATCCAAAAGTAATTTGCTTCAACGTTATCCGTCTTACCACAAAAGTTTAGACCAGAGTTAAACATGTTTTTAAAATTTCATGCCACAAAATCGACGTCTACTAACTCAAACCTGGCATATCATATTACATTACTTGCCATTTTGCTATGGAGTTAGAAAAGGCGAGAGTTAAACGTCGATTTGTGGAGAAAATATTTAGACATATCTGTTGAACTCTGGTTTAAATCTGTTATGGTAAGACGGCATCGGTATATTTCCAGGTCCGACGAGTAGAGGCGGCAGGAAGCTGGACGAGACCCGGGACAAGTACGGCAAGGCGTGCCGGCGGCTGCACCGGGCACACAACGAGTACGTGCTGCTGCTGGCCGAGGCCACGGAGTGCGAGCGCGCGCTGCGCACCGCGGCGCTGCCCACGCTGCTGGACCACCAGCGCCGGCAGGGGGAGGCCACTGCCTCCTCGTGGTAACCGACTCTCATACTCATCATCATCTTTTTTTATTTTTAGTTATGGCTTCGCATGGTTTGTGCATATAGCCAGTGTCAAGTATTTTATTTTAAATATTTCTTAATTCCACATTTAAAAAGTCACAGCAATATTATAGCAATCGTGGTCAAGTAGTCAAGTCAATTATTTACATCGTCAAAGTCACGATTCAGAAAGTAGTGGATGCTTTACTGAAACTTCCTGGGAGTTTTGGAAAAAATGCGAAATGACACGTTTTTTGAGTTTATATCATCCGCCTACACTCGTGCACGTTAACGAACACATTAATATTCCACCAATATTACACATTAACACTCGAAGAAACACAAGTTTGAGAAAATAATACAAAACCAACAAAGTCTCACTATCGGATTCCCGCCAAAACTCATCATCATTATTATCATCTTATCAGCCCGTATCGATCCACTGCTGGACATAGGCCACTTTCTTACCACACTCTTTCCGGTTCTGCGCCGATCTAATCCACGTTCTGCCTTGAATTCTTATGATGTCGTCGATCCATCTGACTGGTGGTCTGCCTACTGGTCGTTTCGCCTCTCTGGGCCACCATCCTGTGACTGCTTTCGTCCATCTACCATCCTTTCTCCTAGCCAAGTGACCCGCCCAACTACACTTGAGCTCATAGTCATAGTTATTTATTGGTATATATATTATAGTAAAATTTGAAATAATACTATTATAGCATTTCAAATTCAATTGCATTAAAACTTAGGCTAAGATTTTAAATTCTAAAAATGCCGCATAAATGTCTAAGGCTTGGTTGATAAGCCAACGTGATGAGATACAAGGGAAGTGAGTGGAGCGCTGAAGTTGAGACTGGTCTCGGTGCTATAAGTGACTCCTTTGGTCCTAATTCCATTGGGGATGAAACAAGGCAACTGACTAAACACGCATTGAGAATGGTTTCACTTACAGACCAGAGTCATACTGTTTTTCGGAGCGGAGTTATCACAGTATTAATCACAATTGTTATTTCTAGGAAAGGCATCCTTCTCGAAGTGGTGCAACGGGGAGACTTCAGCACGGAAAAATTTAGAGAAATCCAAACCAAAATCGAAACCACAGTCCAGAATTTAAGGCCTCAGGATGAATACAAAGAATTTATAGAAAAGTACAAGTAAGTATCTAAACCCAAGGGATTATCTGCGATGAGAAATGCTACCTACCACGTTACTGTAATATGCGTCGTGCATTAATTGGGCATAGAAACAGAAGAAGGAAAAATAATTATAATAGTTGTAAAAACCATTTCATTAATAATGATTATACCAGGAAATTTCTGTGTTTTTCTATTAACGATATGGATATTTGGTGCGTTCTATTTGGCGACTAATTATTATATACTATTCACACACAGTGACTATATTTATTTATTTCACCCATAGTCATTCGTTTGTTTTTATACTGATATCAAGTGATGATGGGACAAATAAGCTTAGCTAGCACTGCCATAATATCCTATGACGAAAACCTGTGATAGAATATATTTTCTATACAAACTTCTACAAAATACGTATTCGACTCTGCAACCTAACCAAAACGAGCCTAAACACAATCAATCTACTATTTATTAAGGAGCTTCGTAGTCCTCCCAACTCAGCTCTCGCTAACATCACCAAAACTTGAGAAGCAAAACATCGCCCATAAACTTCCTAAACAAGCTAACCGAAACCTGACTCCCAGGATTAGCCTTGAAATTCCAACAATCCTCCACCGAGCCCGCCCCGCAGGTCGCCCCCCTCCACCCCCGTCACGTTCGCGTTCGACGAGAGCCTGGTGCTGGACACGAGCGGCAAGCTGCAGCCGAACCAGCTGACGGTGGACAACCTCACAGTGGAGTGGCTGAAGGACAAGCTGACGGAGCTGGAGGCGGCGCTGCTGGACAACCGGGAGCGGCAGGCGGCGCTGCAGGGCCCGGAGATCCTGGGGAACGGGGTCTGCAAGAACAACAACGCTGGCCAAGCCAACGGCGTCAACGGACTAGACAGGTCAGAATACAACTTCATCTATCAAAGTGGAAGGCGGTCCTTCTACATCATACTGTCTCACAGATAGGTAACTCTGTATTTGACATCATTTACTGTCTCACAGATAGGTTACTCTGTATTTGACATCATTTACTGTCTCACAGATAGGTAACTCTGTAATACTCTGTATTTGACATCATTTACTGTCTCATAGATAGGTAACTCTGTATTTGACATCATTTACTGTCTCACAGATAGATAACTTTGAATTGACAACATTTACTGTCTCACAAATAGATAACTCCTGTATTGACACCAAGATGTATAAATATACTTACACTATGAAAAACGTACTCAATATAGGTGATGTTATCATTCATAGCGATCTCTACTAGAGTACCTACCAGATAAAGCTTCACTACCTAAGTAATATTGTTACTAAAATACCCTGACTTAGTAATGATGTGTGCATGTGTACCTTTATTACATTATCAAGAGCGCAATAGCGTGATGATGATAATGATAAAGAGGAAAGCAGACTAAAATAATTGAATTCATAAAATACATGAACTCGTTAATTTTGTTGAGGTAGCCTAGATCAAGTTTGAGAATGAGGTCAAAATAGTCATCTAATACTTCAATACACAGATTTCATAAGTAAACAAAGTTACGCAAACTATTTCTTGAACCCCAGTTTCCTCTTTAAAACCACAAAACCATGAGTCATTACGCGCGAGTCACCTTTTGTGGTTAACTAATTTTCTTTTCCTATATTATTGTTTAATGCTCCCAATGTTTGCTTGACAACATCATGCATCACATTTTTTTGGTTAGATTTGCATATGGACAAACCGCGATCACTGAACTTAGTCCCGACGTCGTGTGTTATTCGATAGTGAGAAACTGGTTTTCACTGACTTCAATATTTATCATCGACTCCAATCCGCCCATTAGGCCGTAATCCACCACGGGGGCCCAGTCCGAATTCCGCCCATTAGGCCGTAATCCACCACGGGGGCCCAGTCCGAATTGGTGGATTATGCCTTCGAAATAATTCTAGGTCATGTTCGTCACTCCACGATGTTTTCCTTCAGCGAAAAGCGAGTGATAATTTCGCACATACTTATTCGATCTTACCACTAAAGATAACTAGAGATGAACAGATGAGTCTAAATATTTTCTTCACAAATCGACGTCTAACTCTCGCTTTTTCTAAGAAATCACAAGTAAAATAATTAGGAATGCCTGGATTTAGTAAGAAAAAGCGAGTGATACACGTCAATTTTGTGGACCGAAATTTTAGAAACTTCTGTTAAATCTCGTCTAATCTTTTGTGTTAAGACGGGTTATGTTTAACAAGAAACACATTAGTACGTGACTGCACCGGGATTTAAGCTGGCCATCCACCGCTCGGCAGCCTCCAATGATCCGTCTCGCTCGATGCGTCCAGGCATTCCCCGCCGCCCATCCCGGTGACGACGTCGGAGCCGGGCAAGCTGCTGGAGCTGCGCGTGGCGGAGCGCAAGTGCGCCAAGCAAGCGGAGATGATCCGCTCGGCGCTGGCCGAGCTGGGCTGCGAGGAGGCGCCCAGCGGCTGCCCCGACCTGTCGCACGAGGCCGTCGGCGTCGACAGCCTGGACGGCAGCTCGCCCGACCACCAGGTACTGATTACTGAGGTACATTACGACTAATTCACGAGGGCCATAGTTCATTTGTTTAACGTCAGTGATTGCAATTCCATTTCGAGGAATAGACTCGCTGATGACAAAACAAGCGTTTTTGTTAAAAAATATTTCCTTATGTCACATATTTTTTACCTTCATATCCGAAAATTACGTCACCGTCGGCATTATTTTAAAATTGTCTAAGCCCATGGACCTAGAGAGATGGATCTGACAAAAGCGTATATCCGAAAGGGACACACTTGGCTACAACCCCTATAAATCGGATAAATTTAATTCACGTTATTCGGTGGTGCTCCAATCATTCGTGCGATATTCTAAAATGACGAAATTGGTTTGCTTCTGCAGCAAAGCAATAAAATTAGTGCATACGCCGACAGAGACAAAACATCATCGTACTATCCTACTTACTCCTTTGTCTATTTGTACCTATACACGTGTCTCCTTTCTTCCCCGGATCTTGAGTTAAATGTCATTACTGTTAGATGATTAATCTGAGATTACGACAGTTTCACGACATAATTGACTCTAATTGAGCGGAATCCAGTTCCAATCCAATTAGTAGCCTGGTTTGTAGGTTTGTGGTGTAGAAGATAGCCGGTCGTATCTTCTATTTAAAAGAGACGTATCTTCATAGCGGCATCGGTGACGATATGAAAAGTGTATCCATTGTCAGGATCGATCGTCGCTTGGTTCGAAAGCGTCGATGGACACGCTGCGGTTGCACCTCCATTCGGTTATACCTCCGAAGCCGTTCTTCAGATTCTTCACGAGGCCCTTCCGACGCAAGTCGGCCCCGTCCAGCCCCGCCTTGCCCCCGAAGACTTACAGGAGCAGCAGCGTCGGGCCCACGGACTCGGTAAACGCGCTGACTCTCCGCAAGAAACGGATGAGAGTGTTGAAACGGCGCTTGCGTAAACGCATGGATGTCTATGTGAAATGTCGTGTGCAGCATAAAACATTGTTCAAGAAACGCAGGAGGACCCAAGTCACGCTCGATAGTTGTTCTAACAGTGTGGTGAGTGCCACTAACCGAAGATTGAATCTCCCACGCACGGCATGGTTTTCGCATGAAGCTCTAACACGAGGCACTATAGAGCACAGTTTGTTCGGTTCGAACTCGCCGCTATTTAGAACGTGTCAGTATTAATTTTAGCCCGAGTTTCAGCATCATCGCACCGCACGAACTTCGGACGGGAAAGCTTTCATATAGAATTAAAATAGCACCGGCTTCTTCTAAAATTCAGTTTCAAAATCAAGGTGACGCCTCTTGCGCCGTTCCAGAAATGTATCGGTGTTTACGCCTCGTCTGTGTACGCTTCGGTCGGGACACACACGTCAAGTTCGTCCAGTTTTTCGTGATATTACCTTCGAGATGAGACACGAAAAGATAATAAAGTAGAGACCATGCTTTCTTTGGACTTTTGAGGGTGATTAAAATGGATCCGTTCGCGATGTACATAACGAACGCCGACTTGCCGCCTCCCGTCGTGATACCTCGGAGAAAGAAGCGATTGAAGCAACTGCAACTTGAACTCGAGCAGGAGTACGCCGAATACGTATGTCGCGGCTTTACGTGTTACGTGTGTTTGTTGTGATCATTATGTACTTCATTCAGTGTGTGTGCAATCGTGCATGCGACCCTCTCTAACGCCTGTGTGACTTTTAGTTAAAATATAACGACACTACTACTAAAACCAATTCGATATCCCCTATTAGAGTCTCCTACTCCTTCCGCTGCCGGCAATAGTTTCCTATTGACATTCAGCCACTCAGTTCACTTTCGCTCTCGCCGGGCAGTAGGAGCAACAGCACTGTAACGCCTCCCTTGCAGGTGAGCGGGAGCGAGACGGAGCGCTCGCTGGTGGAGCAGGAGTGGTTCCACGGCGTGCTGCCGCGGGAGGAGGTGGTGCGGCTGCTGCGCGCGGACGGAGACTACCTGGTGCGGGAGACGACGCGGAACCACGCGCGGCAGCTGGTGCTGTCCGTGTGCTGGGGGCAGCACAAGCACTTCATCGTGCAGACGACGCCTGAGGTGGGTCACGCTCTTGTAAGTTGCCACGTCACGGTTACTTTGTACTGTCATGCATGATGGCTTGGAGCCTGTCTTCAACTTTATACTTAAACCGTCTTACGTCAACGGCTAAGTCAGAGTTCAACAGATGTTTCATTCCCGTTTTTTTCTCCTCGCGTCTTGGCATTCCTAAATTATTTTACTTGCGAATTTGTTATCGAGTTGAAAAAGCGAGGGTTAGACGTCGATTTGTGAAAAAAATATTTAGACTCATCTGTTCAACTTTAGTTTAAATCTTTTGTTGTAAAACGGAGCAGACCAGCAAACCAGCAACAGAAGTCATTTCAAATTTCTCCCCTTTTGCACGTGCTGTTCGTCAACGTCATCGAGCCCATTAATATTCGTCATCACAGTTTGTCAGCTCATTATCAACCCTATTCGAAGAGCCAACATTGAGAGAAACGATCAGTTAGAGCTCGGGTGGCCTCCCCGGTTCCAGGGGCACTACCGGTTCGAGGGCGCGGCGTTCCCGTCGGTGGCGGAGCTGGTGGCGTGGCAGCGCACCAGCGGCGTGCCCGTCACCGCGCGCTCCGGCGCGCTGCTGCGCCGCGCCGTGCCGCGCGAGGGCTGGGAGCTCAACAACGACGACGTGCAGCTGCTGGACAAGATCGGCCGGGTGAGCACCGCGGCTGGCCCGAGGGAGCGGCCCAGGCTGCCAGTCTTCTCGGCCCTTCTTCTCTTAACACGGCACGATGAGGACCTCCTCGTCGCTTCTTCTCTTAACACGGCACGATGAGGACCTTCTCGGCCCTTCTTCTCTTAACACGGCACGATGAGGACCTTCTCGTCGCTTCTTCTTTTAGCGGCTTGACTCTGCGTTCGAATCGATTGTCTGATGGTGCCGAGTTGACTGCGCACTTGTTAAGTCTTGCGGCCTTCAGTACTACTTGCAGGGTTTTAAAATATAGGGTTTGCAATTATTTTTAGTGCAGGTTGTATCTCTATAGATTTTATTGGGATACGATTTTCCTTGTCTATATATATAAAAGCAAGAACTGACTGACTGACTGACTGACTGATCGATCAACGCACAGCCGAAACCACTGGGTCTAGGACCATGAATTTTTGGACAAATATTCCTTCTGTGACGTAGGCGAGCAATAAGAAAGAATTTGTGAAAATTCAACCCCTAAAGGGGTGAAAAGGGGTTATAAAGTTTGTATGGAGCAACGTGTTTTCTTGGTCCGATCAACTTAAAATTTGGCATTTATATTCTTTAAAACATTTCATTAAACACGTGTTTCATCGTTTTCTAATATTCAACCCCCAAAGTGATTAAAAGGGGTTGCAAGATATTTTCATCAGATTTAGTTCATAATTGAAATATTGCACAAGTTTTCCTTAAGTGACGTAGGTATGCACTAAAAAAGGATTTTTGAAAATTCAACCCCTAAAGGGGTGCAAACAAGTTGTAAAGTTTTTGTGTAACAACGTGTTTTCTTTGTCTGATCAGCTTCAAACTTGGCATTTATATTATTAAGATTTAATTAAACACGTGTTTCATCATTTTTTAATATTCAACCCCTAAAATAATAAAAGGGGTTGCAGAATATTTTTCATCAGATTTAGTTCAAAACTGAAATTTTGTACACATTCGTAGATGACACTAGGAGACGTAGGTGTGCACTAAGAACCTGACTATATATTTTTTTAATTTAACCCCTAAGTGGGTGAAAAGGGGTTGCAAAGTTTGGATGGAACAACGTGTTTTATTGGTTTGATCAATTTCAAACGTAGTATCTATGTTCTTTAAAAGGTAGGAAGTGGTAGATTTTGGTAGAAAATGATAAATTAAAGGTAGAAAATGGTCGATTTTTGGTAGGAAATGGTAGATTTTTGGTAATAATGGTAGATTTTGGAAGGAATGGTAGCTTTTGGTAGATATTAGTGAATTTGAAATTAAAATGGTAGATTATGGTAAAATGGTAGATTACGGTTAAAATGGTAGATTTAATTTAGGAAATGGTAGTTTTTTGTAGGAAATGGTAGGAAATGGTAGCTTTTGGTAGAAAATAGCACATTTAGAAAGAAAATAATAGATTTACAAAAAAATTTTAGATTGTGGTAGAAAAATTTAGACTTTAGTAGAAAATGGTAGCTTTTGGTAGAACATGGTATTTTCGTAGAAAATGGGAGATTTTGGTAGGAAATGGTAGATTTTTGTATGAAATGTTAGATTTTGGTATAAAATGCCAGGTTTTTGTATAAAATGGTAATTTTGATAGAAGATGGTGGATGTCGTACGAGAATGTTGGATATCGCATATGCGGATATATCGCGGATGTCGATGTCGAACTCGAGGTCATGGTCTATTTTTAGTTATTTGGAATTATGGTAAAGTATATAGTCTGCGCGGATGAAGTCGCGGGCAACAGCTAGTTCATTTATAAAAGCAATACCTTGGTACCTACTGGTTTTTTTCGTCCATTCATTTTCATGTCGAACTCAATTATTGACCTTATTCATTTTGTACCCACTTGAAAACCAGTGGTACCAAGCAAGTCACCACGTTCGTTAGGATACTATAATCTAAACCCCAAAAAGCTAAATTTTATAGCTAAATGTTATGTGTATAAAGCTGGCATTGTAATAAGTTAACTACCTATGAAACTTGATGCACATTGTCTGTGCGTGCTTTGTAAAAACCACCAATAAGGCTACGTTGCAGAAATGGGGATGACACTGACGCAGTTCTGTTGCGCCGCCAGGGTAACTTCGGAGACGTGTACAAGGCGCGCCTGAAGACCACCAGCCAGGAGGTGGCGGTGAAGACGTGCCGCGTGGCGCTGCCCGAGGAACAGAAGAGAACCTTCCTCCAGGAGGGGCGGATCCTGAAGCAGTACCAGCACCCGAACATCGTGCGGCTGATCGGCATCGCGGTGCAGAAGCAGCCCATCATGATCGTCATGGAACTGGTCTCAGGTGCATGCTCGTTTCCTTTTGGAATCCTATCACTCATTTTTCTTTTCTATTCTTTTTTTGTGTTCTATGCTTCTTTTCTTTGTGTCCGTTAGTTCCTTCTTTGACTAGACAGATTGGGATGAAATTTGGTGTGAAGAGAAATAGGGTAGTATAATTATTAGCAACGTCATCACAGTCTAGTTGACTAATAGCGATGTTCAAATTAAAAGATCCGATAACTGGGAATAACGATTGAAGCATTGCTCTAAAAGCAGAATTAACTGTAGGTACTAAATACCAATACGCACCTAATAGCTATTGGTCAAACACTGAAATGAAGCTCAAATCTAACATGTGCCATTATAAAATTTACAAGTTTCGATATAAATGTAGAAAGCACGTGGGAAGTCTGGTTTCCACGCATTAGTTTCGGAGCCGGGTGGGCGCAGTATGATACACGGGTTAAAATTAAATCTGCACTTGTATGCGATCCTCGACGACTGAGACTGGATATTTTAATCTGGAACTGTTATATATACGGAATACAGGGATCATTTATCTACCTAAGTTATTAATAAGTATTTTGTTGAGAAGTATATTGTTGTAGGCAAGCTTCCATATTATTTTTAAGTTGGACGGAACAAAATGATCTTCAACTATCTTCGATCTATATTCTTCGATGTACTAACACTACAATAAAGTCACGGAGGAGTTCCATTCAGATCAGTGCGGACTATCAGTGAAAGCCCCGTCAAAATAGATCCATCTGTTTACATCCGTTTCTTATGTTAGTTGGGAACAAAGAAATAGAGAAATTGATTTTATGTCATGAGTATCATACATACTATAATTATGAATTGAGTAAAAATGTACTCGTATAGGCTTCTACCCATAATCCACTGAGTCAAGCCATCTTCAGAAGATCTAACCGGAATCTGTTCCCAAGCTAAAAACAGATTTATTTTCATAAGTATCGAATAATGATCGGCAAATTTGGCATAGTCGATGAGCAATAGGCTGCGCTTGATGTCGGGTTCGTTGTCCGCCCACAAATATTTATTTCTGGTCTGGGCGTGATGTGCATGTTATGTCTGTAAGCGGTAACCACGATAGTGTCCCCTACTCCCCGGCAGGCGGGTCGCTGCTGACGTTCCTGCGCACGCGCGCGGCGGCGCTGGGCGCGCGCACGCGGCTGGGCATGTGCCGCGACGCCGCCGCCGGCATGCGCTATCTGGAGGGCAAGAACTGCATCCACCGGGACCTGGCGGCGCGGAACTGCCTCGTGGGCGCGGACGGCGGCGTCAAGATCTCCGACTTCGGCATGTCCCGCGAGGAGGAGGAGTACATCGTGTCCGGCGGCATGAAGCAGATACCCATCAAGTGGACCGCGCCGGAGGCTCTCAATTTCGGTACGTTGCCTCGCTCCCGGTCTTACCGCGAAAGATTTAAACGAGAGTTCAACGGATGTGTCTAAAACTTCGTTAAATTCCACATTATACTTACGTCTAAAATTCGCGTTCATTTCGTCATCATTTCATCATCGTAACATTTCCATGGGACTGCTATGTATTTTGTTTTGAGTTCCCAATATTTAGGCACATGCACGAAGCTACTGTTTGGATCCATGCATTTTATACAGGGACCCAAAAACAAGATTTTTTGGGTTCATGATCTATATCTATATTATTTAAACTCAAGAAGTTTTCCTAATGTTTTATAGGTAAATACACATCGCTGTGTGACGTGTGGAGCTACGGAGTGCTGATGTGGGAGATATTCTCCAAGGGAGACACTCCGTACGCCGGAATGAGCAACTCGCGAGCCCGGGAGAAAATCGACACAGGTAATTAATTATTTTCTTTTTAGGGTATTTTATTAGTTTTTGATAGGTATGTAACTCCATACTAGGATTTTTCCTGTAGTAAGAAGTTTTTTGTAATACGTTATAAATCGTAAAAAAATACACTATTATTGAAACATCGATAAAAGTTACAACGAACTAGGTACAAGAACTTTTATATTATGTTACTTGCTGATTCGGAACCCTTCATGGGCGAGAACGACTCGCACTGGGCCGCTTTTTTGTCTTAGGCCCAATTATATCTCCCTTGGTGTTAGTGATGTTACGGTCGAAGTTCGTAAAAGTGCTTAGATTTAAATGGGAATAGGATGTCGCTGAACCCATATCGGAGGGTTCCGGCAACGGTCCTTGAGAGCGAGCCCTAGTCTAGTCGAGGTCATGGTCTAGTTTTAGTTACCTATAAGAAATGTTGGTAAAAATTTTAGATTTTGATAGAAAATGGTAGGTACATTTAGGTAGAAATAATGGTGGATCTAGAAAAAAAATGGTAATTTTCGAGGAAAATGATAGGTTTAGTTAGGAAATGGTAGACTTTTGGTATTTATGCTAGATTTTGGAAATAATGGTAGCTTTTGGTAGAAAATAATAGATATAGAAATAAAATGGTACATTTGGATTAAAGTGGCAAATTTTGATTAAAATGGTTGATTTTGAGAAAATGGTAGGTTTCTGTAAAAAAGGGTAGATTTATATAGAAAAAAGTTTAGAAAAAAATTTAGAATGAAAATGGTAGCTACAGTTAAAAAAAATAGATTTTAGTAGAAAATAGTGGATTTGAAAGAAAATGATACATTTTAGTTAACATGGTGGATTTTTCTAGAAAATGATAGATTTAATAGAAAATGGTAGCTTTTGGTGGAAAAGAGAAAATTTAGAAAGAAAATGGTAGATTTAGGTAGGAAATGGCAGTTTTTGGTAGGAAGTGGTAAATTTTTGCAGGGAATGGTACATTCTGGAAGGAAATGGTAGCTTTAGGTAGAAAATAGTAGATTTAGAAAGAAAATGGTAATTGTGATAGGGAATTGTAGATTTTAGCAGGAAATAGAAGCTTTTGGAAGGACGTCGATCCTGGTAGAAAATTGTGTATTTTGGTAGAAATGGTAGATTTTGGTAAAAAGGGTAGATTTTGGTAGAAAATGGTAGATTTTGGTAGGAAGTGGTAATTTTCAGAAGATGTTAGATGTCGGATATCGGATGGCAATGTTGATGTCGAACTCGACGTCATGGGTCTGTTTTTATTTACCTATTTGGAATTTTTAAATATAGCCCGCGCGGACGAATATAGTCGCGGGCAACAGCTAGTCAAGTATAACAACCCCCAAAATGCACCTCAAAGCTCCGCCAGTCAGTCAGTAGGTATCAGTAGTAACCGGCGCTTGCCCCCAGGCTACCGCATGCCGGCGCCCGAGGGCTGCTCCGAGGACGTGTACGCGCTCATGCTCCGCTGCTGGGAGTACGAGCCGGAGCAGCGCCCGCACTTCCACCAGCTCTACGCGCTCATCGACGCCATCTACGCCAGGTAACGCGGCCGCGGCGGCCACACGCCGAGGCACGGCTGTATCCAGGACTGTAGCCGGAGCAGCGCCCGCACTTCCACCAGCTCTACGCGCTCATCGACGCCATCTACGCCAGGTAACGCGGCCGCGGCAGCCACACGCCGAGGCACGGCTGTATCCAGGACTGTAGCCGGAGCAGCGCCCGCACTTCCACCAGCTCTACGCGCTCATCGACGCCATCTACGCCAGGTAACGCGGCCGCGGCGGCCACACGCCGAGGCACGGCTGTATCCAGGACTGTAGCCGGAGCAGCGCCCGCACTTCCACCAGCTCTACGCGCTCATCGACGCCATCTACGCCAGGTAACGCGGCCGCGGCGGCCACACGCCGAGGTACGGCTGTATCCAGGACTGTGGCCTTAGTAGGACATAAAAGTTGTAATCGTAGCTGAAGAATACGGTGCAACGGCCTGCTTCTGCATAGTTAGTTTTAGTTGAGGCGGCAACGAAAACTGAACATGACACGCGTCTTCAATAGTAGTTTGTTTTACAAGGGTCGACAACGTCTCATTCATTACTCGATGTTTTGAATCTTCGAATCTTCAGCCTGTTGATAATAACGAGTACAAAACCTCGTTTGCTCCCGCTAAGCTGAGCTAATCTGACACCCTTTTTGAGCATGAGGTGTGAAAAAATATTTATGCATTCTATTTGTGAAAATAAAGTAAAAAATTGTACACATTTATTTGTATTATTTTTTTTATACTACAGATTAACGAGCATGTCGTCTCCCTGATCCTGCCTGTGACAGTGGCAGTGCCACCCGACAATGCATTGCAAACCTTGCGCGGCCCTGCACTGCGCTCGTCACCAAGTAATTGGGTTGGTAACGGTGCCCTTCTAAGCGGTTTCTAGCAATAGAAGCCACTACACCGTCCTTGAAGTCTGAACACACGAAGTCAATAGATTTGTTGTTTGCTTTATTGTTAGGTTTTCTGAGTGGTCGTGTCATGGCATCGTAGCTTATAATAATGTGTAGGTATACCTAATAAACTTCTACATCGCTAGAAAACTCAAGACTATAATTATTATGGGGCGATTTCAACGGTTAAATTCAATAGGTTTTTCTCAGGCATCTATTAAAAGATCTGTAAAAGCGTAGATTTCATGTCCGAATGAACATTGTAGATTAGTAGATAAACATTTTGATGTCCAAATCTGTATTTTTACCTACTGAGTACGAAGTAAGGTCCTTCAATTTGCAATACAGTAGGTAATCCTAGTTGCCCTTGTTGTTAATGCAGTTGAATATTACCTTTTATTTTTAGTTATGGCAATGATATTTTAGATAATACTTGACGTGCATCTAAAGTATATTTTCGAGTGTTCCATTTATAAAGATGTTAGTATAAAGATGTATGTTATAGAGTTGTATAGTAACTTGTTCATTAGTATTGTTGGAATACGTCAAAACTGTTGATCTCTTTCAAATGGTACTTTTTAGAAAGTAGGCTAAAGTACAGTGTGATGTCATACCTTATCAGTTTTAGACTGAGTGTTTTATCCAGTACAATTTTAAAGTATTTTGTATACAGATGTATGTTTTAATATGTATATAAGTTAGATTATTTTGTGAGTTTGTGAATATCATTTTATTAATGTGTTGTCAGATTGTAATGATAAAGGTACCTTTATTGTATTACTCAAATTTTAGATTTTGTGCTTCCAGAATAAAATAATTATTGTATTGTTCCAATATGTTATGATATAATCTGGCAATATGAAATATATTATGTGATATAATTAGTGCTTCCGATCCATTAATATGTAATATGTTAACAATATATTTCTATGTATTTTTATTTCGATATATTATTTCTTGCCTAGATGTTTATCAAAATGATTATGTTGAATAAAATGTAACACAAAGTGAGAAATCAAATGTTAGGATAAGATACGCAAACTACATAGTTCATCAAATAAACATAGCGTTTAAAGTTATTGTATATAAATAATGATTTTTCATACATATTAAAGTGCCAGACAATTTTTGGAATTATTCTTTAGTTTTCTTTGGGATATAAATATAACTTTTCCTTTGCAGGATAAAAAATAGGTAACTTTTCCAAATTGATGATAACAGACAATTAAATAACGCGAAAAGATCTAATAAAAGTGTAGCCAAAGTCATCTCTAAAACTAAACTTTGCATTTGCTTGGTTTATACAAGCTGTCTCGATCTTAAATCGAAATTAATAAACATCGTAAGCTTAGCAATGCCTTCTGCCGGAACACCTCGTGCTATGGATATGCGACAAAATCTCGACTTGATGGTCAAACAAAACTTTCAATATAAACAATTTTATTTACAACCATATTAGATCTACAAGTACAATTTAATCAGTTCGTCACTTACTGCCGAAGGCGTCAGAACACCGATATCAGTAAAGAGTAGGGTGATATAAGCCGGTGGAGTGTAGTCCACGATCGGGTGTTCTTTGGACAGGTCCTTGCTGGATTTGAGCACGCTCGACAGATACTTGAACTCATTGGGCAAGTCTTGCTGGTTGAGAGGGTAGATCCGGGAGAACTTGAAGCTTTCCGTCAGGACTAACACGGGCTTTTTCAGCTCTAATGCAGCCATTCCAATTCCGTAGGTGCCGATCTGTTGAGGGAATACGTAATAGTTTTGAAACTTACGCGAACAGAAAACATTATCTAGCACTACATGGATTCTATATGGATAGAATTGCACTACCGAAGATTCATTCCACTAATCGTCATTTCTATCCTAGAATTGTTCGTGAAGCTATTGAAATCAAGAAGTACCAGAAGTTCAATCGGGAAGATGAGTTTAGGTTGTCTGGTTCATGGAATCTGGTTATTAGCAAGTGTGTACGGCGCGATTTATGTTCGAGGGGAATTTCGGATACTGTTAGTGTTGTATGTCGTTACGGTTATGTTTTGCAAGACCAAACGCGGGTAGTTAGAAACAACACCTGCCGCTCCGGACGGTGAAACCCGCATTCTCCAGTCTTCTCGTGACCACGGTCGATGTAACTCAGCCGAAACGTCGAGGTATGTCAAAATTATTTACTTCTATATTAGTTTGTACGCGAATTATGAAGCTAGTTAGTTAACATGGAATATGTGATATATTTTTTTTCAATGGACAATCAAGTTCAGAAGTTACTATAATTTCTGATAATGTTGTATGGCATGTTACTAACATCCAACAAAAAAGACATAAAATGCACGCGTTAATCCAAGCTCTGATATTAAAAAAGCATTTTCATTTGTGGAGTAGCAGTTTTAATAGGTAGATAAGATCCAATTTCGATTTAAGCCACATTCGTCCCACGGAAGTTCATCCCACATGAAAAAAATCTGCTTTTCGTCCCACATTGTATGCCATATTATTCGGCCCACATTACATTTTGCATAATATGTCTCATGTCTTACATATTTTTTTATTTTCATTTAAACTGTTCGACATTCAAAGAGTTACATAATTATCTTTCTTATAAGATTACAAGAACTTACTTTGTTAATGATGCCGCCGCTTTCAGTGACACCCTCGGCCCCGATCATGACGAAGTCAACCTGTTCCATGATGTACCCGATCGCTGAATCCAGGATCAGCGTAGCGTCGATGCCGGCTTCCAATAGCTCCTTATGCATGCGAACCCTAGAAATATAAGTCAAGGTAAGTGAAACAAACGAGAAGAAAATACATGGCGGATCCATAGATTCGTGGAAAAACAGTAGATGAAAATTTTCAAGAAATAAATATCACTACTTTGAAACAGACCAAAGAAAACGAAAAGTACGAAAATTAAGCAAGAAAGGACACTTAAGTGTAAAGTTTTATAATAGTTTACCCGCTGTCATCTGGACTAGATACTGTGACAAACACTTGGAATGTCCGTTTTGTGTTTGCCGCTTCTTTCATTGCCTGGAGGACAACTCTTGATCTGGAGTGAGTTAAGATTTTCTGCAATAATAAAATTATTCACATTGTCATCTAGCTGAAAACAATGAACCATGCAAAAGTTTTGATTGAACAATGTGGATTTTTAAATATTATCTAAAATACAGTTGGTATCTTGAATGAACAATATAAACTCACACTTCCAACTCTAATAAAGTTTATGGCTTGATGGGCTATCTTGGATCTTGACTCCATCAGGTTGTCCAGAAATATGCGGCCGCGAGTCAACATGATCTGCTCACATTCTTCGAAGGACTGAAATCATAAACATATTATGTTAGTAGAAGAAAGCCTGCCACAGACCATAAATAATAGGCACAGGAGAAAAAGCACCGGAAGTTGAAAGGTTGAAGATAACCATTCGCTCCACTCTCCAGTATCACCCACATAATAATTTACCTTAGATAAAATATAACCTCTACTATTCAGATCTCATGTATCTTCTTATTAGTGAAGAATTGCATCAGTAGTTCCAGAAATTTCCATCTCTCATACAAACTGTACCTCCCCAAAATGTTGTGCAGAATTGTAGATTATGTGCGAGTGTGACACACCTTAGTATCAAGTTTGGCGAAGGTGATGAATCTCATGAATAGTTCACACGCAGATGAGATAGCCGTGACAGGGTAGTCACAGTGCCGCATTGCTTCCACAGCTAGCTGCAAGTTCAAGTCCAACTCTCTTACTGTTGTCACTGGAACATTTGTGTAATTTATTTATACCTACCTTAATGTTGTAGATCCTTAGATTCTAAAAGTATAGAAAGAGTGGATAATAGGAGATTAAGGCAACATGTTGCTAAGAAACTATTCTTTATTAGGGCTACGCTTGTAACAAAAATTCAATAGAATAGGTATAAGTATAGGTATATTTTCAATTCCATGGTAGGTATCTTTTGAATGGAATAACCAATAAAAAAATCAGAATGTGATCTACAGGTAGGTACTGAAACAGTCTTGAATATAATGTTAGTGATTTAGATATGGATTTAAAGCGCCGCGCGGTCCACCTCGCCGTTACCCGATTAAATAAGGCTTGGTTCGGACGTATCAGTTTACCGCAGAAGAGTTGAATCAAAACAGCGGATTTGCATGTTGCAATACCGATGTATGTTATATCATTATTTTACTAATCTGTTAGGTACTTACCTTTATAATTTTCAATAACTGTCAATAGGGTTCGGATAGCTGCTACGCCAGCTGATATATCCTCCTCCTCTTCCAGGATCTTGAGGAATATCTCCCGAACCTCTGGAAACACAACAACAACATTGTAGGGAACGTCATAAATGTGTGTGTAAGAGTTCACAAATATTAAGTGGTTCTTGCCTTCTTTCTTCATTATTGTACGATTTTATATATCAAACCACGAGGAAGACAAGGAAATAGAAAATAAACCAAAAAATATGTTCGTTTCCCCACTCAACAATCTCATCATAACCTCAAACTCTTCAAAAGACAACAACACAACACAACTCTCAATCTATCAAATCTGTCAACTAACTATCAGTCAAGTCAAACGTTAAAATTGGTGATGCCCAATATTTTGATATGTATCGATATTTCGCATCGATATGTATCGTAACCGCTTGTATTTTGATCTATAGGTACACGAAATAAAAACGATTGTGTTTCTGGCATTGCTACTTATTTTAGTAATTATTTTTTAATTAAGTAGGTAAGTGTTTTTACCCACCTGCCTGCTTAGGAGTGGTAATGTTTTTCAAGCGTATGTATGTACAATTTTCTTTGGCACACTGTACTGCCTTTACTTAGTGGCAAAAAATAATAATAACATAGGGGAAAATATTAATGTAATAAAATACAGTCATTATCTAGTAAAGACCTAGACTTTACTTATTATAATAAATAAGTACCTACTAGTATATTTTTAGATATTTCGTCATAGTGTTATTATTATAATGATTATGATGAAATATCTAAAAAAATGCAAGTTTATAAACTATTGAATGAAACAATAAAACCAACTTCAACAAAATACCAACCAAAAACCGAAAGAAAGCTCTATAATAATTAGTAAAGGTAAAAAAGTAAAGGTCACATTACTAGATTTAGCAAATAAATAACAGATAATAAATTATTAGTGCGTATTGGATAATCGATACATCTCTAAATCGGGCATCCCTACATCGAGGCATCCCGTTCGAATCCGTTCGAGGATGTCAATGTCAACGTCAACTTTATTGATGTTGTTACTGTCGTTTAATTAGGTTTTTTGTTTTTGTTGTGACTTTGCACGGTTTGTGCATTTAGCCATTGTCGCGTATATTTATATTGGAGTATTTATTATTTTCACAATAGGCACGTCATTTTATAGCATTATATTAATATGTGATCAAGTAGTGAAGTCACATACTATAGGTATTCAGTCTCGATTCAGTAAAGTGGTGGATGCTTTACTGAAACATTCAAAGCTTTTGGCAAAAATGTTTTTCGGTTTATATCATTTGCCCACACTCATGCACGTTAAAGAACATTCAATGACTAATATTCCACCAATAAGTATAACACATGAACACAAGAAGATGCACATGTTTGCGAAAAAAATACAAAACCATGACCATTGAAAAAAACCGGCCAAGTGCGAGTCGGACTAGCGCACGAAGGGCTCAGTACCATAATCTATAAAAAACAGCAAAACAGCAAAACACAAGTAAGGGAGCTGTCCTTAAATGGTTATTTGAATGGTTTCAAGTACCTAAGTATTTGTTGTATCCGCTATTAAGCGCCAACAGAAGTACATCATCTGTGAAAATTCCAACTGTAACTATCACGGTTCATAAGATACAGCCTGGTGACAGACGGACAGACAGACAGACAGACTGGGGGACAGACAGACAGCCAGACAGACGGACGGATTATACTACTTAATAGGGTCCGGATTTACCATTTTGGTACGGAACACAAAAATCTAGTAGGTATAATAGGCGTGGCGACAGTATCAAAGAATCGTCGATTTAATCATTTTAGGGCAATCTACATAATAAAATAATTTAAAACACTGGTCAAGTTTTATTTAATATAATCAGATTATTAAGATTTTCAATAAAATAAAACATTAAAATATTGCAATCGGCCATTTTGATTGAAACACCAATCACAGCGCATGACGTCACACTTAGGTGAGCTCCGCTGTTTAGTACTGTCATTCACTGTATTTTGTTGTTGTGAATACTGTTTTGCGCTTTTGGAGTGTTTTTTTATTGTTTAAACGTGTGATTTATCGACTATAATCAACGATATAACAATGGAACCAAGCTTTGTTAAGGCAAATAGCTCTAATTTGCCTAGGATTGACATATTAATGTTGGGCGATTTCCTCGCAACAAATAAAGAATTTTGCTCGTCTGAGTTCCGCAACGTGAAGACTTCTTTGTGAGTAAATTTTGTATTTAACTTTACCTCAGATATAATCAAACTCTTCATTCGAGTTTAATTTATTTATTTTCATGGTTATTTTTACATAAACTTGTCATTATTTCATTTTGAGGTTAGCTTCCTCACAACTTGTAAGTGATTAGAATCAATACCATATTTTCTGATAAATCCCTAAGTCAATGTATATGTATTTGTTCTAATTAATTTCAATAATTTCAGGTCTTCAAGACCATCATATGGGGATGATGCAATCAGTTATGTGCAACTAAAAAGAGAAGGAAACATTTGTACAGTAAAGTGCAAGATTTGCCCAGAACATAAAGTACATGCAAAACTATATGCTGTTACACTAACAGTTGATGAAGATGAGGAAAAAGTCATATCCATTGAATGCCATGACTGTGTTGCTGCCCAGGGTGGATGTAAGCATGCCATAGCGCTGCTTATGTGGATCCATAGGCGAAGCGAAGAACCTTCATGTACAGAAGTTCAATGTTACTGGCGGAAATCAAAACTATCAAGAGTTGGCACGACGTTGAAATTTACAACTGCAAAAGACTTATCCAAAGGTAGCCCTGTATTGCCTTCTAACTCCACAGTTTTCGAAAAATTTATTGATGAAGGAAAGAAAAGAAAACTTGATAACTGTGAGCTACTAAAATATCAACAAGATTATAATTGTATTGAATTACTTAGCGTCTCAATGCACCAACTTGTACTTAAATATAAAGAAGAGTGTTGTGACTTATTTTTAACTAAAATTAATTTAAGTGTTGATCTCATCAACAAGATTGAAACTGAAACCAGGGACCAGTCCAAAAATAGCCTTTGGTTTGAACTGAGGTATGGCAGGATAACAGCTTCTAAAGCTTATGAAGTGAGTCGGTGCCAGACCAATGATGGGACTCTAATTTCTAGTATCATGGGGGGGAAGATACCAGACACACCAGCAATGAAACGGGGTAGATATTTAGAAAATGAAGTTAGAGAAATTGTTGGTAAGAAACTAGGGGCAAAAATAAAAAATACTGGACTGTTCATATCCCAAAAACATCCAATGATAGCAGGCTCCCCGGATGGAATATGTCAAGATAGCATTGTGGAGATAAAATGTCCTATAAGCGACAAAACTTATCTCAATTATATAAAAAATGGTAAACCCAGCAAGAAATGCTTTGCCCAGATTCAAATGCAAATGTACGTAAGTGGTCTAAATAAGTGTTACTTTTGTGTTGCAGACCCAAACTTTTCGACTAATAAAAATGTAGAAATTATAAGTATACATTTTGATCAACAATATATGTCATGCTTTCTTGACAGTGTTATTAAATTTTGGAAAACCAATGTGTATCCATTGTTGTACAAAAGTATAGAATAGAAAATAAAAATTCAGAAATATCATTTGTGTTTTATTTAATAAGAGAGTCTTGTATATTAATCAAACCACAAGCTATAGTTATCACATCATCAAGCACTTTAACCAAATTTAAATTAAGACAGGCATGTGGTTTTAACATGTTGAATTCACGTAACCGTCTTATCACCCGCTCAACATGAATTCTTAAGCTAGCTATTTGTTTGGTTTCTTTTGCTTCGGCTTTAGTAAACTTGCCTGTAGATACAACACTTGGAGGCCGTACTAATCGCACACCCATTTTTCTTAAATACACTTCTACATGTTTAAATCCTCTATCTGCCATGACCCACATATTAGGATGCAAACATTTTGAAAAGTCAGAAGTTTCAACAATGCAAGTGTCTGTTATTCGGCCTCCATAGCCATTTGAAATATAATTTATCAAACCATTAGGTGTACAAGATATGAGGTACTTAATGGTATTGGCTTTCTTGTAATCCGACCAGGAAAGAGCTTGATTTAAGGCCTTTGAAGGCTTTTGTACTTCAATCTCTAAACAGTCTATTATACAAGTCACATTATTGTATTTATGCCTAAAAGCCATAGGTAAATTTTTTTTAATCAATTCCTTATCTAATGATACAATAAAAGGACGCATTACACTTGCTATAATGGGTATATTTTTAAAAAAAATTTTGCTCGGGTAAGATCTATCTATGCCAAAGTCATCAGCAAGTTCACGGAATGATTTATTTAATCTAATCTTTTTTAGACATAGTAAAATATTGTTAAATGGTATATTTGTCTGTTCTTGAATCAAGTTAACTAAATAATAACAATGTAATGGAATGCCAATATAAGAACGAGGGTTCTTTTTAATCTTCTTCAAGGTAGACTCTAAAGCGTTTAAATCTTCTCTCCTTTTGACATCCTCTATCATCTCGCTACAGTCCGAAGTAGACTCTATTTGAAGAGATTTTACAGATATTGATGATTCTGTGTGAGTTACAGAGGGAGTATATGAAGTATCACTATCGGATTGTTCTATTTTTTTACTGAAATAATTTACACTTGGTCTTGATGGTTTACTATTAACACCATGATGCTTGATTTTAAATGGTGATGTAGAAACAGAATGTAGAAATGGCTTCAATGGTGATGTCATCTGATCTACCGAACTGATTTCTGTTTGATTAACTTTACTTCTGAATGTTTTCCCGATGTATACTTGAATTGATTTATCCAACAGTCTTGGTGTTAACTGGGGAACTTCTATATTTTGCTGAACTGTAAAACAAATATTTTGTTATAATATAAGTATACTTACAATAACTTAAGTATAATTATTATGAACATAAATAGGAGATTACTAATTAAGTTAATAATATTTACCTGAACTATGGGATGCAATTGCTTCAAAACTTGATTGTTTTGTAACTGTACATTTTTCTTCGAATTCCTT
Source organism: Hylaea fasciaria (assembly GCA_905147375.1). NCBI lineage: Eukaryota > Metazoa > Arthropoda > Insecta > Lepidoptera > Geometridae > Hylaea > Hylaea fasciaria. The sequence goes on from LR990200.1 coordinate 9,178,793, forward strand.
TTTACACTCTTCGAGAATCATCATTCTTCGTTTCTTAGCTATATAGGGTCGCTCAGTTGTGTCGGATGTTCGTGTTTTTCTGTCTGGTTGGCATGTAAATTTATGCGGCATACATCCTGGTTTCATACGTACTTGTGATACTGATCCCATCACATGATATTCCATATAATTTTCCATGTCATTTGGCAACTGAAAAAAGAATACGAATAAAAATTGAATGATACCCAAGACCAAAACAAACATAACCTCAATAAATGAGTTATTTCATAGCTTCATTGATTCAACTATAACAAGTCAAACAAACATTTTAAGAGCTATCATTACATGATAACATACTCACATCAAAGTGGTCTTCACAGAAATAAAGTGGTGAATTCGTGACTACGTCGTTTGGGTTTCGCCGTGCGAGCTTTAACCACTTATCTCTTACTATTTTCTTGTTTGGAACATGTACAAACACTTTGTTGGGTGTTCTTATTGATGTGTTTTTACACTGAGGTACTGCACACCACTTATAAACTTTGGAATTCATTTTTAACACAATATTAACTAAATGTTTTGATCACATTCGTCGTAACGCAGAGGCACAATGACATTGTTTACCTAAGCGTGACATCACAGCCGACGCCATGACACCGGCGAGCTGTTTTGGCGCACTATTTGAAATAATATTAGGAAAATTGTTTTAAACTTCGTTAAACTCATGTTTATTACCGAAATAAAGGGTTTTCCGTAAATAGTAAATATGTACCGCCATTATGGAAGAGGATTTCAAAATCTTTCGCCACGCCTATTCAGTGGTTTTGTTTTCTTTCTTCTATAAACGAACCCCACGTTTTAAACAACAACAAAACAAAAGGAACCTCTAAGCTCCTTATTTTGTCCCACCTGTAGATACCTACCCATTTACCAAAGTATCTATATCTAAGATGGAGATACTACTAAATTGATTCGTTTGCTAATCACAAACTACTTACCTAGTTTTCCAACACTTTTCCACGGTGGTAACTGGAGGAAATGACGCAGCAGTGGTAGCGCAAGCATCGCAGATTACCGAGGGAAAGTCATGGCCACCACCTAGCAAGCGGCAACAAGTGCAGCTAGCTTAGAGCTAAGTTATAGTCTTGCTTACCACTGAATGGCTAACACACGTCTTTGTCGTGTCTTGTTTACATTTACTCCGAAGGAAGTAGTATAGGACACTGCGACAAACGATTGTGTCAACTCGTGGAAGACATGGGAAACTCCGCATCTGTGAAGTTAAATGAAAAAAGACGCTGGCAGTAAGCATAATTTTATAACTTCCTCCATTTCTCATTAAGTATTTGCAATTGATTTGTTGATAGGCGTTTGTTTGAATTTTATGTGATACTGGCGGGTGGAGTGATAATCATTTTATGTAAGTAAGGTACCTACCCACTTAAAATTCAAACAAATGATTATCAATACAAATAAATCAATCAATCTATGTCGCCTATCAATCAATCTATGTTGATCACAATAGTAGGAATGACAACACTTTAGCTAGCTACCTAATTACAAACACATTTAAAAAGGGGGTGGGGGCAGGCAGGCGGTAGGGGATGGTGGTTAAGTAATTTTTCTAAGGGTAAATATTTACCTACCTACTTAATATGAAGACTACCTGTTGAAATACTTAGGTAGGTACCTATACTAGAAAAATAACGGAATCAATCGATTCTCAGAATCCTACTTATATTAGGTATTAAGGCTAAAGTTTGTGAGCGTGTTTGTATTTTTGTACTTCTTCACGCTCAAACGGCTGGACCGATTTTGACGAAATTTGGTATGGAGGTAGCTAACACCCTGGATTGACACTTAGTTTTTATTTCGAAAACAACGAGTAACACTGCGGGGTGCAGCTAGATGTTATTATAATTAAGTATAAATTTAGCTACTAACTTAAGGTACCATAAATACACATAAAATTATTGATAAGATTATACAGCTTATTTTGGAAGGTGCAAGAATAGACCATATCCGGTTTATTCCAGAAATCCCCAGGCAGTATCCCCTGCGCAGGGGATTTCTGGACTTTTTGTCCATTTTTCCCCTGCGCGTACAGTTTTCGCATGCACAGGGGAAAAATGGACAAACCCCATATCGTAGTATCGCGATACCTGGAACAGCCTGCGATAGGATATTTTATATACCTACTTACATATTGTAATCCTTGCATACGAGGCATCGTGTGCCATTACAGTTTACAGTTATTTATTTTATTCACGTTCACTAGTCATTTCAATTGTTAATAGGCATCATTTGTATCTATGCACCTACCATTAAATTTCGATTTTACATTATTTACGAGCATGGTACAAGAGTTACGAGTATAATATAGTCAGCAAAGTATAATTACCCCGGTATTTGAATGCTATGACGCCTCTGCGCTCGACTATAACATCTTCTGTGATGATATTATAGCCGTCACATCACACATCTCCCACCCATGCTGAGCGCAGGTAGGGTAAACAGATCCGAAAAAGGGGGTTTCATGAGCAAAATCGCTGAATTTGCAACAAATTTTCTGAGTTTTGCGGTTGCCACTTTATTAAATTGTCAAAGAAATGACATTACATTAGCTAAATTTTATTTAATATCGTTTTGTAAAGTAAAATCGTTCAACGATAACGTAAATGTACGCGCGTAATAAGCGCATAGAGAACTAAATTACCCTCTATACACAATAATAGGTGGGTAGGTAAGTATCGTGACTCGTAAGGCCAAAGAAAGTTAAGTTATGAACGAGTTTGTATTATTAAATAGTAATATTTTGTGCAATTTTGTCATTGTGGAGTGTGGAGTTTCCTTCGTAGTGACAGGAGCAAACTTCTCACTTTTGGAGTGGAAATGGTTGGTTTTGAATTAATAAGAACTATAACCAGGTTATTGTTTGGGAAAATCCAAGATCATAACTGTAGCAGGTACCCACTATTATTTATTCCATGACATGACGGAAAACGGAAATAGCTGTACCACCGGACGGAAACTACCAATCTAATATAATATAATATATTACCATAATTATTAGGTATTAACTATATAAAATTTATTGTAATACCAAAAGAAACATAATAGGTAGGTACAGTAATATTTGAATGTAAAAAATTGCATTTATTACGAAACGAAGTTACGCGTATTGATGAGTCGTACCTACTTATAAAAGTTTCCATTTATTTGAAAGGGCTATAATACAGACATATTATTTTAAATAAATGAAGCCGATAACTACGAGTACATACCTACTCCATTTAAGATAATTATCGTAAGGATACATTTTAATTGGAACTATAACTACATACAAATCTTTTTTCAGACCTTGTCCCTACAACGACACACAACTAAACTCTTGCGCAGGCACATAACAACAGTGACACAAGTATAACGACTTGATTAATGCCCTACATCCATTATAATTCGCACAGCACATAATGTTTAATGGCGACTCCGACAAAGCCTTGTAGTCGAGCCTTTTGCCTTGAATTTGTTGTTTATGAGCCGTAAAAATGTCTATACAGTTTCTTCAGACGTTGTATTGATTAGTGGAACATTTCCTTTTACAACCTGGTCAAACAACAGGAATTAGGGATAAAGAAACGATATAGTACCACCTAGGTAGGTAATGTCTAAGTATAATTGCACCTACCGAACCCTTTCTGATAATATTGTGAAAAATACGAGTATGTCTCAGGAAACCACAAAGTCGTTGTTGTAATAATATGGTGGTATGCCAGAAGCCACAATTAAAGTAAACTCTTCATTATATTCTTACTTGTCATTTTGATACAAAACTACCTATATATCTTAATTTTCGTCTGACCGAGTAGGTAGGTACTAGGTACTGCAGAATACACACTCCATAATATGAGAAGCATAACATATAATAATTATAGCATAGCTAGCAGCAGGAGGATCGCAAATCCCAAGTAATGGCTGTAATGCACAAGTAATGCACTGGACTTTCTAATGGTGTGCGTTATTCGCTTTCACACTCATGTACATATATATGGTCACAATAAATACAATTACGACACAGATTTAGATTATACGCTATACATGTGCAACATACAACCGCCTATACTCAGCTACAAAAGTAACCGTCTAGTATGGTAGATTTAATCGCCGACTGTACCTAGATTTTGATCTTTATTCTCAAGTAGTAAGGTTCAGTTAGTAGGAGCCATGTCTTTGGTGGCTGGTATGATTCTGGCAGCGTTGTCGTCGGCAATATTGCCACATCGCTCACTGTCGGATGACAGGCATTAGCCGGTGTTTTTGTCTCCCTTGCGAAACGCAAATTAACTCTGACTAGTTCGCACATTGTACTTAGGTGTAGGTACCTACTAGGTACGAAGCACACAATTCATCTACCTACTTACGATCAAAATAAAACGATCTAAGTATAGGAACATTACTTTTTGCTCATTATAACTTTAATATCGAGGCAGGTTTCAGTAATACTTATGCTTAATTTTTTTCATAAATCGGTGCTTGACTTTAGGAAGATCATCCAAATGCAGAAATCATAAAATAAAAGAAATATCGGCCACAAATTCTACTCGTATACATAACCAGTCTTACCTAAAAAGATTTAGACCAGAGTTGAACAGATTAATGTAAATAATTTCTTCACAAATCGACGTCTAATCTTCGCTTTTTAACTAAATAACAAATTTATCAGTAGAATAATCAGGAATGACAAGATTTAGTAAGAAAACGCGAGTGATACACGTCGATTTTGTAGAACGAAATTTTAGACACTTTTGTTTAACTCTGGTCTAATCTTTTGTGCCAAGACCGAATATGATGATAGAAGTGAAAATTACGATTAGTACGAGTATATGACGCGATATACATAAACGTACGTTGTTCAGATCTTCATGGCTACGAATGTAGCTAATTACAAGTGTTTGAGACGGTTCAATTATTTCCGCCGCACTCATCAGTCACGCTACTTACCTTACTATCATCACCTATTCGCCATTAATCTAGCCCAGTATTAACACATGTAGCTATAGTCACGTACCTATAGGCGATAGCCCGCGATAGTGCATCCGCTCATGCGCTCCGTGCCCTTGCTTTGAACCTGACCCGAGAGCCAGCACGCTAGCGTCATGAACGTCAGGCTGCATAGCCATGGCTTATTGGATCACACTTGTCTTGCGACAAGACAAAGAGTTCCTGCATAGTTCCTGCCGACTATGTGCGGTTTAAAACGCGCGCCGTACTAGTACAACCGAACTATACTTGGTAGGTGCAATTTGTCACGAGAAGCTATTAAAATCGTGCTGCAGACAGCCTGACTTCATCAAGTCATTTCTTACGAGACGGAGTCAGGTTGCACAACATTGACATTGCTATTGATCGCAATCTTACAGATGTAGGACATTGTCATTACCGATCTTACGCTCACAGGCTGCACAGTAAAGATAAATCGCGATAGCAGACTCGCGGCAAACAGTCTAATATTCTAAGAATAAAGGGTACGAGAACTTTCTTATGCCTAACCTTTATTCTTAGACCATACATATAAGTACAGTAGTTATACACATACCGATTACACATGTACATTATATTATGATGTACCTAGTATACCTACGAGTATACCTACTTCATAATACCTATAATAATATTTCTAAGATAGGTATATCGCAATATCTAGGTTTATCGATATTATGTTAGTTGCGACTTCGTTGATGATTTACTATTTCTTTTCCTCCTTGAACTTGAAATTCCTATAGGTAATTTGCGGTAGTTTACCCTTTCTATTTGTGTAGGTATTGTAGGTAGGTAGGTACGTAGCATTCACTAGTCTTTCAGTACCTAATCACATCATTAGTTCGGTTTATTCCGTTGAAAATAAGCATGACCTTACAGATAATGGCTCCCATAACATTAGCTCACAACATTAGCAGCGTCACCCCATCGCTTTTTATCAATTGTTTTCAACAAATGGGTTATTATATAAGTTGCCAGTTTACCACTCAGCTCTGTAGCGGATGAACTGATTTGTATGTATGTAAATAACAAATAACTGTAAAATTTAGTTAGTAATCGGCCATTTTGGTGTTAATTAAATCATATGCCATTAAATCACCGATTACTTTAAAACATCACCCGCTGATTAATACAATGATTTCATGAATTACGACCACAAATTATTAGCGGTGCGTATTTGAAAAAATAAACTGAAATTAATATTAAATAAGTATAGGTACACAAGACAGTAGAAGTTATTAATTACATGTTCATACATGCACATACATACATACATCAGTACATGTTCATCGCCCAGGTAACAAGCTCACCGAAGTTGGAGCAATGGTTTGGAAGCCTCGGTTAAGTGGTTAAGTTAATTATTATTAGTCCCACTGCTGGACAAACCCACCCTTCCCCCAACTCATCTATAGACATGATTACGATGTGATAGGTCACGTATAATTATAGTATAAATATGGTAACCGCCGTGGCACTAAATACCATTAACGATGTAATGTGGTTGTATAATATAGGTAGGTAATCATTTTATATCAACGATTAATTTAAAGCCAATAAGTAGAGATCACGCCACGCGTAATACATGTAATAAACTGTAATTATTTATTAAATAGACGCGTGACACTTGTACGTCGGCATGTTAATTTATTGATAAGTGCAAGTCGATGAGAAGATATCGCAGAATCTCCATCCTTTAGTTGACATCCAGAGCTCGTTATAGCTACATACCCTCTCCAAGATTCAGCAAATTTTCCAATTAATAAAATGTATTAAAAACTATTTTCTGTGCAAAAAGTTAAAGTAATTTAAAAAACAATCTGTGATAACTCTTGGATCTCTATTCCCTATTTTTAAAATGGATTTTTTATCGCGCAAAGTCAAGTCCAACGGTCAAATTGACGCGCGACAAGTGAATGGCTCTGGTGACACGCGTAAAGCTAAACGGTGAGTTTAAAATACAATACCTACCTACACTTTCTCATTAAATTATGAAAAAAAGCCTCTTTGTTTTCATAAAAGAACTAAGAATGTTATTCAAAAGAAACCGCCAAAGCATCATGTGGATAGTTCGCAACTCGCAACTTTATGATGGTAAATACTTCGTGTTCTCTCCTACATGCCGTTACAGTGCAAATGAGCTGACAAAATAGCGTAGAGACTAAAGATTATAACCTTTGCTTTAGCCACTAGCATCAGGGTCTCATGACTAGGGACTAGGCCACTTCAGAGGCCCTAGGGCGACCTGACAAGCTCTGCCACTACAGGTACTTACGTCATTACAAACAAACAAGAGTAAACTATTATAAACATTTCATTCTACTCTGATTCAACTACATAGTCTAGAAATAGCGCGACATCAACATACCTATGGAAAATGAGGTAGGTACATAGGATTTCTTTATATTGGGTTTACTTGAGCTGTTTGTTTTTCATAGTCACCACCAAGTCTTTGAAGTCACTTCGCACTGGATATAATAGGTAAACGGCTATTTTCACTATTTCTATTTTCCTATTTTCATTATTTATTATTCCTATTTTCACAGTACGAGTAGAGTAGTAAAAAAAAGTTATTCTGGAATAAAACACTAAAGTATTTATCTATATTTAGCCGTCAACCCTTGCGTCTAAATAGTAAGAATCAAGCAAGTGAAAGTAGGATTATACATTATTTTGAAAGGTTTGAAAAACGTAGACTGATTCCAAATATTATTAGTCAGCGAGTCTGTATACTACTCGACTGCTCGTTTACATTTTAATTTATTTTCATTATACTATATTTACATGAGTAGCCAGTTAAATATTGTATCTTTTATACTCCAACTATTCTAATTTGTATGCGAAATGCCAATATTATGGCTGTCTAACTAAACCAACGTTTGTGACATCATATTCATGATCAGTCACTTGTTATATTACCTGTAATTAAAGCGTAAACTCATGTTTTGCCCCTACTTCCGGCAAATTAAGACAAATTTCCGGCGGAACTCGCAGAAGAGTATAAAGGTAAGTTATTACCTATTATATTAAAATTAAGTATTTAGCTTCGTCGAAGTTTAGTTTAGCCAGCTTCAAAAGATAGGCACTGAATAATGTACGAAGTTCCGTATTTGCTTCAAGCACGCAAACCATGAAATAGAATAGAAAAGTAAATTGAAAAGTCGGTGAATGCACTACACTCTACACGGTCCACGGTCGGTGCTGATACGCTAACGCTTTGAAGATAAATATGACGTCGTCTAACAATTTGTAGATCATAAAATAATAATAAGTTATCTTAACTCAGGAATGTTTAGATTCTTGCTATGATTTGATAGTCATGATTGGCCCACGACACCATCACTGGTAGATAATTTTAGGTTTCTACCTTGCGGGATGCGGGCTGATCCCAGTAATAATTAGGGGGGAAGTTTCTGCGAGTGGAGTCTCAAGATGGCCGTGAGGTGGTAACTTTAATCACATGTAACTAGTGGGAAATGCTACGTACCAATCCAGCACCAGGAAGAGAGAATATCCAGCTCCAGTTGTCCACAAATACGCCACTTCACTTTGTAGGTATCACCGTGGTATCGATACACCGGCCGGCGGCGAGAGCGTCACTTGAATTGTCGTTTACACACGTAACAGCGGGGTTGCGAGGAGCGGAGTCCGAGATTCCTATTAGAATCTATCTATGCGGGGGATGAAGGCTAACACGACACGTTAACTTTCATGTAAATTGATGCGGTTGAGCGGAGCGTCGCGGAGGTCCGATTAGGCAGACGTGCGAGGTCGAACTAGCGGAAGGAAATGCGTCGACGCATAGAACGAACTTCCGGAGTGCATCTTTCGCTCCTGCGTTCATTCCTAAGCGTAGATTGGTGCGTTTGGCATCTCACCACAGATTACACATAAAAAAGAACCATCCCCCCGGCCTTCAGGAGATAAAGAAGTCTCCTGAACTAACAAGAGAAATATAGAGAGATGCTAAACAAAAAAAATGCGGAAGGCGGATGCGGAAGTATTCTGCTCCCAGGGAGACAGAAAAACTTGAATTAAAAATATATTAAAACTAAGAGAGGGTAAAGTTAAGTTTATTGTGAAGGTAGAACACAAAGCTTCACAACAGGTCGTACATATGTACCATTTTTTGTGCGTACCGTTACTACTCTGACGGTGCCGTCAGATGCCGGATGTATATCCTCTACAATGCCTAAAGGCCACTGCAGCGGCGGTGAGTTTTCCGTTTTAAGTATAACTACAGTTCCTTTTGTCACCGGATTAGATTTAGTATTCCATTTAGCGCGGGTTTGTAAAGTATTTAGATATTCTTGTCGCCAACGATTCCAATATCTCTGAACGATTTGGTCAGTCAAGCGTTTATTGCGAACTAAATCTGCCGATGTAGGATTAGAGCGTGCGTCATAATGAAATGATTCCAGCGGACCCGGAGTGAGAAAGTCAGATGGACAAAGAGCCTTGGGCTCCGCGGGGTCAGAACTTAAAACAGCGGTTAGCGGTCGACTGTTGAGGAGCGATTCAACTTGAGTCAAAACGGTAAGTAACTCTTCATACGTGAGCAAAACATCACCGATTACGCGTTTTAGAATTAGTTTTACGCTGCGGACATTGGTTTCCCAAATGCCACCAAAATGAGGAGCACTGGGCGGGTTCAGATGCCAGGATATGCCTTGTGTGACCGTTTCCTCTGCGAAGGAATTGCAAAAGGCTTTAGACTTGAGAAAGCCATTCAACTCGTCTAGTTGGGCTTTGGCGCCTAAGAAGTTTCCACCATTGTCTGAGAATAGTTCTAGACAATTGGAACGTCTCGATATGAATCGACGGAAAGCGCGAAAAAAAGAGTCCGTACTCAAGTCTACAGCTAATTCTAAATGTACTGCGCGGGTCACTAAACATGTAAATAAACAAATGTAGGCCTTTTCTTTGCGAGCGCCGCGGTATCTGCTTATCCGTATGTTGATGGGACCGGCATAGTCCACACCAGTTCGCGAGAAAGGCTTTGCTTCGTTTACGCGAGGCGCGGGGAGGTCCGCCATGAATGGCGCCTCGGTACGCGGATTTACTTTGAAACATTTGTTACAAAGGCGAAAGCGACGTTTTACTATGCTGCGTCCGGAAATTATCCAGAATTTTTGTCTCAATAATGACAACAATAAATGCGGTCCAGCGTGTAAATATTTGCGGTGATAATAATCGATTAAAAGATCAACAATATGATTATTTTTGGGAAGCAGTAGGGGATGTTTAGCGTCAAAGCTGAGCGACGATTTTTCTAAACGTCCTCCCGTGCGCAGTAAACCATTTTCCAAAAATGGCGTGAGCGGTATTAACGATTTTGAAACTTTGCGATTATTTGAGAGGGCGATAATGTCGTGTTTGAAATGCTGTTGTTGAAGTGCTTTTACAACAACATTTTCTGCATACTGTAGATGCGAAAGTTCCATTCTATTGGAACGCGGAATTTTTCCTAAAAAGCGGTATAGATATACGACTATGCGGAGCAGCTTGGACCAAGAAGACACTTTCTTAGCCAGCGTGCAAAGAAATTGCGGTTGTTCTTCAGTACTGATGAAAACGTTTGTGCATTTTTTAATCTCTAACAGTTTGTCATCAGCTGAGAGATCAAAAGTGAACCGGTTAATCGGCCACGTATTCAAGTCGTCACAAGCCCAAGGTGGACCGTGCAACCATAGCGTGTGATTCAGGAGTTGAGCGGGAGAAAGTCCTCTGCTAATACAATCGCTAGGATTAAGCGTCCCATCAATGTGGAAGACATGTTTGGGATCAAGATGCTCTTGAACTTGAGCGATGCGGTTGGCAACAAATGTGTCGAAGCGATGCGGTGCGGAATGAACCCAATGTAGGGCCACCGTTGAATCAGTGAACGCGAAAATGTCATCGATTTGACAGCGAGGCGATATAGTGTCGATAACAAACCGCATGAGCTGAGAAAGCAACAACAGAGCGCAGAGCTCCAAGCGGGCTAACGAAACGACCTTGAGCGGGGCGACTTTACTTTTCGCGCAGATTAAATTAATCTGATTAGGGCCAGACTCGGGCTGTATGCCTAGGTATACTACGGCACCCATCGCCTTTTCACTCGCGTCGGAAAACCCTAACAGTATTACGCGAGCGTTAGGTACAATTCCTAGAAAGCGCGGTATTTTAAATTTTTCTAAGGCGGGAAGTTCGCTTAGAAACCGATTCCAAGCGACGCAGATGTCATAAGGCGGTTGATCGTCCCAATCGATATTGGCGATCCAAAGCGCTTTGATTAGAAGTTTCGCGTATAATATCACAGGCGCACAAAATCCGTTTATGTCCCACAACTTCGCTATCGTGGAAAGCATTAAGCGTTTTGTACATTTCGTCTGTGGATTGAATTTAAGCGCGATCGAAAATTCATCCTCATTCGGTGACCAGATCAAGCCGAGCAGTTTTAAGTTGTCCTCTTTGTCGAATTCAATTTTAGAGGTCACGCGGTTTTCTTGCGGAATTGCGTTTACAACGACGGAGGAGTTGCTCATAAATTTGACTAAATCGAATCCTCCGCGTTTAAATAGTTCGATTAAATCGCGGGCTAACTGAACTCCCTCAGAATCTGTGCGCACCGAAGTGCCTAAATCGTCCATGTACAGATCATGCGACGCGACCTTGGAAGCGAGCGGGAAGTCAGTTTCACTATTCGCGAGCTGCCTAACAGTTCGCATCGCCAAGAATGGCGAGCAACGCAGGCCGAAACATACTCGGTTGAATCGGTACAATTTAACTTCATCGTCTCCGTCAAATTTATACAAAATATTTAAGAAACGGCGGTCTTCTTCGCGTATACCTACCTGCAAAAACATTTGTTTTATATCTGCGGTTAATGCGACCGGAAACAATCTAAACTTTAAGATTATCGCGGTTAAATCTGCCTGTAAATTTGGCCCAGAGTGCAGAACATCGTTTAACGCCACTTGGGTACTCGACTTCATACTCGGATCACAGACAAGTCGTAGCGGTTTTCCAGGTCGGCTTACGCCGTGATGCGCGATGACGTAATATCCGTCATTTTTATTTAAAGCGGGAGCGGGAGAAACAATATCGTTTTCTAGATAATCTGTCATTACTTGATCGTAGTCACTTTTTAATGTTTTGTTTGTTTGGAATTTACGATCAAGATAAGAATAGCGGCGCGTTGCGGTGGTCAAGGAATCTCCTAGCAAGGTGGAAGGTTGTGAAAAAGGCAAGGCGGTTTCATAACGTCCTGACGGAACGTCACGGTGCGTATTAGCGACATAGAAGTCTTCACATTCTTGGTCAGCTCTAGACATATGTTTTTGTGTGGGTACGGACTCGAGCTGCCAAAACTTGGAAACTAAATCCTCAATCGATTCATCACTCGATGTGAAGAAGGAGCGGTTAGTTTGGTTATGCGCGGTGTCATTATTATAGGAAGGTAGCGAGGCCGTTGACCCCATGACTACGTATCCGAATGCGGTTTCCAAGGCGTCGGGTTGACCCGGAGGCCCCAGTAATTTTCCAGGCCGCAAGATTTCGGCAAACACTTCGGAACCCAACAAAACCTCAATGGGTCCAGGATTATCGAAACGCGGATCAGCGAGCGGAATTTCGAAAAGATGCGTGGACGCGGAGACATCAATGGAACAAGTCGGAAGTTCATCCGAAATTGTTTTAATCACAAGCGGTTGAATTTGCAAACAAAAGTTGCGATCGAGACGCGAGTACAAGGTCAGGTTTGTAATGCCTAAAATAGGTTGCGAGCTGCTGCCTATTCCCATTACGGACTTATCCGAACAATCATTAAAGACGCGGAGACCTAACTGCTTGCATGCCTGCTTAGTTATAAAGTGATTTTGCGATCCGTTATCAATTAAAAATCTAACTTTCCTAACGGACCCGTCATTAGATTTCACGTCAGCGAGAGCGGTACCTAACAAAACATTTTGTGATTTCCGTTCGTGACTTAAGTTCGCGTTAGCGCTCATACTACAAAGCGATACAACTTTATCACTAAGCTTCGAATCATTACTGCGCGATACGAGCGGAGCGGGTGCAGCGGGTGGCGCGGGTGGCGCGGGTGGAGCGGGGCGGAGCGGCGGCGCGGACGTAGTATCGTCAAAGAAATGCAGCATACTATGATGCTTTTGTTGACAGTGCTTGCATGTATTCGTAGACTTACATGCGTATGCGGTATGTTTTTTACCGAGACAGTTAATGCATGCATTACTGTTTTTAATAAATTTATAACGGTCGCGGGACGATAACGTTTTAAAGTGAGAACACGAATAAAAGTTGTCGTGTTCTGGTTGATCACATAACGAACAACTTTTTGTTGTGTTGTTGTTGTTGTTGTTATTGTTCACAACAAAAGAACGCACGTTGTTTCGAGGCGCAGCAGTATTATTCTGAATCTTAGGTTTCGCGTAGGCAGGGGAACCTGACTGGTCACCTGTGCGGTTGAGAACTTTGACGCGGTCGCGGACAAAAGAAATTAACCCGTCTAAATTAGGTATTTCATCGCCTCTGTTTTCCATCTCGAATAAGCGAGCGGTCTCTTTATCTAGCTTTTGAAGCACGGTGTATGTCATGACGAAGTCGCAAACATTAGGTAACTTTAGGTTATTTAATGCTAAGTAGGCATTAGCGAATTGATCTATAAAAGACTCAAGGTTATTTGCGGTTGCGGATGCGATAGGTTTTAGAGAAAACATCTGATCTAGGTATGTAACGGCTAGACTGCGTTTATCTTCGTATTTCGATATGAGTGCGTTATATATCGTGTTATAGTTTTCCGCACAAGGAACAATACCTGTGCAAATGGATTTCGCTTTACCCGTGAGTTTACCTATCAAGTAATACATTCTTTCCGTGTCAGACAAAGATGTATTTAAATGCACAGCGTTATTAAATGTGGCATAAAACAATGGCCAATTTTGCGGTGTTCCGTCATATTCCGGAATTTCTATCGGAGCTAATCTAATCAATGGTTTACTCGACGTAGTCTTAGCTTCTACTTTTGTAGGCGGCGGCGTAAACAACGACATTTTGCGTTTAATGCGGCAATACATATCTTCAAACGACAACCAATTTTGAAAGTTAGGAATAGCTTCCTTATCAGTTTTTAATAAAGCTGTATTGTATTCTTTCGCGTATAATTGGAAGTTATTTCGGACATCTTCCAAACTTTCGACTGAGCACAGAAAATTATCAAGTGCTACAGGATCATTTAAATTACAGGTCGAATAATCGTAAATGACCTGAAGGCGTTGAACAAATAAATCTCTTTGACCTTCTAAAAGTTTCAATTTTTGTTCATTAGCGGCCATGATGAATTGATGACCTAGTTGCAATACGTAGGTATCGTGCGGAGATATTGAAATAGAATGCGTTTGCGTTAAGTTTTTATTGAAATAATGCGGGAATTAATTTAATGCGGTTACAGAAGGAACGTATTTAATTTATGTAGCTAAAATATTAAGCTTTCGTGAAGATGTATGACGATAACGATGTAGCGTGTACGCACGAAAAATAGTACAAAGATGGCGAATTTTTTTTCCACAACTAGAAATAATTAAATATGAATTAGAAACAGCTAATTATCACCGAAATCCGGTGTCGAAGGACCATTAAATGGTAGATAATTTTAGGTTTCTACCTTGCGGGATGCGGGCTGATCCCAGTAATAATTAGGGGGGAAGTTTCTGCGAGTGGAGTCTCAAGATGGCCGTGAGGTGGTAACTTTAATCACATGTAACTAGTGGGAAATGCTACGTACCAATCCAGCACCAGGAAGAGAGAATATCCAGCTCCAGTTGTCCACAAATACGCCACTTCACTTTGTAGGTATCACCGTGGTATCGATACACCGGCCGGCGGCGAGAGCGTCACTTGAATTGTCGTTTACACACGTAACAGCGGGGTTGCGAGGAGCGGAGTCCGAGATTCCTATTAGAATCTATCTATGCGGGGGATGAAGGCTAACACGACACGTTAACTTTCATGTAAATTGATGCGGTTGAGCGGAGCGTCGCGGAGGTCCGATTAGGCAGACGTGCGAGGTCGAACTAGCGGAAGGAAATGCGTCGACGCATAGAACGAACTTCCGGAGTGCATCTTTCGCTCCTGCGTTCATTCCTAAGCGTAGATTGGTGCGTTTGGCATCTCACCACAGATTACACATAAAAAAGAACCAATCACCATTGCCTGCCAGAATGATGTAACGTTGCGTCATCATTAACGTGTTTTATATAGCCTTAGCGCCGATCTATAAAACTTGCGGAATAAATGCCTACCTAAACATCTGCTTGACTACAAGAGGTCAATCTTGATTTTTGATGTATAGTTTAAAACAAGAGATAATATGATTGTTTATTATGGTGCCTTATCGGGCTGTTTAATGTTTTTTTGCGGGTTTTAATCAACTTAGTAGCTTACAAGTACAATATTGATTAAGGGTGAACAGCTGTACTTTAGCGCACAATTGTGTAGATTTAGTTAGTTTCACGCAATAAATTGGATTTAACAATATAGTCAGCTTTGATGTAGAAGACAGACTTACGCCCGAAATTAATATTGCATCTCCTATCCAAGATTGAAATCTATCTTGGATTACTGCCTATCGTTCGATCGATATCCAATCTGCGTGCCTTTATAAACCAATTCACGGATCGGTTATTGGCGCGTTTGACCCTAAAATGGATTGTAATACCAATCCCAGATAGCAAAATTTGGATTAGGATTGATTATTAATTTCGGCCGTTAGGAAATAACTAAGTGTGCTTAGGATAAGAGCTAAGTTAAAAACAAGTCAACTTTGTAAGTGTATGAATCTGTAATAGCTACGTATTTACTTTCAGACGATACCTCAATGAGTAAGCAACCAACAGTCTGCCCTTGCGCGGCCGACGGGAAATTGTGCCTCGCGCAAGCCATGTTTAGGTAGGCCATATTCGTAGGCCGTAGCCTTTACCGTAGCGCTTCCTGCCGTAGCCTCGTAGCCACTCGTAGAACTGGGACCCACGTAGCACTTTTAAAGGATCCTGTAATTTTCTTTCATTAAAATTAGTCGAGTGATTAATTTCGAACATAGTATTATGATTGTTAGATTAGTATAAGGTATAGTGCAGAAGTAAATAGATGTTAATTACAGTTACTAACCAAAATCTGGATGAATATTAAGTGTGACTTAAAATTTGCAATGAAAGTTAAAAGTAATACGTATAGCTTGTTTTATTTATTTATGCATACATAAGTTATTTTATCTTTAGAATGGTATATTTATTTCGTCTTTGACTCGTAATAACCCCACAAGCAGAAGTGAGTAGAAAAGTCTTAAAGAAGGCAAATGTATGCATAAAATGTGAATAAGCACGTAGAGTAATGTGGTAAAATATCCTGTTTATTCTACGTACATAGGTAAGGAATGTGTATTATCTCGGGTTTTGCTCGGGACCAGGAACGTTGGGAATAAATGTTTATGAGGCGTACAGTTTTCCTTTTTACACAAGGCTTAGTGAAAATAATTTAAATACGCAAGCCGCCGTTACGCATAACAAACGATTTGAATCGATCGGTCGATTTAAATGCAAATTGGAGAACTTGCTTCACTATATAATATTATGTAATAAGTACTGTTGAAATACCTAGTACTCGTACCTACCTTGTATTATTTTCAATCAGTCTATTGCTATAATACACGACACACGAGCAAAACGGCAATCATATGTAGGTGTATGTAAAGTCAATGACCGCTACACTCAAATACTATTGTTTCCATAGGTTGGTTGGTTACCTGGTAATTAATTATTTTGGGAAATATTATGAAGGTATACATTAACCATACCTTCATCTGTTGACGAGCGTTGTGATACAATCTTCATCCATATCGAATGCTGGCTGACACACAATCAAAACAAAAAATACTTACATAATATAAACACCATATAATGAGCCCCCCCCCCAGTATACCTGTAAGTAGGTCATCTATTTTAGGATATTTTTTGAATGTCACATATTAATTAGTAACACCAATTAAATGGGGTCACAAAACGTTATCATCACATTCCCACGGTCACTATAGAGGTCAGTGCCCCAGAGCCATCTGTTATCGCGCCGCCGCAACGGGCCTGCGGTTCGTATCTATGTTGGTGCTGAAAAATTTTTCCGCTTTCCCAGGAGCGAGAGCGCGATGAGTCCGGCGCCCCCCGCGCCCCGAGACAAAACCGGCGCCTCGGTCGCCGCCACCAAGCAGTCGCTCCTTACCGCCGCAGGGAAGTGCACGTTCGACATGGAAAGAGATCGCATCGGACTATGGGGCTCCGGCGACGGGCAGTCCGCCAGCCGCGTGTCCGGCCTCGACCGGCTGAAGCACCCCGGACTCAACAAGGTACGAGGGCTACACTGACAGCTGTCACTCGCCATACGCCTAGGTCATGGTTGCACGCTGCCAGGAAGTATTTGTTACGTTACGGTCATCTGTTTGTGTCGGTGCTGGTCCGAGCATGAGTTTCAGGTCAGGTGTCGGCTTTCGACGCCGCTATTGTGATGCAAATTGTTTGTTTTCAAAACTTCGGTCGCAGCCGACAAAGTTCACGGGATGTCAACAAAAGTTTTCACCGGAACTTGTGAATGAAATTGTTTTGCTAAACAATTCGTGTTGATTCGGCTAAACTGAAAGTATTCAGCTGAATAATGTAGGATCTGATGTTTCAAACATTTAGCATAATCTGACATAATCTCATCTAAGTATCTTACTTACCTACATTAAGTTAGCGATACAGTTAAACCAGTATTTATATATTATATTTATATATCATCAATTATTGGCAATTGACTTTATTAGTCATTCCGGATCAGTTATTTTATTACCGATAAAACTTGCACAATGTTATGGAGTTCGACAAAGATAGACCGGATTTCCTCATCTTCTACGCCGTTAGGAGATAACTATCTATATAAATTCAAGATTTATGATTTAAAAATATGACATTTATTTGCCATCAAGCGTAATTATTATATCGCAAAAAGAAAAGAAAACGCTATAGGTAGCTAATAGGTATGAATACGTGTAATACAATAGACAAAGCCTACTTTTTTAAGGGCATTCTATTATATTTCATCTTTGCACAATAATTCTTATCAGGTTCTGTGTACTTATTTACCTTCGTATATTGTGCGTAAACAGCGAGAAAGTCCTCCTGTGAGCAAACATCCGTCGTGCGAAAAAGATTCAATTACTTTGAAGGTGTGAATAGCCACCGGGGTTTCTCGCAATCTCCGCGAACATACATGAATTTGCTACAACAAAAAATGCTGTTTAGTTCACGCAACCGATATAACAATCTAGATAGCCGATTTGAAACGAATAATAATAATAATAATAATTCAGCCTGTAACTGTCCCACTGCTGGGCAAAGGCCTCCCCTCACTATCGTGAGGAGGGTTAGGCCATAATCCACCACGGGGGCCTAGTCCGGGTTGGTGGATAACATGCCTCTGAATTAATTCTCGGGCATGTTGGTTTCCTCACGATGTTTTCCTTCACCGAAAAGCGAGTGATAATTACGTACATATGTTTAACAAGAAACGCATTGGTACGTGCCCGCACTGGGATTTGAACTCGCCACCTCCGTTTTCGAAGGCGGACGTTCGCCCACTAGGCTACCACCGCTTCGCTTACATTTTATTCGTGGAACGAATACAAATTTACATTTTATTCGTGAAACGTAATAAAATGTAAAAAAAGTATCACAAGATTGCTATATTCGTCGAAAAAAAAATTGTAAGTTATCAATCCTTTGTTTCCTGGATTTATAATAGGTTGAAGGGTTTTTGAAGGGCGAGAGGTTGCGACATGGGGCGGCTCAGAGTTAAAGCATAGTAATAGCACGTAGCTACACGTAGACCGTGGAACTTCCATTATGAACGTTAATGTTTGCGTCATGGTGTTGACGTCACTATGAAATCGGATCATGCCAGGTTTACCGACTCTGTTAGTACTTAGGTATATAATAGGCAATAACATTAATCTATAGGATTTCCTCAACTTAACTCTGCGTATGGAAATCCCGGATTGCGTGACGGTTATGTTATGTAAAAAAATTGCTATAACTCATCATAATGGTAGGACTTATCATTTATAACATATCAAGATTTATCAAATCTAAGATTGGTTGTTGAGTCGGTGATCACAGAGTTTTATTTATAGTTATGTACCTACTGGGTTAATATTTTTTAGTTTTTATTTTGCTAAGCTTACAATCGAACAGTTATTAGTACCAAATCAGAATTTTACACGCGTTCAAAGTAAATTCAGTCTGTCTAACCGAGTGATTAACTATTACCGACACGTCTGACTAGATTCGCAACACGGTTGGTTAAGAACATACTAAGTAATATTCCATTAATATTGCATGCTCTATTATAGACGCTTAATTTACATATTGTTTCATCATTCCCTGCCTGATGCAATGGTTTGACAAACTAGGAATTAAAAGTTCACGTTTGTAATGAACAAATATTAGCCTGTGAGTACATGAGAACTCGATAAGCACTAAAAGTGTACAATACGTGTATCACATTGGTATGATTGGGCAATAAATAAGAGCGTGATTTCAAATGTTGTCTTTGTTCGTTGCTAAAGTTAAGAATACGAATAAAACTGGTAAATTCCAACAAAACGAAATTATTGTGTCTTATTGTAAACGTTTACATTAAGAATTCGATGTTTTCCTCAAAACCTTTGTCGTACGATCATTTTCCATGTTTACTAGCGCAATTTAATGGCACGCACCTATAAAGTAGTCTTTGTTAATTACTCTTACATCAAGACACTTTCGAGGTATTTCGACTGAACTCATTATTTAGTCGATGGCCTGGTTATTCTTGGCATACGAACTGAGGCTTACAGTTTACGACCTAGAAACCAATAGGGGAACTTATTTTGTTGAGGAACATACTTTCCACGTTTGCCAAATTATTAATAACTCGCCGATTAAATCTCGATGTCCACTATTTATTTGTATTGAGGAAAATAGGAGTCTGTATTTCTGCCTCTCTCTCTCTCTCGATTGTATTCTAGGACTAATACATACAATTTTCAAATGGCCGTACTCCCGTTGACTTAGGTCCCTACTAGTCTAGTAAACTATAGTTAGGTATATGTACTAAAGGTTTCAGCCCAGCCAATATTTTCTACAAACACGAGTCAGTCAACATCTGTCGAGCGAGGCGATCGATTTTGTATTGAAGACGGTGTGGCTTGAGTCGTGACATATTATTATCGGTCCACCTCGATGGTATTAGGTGGACGAACAAGTCAATATGACCACGGAATACATAATAGTACTACGCTATGACCTTAATTTGGTAATTTTTTTATTGAAACTACGTGATATGATATTAACAACATACTTGTAGTAATAAATTATACAAACTTTGTAAGACAATTAATAAATCAATCTAGTTCCTAGTTCCGTTCTTATTTGAGTTAGAAATTTATTTATTTATTTATTTATTTATTTATTTCTCAAAACTTACAGCTATCCTTACAGGTTCACCCTAATGCGATAGTGTAGCAACTTTAACAACATATATATATAATCTAAATAGAACCTTATTTATAACACAATACCCATAAGGCTACTTTTGTGAATTCACACAGAGTACAACCAAACAAGTCCCTCTCTATTGCAATCCTGTTAATATTGCGTAGAGCACGCGTAAGGGGCGCCTCTCGCAGGAGGTTGGTCCTCCCACGCGGCACTGCCACCAGTTGTGGCCGCCGTCGCCGCCAGACATACCGATCGGGGACGCACAACCATATTTGTGCCAGCACATCAGCATCGTGCAACTTACCTCTCAACACTTTAAAAATATACGAAATGAGCGCGAGCTCTCTCCTGACCCTTAGTTCATTGTAACCGACCATGCCTAGAACAAATAGGGTAGGGTACATTAAAGGATAGAAAGGATATACTCCATACTTCTTCAAATATAAGTACCTCATGAACTTATTTTGTATCCTTTCTACCATCAGAACGTACTTTGTCTCATGAGGGGACCAAATTACTCCATTGTATTCCAATTGACTCCTAACAAGGGCGCTGTATAAGGCAGAAATCGCATCAATATTTGTAAAGCCGTTAGCCATGCGCAGGATAAACCCCAAATTTCTATAGGCTTTTTTGCAAACGTTTATAATATGATCCCGAAATATTAGTTCTGTGTTAAGAGTTACCCCGAGATCTTTCACTTCATTTACTCGAACTAGTGGTATCTCGTCGATGTAATAAGTATGCAGTACCGGGTTACGAGAACGACTGAAAGTAATTCGTCATGCACTTGGACGCGTTAAACTGCAGCCGATTTTCCTTGCTCCACGCAACAACTCTGTCTATATCTCTCTGGAGACGTTGGCAGTCGCTCCCACTCTTTATCGCAAGCGTTAACTTTAGGTCATCTGCAAACAACAGGCATTTGGCATCCTGGACCACCTTCGGTAAATCATTTATCATTAATAAAAACTCCAATGGTCCCAAATTGCTGCCCTGACTGACTCCCGACCTAGTAAAATACAATTGTGACCTGCTTCCTGAGTATTCCACGTATTGTTGTCTGTCAGTCATGTAATTGGCGAAAAATTTTAAAAGATGCGGAGTACACCCAATTCCGGCTAACTTTTTGAGCAACACTTCATTGTCAACCAAATCAAACGCTTTTTTGAAATCAAAATAAGCACTATCTGATTGCCCCCCACTGTCTACTATCGGAATTAGATCCGTCACGTGACTCAGTAGATTACTTGTAGTACTTCTTCCCGGTCGAAACCCGTGCTGAGCGTCTGAGAGCTGCGATTGCACCTGAATCGCTACTAGCTTTTGTATAATTGACTCAAAAACTTTTGCCACGGAAGAAAGCACTGCGATTGGCCTATACTCGTCTACTTTTGTATGCGATCTTCCCTTTGGAACTGGTACGACCCTTGTTACCTTCCACCTATCGGGAAACTCTGCCGATTGAAGGCAGAGGTTATATACGTGCAGAAGAGGTTCAGCTAGTACCAGACGACAATCCTTTAAGATGTAAGGCGGTATGCCATCTGGGCCAGCGGACTTCTTCGGCTTGAGTTGCCTGAGAGCGCGATGGACATCGTCTAACTGTAACCCGTCTAGGTGCACGCGTGCCGCTCCGTTCTCACCGCCCGCGGCCGTTATCGCTGCGCTCACGTCTAATGTTGCTCGCTTGTCACTGTACACAGAGTGAAAATATTTAGCAAACTCCCTAGCAGCTTGTTCACTACCTATAACCTTTCCGTCCATCAGCAACTTCTGAGGCCTTCTGTTACCTCTTTTAGAATTAGCATAATTCCAAAAGGACTTAGGGTCGCTTTGTAGTTGATTTTGAACATTGAGCTTATATTGTGTCTCCGCATGTGAGATTGCATGTTTTACTTTAGACCTACAATCTGAGAACGCTTTGTAGTCAATTTCCGACCTACTGGTTTTATACTTCTTGTGGAGGGAAGCCTTTAATTTTAAATCTCGAATTAAATCTGTCGTATACCACTCAGGGTAAACATACTTAGCGCTTATACGGCAATGGGTTTTTCTTGGAACACAACTATTTATAATTGAGTTTAATTCACTATACAAAAAATTCAAACTCGTCTCTAAATCTAATTTGTAAATTGGAGTCCAGTCTATATTAAATACTGACGCGTATAGCAACATAAAATTAGCTTTATAAAAATTTCTATCTGGATTACAAGGCGACTGGCTGTTAGCCTCAGATGTCGCCGCACCTGCACAGTCGCAGGGGAGCGGACGCCACCGGGGCAGTCTCACCGATACCTCAAGCGGTGGGTGGTACGGATCAACATTCACGAGCGGTGCCTCCGCAGCGCACACACTCACACTACCGCACTCCGCAAACGTGCTCAAAACCAAGTCCAACTGCCTATCATTACAATTACCTATGGTGTTACTCTGTGTGAACCCACAATAAGCTTGGAAATATTCGAAATAGTTACATATATCAGAAGAGCAAGAATACAAATTAAAATCACCTATTACAATTACATCGCTATAGCATTTACAGTATTCTTCAATTATTCTAAACAATAGCATATATTCATTTTCTACGCTGTTAGGTGGAATATAGACAACGCATAATAAACATAAAAATCTACTCGTATTACGTAGATAAACGGAGCCACAAACCAGTTCGAACATATGATTGTCAATGTTTACATCCACCGGTACCGGTATACGTCGCAACTCGAAGCGCGGTGTGGCCACTAAACACGCGCCACCCTGTTTACGGCCATCCATTCGATCACATCGGATAATTTCGTATCCTGGCGGAATTAATTCTGCGTCGTGGATTGACTCGTTGCATCCTGTTTCTGTAATGGCGAATAAATCCGCACTGGAAGATGCAATACTTTGACAAAAGTCTTCAGTTTTGGTTCGTAGTCCTCTGACGTTTTGATAGACTATAAAAAAGCTAGAGTTATGTAGGTTTTTTTGTGTGATTGGGTGTTCTCCGAAACCATACCCACTCACAGAACTCAATATTAACAGCCCAGTTTTTAGGTTCACATAATATATCATATTTACTTTCAGGAACACCTATTATGAAAGAAGCATAGTCCCTTTCCACCTTATGATTGATTTTTTCCACTTTTACTGGTATCCCATCTCCACAAATTTTCTGTACATACTTTTCCAAATTTTCTACTGTAGTTTCCTTCCGAAGACGCCAGACATGTAAATACTTCTTACGTTCCAGTCCTTTTATTTCTATAGCACTCGTGCAGTCTCCACGCTTCACTTCACTTGTAGGGTATCTTTTCTTTTTCCTATCTATGATAGTCCAATTTTCTTCAGTATCTTGTACGTTTTCCTTCTGTATAATTTCATCCAGAGCTACAGTATTTTTTGGATAAATTATGTTTTCAGTCGTAACCATGGTCACAGTCACGGGTTCCGTGGCCTTACCCTGCTTTGATGGGCTAGCTACCTGATTTAATAGACTTCTAGGAGTTTCATCAGTCGCATACACGCTGGGAACAGTAGAAGCAGATTTTTTTAAATATGGTACCGGTTGCACAACTTCTGGTTTCGGAGCCCCACACTGTCTTGCTAATCTCTCTACCCGCTTTTGACTTTTGACTATTTCAACGATACTTGAAGTCTTTTCCGTCTCATTTTTATCAGGCATAGGCAATGAGCTATTTGCGATACCTGCCGCTTCCAGTTGCAGCTTGTCCTCCCTTAAAAGTTTGATTTCCGCCTCTAGCAAATCAATCTTTGTGGTCTTTTCTTGGACTACCGTCATTATATTCTTACGAAGTTCTCGCAACTCAGTTTCGGTGCTATTGTATCTACTCAATAGCAACGAATATTCCTTTGCTTGCACATCTAGACGATTATTCATCTCTGAACGAAATTCTTGAAGCTCTTGCAACATCTTACACTCGTTGTCCATAATAATGGAAAAATCATTCTGGATCAGATTACCGCGCTCAGCGTTGACATGGCTGATAGGAGTGAATGTTTTATTCAACATCATAGATCCTCGGACTGGAGTGTTGGAATTATCCGTCTTGGGTATTGTACGTACGCATTCTGGACAAGCCCAATTCCTCTTGTATTCCTGCGTGAAAGCATCGAACTTCTCCGCGGTCAAATTCAGACACTTAAGATGAAATAACTTCTTACATCTTTCATCAGAACACTCCATAAACAATATATCATAAATCACTGAATTGCAGCCGTTACATTTCGTACCCATGATTAAAATCGTTAAAATCACGTAAACACGTCCGCTCGCTGCAACGGATGCAATGCGTTACTAAATTATAATTATAATTATAATTGCTAAATAAATACGTCCGTTCAGTACTAGGTTGTCAAGGTTTTCTTCTGTAAGTACCGAGAGACTCCACTCCACTCCCCTTTATAAATTATTCATGAGCAATCCTTCCTTCATTGTATAGTTCTCAAAGCTCTTTTTGTAATATAATACTATAATGATAACTATTATCTGTGGTAATGTTTTTTTAATTTTTGTTATTAAATAGAACTATGAAATTTATATGCCTTGGCTGGTTGTAGAAACGTAGATAAGTAGGAAATAAGTCCCGGAAATGGGATTTACGCAGATCCTACCTAAACGCGGTTGCAAAAGGGAGTGTTGGTGACGACAAACCTCACACCTAAGGCCTATAACGGTTATCTAGACATGACAATTGTATAGCTTACAAGGTTGTTAACTTTCTAGTATTAAAGAGTTGGGATTGATTTATATACGTCAATTTTTTTATTTTCGTTTTTGCCAAGATGTAATCTGAATTATCGGTATGTTCATTCGTTTATTAATTATAATCATCATCACAATTTTTCCAGGCGTACCTACCTTTCATGAAACATATATTTTCATCCGGTGCTTCTATCAAAATACCTAAAATCTATTGAAAACACATCAAATCCATTCGTTGAGCCAACCTACATCATTTACCATTTACATCCTAAACGTCCTTGGGTTTGGGCTTGGAGGTGTCCGTGCCGGGGAGGGGGGGGGGGGGGGGGGGGGGGGTCCTGCCCCTATTTCGTAGCGGATTATGAGGCTTATGTTTAGTTATTTTGATTTATTACAAATCCAACATAATAAAAATCATATACTTACTAAATTATCATGAAAATAACAAAGTGTTATTTACTTTATAATTTATTAATTACTGCTAACTTTAGCCCCTTTTATTAAATTAATAATTAATATCAGGATGACCGAGCTTTGCTCGGTATTTAAAAAAAATAAGAACTGGTTATATAAAAAAAAAAAACACAACAAAACACGAATAAAATGACATTTTCTAAAAATGATTCCTAGCTAGATCGATTTATAGCCCCCGAAACCCCCTATATACTGAATTTCATGAAAATCGTTGAAGCTGATTCCGAGAATAGAGATATAAGATAAGATTATGTTATTAGTGATAAAGTTTTCCCGCATTAAAGAAGGCCTAACAGTAAAAGTTGGTATTCAGGTCAGATTTTCAGGCTATTGAGACCGACGGGGTAGACGTGACCTTCCGGCGCCAATGGTGCTTATGAAGACATTTTCAGGGCAGGGCTAGGATAAGTTTTGATGCTCAGAAAAAAACATTATCGGATAACCTAATGCTAATGTTATTTTATTGGCCTCATATATTAGATTACGCTCCACACACTCGTATAAAAGCTAACATGGGTTATTATTTGGGAGAATGAAAGCACATAATATATATACGTATAGCTATATCTACAGTATACCTACGTATACCTACAGATTTTGAGGATAAGGATAAAGCCAAAACGCTGAAGTATATATGGATGGTCGGTTTGTTATTCTAAAATCTTTAGATTTTCTATGAAATGTAAGACATGATTATACATACACTACAACTAAAACTTCAGAGAATGGGCGCGATTTAATCATAATAAAAACAACTAAAAACGAAACTTAGAAATATACCTATAGATACAGCATACATTCTATAAAAGTCTCAGTTGAGTAGAACGGGAACCTATTTATCGACATATTGGATAAATTGAAATTCCTTTGTTTGCAATTTCGTTGAAGATAGAATGTACCTAGATAATTGAAATTCCGCATGCTTGAGTTCTGGTAATGTTGAGTAACAAAATGTGTCGTCTTGTGAGACGACAGGACCGAAAGATTCGTACAGATAAAAAATTACATTGATATAACTTTTGTATTTGATCTGTGTAGGTAGGTGTACATCTACTTATTTATACCTAAAGGATTTTTAGAAAGAAGATCTAAGAGGTGATCGTCACGCGACATATGTAGGTATATACCCATACATTCTTACAAAAATACACACTCACACACCCTAGTTATTATTTTATTTTAACACAATAACAATTATTTATTATTCGTATAATCATGTTAGAGTATTTCAGCATTTTTGTCAAAATACATCTATATCTATATCTACATATATGTACTAATATTATAAAGAAGAAAGATTTTAGTCTTTGTTTGTTAACTTGTCTCCAAAACTACTGAACCGATTTGGAAAATTATTTCACTGTTGGGAGCTACACTATTCCCGGGTGACATATTTTACATACTTTTAATCCTTTAAAAATTAACGGTTCTCGCGGGATAGTAGTTAACACGGTTGAAACCGCGAGGCGCTTGTATAAAAATTAACGTAAATATAATATAACCGCAGCCAAATCCAGCTTAAAGCTGTTTCCAATTAAGGCATACTTATCTCCGTAAAACCCCGGGGAGCGCTGGTGGGTAAATATTGTGATTACTTCGACACTTGTAGGGATTATCGTTGCCATAGAGACGTTATAGTACCTAGGCTTTATCGGCGTGCTACTAAGGTCATTATACACATATTTATAAAGCCGTGTGGAATAAAAAGTAGATACTTACCTACTACCTGGACCTGGTACTACTATTTAGGAGTTTTTAATATTTAGGAAAAAATCAACAGGTAAGGTAATGTGTTTCCCGCGTTCCATTGCTTATCGACAATTCTTTATGATGATTATTAACGTCACCGATATCTATAATTACTGAATTAATATGGTCATAATGACCATGTTACTTTAGAACTTACACAAGTGTTGCCTCTAAAACCAACAACACTACAACTGTAGGTACGTTTGCGTTAGATCATGTAACCTACTCCTAAAATGGAAAGCCTCGTCACTGTACGTGTCAGTTATCATTTTCACATCGGATTAGTGTTGCCATGGGCACCAGATAATCCCATCATCGTCGTTCTCTAATAAAGGGGGAAGCGGCGACGCCAACACCTTGCCATTGTGATATTAGTGGCAGACCTTTGTTTCCGCGAGGTGCTGTGCGAAAAAATTACGTTCCACTGAATTTGGTTTGCTTTTACTGTGAATTCGGTCGGTGAATTTATACGGGGGTCGTGATTGCTTATTTTCCAGCAGTATGTAAATTTTCTCATCATATTGCAGATTGAGTTTTGGGCAATCGTGAATGTGATTCGGTAAACGAAAATATTGACGTGACCTAATTTCCATATTTGTTTATCAGCCTTTAGAATGACAAAACTCTCTTTTAATTCTTACGTCTCTAACATAAATAAGATTACATTTATTAGATCAAGGCAGCGTCTAGTTATACGAACCACGGATGTTATAACATTTTACGAGGTAGCATTGATTACATGTTGTTCCAACCTTTAATTAAGGTGATTGTGTGCAAATGTTCATACCTCGGCCTTGTACCTTGATCCCAATACGTCTAGTCTAGCCGTGCTATGTCCTAGGCCGGCGGCCTGCAGCCTGCAGTCCACTTTGTGACCTATCCTTGCTTCGTGACTTTTTAAATGCCAGACCATCGTTTCTAAGACAAATCCAAGAACAAAATAGATACAATAAAAACATTCTTGTTTTAACGCCACAGGTCAATGTTAAATTAATTGGGCTTCATGCTTCTTGGATTTTCAGGCAAATTACAGTCCTAGGTCGTGATTTCGGCAGTTTATTGCTAAATCTTACAGAAGTTCAATATTATCATTCCTTTGAACCTCCTGAAATTTAATTGCAGACCCTTGAAAGTTTAACTGCCGGCGCCCTCCCATAAAATGTCCCTGTTCAAAGCGGCCCATCCCGTGATTTATTATGTAGCTGTTAAATGGTTTACATGTTCTGCAAATTGAAAATATAAGTCGAATAGCATTTTAAATTGGATGATAAGCTCGTAAAATAAACAAGGACATGAACATTTTAAAACTAAACACTTAAAAACAGAAAAGTATAAAGATACTGTGAAACCTGAATAAGTGACATGTGAGAAACATCTGTCATTGATAATAACAATGAGGTCAATGAGGACACTTTTGCATAGAAATACCTCTGCTGCTAGGAATTTTCAAACTTTCGTAAAACTGAAACTCGATTTTTTAGCTTTTTGTGTTGAAATTTGTTTCAAATGTAGAAATTTATAGACCCAAGGGCTTGGAATGAACTTTTGGTATACAGTTACTAAAATTAATAAATATAACAGTTTACGTTCTCCAAACGGACGGTAAAATAGTGACGGTGGGTCTGTACCGGAGCGAGTTTGTTTGTTTTTGGCATTTACATTTAGTTCCCTCAGTGGAAATTAGGGAACTATTAATTATTTGGGGAATTCGTAGACTAGGCAATAACAATAACTGTTATGACGAACAAAAATAAGCAGTACCGGTTAAAAAATTGCCAAAACCTCCATTATGTTGGTAAAACCAGTTAAAATATAACAAAACTACACACGACTTCAAGAAAACCTAAATAAATCAAGCCTCAAATTTCTACTAAGTACCTATTACAGATTTAATATCGATCGCAATTAGGACCTGCTTCCAACACAACATGGTAGATACCAGTACAAACCACAAACTCGTTAGTCTAAAAGCAATTACGCTAATTGAACAACTAATACGGTTCTAATCTGCTGTTCGGTTTGGATTCCCTACCTTTCTCTCGGTATCGGTTGCATCACACGGTGACGGCGGCGCTCACTGCTGGCCAAGGTGAAGGCCGAGGTGTGACTTGTCGTGTTAGTTAGTGGACACACCTTTTTACAGTTGATTATATTAGTCATTACTACTCATTACGTATACATTCATTTCATCACATTCTACAATTTGTGTGACGAGTTTCCACTATCGGTACCTAGTACTACCTTTCACGAAAACTCATAGCCTAGTTTAGTTTTTAATTTCCATCGGATATTCTTGAACTTCGTCATTCTAGCAAGCATGTAGGTGTGTTTTATATTTGACTTTATTTAAGTATTTATTTCTGCCATTGAAACATGAACCGTCATCAAACTCAAGTTTAAAATAAGTTTACTCCACGGTGGGCACTCCGTACTCAAAACGGAAAAGAGAACCAACTCGCTCAAATGTCATATAAAGTCCTGATAGCACAATCTCGCTTTAATTGAGAGTGTCCCTTCTTCTAGGGGTATTAATATAGGTATACTGTGTCCACGTTTAGCCCAATTTCTCAACTTGCTACACCTCATTTGTCAATGTCAGTTCGTCAACTCTTCAACCACAAAACACGTATCCATAATGCGTACTACATGTATATAATTATACTATGTACTCATTTTATCATAATGAGACGTAATAAAACAATTTAGGATAGGCATAAATAAATTATAATTCAATGAAATTATACTTATTTAGTATTGCTAGTATTGCAACAACACGGCCGGCTGCGCTAACACCTCGTTAAATATTGCGTTCCTTGCTGAGTGAAATATCGACCGGCACCCGGCACTGCAGCAGGCATTTTCTAAAAGATATTAATAATAAATATGAACTCGTTCCTTTGAACCCGACATCGTTGGATATCCGTCCTTCAGTGCTAGACCGACCGCGACCAACGGTGCTGAAAATTAAAGAACAGCCGCAATTTTCCAAGACAGTGTTAAATGTTATGCTATTTAGAAAATTGCCTCAAACGTCTGCTATTACATTGATAGCTTTAGTTTCGACGAGAAAACTTCTGCTGTTAAAGAAAACTCAGTAATTTATCGGAGCACGTTGTAATTGAATCTATTCTCCCCGGAGGCGGAGGGGCAAATGGGCCTGTGATTTAGTCTGGTAATGAAGCGATCAAATCACGCTTGTTCAGACGAATTAGTGATTTGCGCCTTCGTGTGTTGTGGAATATGGAGAGGGACTGGTGGCAGCTGACTCCTCGGAGGGAGATGCACTCGGTGCCCGAGTGTCTGCTAGCGTCTGACTCACGGGTTAGTTCACTATTTGATTGTTTAATTGCTCACATTTATAATACTTTCTGCACAACACAGCTCACGACGACAGGATGGAACTGTAATTAATTTTATTCATAATAATTTCCATTAGTAGAGCTCATAATACCTTTTGAATTTGTCATTTGAATCAGCTACTTTAATTTGAATTTGAAATGACGGAAACTTTAGTTACTTAGTTTGTAATACTTTGAATATTTGAATTGTTATCAACATTTCGTCGCTTACCGTTTCTACTTTGTAAGTCGAGTAGATAGGTACCTATACTCTAATAAGATTCAGCAGAGTTGTGGTGTGAGCGGAGGTGAGCATAGCCACAGTAAAACACAATTCTAAACTTGTACGAATCGTTTATCTATCAAAATAAACATTCACAAGTATGACAGGTACTTGATATAAATTGATACAACAAAATTAATGTAAAAAGCTACAGCCGCCCAGCCATGACACGAAAGTAAGGGAAGAGTGTTGTCATTAATAAAAATATGTTTTAAGGTATACCATACCAAATAGTGATACCATATGTATAAAACTTGACACTTCCCCTTATACCTTATAACATATACTACAAGTTATATAATTACAAATACAATAATAATTGTAATAAAATATTCAACTACATACCTTAATAATAAAGTATACTCATATACATACATCAGGTGTCAACATATTTATACCATGTATAAAGCGATAATGCTTATCTTTACACAGGGGCTTAGTCATAATGTCAGCAATCATCTTGTCAGTTGACAAATACTTTACAGAAAAAGACTTATTTCTAATCAAATCTTTCACAAAATGATATCGTATGTCAATGTGCTTAGTCCTTTTATGACACAGTTCTCTACATTCCAGGAGCTTTTGCGCACTCTGATTGTCATTATACACTGTACAGGAAACCTCCTCAGTTATAAGTTCTGACAGCAAATTCTTTGTAAAAGACAAGTCTTTACAAATGTCACCAATTGCTAAATATTCGGCTTCGGTACTAGACAATGCCACACATCTCTGTTTACGAGACTCCCAATTAATTGTACTCTTTCCCAATTTTACTACAAAACCCGTGTAGGATTTACGGTCATTAACATCATTGCCCCAATCGGCATCAGTGTATCCTACCAAAGACAAATTAATACCCTTTATAAAACATAAAGAATTATTAATTGTACCGGCTAGATATCTCAATATTCTTTTTGCCGCGGTCCAATGAGACTTATCAAAACAATTATTAAATTGGCTCAACTGGCTACATGAAAAAGAAATATCTGGTCTAGTACATACAGATAAATACATAAGGCTTCCTATCAGTTGCCTATAGTTATATGACTCATCATTCAAATGCACATTAGCATTGTTTTTAGTTAATTTACAATTCAATACCATAGGTGTACTTACTGTCTTACAATTTTCCATATTAAAGCGTTTTAATAACTTTTTAATATATTCAGTTTGATCTAAGCATAAAGTACCTTTAGTTCTATTTCTAGTTACTCTCATACCTAGACAGTTTTTCAATGGTCCCAAAACTTTGATATTAAACTGTTTTTGTAAAACATTCAATAACTGCTCTTTATATGAACTATTTTTAGAATAAAATACATAAAAATCGTCAACATACACTGCAATAATAACATAGTCGTTTTCTGATTTCTTTGTATAAATGCATGGCTCACAAAGAGACTGTTTGAGATTATTCTCAACTAGTACATTATGCAATTTTTCATTCCACATTTTACTAGCTTGTTTTAAACCATACAAACTTTTCTGTAGTAAACAAACTTGATTTAAATTATTATCACTAAAACCAACAGGTTGTTCCATATAAATAACCTCATTAAGGCTACCATTAAGGAATGCAGTAGTTACATCAACATGATCAATTTCTAAGTCCATTTCATTTGCCAATGAGAACAAAATTCTCATAGAGGAATGCCTAACCACCGGAGAGAAAGTTTCATTATAATCAATCCCCTGCTTTTGGGTAAAACCCCTGGCAACCAGTCTAGCTTTAAACTTATCAAATTTCCCATCAGCGTCATGCTTTAGTTTATAAACCCACTTGCATTTCACGATGTTTGTGTTAGTAGGCCTTTCAACCAGTTTCCATACCTGATTTTCCAAAAGAGAGTTATACTCACTCTGCATTGCTGCAAGCCAATCCTCGTGGTGTGGCGAAGCCATCGCTTCCTCATATGATTGTGGTTCCTCATATATAGCATGCTGACTTAATAGACTATAGTCATAATCACCATACCTCTGTGGTGCATGTCTAACACGCACAGGACGCTGTGACACCGTCGTCAAAGGCTCAACAGATTCTAACTCTTCCCCTTCATCAGAAGACTGGCCAGATGATGTCATGCTTTCATAATATTCATCAGCCACGGAGTCATTTGAACCGGACGCAGTCATCTCATCTCCCTTACTTATACCATCTGAAATTTGAGAAACATCTTGATTAGAATTTTGTACAATATTAGTATCATTTATTAAAATATTCTCATTATTATTTAATAAAATATCATTGCCATTCATCAAATTCTCATTAATAATATTCATATAGTATTTATCACAGTCATTTTCTGAAACAGGTACATAAAATTTATTCTCTATAAAAGTCACACTACGGGAAACTAGCACGTTTTTAGGATTCGAGGGCTCAGACAAACGATAGCCTTTGCAGGTCTCGCTGTAGCCAACAAAAATAGCCATTCGTGCTTTATCATCAAGCTTGCGTCGTTTTTGTGATGGAGTCAGGTAATACGCTATGCAGCCGAAAACTCTGAGATGAGTCAGGTCCACTGGTGAACCAGTCCAGACTTGCTCAGGCACACAACCCTCTAATGCTACAGTAGGCGATCTGTTTTTAAGGTAGATTGCAGTCATTACTGCCTCTCCCCAGTAGCGGTCACAAAGCTTCGATTCTGCCAGCATACACCTAACTTTATCCATCAAAGTGCGATTAAGACGCTCACTGACCCCGTTTTGTTGTGGACAGTAGGGCACGGTACTCTGGTGTGTAATACCTTCCTTCTTTAAATAATCAGAGAATTTCGTACTAAAATATTCGCCACCGTTATCAGTTCTCAACATCTTAATATGCAATCCCAATTGTTTTTCTACATGTGACTTGAAAGTAATAAAATGGTTAATTACCTCAGATTTTTCCTTCATAAGGTAACCGTATGTTTTGCGAGTGCAGTCATCAGTGAATGTGACAAGAAATCTCGCCCCTCCCCAGCTTGGTACGGGCATCGGTCCACAGACGTCACTATGGATCAGCTGTAGTGGTTTTGTTGCTCGGTGTGCATGTCCAGTAGGATAAGATGCGGCCGACATCTTCCCCTGAAGACATACTTCACAGCTTTCCAGGTTTTGTTCATCCTGAAATACGATACCACCACATGCACCTTTCCGTAGTTGTTTCATACCTTTCACACTTAAGTGACCTAGACGTCTGTGCCATAACTGCGCCGGTAATTTTGCTGCTACTGCGGCTCTCGGTGATTCCTGGCTACTATCACCCAGGAACAAAGAGTGCTCCTTTGTCGAGGGCTTGTCAGTTTTCACACAAACATGCATACACAACTTATATAAACCATTTATACATGCAACACATGCAAAGGGGTTGCCAGTTGTTTCATTTACATAAATAGAACAGCCCTTCCTGTTAAACACAACAGAATAATCTTCCTGAACTAATTTAGAAATTGAAATTAAATTACTTGACAGATTAGGCACATATAAGACATTTGACAAAATCAATGGACTCACCTGGTTAATAACAGATAATTTTATCTGTCCTATACCCTGACTAGTTATTGTTTGGTCATTTGCGACTTTGATAACTGTTTTATTTGGTTCAATGTCCACAAATAAGTTTTTGTCATTAACCATATGGTTGCTTGCACCACTGTCTAAGTAAAAATCGTTTGTATTGGGAAGAATTGTCAAGAAAGCTGACACTAAATGTGTTTCACTAGCACTCGCTGTTGATGCCTTGTTGTTTTTCTTCTCACGCTTAAGTTTGAAGCAACGCGCTTTCACATGTCCTTTCTTTCCACAGTAATTGCACACTAAGTTCACATTTGATTTCTTAGATACAAAAGCTGACCCAGTTTCATTGCTGAGTTTACGTGAATATTCCTGTAGAAGTCTAGCTTTGACTACTTCACTTGACAGTTGATTTGTAGCAGTAATGGCAGCCATGCTTGACACAATGGTATCATATTCCGTCGACAATCCGCTTAGCAAAATTTCTGCTACCTCGGCGTCTTCGATGCTTTTCCCAATATCAAGAAGCTGGTGCACTAAAGTAGTAACCTCTTCAATATATGCACTCATTGATTCAAATTCACTGAACTGGATCCTATGCAATTTCCTGAGAAGTAATACCCTGCGATATAATCCTTTGTCTTCAAAAACCAGTGTGAGATTATTCCATGCTTCGGCAGCTGTCTTTGCATTGCGCACGTACTGGTACAATGACGGCTTTAATGCAAGGCAAATGCGCGCAAGGGCACGTTGTCCGTTTCCCGCATCAGTATCACGCCCTTGAATAACGTCCCAAAGTCCTTCCAAAATGAGTATATTCTGCATTGTGAATTTCCATGTGTGGAAATTGGTAGGGCCGTCTAGCTTCTCCGTAGGTGTGGCGACCACATGGTGTGGTCTCGCCGCCGACGATGTACTGGTGCCTGTTTCCGGCATTTTTGATGTTTTGAGGCGGGCGGTGTTAACGTTACAAAAAAAATATCAAACGATGCTGTCGTTACTGTATAAAAGGCTAGCTCAAAAACTCACGCTCAGATGCACGCTGGTCACATAACCTAATAAGATTCAGCAGAGTTGTGGTGTGAGCGGAGGTGAGCATAGCCACAGTAAAACACAATTCTAAACTTGTACGAATCGTTTATCTATCAAAATAAACATTCACAAGTATGACAGGTACTTGATATAAATTGATACAACAAAATTAATGTAAAAAGCTACAGCCGCCCAGCCATGACACGAAAGTAAGGGAAGAGTGTTGTCATTAATAAAAATATGTTTTAAGGTATACCATACCAAATAGTGATACCATATGTATAAAACTTGACATACTCTACCTAAGAATGTATATGTTGCAAAGTGGAGAGTTTGCACAATAAGACCGCAGTAAATTGTTCTTGGAAGCTTTTAAGTTAACAAAGCTTTACGAGTGAGGTAGCGACTCTGAAATGAGTTTTAATTTGCCAACGGAAAGTCCCAGCTTTGCGGCCAGTACGAATGGAGGGAACTTCTCACCAGTTTGAAACTCGTAAAATTATTATGAGCCTGCCTGATAGTACCTAATAAATATGCATGAGTATCTACTCGTTTTTGTAAATATGAGTCACGTTATTTCGAATTCTCATAGACCTAGTGTGTTGCCTGACTTTTTCCCCCAGTTGCAAACATTGAATAAGGCTGAAGTTATACATTTTGCGTGATAATTTTATTACACAATTTGAGACTTCTTATATCGACTTGAAAATATAAACTGTAGCGTTTATCTTTCTTGTAAAAATGATACTATCAGGTATTGTAAGACCATCATCATGACTCTCGGAGATTAAAACAGAGACTCTTGACATTTGTCGAGTTTGAGCAGTGATAGTAGAAACAGTGATTTATGCACACTTACATAAATATTGAAGTTGAAAACGCAATCAAACTTGAGCTTAATGCTACAGATGTTACAGCTGTTCAGAATGGCAAACGCGTTGGCAGCGCAAGGCCGCGGGCCGGTCACCTTCGTTGCGTCATCACAGCTGAGTGCCAGTCGCATACAGCACACGTTTCCTGTACGGACCGTTGCTCTCTTGAACGAATGCCTAATTAATTAACTTTCCACTGGCTCCTTCGTTTAAAGCTAATTTACTAGTTATAAACTGGAATTTACGCGACAATCACTAGTAAAACACTGGCTATAAGTAATACAGTTCTCAAATAATTATTGTAGTTACGATCAAAGGTAGGTACATTCATGTGGGTATAGACGACAAATTTGGCAGCATACGAGTAGTTCTGATTTTGACGAACTTATGTAGGTAGGTACTATAATATACGAAATATATAATGCCGTCAAAATATTCTGAATAGATGTTAATTAACCCAAGCGGCGCTATGAACCTATATTGTCTACTACGGAATAAGTATATCGAATCACGGAAAGCGACGTGTACCTACACCCTATTATATAAAAATATTGCCCGTAAAAGCAAAAAGTACAATAAGACTTAATCTGGTGATAGAACCATATTAAAATTTTAAAGTACAACGATGCAATGTATGTTTCATAGAGGCAAAATGCAATGAGGAAGGAATTTGCGCCGTACCTACATAGATATTAATCTCATTGGAGTTTGGGTTTTTAAAGTAGATTCTTCAGTTGAGAAGATCGGATGTGGTCGTTTTGATGATATTTACTAAGTTGAGGTGAAATAAGCGGTGGTAGTAGACGTGCTTAAATTTTCCACACTGCCGCCGCCGATTATGCGACCGGCATGAAATCGGCGTCAAGTCAAATATATTATTAGTAACTATTTAGTGATATTTTTAAATTAACCTTCCTTCTCAGTTATGCTATTTTATGATATTCGCTTATTAAACATATTAGGGGAAAATAATAACTAATAATAAATAATGCAGTGGTTGCAGCGCGGGCACCGCAACGTAAAACAACAAACGAAATTAAAATTCTATTTTGTTGTCGGGACGGCTCAGTGCTTTCAACATCTCTGCGTAGCGGAAGCAACGTTTGATTTTTGTATCACCATCAGTCTATACGGTCCACTGCTTGACATAGGCCTCTCCTGAACGCTACTGAGCCCAATCTTCGGCTCGCCTCATCCAGTCTGCCAACGGTTTTACGCGACTCCGCCGAACCGGCAGGCGTCCTACACTTTGTTGTCCTCACGAAAGAGAGAGACTGTAGGTACCCATTCCCATCTTTACCCATTCCCATCTATACCCATTCCCACCTCTACCCATTTCCATCTATACCCATTCCCATCTGTACCCGTTCCTATCTGTACCCATTCCCATCTTTACCCATTCCCATCTATACCCGTTCCCATCTGTTCCTATTCCCATCTGTACCTATTCCCATATGTACCCATTCCCATCTGTACCCATTCCCATCTG
The DNA here is from genome assembly GCA_905147375.1 of Hylaea fasciaria. Taxonomy (NCBI): domain Eukaryota; kingdom Metazoa; phylum Arthropoda; class Insecta; order Lepidoptera; family Geometridae; genus Hylaea; species Hylaea fasciaria. The sequence goes on from LR990200.1 coordinate 9,216,809, forward strand.
TACCCATTCCCAACTGTACTCATTCCCATCTATACCAATTCCCATCTGTACCCGTTCCCATTGTACCTATTCCCAGCTGTACCCATTCCCATCTCTACCAATTGCCACATCAACCCATTTTCATCTGTACCCATTCCCCTTTGTACCCATTCCCATCTGTACCCATTCCCATCTCTACCCGTTCCCATTAGTACTTATTCCCATTTGTACCCATTCCCATCTATACCTATTCCCATCTGTACCCATTCCCATCTGTACCCATTCCCACCTGTAACCATTCCCATCTGTACCCATTCCCATCTATACCGATTCCCACCTGTAACCATTCCCATCTGTACCCATTCCCATCTCTACCAATTCCTACATCAACCCCTTTTCATCGATACCCATTCCCACCTGTACCCATTCCCATTTATACCCATTCCCATCTATACCCATTCCCATCGATACCCATTCCCATCTATACCCATACCCACCTGTACCCATTCCCACCTGTACCATTTCCAACGGTACCCATTCCCATCTTTACCCATTCCCATCTATACCCATTCCCACCTGTACCCGTTCCCATTTTTACCCATTCCCATTTATACCAATTCCCACATCAACCCATTCCCATCTGTACCCGTTCCCATTCGTACCCATTCCCATCGACACCCATTCTCACCTGTTCCCATTCCCAACGGTACCCATTCCCAGCTTTACCCATTCCCATCTATACCCATTCCCATATGGTCCCTTTCCCATTTGTACCCATTCCCATTAGTACCCATTCCCATCTGTACCCATTCCCATCTGTACCCAATCCCATCTGTACCCATTCCCATTTTTACCCATTCCCATTTATACCCATTCTCATCTCTACCAATTCCCACATCAACCCATTCCCAACGGTACCCATTCCCATCTTTACCGAATCCCATCTCTACCAATTCCCACATCAACCCATTCCCACATCAACCCATTCCCACATCAACCCATTCCCATTTTTACCCATTCCTATCTGTACCCATTTGCATCTTTTCCCATTCTCATCTTTACCCATTCCCATCTGTTCCCATTCTCATCTGTTCCCATTCCCATCTGTACCTATTCCCATCTATACCCATTCCCATCGGTTCCCATTCCCATCTGTACCCATTCCCATTTGTTCCCATTCCCATCTGTACACATTCCCATCTGTACCCATTCCCATTAGTACCCATTCCTATCTCGTCCCATTCCCATCTCGCCCCATTCGCATCTCATCCTATTCCCATCTGTACACATTCCCGTCGGTACCCATTCCCATCTGTACCCATTCTTATCACGTCTCATTCCTAGCCTAGTGGGTGAACGTTCGCCTGCCTAAACGGAGGTGGCTAGTTCAAATCACAGTGTTTCTTGTTTAATTAAACAATATCTGGATGACCGAGCTTTGCTCAGTATTTTGTTTTTTTTTTTGTAAATTGTGTTTTTGGAAATTATATTTAAGTACGAATTACTAATAAAATGATGAAATACGAATAATATTTTTCGATCTTACCGATAGAATAATAAATATTATATTATCCACTATTCCGGACCGGGCCACCGTGGTGGATTATGACCTAACCCTCCTCACGAAAGTGGGGGGAGGCCCTTGCCCAGCAGTGGGACAGTAACAGACTGAATTAATTTATTATTATTATACTAACTTGAGAAATTCTGGATTGCCCATACAACTTTCTTCCCTTATTTCCCCTTCCATATTATTTTATGAGACAAAAGATAGCCTGCGATTAATGTTCGTCTCATGGGTGCAATCTTATTCTATACCAAATTTAATCTAAATCGGTTCAGCCGTTTACTCGTGAAAAAGGAACAAACAAACAGACACACAAACATTTATAATATTAGTATGGATTATCGCATCACTTTAGGGCATTCTCTGAAAGATGGTTTTAGGTAGGTAATGTAAATACTTTTGGTAAGATTGAACTACTGAATGCTCAACTAGCCTTACATTTCAGGGCATGGCGTTCACCATCGAAGAGCGGCAGACGCTGGGCATCCACGGGCTGCTGCCGGCGAGGGTCAAGTCGCAGGAGGAGCAGGTGCAGCTGTGCAAGCTCTCTATAGACCGATACGAGAACCCGCTCAACAAGTACATCTATCTGATGGGGCTGCTTGTAAGTACCTCCACCGAATGGTAGTACCTATTAGTGGTAGTATAATAATTGTTATCAGTAGGTAGGTATACATTAGTGATCGAAGTTAGTACATAATATTTTTATGTCTTTAGTTATCGTTTGTTTATGCTTATTTCCATAAATATGTTGGTTGGTAAATATTGGCTCTGTGGAGATGTAAAGATACTTACAATGTCTTCGCAGCGGATACTAGGGTTGGTATTGGCTAATGTATTTGTGCAGTACATACCTTAAAATAAATTATAGATAGCTCATGGAAATACAGTTCATATTAACAGAAGTAGAATAATACCTGCCTATAGACTAAAGACTAAAATAAAATAGCAGAGCATTAGTTGAAAGTCAAGAAATACAGACACTAGAACATAATTCGCGGCAATCAGTCGAATAACCTAACAAAAACAAAATATAATCAGTACCTAACCTTTACGGTTCGTTATTGTGTTGTTCTGACTCACTTCACTCGTAACAATCGGCTTGGTAGTGGCACTTCATAAATATTGATTCGGGTACGTTAATAGACACTTTGGTTTTTTGAAGCTGGTCTCACGATACCTTTGTTTGTGTATCTATTTACTAACTATGAAATAAATTATATGGGATTCTTCGAATTTTGCGATGACAAAATATGTTCAGATTAAGTCAGCATTTAATTTACCTACGTACTGTAGAACTTACTTCTCAATATTTAGTCTCAGCGTCAAGAAAAGAAAAGTTTATCTCCAAGAAATCTTGGTAGGGGTAAGAGAATCTGACAAGAGGGCAAACAGAGCAAGTTTTCAACAAGTTGATCTGAGAGCTTTGGAGCTTGTTAAAAAAATAAAAATAGTGTCAACTTTTGCTCGTAAATCAAAGAAAACGTCAAGGGATTTATTATAAATGTATTCATAGGGAAACCTTTCCCTTTTGGGGAATTGGTGTGTGTACTACTTCCTTATATTTCCCTACGCCTAAAATGGATTGGCAACAGTAGTATTTATTATTTACTGCATTGGAAACGTGTCTATTTGATTTTAGGTAAGTAGGTAGGTATATACGCGATAAGATAAGGTATTTATGTGCACTGATAGAAGTGACAGTCGTAACAAGCATTGTACTCAGATATTGCACTAGTTAGTCATAAAATATGTAAAACAAAATTGTATTGAGGACCTAACCAAATAATTCAAGTTTTTAATTTGATTTTGTACTACTTGGATAAAACTGAATTAGGTTGTAGATTTTACGCAAGCGTCTGGTGAGTGGTAACTGGTAAGGTAGAGTGGATACAGTCAAGCATGGTTCCTGCCACCATGGCGAGGCCATGTGCCTCGAGCTGTTGCTCACACTTACTGTGTTTGCCCATTGCGGCCATTAGTAGATAGAATAGATAACTTTTTAATGACATCAAGATTTGAAACACAGTAAATAGATAATTTATAGTAGGTAGGTAAAATTAATGTTATCCCTTCATTCCTCATTATATTTCCGCGGTTATTTTAAGTAATGAGGAGATGAATATAATTACAGGTTGTCTGCTTTCTTATATTGGTGTTATCGTTACCGTTTGTTATTTAGTTAGTGCATACGTGCGTTACACTCTAACGTGACTACTGCATTATTATAGTTCAGGTTGTCCGTAAAGGGTGTGGCAGGCTACCTAATACCAACTGAAATATCTACCCACTTACAATTAATCTCTGCCGCGAAGGGCGTCTCCTTATCTGGAAATTTACAAAGCTTACACAATAAGGCTTCTCAAGTTAGGCGATAAGCCTCAGCATAAGCGGGGCGAGAGGAGTGAACAGAATAATTGTGAGGAGCTGAATGATGCAGAACTCGTTTTAAAAGTGAAACTGTACCCTGCGCAGATTGACTGTATATTATCATAGTCTAGCAGTAGCTAGCTGTAGTTAGTAGTTAGCTGTGTAGAATTTCATTGAACAGGCATCCCACTACTTCCAACTTGTCTTGGTCTCAAACTTTTGTTGCTGTTCTCTAGTATCAGAGAACACCTAGTATGCTCACACGCTCGGCCGATCAATCAATAAACCATGCGCTCCGAAGCATGGTTCGATGGACATCTAAAATCTCGAAGTCTTCATCGTTCTCTTCCATTCCAGGACCGCAACGAGCGCCTGTTCTACCGCTTCGTAGGCGACAATGTGGCAGAGATGATGCCCATAGTGTACACCCCGACTGTAGGGCTCGCCTGCCAGAAGTTCGGGCTGGTGTACCGCCGCCCGAGGGGGCTGTTCATTACCATCCACGATAAAGGACACGTCTATGACATCTTGAAGAACTGGTGAGTTAATTTTCTCACGCCTGCAGTGGGTAAGCAACAGACCCCCAAAAAAATTTAACTTTACATCAAGATTTATAATACACAGACATGAATGGAAGAAAGGTTATTTGAATAAGTAGTTCAACTCTATCTGACCTAAATCTGAAAACATGAAAGGAATATGAAATAGGTACTCACCTCAACGATATTATCATTATTGTGGTGAGATTACATCAATACCGCAATGTTCGTTTCATACCTGTGTGGGAATCATATCGATTTCACGTCTAATTTGTCGCGACGGCCATAATATGTCTAAAGTAAATTGAAATGGAGCGTTATACGGTGTATCGTCAACATTCTACACTTCAAAGCGAGATATATACGGAATCTCGAGTCGTAAACGTATATTTTAGTCGTAAATCAATACGACGTTAGGGCTCGCTGTTTATAAAAGTATCGTGTTTAATTCTTGCGGCTTATGCGGTGCAGGAGGAATGTACGCAGGTGCTGGCAGGCATGTTCATCTTAATTTTCGTCTCTAGTCATGACTAGATCAGCTCACCGTTGTCATAATATTGAAGACTCATCAGATCTTGTCAGAAATGCAAAATTTAAACTCAATTAAATCAGAAACGGGGTCAAGATTGATGCGCTTTGATCTTGAGTTTATACAGTGAGTTAAATAAAAATAGAAAGTTATTCAATCAACCAATCTGGACGGACTGCGTGGTACATTATTTATTATGGTCTCTGGACTCGTCGCGAAAGTGAGGCGAGACTCAATTGCTCGATAGTAAGCGAACATGGATTGTGGTGGCGCTGATGACGATGAATTAATATATGATGTTGATGACGACAGGCCGGAAACGGACGTACGTGCGATCGTGGTGACGGACGGCGAGCGCATCCTGGGGCTGGGAGACCTTGGCGCGTGCGGCATGGGCATCCCGGTCGGCAAGCTGGCGCTCTACACGGCGCTGGCCGGCATCAAGCCGCACCAGTGTCTGCCCATCACTTTGGGTGAGAACTGATGAGAAATTGATAAACTAGATCCATTTAAAAAGGGGAAATTATCTATTCTGCTATATTATACACCCCCCCCCTAACGAGACTGTTAACCCGGTTAAGATGATTTTATGTCAACGGGAAATTCATCCTTTCGAAATAGGTTTCTTCATTCAAATCAAAGCGTTATTCTGACAACACTACGACTTCTTCAGTGGTGTTTTCACTGAGTATCATCATGCTAACGGCACATTTCCGTACAGACGTGGGCACCAACACCCAGGCGATGTTGGATGACCCGCTGTACATCGGGCTCCGGCACAAGCGCGTGCGCGGCGCAGAGTACGACGCGTTCGTGGAGGAGTTCATGCAGGCCGTGGTGCGCCGCTACGGACAGAACTGCCTCATCCAGTTCGAGGACTTCGGCAACGCCAACGCCTTCAGGCTGCTCGAGAAGTACCGCGGCAAGTGAGTGCGGTCTCTTTAGTTTGTGTCTATGAATTGTTGTTTCACAGACTGATCTCTGCGCACTGTTTCCATAGTCTTCATTCAAAAGTGTTTTGGCTGGCTCCATCTTCCAAGTAGTAGTTGTGATTCTGTGCTCGTTTCAGGTACTGCACGTTCAACGACGACATCCAGGGCACGGCAGCGGTGGCGGTGGCGGGGCTGCTGGCCAGCCTGCGGCTCACCGGCAAGAAGCTGTCCGAGAACGTCATCGTGTTCCAGGGCGCTGGAGAGGTGACAGTTGTTCTATATGAGGAATTTCCTCACATTTCCTCATCTTAAAGAGATGTTGACACGAACGAATACCTAATTGATTTATCTCCTTACTAGCTATGCCCCGCTGTTTCACCCGCAATTCCCGGGATAAATGGCATGAATGAATAACAAACATCCAAACAAAACCTTTGACATTTTATAATATTAGTAGGATCTTGGAGCTGGTTCCAAAAGTTATTTATTGAATATGCTCCTTAGATAAGTAATTTAAATAATAGGACATAAGTTTATTAACACTGAGAGACACCGTAGTATAGGTCTACTTCGGAACATTATCTAACCTCGCCCCATCCCCCAGGCCTCGCTGGGCATCGCGCAGCTGTGCGTGATGGCGATGGTGGCGGAGGGCGCGACGGAGGCGGAGGCGAAGGCGCGCATCTGGATGGTGGACTCGAAGGGGCTGATCGTGCGCGACCGGCCCGAGGGCGGCCTCACGGAGCACAAGGAGAAGTTCGCGAAGGACCACGCGCCCATCCGCACGCTCGAGGAGGTCGTCGCGACGGCTAAGCCTTCTGTGCTTATTGGTGAGATTTATAAGCTCACACTGTCCAGTGTCCGTATCACACCACCCTTCCCTATTCTCAACTTTTGCGATCTCTGTTGCTTTTGTGGACTGTGACACATTTTTTTGACACGTTTTGTGACACGTTTTGTGGAGTGGACACATTCGCATAGGCCGTCTGATGCAGTTTAACTCCCCGTGAAACCCAGTCGGCGGTAGCTCTCGGCTTGATTATATTATTTATCTTATTATCTTGATTATTATCTTATTACCTTGTTTTCTCGTTTTTATTGCTCAGTTGTTTCTTTTGCGGGACCATGAGCCTCGTCGTTTTTCACTCCCTATATACAGGAAATCCTAGTAAGTGAGCATGATCATGTTATATGATTGTGATACGTTACATATTTATTGCTAAGTTGAGACAAATATACTTTTTGAGTGTTTGGTTAAGTACGATATTTCACTTCATTGTGCTCGTGTATTCCAGGCGCAGCGGCTATCGGCGGCGCGTTCACTCCCGCGATCCTGCGCCAGATGGGTCAGCTGAACGAGCGGCCCGTCATCTTCGCGCTCTCCAACCCCACCAGCAAGGCCGAGTGCACCGCCGAGGAGGCCTACTCCAACACTGACGTCAGTACTGTTGCGGTTTATCTGTTTATTTTCGTTCAGCACGTTACAGCAATCTTATGGGCTCTCATATTATTTTTCACGACGTCTGCCTAGTCTCACTCTTTAGGTGACGCTGCCCAGGTTAGTATCGCAAAAACCTATAAGTACCTAAGCTGTATCGAAAAAAGAAAGATAAAACATTATTCCGGAATAATGACAAATTTCATCCATCTCCAATCTCCATGGTTCCTTATAATATTGTGTAGTATTTCGCCGCGCTAATTAAGTCATGGTGCCCCCGCAGGATCGCGCGATCTTCGCGTCGGGCTCCCCGTTCCCAGACTACACCACGAAGGACGGTCGGGTGCTTCGCCCCGGACAGGGCAACAACTCCTACATCTTCCCCGGACTCGCGCTCGGCATCATCTGCGCTGGGATCGTCGACATCTCCGAGGACTTCATGCTGTTGGCGGCTGAGGTGAGTGCTATCTATCTATATTATATTACTAGCTGCTGTGCCCGCGTCTTCGTCCGCGTAGAATACTGGATCTGGGCAGCATTTTCTGGATATATCTTTTGGTTTACTTTGGATTATAAACACCGTCGTTTGTTTATTATTTGTAATTAAAATTGGCATATTTTTATTATTTATGAACCGATGGACATGAAACAAACACTAAATGTTAAGTGAAGCATACCATAATATATTACTGAAAACCACATCTAAATCGGATAAGCCGTTTCTGAGATAACAACAATGAGTGTCTGGTGAGTGTCCGAGTGTGAGTGTCTGTGTGTGTCAGAGTGTCTGATGAGTGTCTGAGAGTGAGTGTCTGAGTGTGAGTGTCTGAGAGTCTGAGTGCGAGTGTCTGATGAGTGTCTGAGTGTCTGAGAGTGAGTGTCTGATAAGTGTCTGAGAGTGAGTGTCTGAGTGTCTGAGAGTGTGTCTGATGAGTGTCTGAGTGTCTGAGAGTGAGTGTCTGAGTGTCTGAGAGTGAGTGTCTCAATGAGTGTCTGAGTGTCTGAGCGTGAGTGTCTGAGAGTGAGTGTCTGAGTGTCTGAGAGTGAGTGTCTCAATGAATGTCTGAGTGTCTGAGCGTGAGTGTCTGAGTGTGAGTGTCTGAGTATCTGAGAGTGAGTGTCTGATGAGTGTCTGAGTGTCTGAGAGTGAGTGTCTGAGTATCTGAGAGTGAGTCTCTGAGTGTCTGAGAGTGAGTGTCTGATGAATGTCTGAGTGTCTGAGAGTGAGTGTCTGAGTGTGAGTGTCTGAGTTTCTGATGAGTGTCTGAGTATCTGAGAGTGAGTGTCTGATGAGTGTCTGAGTGTCTGAGAGTGAGAGTCTGAGTGTCTGAGAGTGAGTGTCTGAGTGTGAGTGTCTGATGAGTGTCTGAGTGTCTGAGAGTGAGTGTCTTAGTGTCTGAGAGTGACTGTCTGATGAGTGTCTGAGTGTCTGAGAGTGAGTGCCTGAGTGACTGAGAGTGAGTGTCTGATGAGTGTCTGAGTGTCTGTTGAGCGTCTGAGAGTGTGTGTCTGAGTGTCTGAGAGTCTGAGAGTGAGTGTCTGATAAATGTCTGAGTGTCTGAGAGTGAGTGTCTGAGTGTGAGTGTCTGAGTGTCTGATGAGTGTCTGAGTGTCTGTGAGAGAGTGTCTGAGAGTGAGTGTCTGATGAGTGTCTGAGTGTCTAATGAGTGTCTGAGAATCTGAGAGTGAGTGTCTGATGAGTGTCTGAGAGTGAGTGTCTGAGTGTGAGTGTCTGAGAGTCTGAGTGCGAGTGTCTGATGAGTGTCTGCGTGTCTGAGAGTGAGTGTCTGATAAGTGTCTGAGAGTGAGTGTCTGAGTGTCTGAGAGTGTGTCTGATGAGTGTCTGAGTGTCTGAGAGTGAGTGTCTGAGTGTCTGAGAGTGAGTGTCTCAATGAGTGTCTGAGTGTCTGAGCGTGAGTGTCTGAGAGTGAGTGTCTGAGTGTCTGAGAGTGAGTGTCTGAGTGTGAGTGTCTGAGTATCTGAGAGTGAGTGTCTGATGAGTGTCTGAGTGTCTGAGAGTGAGTGTCTGAGTATCTGAGAGTGAGTCTCTGAGTGTCTGAGAGTGAGTGTCTGATGAATGTCTGAGTGTCTGAGAGTGAGTGTCTGAGTGTGAGTGTCTGAGTTTCTGATGAGTGTCTGAGTATCTGAGAGTGAGTGTCTGAGTGTCTGAGAGTGAGTGTCTCAATGAATGTCTGAGTGTCTGAGCGTGAGTGTCTGAGTGTGAGTGTCTGAGTTTCTGATGAGTGTCTGAGTATCTGAGAGTGAGTGTCTGAGTATCTGAGAGTGAGTGTCTGATGAGTGTCTGAGTGTCTGAGAGTGAGTGTCTGAGTATCTGAGAGTGAGTCTCTGAGTGTCTGAGAGTGAGTGTCTGATGAATGTCTGAGTGTCTGAGAGTGAGTGTCTGAGTGTGAGTGTCTGAGTTTCTGATGAGTGTCTGAGTATCTGAGAGTGAGTGTCTGATGAGTGTCTGAGTGTCTGAGAGTGAGAGTCTGAGTGTCTGAGAGTGAGTGTCTGAGTGTGAGTGTCTGATGAGTGTCTGAGTGTCTGAGAGTGTGTCTGATGAGTGTCTGAGTGTCCGAGTGTGAGTGTCTGTGTGTGTCAGAGTGTCTGATGAGTGTCTGAGAGTGAGTGTCTGAGTGTGAGTGTCTGAGAGTCTGAGTGCGAGTGTCTGATGAGTGTCTGCGTGTCTGAGAGTGAGTGTCTGATAAGTGTCTGAGAGTGAGTGTCTGAGTGTCTGAGAGTGTGTCTGATGAGTGTCTGAGTGTCTGAGAGTGAGTGTCTGAGTGTCTGAGAGTGAGTGTCTCAATGAGTGTCTGAGTGTCTGAGCGTGAGTGTCTGAGAGTGAGTGTCTGAGTGTCTGAGAGTGAGTGTCTCAATGAATGTCTGAGTGTCTGAGCGTGAGTGTCTGAGTGTGAGTGTCTGAGTATCTGAGAGTGAGTGTCTGATGAGTGTCTGAGTGTCTGAGAGTAAGTGTCTGAGTATCTGAGAGTGAGTCTCTGAGTGTCTGAGAGTGAGTGTCTGATGAATGTCTGAGTGTCTGAGAGTGAGTGTCTGAGTGTGAGTGTCTGAGTTTCTGATGAGTGTCTGAGTATCTGAGAGTGAGTGTCTGAGTGTCGGAGAGTGAGTGTCTCAATGAATGTCTGAGTGTCTGAGCGTGAGTGTCTGAGCGTGAGTGTCTGAGTGTGAGTGTCTGAGTATCTGAGAGTGAGTGTCTGATGAGTGTCTGAGTGTCTGAGAGTGAGTGTCTGAGTATCTGAGAGTGAGTCTCTGAGTGTCTGAGAGTGAGTGTCTGATGAATGTCTGAGTGTCTGAGAGTGAGTGTCTGAGTGTGAGTGTCTGAGTTTCTGATGAGTGTCTGAGTATCTGATAGTGAGTGTCTGATGAGTGTCTGAGTGTCTGAGAGTGAGAGTCTGAGTGTCTGAGAGTGAGTGTCTGAGTGTGAGTGTCTGATGAGTGTCTGAGTGTCTGAGAGTGAGTGTCTTAGTGTCTGAGAGTGACTGTCTGATGAGTGTCTGAGTGTCTGAGAGTGAGTGCCTGAGTGTCTGAGAGTGTGTGTCTGATGAGTGTCTGAGTGTCTGAGAGTGAGTGTCTGATAAATGTCTGAGTGTCTGAGAGTGAGTGTCTGAGTGTGAGTGTCTGAGTGTCTGATGAGTGTCTGAGTGTCTGTGAGAGAGTGTCTGAGAGTGAGTGTCTGATGAGTGTCTGAGTGTCTAATGAGTGTCTGAGAATCTGAGAGTGAGTGTCTGATGAGTGCCTGAGAGTGAGTGTCTGAGTGTGAGTGTCTGAGAGTCTGAGTGCGAGTGTCTGATGAGTGTCTGAGTGTCTGAGAGTGAGTGTCTGATAAGTGTCTGAGAGTGAGTGTCTGAGTGTCTGAGAGTGTGTCTGATGAGTGTCTGAGTGTCTGAAAGTGAGTGTCTGAGTGTCTGAGAGTGAGTGTCTCAATGAGTGTCTGAGTGTCTGAGCGTGAGTGTCTGAGAGTGAGTGTCTGAGTGTCTGAGAGTGAGTGTCTCAATGAATGTCTGAGTGTCTGAGCGTGAGTGTCTGAGTGTGAGTGTCTGAGTATCTGAGAGTGAGTGTCTGATGAGTGTCTGAGTGTCTGAGAGTGAGTGTCTGAGTATCTGAGAGTGAGTCTCTGAGTGTCTGAGAGTGAGTGTCTGATGAATGTCTGAGTGTCTGAGAGTGAGTGTCTGAGTGTGAGTGTCTGAGTTTCTGATGAGTGTCTGAGTATCTGAGAGTGAGTGTCTGAGTGTCTGAGAGTGAGAGTCTGAGTGTCTCAGAGTGAGTGTCTGAGTGTCTGTTGAGCGTCTGAGAGTGTGTGTCTGAGTGTCTGAGAGTGTGTGTCTGATGAGTGTCTGAGTGTCTGAGAGTGAGTGTCTGATAAATGTCTGAGTGTCTGAGAGTGAGTGTCTGAGTGTGAGTGTCTGAGTGTCTGATGAGTGTCTGAGTGTCTGTGAGAGAGTGTCTGAGAGTGAGTGTCTGATGAGTGTCTGAGTGTCTAATGAGTGTCTGAGAATCTGAGAGTGAGTGTCTGATGAGTGCCTGAGAGTGAGTGTCTGAGTGTGAGTGTCTGAGAGTCTGAGTGCGAGTGTCTGATGAGTGTCTGAGTGTCTGAGAGTGAGTGTCTGATAAGTGTCTGAGAGTGAGTGTCTGAGTGTCTGAGAGTGTGTCTGATGAGTGTCTGAGTGTCTGAAAGTGAGTGTCTGAGTGTCTGAGAGTGAGTGTCTCAATGAGTGTCTGAGTGTCTGAGCGTGAGTGTCTGAGAGTGAGTGTCTGAGTGTCTGAGAGTGAGTGTCTCAATGAATGTCTGAGTGTCTGAGCGTGAGTGTCTGAGTGTGAGTGTCTGAGTATCTGAGAGTGAGTGTCTGATGAGTGTCTGAGTGTCTGAGAGTGAGTGTCTGAGTATCTGAGAGTGAGTCTCTGAGTGTCTGAGAGTGAGTGTCTGATGAATGTCTGAGTGTCTGAGAGTGAGTGTCTGAGTGTGAGTGTCTGAGTTTCTGATGAGTGTCTGAGTATCTGAGAGTGAGTGTCTGAGTGTCTGAGAGTGAGAGTCTGAGTGTCTCAGAGTGAGTGTCTGAGTGTGAGTGTCTGATGAGTGTCTGAGTGTCTGAGAGTGAGTGTCTTAGTGTCTGAGAGTGACTGTCTGATGAGTGTCTGAGTGTCTGAGAGTGAGTGCCTGAGTGACTGAGAGTGAGTGTCTGATGAGTGTCTGAGTGTCTGTTGAGCGTCTGAGAGTGTGTGTCTGAGTGTCTGAGAGTGTGTGTCTGATGAGTGTCTGAGTGTCTGAGAGTGAGTGTCTGATAAATGTCTGAGTGTCTGAGAGTGAGTGTCTGAGTGTGAGTGTCTGAGTGTCTGATGAGTGTCTGAGTGTCTGAGAGTGAGTGTCTGATGAGTGTCTGAGTGTCTAATGAGTGTCTGAGAATCTGAGAGTGAGTGTCTGATGAGTGTCTGAGTGTATGAGAGTGAGTGTCTGAGTGTCTGAGTATCTGAGAGTGAGTGTCTGAGTGTCTGAGAGAGTGTCTGATGAGTGTCTGAGTGCCTGAGAGTGAGTGTCTGAGTGTCTGAGAGTGAGTGTCTGATGAGTGTCTGAGAGTGAGTGTCTGAGTGTCTGATGAGTGTCTGAGAATCTGAGAGTGAGTGTCTGATGAGTGTCTGAGTGTCTGAGTGGCTGAGGGTCAGTGTCTGAGTGTCTGAGAATCTGAGAGTGAGTGTCTGGTGAGTGTCTGAGTGTCTGAGAGTGAGTGTCTGAGTGTCTGAGAGAGAGTATCTGATGAGTGTCTGAGTGTCTGAGAGTGAGTGTCTGAGTGTCTGAGAGTGAGTGTCTGGGTGTCTGATGAGTGTCTGTTAGTGAGTGTCTGAGAGTGATTGTCTAATGAGTGAGTGTCTGATGAGTGTCTGAGTGTCTGAGAGTGAGTGTCTGAGTGTCTGAGAGTGAGTGTCTGGGTGTCTGATGAGTGTCTGTTAGTGAGTGTCTGAGTGTCTGAGAGTGATTGTCTGATGAGTGAGTGTCTGATGAGTGTCTGTTAGTGAGTGTCTGAGTGTGAGAGTGATTGCCTGATGAGTGAGTGTCTGAGAGTGACTGTCTGATGAGTGTCTGCGTGTCTGAGAGTGAGTGCCTGAGTGACTGAGAGTGAGTGTCTGATGAGTGTCTGAGAGTGAGTGCCTGAGTGTCTGAGAGTGAGTGTCTGATGAGTGTCTGAGTGTCTGAGAGTGACTGTCTGATGAGTGTCTGAGTGTCTGAGAGTGAGTGCCTGAGTGACTGAGAGTGAGTGTCTGATGAGTGTCTAAGTGTCTGTTGAGTGTCTGAGTTTCTGAGAGTGTGTGTCTGAGTGTCTGAGAGTGTGTGTCTGATGAGTGTCTGAGTGTCTGAGTATCTGAGAGTGAGTCTCTGAGTGTCTGAGAGTGAGTGTCTGATGAATGTCTGAGTATCTGAGAGTGAGTCTCTGAGTGTCTGAGAGTGATTGCTGATGAGTGTCTGAGTGTCTGTTGAGTGTCTGAGTTTCTGAGAGTGTGTGTCTGAGTGTCTGAGAGTGTGTGTCTGATGAGTGTCTGAGTGTCTGAGTATCTGAGAGTGAGTCTCTGAGTGTCTGAGAGTGAGTGTCTGAGAGTGAGTGTCTGAGTGTGAGTGCCTGAGTTTCTGATGAGTGTCTGAGAGTGAGTGCCTGAGTGACTGAGAGTGAGTGTCTGATGAGTGTCTGAGTGTCTTATGAGTATCTGAGTTTCTAAGAGTGAGTGTCTGAGTGTGAGTGTCTGAGAGTGAGTGTATGATAAGTGTCTGAGTGTCTGAGAGTGAGTGTCTTAGTGTCTGAGAGTGACTGTCTGATGAGTGTCTGAGTGTCTGAGAGTGAGTGCCTGAGTGACTGAGAGTGAGTGTCTGATGAGTGTCTGAGTTTCTGAGAGTGATTGTCTGCGAGTGAGTGTCTGAGTGTCTGAGAGTGAGTGCCTGATGAGTGTCTGAGAGTGAGTGTCTGAGTGTCTGATGAGTGTCTGAGTGTCTGAGAGAGTGTCTGATGAGTGTCTGAGTGTCTGAGAGTGAGTTTCTGAGTGTCTGAGTATCTGAGAGTGAGTGTCTGAGTGTCTGAGAGAGAGTGTCTGATGAGTGTCTGAGTGCCTGAGAGTGAGTGTCTGATGAGTGTCTGAGAGTGAGTGTCTGATGAGTGCCTGAGTGTCTGAGAGTGAGTGCCTGAGTGACTGAGAGTGAGTGTCTGATGAGTGTCTGAGTGTCTGTTGAGTGTCTGAGTTTCTGAGAGTGAGCGTCTGAGAGTGTGTGTCTGAGTGTCTGAGAGTGAGTGTCTGATGAGTGCCTGAGTGTCTGAGAGTGAGTGTCTGAGTGTCTGATAGTGAGTGTCTGAGTGTCTGAGAGTGAGTGTCTGAGTGTCTGAGAGTGAGTGTCTGAGTGTTTGAGTGTCTGAGAGTGAGTGTCTGATGAGTGTCTGAGGTCCGTATTAATAAATGAACCTCAATAGCACTACCAAGTGCGCTACCAGCTAATCCACACTCAAAATGTAATCTGCATCTTGAGATCGTTGCTATTTAATACATGGATATTGAGATGTAGCACTGGCTACTAGATACTGTCTTGTATGTGTCAATTGTGTCATAATCGGATAGCACGTAACCGCTGAGTGTCATTTATTAATTTGCCAGAGATCATGTAAGTTTCTGTTCCTAATCTACAACTTAAGATGTATTTTATTTTTACTATAAATATATGACCGAAACTATATAATACTTTTTCCACTTATAATAATTATATAACCTTCCTGCGCAGGCGCTGGCCGAGATCGTGACGCAAGAAGACTTGGAGCACGGCGGGCTGTACCCGCCTCTGCACCAAATCAAGAACTGCTCCGTCAAGATCGCCAAGAAGATTGTCGATCACGCGTACACGTGTGGTGAGTGATCATTGGGCAGTCTCTCCGTTTATAAGTTTTAGGCCTTATCTGCGTCTGGCTTTAATTTATATCTAATCTGGTTTGAGGCTTACTTTGAGGTCATGGTCGAGCCTATTTTTGGAGGGTTCATATTAAATGCTATATGCTATGCCATAAACAGGTGTGCAATAATGAAAGTAACTATCTAATTTCATCAAATCTGTCGAGTCTATTATATTAACATTAGGTATGAGTGAGTATAAGTGACATGTCCGGCTCCGTTCCAGGTAAAGCGTCCGTGCAGCCGCAGCCGAGCGACACGGAAGCGTTCATCCGCGCGCAGATGTACGACGTGAACTACAGCGGCGCCGTGCCGCCCGTGTACTCGTGGCCGGCCCCAGGGCCTCGCGTCGACATGGCCTAGGGCTGCCGAACCCTGGGACGGGCGGCGGGGACTGGACCATTCAGAACTTAACTATACTTTCTCGATAGAGGTTCCTACTCACCCTACTGGTGTGTAGTTACTAGTTAGGCGCTATATCCTGACACCTGCGCGAGTTTAATCCTACCTTTACCTTACCTACCCTTGTAGAAAAGTGCATGATGGTCTATACAGCGACCTTCGACATGACTCTTCCTTACCTGTAATGTTTATTTGTTGTTTGCACAGTTTCCGTTGAGGCAATGCCTTGCGTTTGATCTATACCTATATCCGTAATCTGAGGTAAGGCTGAGCTAAGTCATATTTGGTCCCCCTCAAGTAGATAATCTGTCGCCAAACCTCTATAGCAGTCTGTGAGAGACAGTCCCCTTTTAGGCTTACCTAAACCAACTAACCATCTTAGACGACATCGTCAGTAAGCACCAGGTGAGATAGTGGTCTAATGTTAGCTACCCTATAAAATATAATTTTAAATAAAAAACCGTCACATTCTAACTTGTAGACGTGGGTACGCGGCGATCTGAACAACCGGCGATTTGTGATTAGGACAGTGATAATGGAGGAGGTATATCCGCCCAATGACACCAACCGTATATTTTTTTTTCTACTATTGCAAATATTATGTAAATTTGAGATATACATAATACAACTAAACAGGTTTCCAAAGATATTTATTCGTACCTATCCAATAAATATTATAGATTGTCAAGGGCGCCGTGCGGTGAAGAAACTTAAAATTATTAAGTTACTATATATGTAACTATTTCTGATTATGTTTATGACGCATCGTGATAATGTTGGAATTATCTGTAATAATAAATTTGTAAACGCTTATATAACTAGGTGTTGAATGTGATTGATAAATTTGTTAAATATTTCAACTATATTATACCTACTTAAGTACAGCAACTGTTTGTCACTTGTTAACGTGAATGATTATGTTAAGATATTCTATGTATCAACTAAATGTATTTTTTTACAAATTTCCTACAAAATTACACCCTGATTAGTTTAAAGGCATAATTATTTTCTAGTAAAATTTTACCTACCTACCCATGGTTATGTTGTAAAAAATATAGGAAAAAACATCCTTAGCATTTAAATTAGTATTGTATTACTGTATGAAGTGTTTGGAGTAGTATCTACTATTGTTTTGGCTAGGTGTCTATAGTAACGAGCATTGTAAATGCTAAGTAACCTTTGTGTGTGATAATAAACGCTGCGGCATTTCTGCAAGGAGTCATTTTATCTGACAAGCATTTACCGTCTTGCCAGATTTGGATATTATTATCCCCATAATTTATACTTTTATTTATTGACCATTCCAAACTAAAATATTATAATTATGACTAGTTCATTCTATAGGACTCACTTGAATATATTAACAATGCGATGTAATTATTGTCAGCAATTCGTTTTCATTTAAAAGATCTTAGTTCCTTAAATTTTTAATGTAGGTAAGCTATAAAGTATGCTCATATCTATATAGTCATACATTATGTGGTATTTATATTTATTATGTGAATTTGAAATAAATGAACAATGCATGTAAAACTTTTAGTTTCATTTTATACGAAACTTTTGTGTATTTGGATACTTGCACGAGCAAAAAA
This sequence comes from Hylaea fasciaria, assembly GCA_905147375.1. Lineage (NCBI taxonomy): Eukaryota > Metazoa > Arthropoda > Insecta > Lepidoptera > Geometridae > Hylaea > Hylaea fasciaria. Next base: position 9,234,089 of record LR990200.1, read on the forward strand.
GATTTGTGAAGATAATCTTATTCAATAGATGACAGTTTCTCACTTACGATAACTTCAAAATTTTAACAAGGTCAATGACCTTAAGAGAATACTAACGAGGTCAATGACCTCAATGCCAAGGTCAATTACCTACCTTAAGCCAGTCTAGACTCGACATACAAATAATAAATAATGACAATGGCCTTCATGTCAAGGTCAATGACCTTACAGTAATATAGGATCTCTACTTAGTAGTAATAAAAATGACTAACGGCCGATATTAATAATCAATCCATTCCAAATTTTGCTATCTGGGATTGATATCACAATCCAATTTTAGGATCAACCGAGTCAAGTATCACCAGTTAACCTAACTAACCTACCATAGTGGTGCAAAGACAGCTGTCCGAATTCCCTCCTCCCTTCCCCCTTCCAAATTAGGGCAAAATTCCTCTAATGTGACGGCTCCGCTTGCTACGGGTACGTAGCGCTTTTAAGTCCTATTACGGCCGAAATTAATAATCAATCCAATCCAAATTTTGCTATCTGGGATTGATATCACAATCCATTTTTAGGTTCAAACGTGCCAATAACCGATCCGTGGATTGGTTTATGAAGGCACGCAGATTGGAAATCGATCGAACGATAGGCAGCAATCCAAGATCGATTTCAATATTGGATAGGAGATACAATATTAATTTCGGCTGTTAGTCTGTCATATCTCGTCGTAGTTAAGTGTTCTCACCCACCTTCGCAGCTCAGACTCCGCTCGACCGCTTGTTCCTCGCCACGACCGGACTACCGCTGCTCCCCTTCGCGCTCCGGTTAAAAAAACCACCCAGGGTAGGGCAGAGCATGACCACGTAGAGTCGGGGTGCTCCGACATCTAGTTTCGACTAAGAAAGTCAGTAAAAACTAGTTTTAGCCTTAAATTGGCAGTCAAAACGTTCATTGAGGTTTTTGACTGCAATATATTATTTACTATAATATAATAGGTATATCATCTGGGAATCTTATCGAACTAGGTTTTGTGTCGTAGGCTAACCTCTTGACAAGGTTACGTCAAATTTAAATGTGGTAGAAGTGGTAAATTGGAAAATGTATAATGCTAAAATGAAAGAAAAGGTTATGGGTTTTTCTAAGTTTAATCGAGTAGTTTGTTCGGAATTGATGGTGTCCACGGATAAAGCCGTCCAAAGGTACGACACTTGCCCCTACAATCGATTGATTATTATGTGCTCTTCACCTATGGTGTCTTCACCTTTAATCTACTAATATGTTGGGGTTTGTACATCGAAAATGAAATAACCAAATATATTATGCATATTTACAAGTTTATTTTACATAAAAACATACTTAGTTATGTATATGATTAAGCGTCGTCTTAAGATGACGAGTCTTCGCCTAAGCTGATTATAAAAGGTTGCTGCTCTCTTACGTTGTCCAAAGCAACATCTTTCCCAATCCGATGAGCCAAATATTCCTATTCAATAAATCGATGCATCGATTCTACATATCGATTAGTGTTATAATCGTATCGATAGTTGAAATGTTCCGATGCAGCAAGCACTAAATGTCTGATTTGACAAGTTTCAAAAACGGGTTCTATTACATATATGGATATATATAAATAGATATACTTGAGAAATTATGGATTCCATACAAACTTTCAACCCCTGTTTCACCCTCTTCGAGATCTGTTTTTTGAGACATAAGATAGCCTATGTCGGTGTCATAGTCCCATCTATCTATATACAAAATTTCATCGAGATCGGTTTAGCCGTTTTGTCGTAAAAAGGTAACAAATAAACAGACAGTTACTTTCGCATTTATAACATGAGTATGAATATGTACATTATATTTGCTGCTACACTTACTATGCTGTACACTTCTATACATACATGCATCCCAAACCCCACACATACATCTACGCAATCACACACCCTCACACTCCTTACACTCACCCAGCATCGCAACTCAACCACACACACACACACACACAAATTACATTTAAATAGACGAAAATGTATGTACAAATAACTCTGAAATACTCTTAAATACAGAGGGCGGTGGTGCCTGTGATACAGTTTACAACAATCCATCAAGTTACCTGCCCCTTTATTCCGTACATTCATTGAAGTCTGATACTAAAGTTAACCTATGAAAAGAAGGTAATAAACAATTTTATTATTCTTATTTATTACTAGGTATGTTATAATTATTTCGCAACGAATGTTGCCTGCGTTAGATCTTGGGTAACAAAGTAAAAAAAACGGAAAATCAAGACTGACTGTCTATATTTCAAAATAATATTTATAAATACAAATTGAGAAGTACCGATTCACAACAACAATTATTACCTAGATTATAGCGTTCGAGAAAATAATTATCACTTATCACTTCATGTCCATCTGTACAAGTTTACGGTGGTCGGGTGAGGCACCGCCGCGAGGTGCACTACCGGCCCCGCGTGTCCCGCCGGGCCGCCGGCCTCGCGGCCCGCCGGCCCGCCGGCCCCGTGGCCTCGTGGCCCGCCGGCCCGCCGGCCGCCCGCGAGCCGCGCCGCTCATCTGCTCAGAGAATGCGACCGCTCGCGGGACGTCGAGCTCTCACCGTTGCACCGTGGCCGGTCATTGCCTGCAGTACATAATATTGTCAGCGTTACAATCATTTCTACATTTATAATAAAACATCCAATAGTCTACATGAATAATGCAAAGTTCTCAGACTAACATTCGCCACTCGGAATTAGGCAGCGAACGTTTGGCGCGTTTCTAGATGATTTCACAATCGAGTTATACTGACTAATTTATCGATAATATTTGTAGTACGAACAAACGAACCATGCTGTGTGATTCGAATCAGCTGTTTGTTGCTTATTTCAGAGAGGCAAAGTTAATAGATTTTTAAATAAAATTATATCAAATGTCTACTTTATTACGTAGGGAACGGTTTTAGCTAAGTTTATAGTTATTCAAGCATCAGTTCATTATTATCAATAGATACAGCTGATAGACTCAGGTGATTAGTGATGCGAGCAAATCTCGTTAGTCGAAGAGAACACGAACGATCACAAAACGGGTATCATGCCAATTTACGAGATTTGACTGGCATCAGAATATTTATATACAAAACAAAAAACTAAAAACTGAACATTTGTATAAAAATATAAACGTATTTATCGTAAGCCAAATAAAATAAATGGCACAACCAAATAAAAATGAATCATAATCGTCATGTCGTAGTATGAGATTGGATTTGTAAAAAAGAACAAAGCTATCAAAAAGCGTCTATCTTTAAATTAGGCCTGACCTAAGGAATGCCGGCCTTGTAAACTGGTGTCCTATAACAAAAGATACAGTTTATAGTGCGTTAAATATTATAATTTGCCACACATTATAATATTTACTGAACAGAATACATAACCAGAGGTCAGCGAGAACAAAATTATGTTGATGAGTAACGAGTGGTGACAGCGGCTAGATCACGGTGAGATTCAGGCCACAACTCGAGAGCGAGAGGGATACTCTATACATTGTTGGTGTAGACTTCGAGTCGGCTGTCTCGAGTCCGAGTGATTCAGAATGAAGTAGCACAACCGGTTGGCTATCGAGGCCAACCTCGGCGCACGAGCGCGGGAGCAGTAGGCGCCGGCGACTAGGGCGACTAGAATTAGATCGACAACCCGCTAGCCGAGGTCGAGCTCGTTCCATTCCGAGTCACCGGTCATCACCGTCGGTGGCTACAAACACTGTAGTCACCGAGGTCATGGACCTACAAAAAATTGGCGACGATTCCACACCAAATAAGAAACTGAACATCTAACTTATGGGCGCGCTTGTAAACACAAGCTTGACTAACATAGTCACAGGACGTTGTGCCGATCGATATTTCAACTGTAGCCGGTTATAATTAGTTTTAACAGGAATTAAATTTTCGTTACTACTGCATTTTTGCAAAGAAATATGTTGGGCGCCGGCGGTGGTAGAATAAAACACCGCTACGGCGGAAGCTCGCCGCATCAGTCGCGTATCATTTTCGTATTTGGTCGAGACGCGACTTCAGTCTATCTAGGGTGTGTATGTGTGGTGTGTGTGTGCGTGTGTGTGTGCGTGTGTGTGTGTGGGCACGCACCGAGCCGCTGGTGCGGCGGCAGCTTGTTGTAGAAGGGGTGCTGGAGCGCGTCCCGCAGCGTGAGGCGCTGCGAGGGCTCGTACTCCAGCATCCGCGCTATGAGGTCGAACAGCTGGCGCGCGTCCTCGCCCGTGTGCGCCAGGTACCTCTGTCAACAAACACAACACATGTATTACTACTACATTACAAGAGGACACATTTTTATGCGCCTCTATTCTGCTCACGTTAGCCCGGAAAAGATTTATTGTGACCGCTTTAGAATGTACGTTTTGTAAACTTTATCGAGCTAGAAACTGTAATCATTCTAACCTTACACACACGTAGGCAGACCTACTATCGCGTGTGCATCTAAATGCACTCGCGATAGTTTAGATACGCGATAGTAGCGCACATCCGCGGCCAGTTTAGGCGATAAGTAAAGTTCTCATAAAATAACACTGAACGTCTCACGATCGCGTGCAAATATGACCTTGATCCCTAGAAAGATTACTTCCAGATGCAGATTTTATGTGCATTATTATTTTATATTCCTATATCCCGTAGCCTGTATATAGGCCGTATCCGTAGCGGATATAGAAATCGTAACCTCGCGTGTTCGCAAATGAGCCCGCGCGACCTACATCGCGGGTGCCGTTATATACAGACAGACGCAACATCGTGTTATTTACTGACATGTTTGTGCACTGTCAGCAAGAAGGATCCCGCCTATTTCTCTATTTCAAATGATTAGACATAAAAACAAGTTAGACTAACTAGACTTTCCAGTACCTAGGAGGTCAAGAATCACTGAGACAATAGTCCTCCCAACTCATAGATTCAGATATAGATATAGCTGCGGTTTACACAAATATTTTGCTATGTGCGGGAATAGACTTCACACTACACAGTCGGCGGATCACCACTTAACGCCACGGATACCGTCAAGAAAATTACTAGCTATAACTATTAGTTTAAATAACAGATAAACAAAACTTAGACGGGGAAACGTAACGCGAAATTGAGGAAGCGCGATGTATCTACGAGCAAAACAAACAATTTTCTACAACAAGTAAATGTATGTAGCGCAACTATCGGACGGATCATATTTACGTAATTCCGCAATATGCAATGCAAAGCTCGTAAAACAAGTAGACTGACAAACAGATTGTACGTGATAAACCTACAACATAGTTATATTGTGATTTGCGGTTTCACTGCGTTGAAAAGTGAAAGTTGAAGGTACTTGTATTACATAACTACATGGAGCTTATGATCTTGTTAGAAGTAAATATAAAGCCAAGGTTTTACAAAATTGGACAGCGATCCTGTTGCCAAAAGCCTAGTCGTAAATAGTTCTTGACTAATCACCACACTGTTTCATACACCACGGGGCTTATTTGTTGCAATAACTTACCAGTAAGGGTTTGCAGTTTTCTCTCACATATCTGCCAGCAGACGATTTCTCATCCCAGTCTAATTTGCCGTGATAGAAGTATTTTGTTCTAGTTTTACGCGCCATTCTGGAATAAAAGATATGGAATTTATTAGTTTGTTTTAAATGAGACTGCGCCAGCCTCTAGTGTCTAGTTTGTCAAGCCGCTCTAGTGCCTCTGACGTGACTTAACGACTGCAACGAACGTTATCAATCGATAACAAACGAGACCGAAGGCTTAGCGTGCTCTCTGAAGTACGAGCGATATACTCAGTTGGGTACGTGGTCGCCATTATTTACCATTACTAACCACATTGTGGTTTATCTGAATAAATTACTTTGAACAACATTGAGAGACCAGTCACTACTCGCGACGAGGAAGTGAAATTATAATTATTATTAGTTCGAAGACCTTGGGAGCAACATTAGACTTTGTATTTAGGCACAGAACGTCGTTTGTTACGTTATTTTGGTAGCTATAAGAAATTGTACTAATACAAAAACATCCTATTATTACATTGCTATTGTTTCCCTGCAAGGCGATAAATCATAAAACCAGTAATATGATTAATGTTTTCAATAGCTAGGTGGTGGGTAATCAATATAATGACAACCATAAAAGGCGGCGCCACGACAACTGCTGTGTAATGATTGAAACCTAACCTTAACCACAAGGTTTTTAAAGCCGTCGTTATTGCTACAAAAATTGAATACAGCACAGCTGTTTGAATAATAGTAAACTTTTCTAAGAATAAAAATAATTACGTGGGTATAAGTAGGACTTTGAAATAGGGCAAATCATTTATTATTTCAGACATTCAAAGAACTACTAATTAGTGCTCTCACCCTCAGATAGTCATCCTCAATTGTTTCAAATTAGCTACTTATATAGTTTTGAACATAGCAAGTCATGGAGACGATAAATTGGCAATAATGGCCAATTGTAAATCTAAGAAATTCCCATGATATCACTCGTCTAGGATAGATAAGAGATTAGATACGGTTGGATCTTCAAAGCAACATTACAAAGTAGACACAAGTTCGTTTCCAACGGTTCGTAAACCGTCAACGGCTCTCATAATTCCTATTTGCATGCATACATAAGTGCCTAATGTAAAAGTCGGCACGTTTGGCGTAGTGGCTGAGCAATCGGACTGCTGCGCTCGGTGTCGCGGGTTCGATTCCCGCCTGGACCAAATATTTGTGCGATCCACAAATATTTGTTTCCGGTCTGGGTGTGATGTGCATGTGAAATTATATGTCTGTAAGCGGTACCCACGATACAGGAGCAATCCTAGTGCGGGGCTACATAAAATAGAAACGAAAGCTTTATTGAAGATAGTATAACATTATAAAAAACATAAGGTAATTTAGTAGGAAGGCTTGGTGCGTCACCTGTAGGGGATGGGGCCGAGGATGCGCTCCATCATGGCCAGGTGCTCGCGGTTGTCGTGCGTCTGGAACAGCGTGAGGCCGAGGAACAGCTCGAACATGTTACCTGTAGGGGATGGGGCCGAGGATGCGCTCCATCATGGCCAGGTGCTCGCGGTTGTCGTGCGTCTGGAACAGCGTGAGGCCGAGGAACAGCTCGAACATGTTACCTGTAGGGGATGGGGCCGAGGATGCGCTCCATCATGGCCAGGTGCTCGCGGTTGTCGTGCGTCTGGAACAGCGTGAGGCCGAGGAACAGCTCGAACATGTTACCTGTAGGGGATGGGGCCGAGGATGCGCTCCATCATGGCCAGGTGCTCGCGGTTGTCGTGCGTCTGGAACAGCGTGAGGCCGAGGAACAGCTCGAACATGTTACCTGTAGGGGATGGGGCCGAGGATGCGCTCCATCATGGCCAGGTGCTCGCGGTTGTCGTGCGTCTGGAACAGCGTGAGGCCGAGGAACAGCTCGAACATGTTACCTGTAGGGGATGGGGCCGAGGATGCGCTCCATCATGGCCAGGTGCTCGCGGTTGTCGTGCGTCTGGAACAGCGTGAGGCCGAGGAACAGCTCGAACATGTTACCTGTAGGGGATGGGGCCGAGGATGCGCTCCATCATGGCCAGGTGCTCGCGGTTGTCGTGCGTCTGGAACAGCGTGAGGCCGAGGAACAGCTCGAACATGTTACCTGTAGGGGATGGGGCCGAGGATGCGCTCCATCATGGCCAGGTGCTCGCGGTTGTCGTGCGTCTGGAACAGCGTGAGGCCGAGGAACAGCTCGAACATGATGCAGCCCACCGACCACACGTCGCACGGCTGCGCCCAGCCCAGCTCTGAGGGGGGGGGAACATCCCTTATATACTCTATTCACTATTGTCACGGTCCCGGCGTGAACGCTCCGTACTCAAAGCCACGGGAGAGAGAGACAGCGCGCTCTAATATCATACAATATCACGATTACGCTATCTCGCTTTAATTGAGTGTTCCTTCTTCTATACTAGCTAAGGTATTAATATAGGTATTCTGTGCTAGAGTTTCAGTTATTTCCTGTTGATAAACGCTGGGATATGACTATTTGCAGCAGTATGTATAAAGTAGCGCGATGTATTGAAACTTTTTTCGGTACAGTAGCTAGTAAGAACGTGTAACGTTTGTAAATTGGACAAGACAAGTCTTACTTATTTTAAATCCACGACACGAAAATCTTCTGTTAAAAGATACTGACCCGAACAATAACGTTGGGTTCAGTATGTTTTTGTTTGTCGTTCAGTACATTCAAGGACATTTTCTTTTTCTTACATACAGACCTAATTTAATTCTAGAACCGAAATTATCGCCATCTGCAAACTGTACAAACAAAAAAGTTCAACAAAAAGCATGTACGAATTCGGATTCACTTTTGAACGCAACCCAGTGATTAAGTAGTTACGGATAAACGTCGACCTCGACGGTATATCAGAAACTGTTCGCTCCTTAATTAATGAACGTGGGTGTGCAACTAAATTGTAACAGTACGGCCCTACAAAACATCTAAGAAAAGTTGATGTTAATAATTATTATCTCCAGTTATAATCCAGTTGATAGAACTAAACAAACGGGGTTTTTAGTTGCATAATAGTTCTTTAATATTATTATAATTAATACAACACAATGAACCAATGAAACATTATCAGCAGGAAGGTGGTTTGTGGGTCATTATTCATTCCACACCACAATATACGAGGAAGGAAATATTCCGCTGAAAGATAGCTATACAGACCGTCCTTTTACAACTAAACAATTAATATAGTGCGCACGAAAAATGGGTTCAGACTAGTTTATCGGTTCAAAACACAAACAAATAAACGTCAGTGGCTCAGTGCGCATATATCACGGAAAATGATGATTTAACTCGTCCACTAATATCTAATAGTGCAAACGATTATTATAGTTTGAAATTCTAGAATCCAATACCATAATTAAAAGGAATAGTTGATAAGTACCCGAAGGCTAAGGCAATAAATAGCACGTCTCCGAAATATTTTCATAGATTCGATATCTCGGAATTCTCAGCACTAACATCTAACAGCTGAAATATCTAGTTTGATTGCAACCAAGGTATGGCCGCACGTTTCGCAGTTACTCGCTCTAAACATCTCTAAGCGTCCAAAAGGGATTGAACCACAGATAATTATTAATGATTTTCAGTCCTACCGTTCATTAGTCAACCCGTATTTCTACACTAATATTATAAAGAGGAAAACTTTGTTTGTTTGGTTGTAATGAATAGGCTCCGAAACTACTGAACCGATTTGAAAAATTCTTTCACTGTTGGGAAGCTATGCTATCCCCGTACACATAGAAGGTATTCTATCCCGTAAAAATGAATGGTTCCCGCGGGATAGTAATTAACGCGGGTGAAACCGCGAGGTGCTTCTAGTACCTAATATGACTTCAGGCGCCCTGTAGTGCCGCGTGGACACGATAGTGCTGTGGTGCTCGTGGTCGAACGTGGCGCTGCCGAAGTCGATCAGCCTCACGTCTGTTCGCTTCACTCGCAGCTGGTCATGTGCCTGTAATAGACACAATTCTCATAAGCATATATGTCTTTGTTAATTTATCCGTCTTACCACAAAGGTTTAGACCAGAGTTAAACAGATGTTTAAAATTTTGTTTCACAAAATCGACGGCTATCGCTCGCGTTTTCTTACTCAATCCTGGCATTCCTAATTATTTTGCTTCTGAATTTGTTATTGAGTTGAAAAAGCGAGGGTTTGACGTCGATTTGTGGAGAAAGTATTTAGACCCACCCATCTGTCCACCTGTAGTTTAAATATGTTGTGGTAAGATCGGACATGTTGAGTAATATTATGGTTTAATATGGCGATAGCACTCCATCTCGTCTAAGCTGCGGTATGCAGTGAGACGAGCTCCGTACTTGGGGGGAGCATGAGTTGTTATGGTGTCTCCTTCATGAATGCGTATTAAACGATGAAAATAATAACGCGCTTTAAATAGTAAAACTTTGTCCAGTTATCCTACTATCTATCCTAGTTTATGAATATGAAAATAACCAATTCACATACATTATGTATCCTATTTGTTTTGTTGAAGTAGTTAATGTTGAATCACTAGTTTAAGTAACAATCTAAATTAAGATTCATTGCTACTATAGCTCTATTAGACATATTATATTATATGTACTGATGAATAAACGCCTAATTTAGATACTGGTGATTCTATATAGAATATATATATTCTATAGATTCTGAATATAGAATGGCCGGAAGGAGTACATAATATTGATTTTATTTTAAGAAAACCCGATAAATCTGAATCACCAACAAATTCGCTTTATTTTTGATAAAGCTGAATAACAATATTATGGATATGTTTGTCAATTCAATAATCTAAATGACCGATAACAGCAGGACCGAATTGGATATGACTTATGTATGGATTAGAGTAGATCAATATTCAGATTAGAAGTAGGTATCACATTTATTTTCAACGTTGCTTTTAAAAGTAAATATTGTATAGAAAGCAGGTTTATCATACGATAAGTTTTTCTAACGACGAGTCGACGTTACTACCTGTTAGAAATTACGGATCGCAACAAGTATAACGCGCGGTAACGACTTTCTATCCAGTGGTAGGGGGAAGGATGCCTTATTTTGTATTGAAACTTATTCAGATACTTCGCTTATCTTTAAAAATGTGGAATGTAAATATGTATTTTCTTCATTTATGGGTTATGAATACAATCACGTGAATGAAATATTGTTATTTCTTGTTTTTTGAACAATGCTTTCGATTCGAAATTGTGTGCGTTACTTATGCCTCTACATCCTGCACGCAAGCAGGTACGAGCGAAACGTCACATTTGCGTGTGACATTTCGCAACTCGAATAACAGGCTGGCAGGTTAGCGACGTGTCTCGTCCCTTCTCGCACAACGACGGTGAAAGTATGATGTGCAAGAAGCGACGAGACCAGAATGGCGTTTCGATGCATCGATCCCATTCAACCATTCCGAGGCCCAACAGTCGAGAGAACACAGACATCGCGGTACAAGAAAACCAGGTATGGCACTCCGAATACCGAATGATACCATTTCACAACTCCCCGATACCTGGCGTACTCAAATTATTCATCCAATAGATATGACATTTATCTCAAGATCCTGGGAAGATAAGAGACAAGTGTATACAAATAGACAAAGGAGTAAGTGGGATAGTACGATGTTTTTGTGTCTTTGTCGGCGTATGCACTAATTTATTGCTGTGCTGCAAAAGCAAACCGATCTTGACGTTTTAGAATGTCGCACGAATGACTTGAGCTACACCGTAACGTGTATTAAATTTGTCCGATTTATACATTGCAGTAAACGTGTTTCCCTTACGGGTATACGCTATAGTAAAGTCTATTTCTTGATAGTTGATACTACGTCTATATGCTGTCCTAGCATACGGCGGCGAGGCACGCACCTTCTTCGAGGGGTTGTAGACGGAGACGACCTCGTAGTCGCTGTCCACAAACAGGATGTTCTCCGGCTTGAGGTCTGTGTGCGTGAGCTTGTTGTCGTGCAGGAACAGCACGCTGTATATGAGCTGGTAGGAGATGTGCCGCACCTGCTCCAGCGGGTACGGCTGGTAGTTGTTGTCCTTCTGCAAGGGAGGGGGCGGTCAGCGGCTGTCCCACAAGTTCATTGTACGGGGTTTATTTTATAACAAAACAGAATATACCAGGGTAAATGTATACACAGCATTGGAAACGATGTTTTTACATCTCAATTAAATAACAGATTAATGTAAAGCGTCTTCACAACGACTGTTTAATTTCCAACCCGAGTTATTAAGGTTCATTAAACATTTAAAAACACAAGTGTGCGTCGAATTAGTAGAGGTCCGCGTGTTTACTCGCATGCACGGCGAGAGGGCAATAGAACGTTACTCACCAGGAAGTCGAACACGCTCTGTCCGAGCATCTCGAACGCGATGCACATGTGGCCGTGGTATTCGAACCAGTCCAACATCTTAACACATAAGCTGAAAAAGAAACCGACAAGGTTGTGAAAAATTTTGCACGAATAAATTCGGCAATCAAGGGCGCTCGGCCACAATAAACATGTTATATTAAAGTTAGACGCGAGCGCGGACGGTATTTTCGTTTCGAGTTGACATCGAGTTCTTCGTTGGCGTAGTGCCACCGTCGCATATAAACGAGCAAGGTCAAATATTGTTACATTCGCCGACGTCGGCCGACCCGCCTCCGTTATCAACAATGATGCCGCGGCCGCATCACGCATGCTATTACTTAACGATACTCACTTTTTACAGTCTGGATCTAGCTCTGCTAGCTTTTCTAACACGTTAATCTCGAGTTTTGCAGCCTCTCTGTACTTCTCAACGTTTTTGATGATCTTCAGAGCCATCCTGTGCTCCCTGCGAACACACAATAGTACTGCGATGAATTGACAGTCGCGAGATTGGAATACTCATGTGGCAAGTATAGAAAGTAGACGCGTTACATACTATAAACAAATGGAAATAGAGGTGAATAGTTGACGTGAAGCGCGCACTGCCAAACAATGTGTGTCATCATCCGGCTGGCGCACGCAAGTGTGAACGACACCGACCGACTCATACAAATAAATTCATAAAACAAATAATCATTTTTACATACTATTCTTATAGTGTGCTGCTGGATCTAGAATGACAATTTTTCATTAAAAGCCACCATTCAGCTATAATCAGATAACCAGCGATGACACGTTCAGAATAATAATTATTATGAGGGCACAACTATCACGCTATAGGGTCATATCGCGGGTCGTGTCGGTTCGGTGCAGCATAAGCAAACGTTAGAGAAAGGCTAAGAGCACACGCCGCGGTTTCTTACAGCACCCGCGTACGATACAAAACAAGTGAAATTTAAAATCTAACATTTCGGTGTTACATACAAGGCGCGGCTTACGCCCGCACGTGGTCTGATGCAAACCACGAACGCATGCTCGTATCTTGGAAGTTCTGCGGGACGCAAACCATACTGAGTTTTGAAAAATATCACGAACCGCGGCGTGAGTTGCTAGCCAAAGAGATAGTGTGCATCGATACTTACATTTCCAAGTCCTTCACCTCGACCACTTTGCCGAAGGTGCCCTCACCGAGCGTGTCGATGATTTTATCTGAAATGAAACCGACACAGTTAGTCAATTGCGACGCCAGACAAAGTCATGATGGAGTCCGACCAACATTGGTATGGAGTTTTGTAATTAATGCATATTGAGAATAATACAACCCTGATGGAATACACATGTTGATCAATGGACAGAGCTCCAACATGACTCGCAAAAATGGAGAACTGTGACAATGTACTGACTTCAGAAATCATCTTGATCTCATTAGTTATGGTATAAATCAAAGAGGCAAATAACAAATATTGAAACAATAAAATATAATCTTCTTGTACACGACTCACTAAACTGTAAAGGACAAAATATCTCGAAAGCAAGATATTACAATGATTCGCTCTTGGGATTCTGTTGGAATGAAAATATTGTCGAGTGTTTGTGCGACATGAAGAGCAATTTGTAATGAATACTTGTCCGGTGTGTATGTGTAGGTATGTCGTCTGTGTGATGTGTAATGCATGTGTCAGTAAGGCGCGGGGTGTGTGTAGTGTATGTGCAGTGTGAGTTCGATAGTTATGGTACACGAACATCGGGCTCCCATGACATATCCGGGCCAGTAGACCAGATGTCCGTCCTTGTCGTCCTTGACGGAGGAGCGTGCCCGGGAGCTCTGCAGGCGGGTGCGCGTCGTCCGCCGCGGGTGAGCCGGGAGCGAGCGCCGCCACCGCATACGCCGCACGCACCGTCACGCCACACGCACCACCACGCCACATGCCACGGAGAGCGCCACGATCGCCACGACCCGAGTAGTGTTGTACCCAACAATCAAACAATGGAACGGTTGCCCGTCAGACAAGCGACATTTGGTATTGGAGTGTCGTACATGCTGTTAAGAGGGCGGACGGGTGGTGGACGGCGCGGACGGGCCGCGGGCGACCGAGGCGTCGACCGCTCGACCGCCCGCTCCGGCGCCGCGCCGAGTGGGACGGGGCGGGACGGGACTCGCCAGGTTGGATCCGATCTTCGACCAACACTAGTAAATACTCGGTTCTCAGTCTCTCGCACAGTGATAGGAAAAAGTGTCCACCCGAACCTCTCTTTACATTTTTAATTACGATTCGTAATACTAACATTAGCGGTCACTGATCTGACAGAACTTCGTTTACGTTTAGAATAAGAAAACAACTTTAAACAAAAGAGACACATTTTAGCGTTAACAACACGCACAACACAACGCAATACATGCACTATCATAGCACGTATTCTAGTTAATTTAAGCCTCGATAATACGTATTTATAACTCGCTGTTAGTTGCATTTTACTTTTCTGCATTTTTTTTTACATCATACCCTCCATGTTAAAATTATTCGTTTGCACGTCAAAGTCATAAGTCATAATATTTTCTGACATACGAATTGTTTACCTCAATCTACCTATGACACCTTTAAAACATGCGTTCAAGAAATGTGTCACGTACAATTTAGTAGGTACCTACCTAATTTAAATCACATATTTGGAAGTAAACGTGTTTAAGCTTTATAAATAAATTTCGAGTATCCCGACAAGAAATCAATAAAAACGGTACAATATGTTGTGTTGTAAAGTGAATAATATAAAACAACGGACCAGGTGTTTGTTAGCGGCACACAGAGGCGCAGGCGCAGGCGGTTGTTAGCGTGTGCTTACAGGCGGCGTGGCCGCTCGCCGCGTGTGGTGGCGCGGCCGCTGCGGCCTCGTGCGGCTGCGCAGCTCGGGAGGCAATGCCACCAGGTCCCCGACGCCCAGCGGTTCCGGCTTCCGGACCACGATCGGTTCGCTCGGTGCATCCTTCGTGTCCTTGTCCACCATTCGTCCGTACATTTCGTCTAGATGAGCGTACTTCATTATCAATCCCTGTATCTCTTGACGCTTCGTCTCACGTTCGCTCAGTATTCTATCGCCGACCGGTGTTTTATCGTCGTCTTCGTCGCTAGAAGGGAAATAGATCTGTTTCTGCCCACCCCTTTCTCTGTCGGGTGACGACGCTGGTGTTTTTCCCGTTAATTTTGAGCGAAGCTCTTTTCGCGCATGCAGAGGTGATATCAAATCACGACTTCCCTGTATTGTACTAATTAGATCTATAGGACGTAATGACAATTTCGCAAGTTTTCTTTCGTTTTCACTTTTGTCGGCTCTGAGCGATCTGCGCTGGTGTCGCCTGTAGATACTGTCTCTGTCTTTTCCATAGTACGTTCGGCCTTCTCGAAGAGTCACATCGAACCCATTCGTACCATCATCCTTATCTTTTTGTTTTTGTGAGGACAACCTACGATCCGATGTGTTTCTAAAAGGAGTTTTATCACGAGTCTTCTCTCGAGAGTAGTGGGTCCTCTTGAAAGAATTTTCACCAAACACAGCCGTCGTTAAACTCCTCATTATGCCTATTCTAGGCAGAGTCGGTTCCGGTTCCAAAGTTTTATCGCGATCTTCTTTTTCCTTTCGAGCTCTTTCTTTTTTCTGTACAGCTATTCTATCCAAGACGGACGAATATTTGTCCTCTAAGCGGCTGCGAGTACTCCCCAAGAAAATGGCGCCTTCAATATTATTATTGGCTTCCTTGAGAGGATATCGTTTAGTGAACGGCGATGATTTATTATCATTTACGTGCGCTCTGCGGAATGAGTCACTGCGGTTGAGAGCGCCAATGCCGGCGGCAGAATGCAAAGGTGATGATGTGTCGTTGCGGGGTTTATGTGCGCCCCCCAGGTAACCGTACACGCGGTCCTCGTTCAGCTTCCTCGCGCTCGGCACGCTCACGCCGGACGCAAGGGACGTGTACGGCGAGATGTGGCCGTTGTTCTCGTAACGTCGCACGTTCGATAAGGCGGAACTTTTATTAGAAAGGAATTTGTCGTCGAAGCGCGATCGTCCAGCAGACAGTTTTGCGTCGGCGGCTGTTTCAGTCTTTTCGGATGGCCCTCGTCGCGTCAGCCTGTTGATGAAGCTGGAGTAGCCATCGGACAGCAGCTGGGACACGCTGGTCGTCGACGACCGGTTGTAGCGCTGACGCCGTGGACTCGTGGTGCCGTTCCCGGTCGTGTTTATACTAGCCATATCTTTTGATTGGAAAATGTTGTAACTTATGTATGTGTTTATCACCAATTTATCCCGGATTTATCACATATTCTAAAAAAAACATATTTTCACGTCACACACTGTCAATGATGGTATTTACATTTCACTAGTTTACACGGCGTACTGGTTCACCACCGGACATTAGACTGGTGCTATCTCGAGATTGAGAGCGTACCTAAGACCGAGCGAATTTCAGAAAGATCACTAGCGCAGCCGTGTGCGGCCGTCGGTGCCAAGTAATGGTCGCGGACTAAAAATATCGGCAACCCGTGGGAGCGCCCTCCCGCGCACTCCGGAGGTGCCCGTCGCGAACACATTTCTTCGCATTACACTCCATTACCTACCTATCTGTTTTTTGTAATTAATTAATTATGCTCAAATTCAACGGCGTAATGATTGTATTTGCGTAATTCGGACTTAAACGTAAATGTTAATAGATCAAGACGTGACGATGGCAATGGCGTTCATTAAAATACCTAACACCTACAATCTCTCTCATATACTATTATCGTAGCTGCTGACATCAGCGCGAGACGTGCACAAATTTAAAATTCTCGAATACTGTTTGTTTATAAACTGACAGTTTTATGTCTTATGGATTTCCAAAGTAATAACTAACGGTTAAATGCTATGATGTGTAATGTCATCATCGATGTAACTTTCTTCGAGCGGCGAGATAGCCAAGACAGTTCTGTCAATAAGAGGTGCGGGTAAGTAGGTCAGTGGAACGAGTGCGAGCCGTGAACAATGCCGAGCAGCCGCAAGCGCACGCGGCCGACACACAAGATGCCCAGGATAAGCGTACGCAGCTATGTGTTACCGGTTACACCATAGGTCAACTGTTATCTTTGCCACCGATGTCAGCCGTGCGTTATCTCTGCGGAGTCGCCGCTGTGGTAAACGTCGCGTCCGAAGCGGGCGCAACCGCAGCCAACAGATATATTGATAGCTCATATCGGACACGACCACTGTACGTGACGTCGCAACCTTATCGAAATACAATAGTCAAACAACATTACATGTTTACTATATCTATTACTTGATTAATGTATTTTTAATACTTTATTTAATTCATTTTTATTCCACGTCGCAAGAATCGATTGTACCACCAATTCTGTACATTATTCTCTTTTTATATAATACTTACTAGTTAGTATTTATTTCAGACATGTATTTATTTACAAAAGTATTTAGAAGTGTATGTTTTCGTAAGCGGAACTTGACTTCAGAGCAGCTGTAATGTAATTTTTTTATACGAAAGAGGAACTAGATGCTTTTTATTGTTTATAACACAGTCATGTAGGGAATTATTATAGTGGTTATACTATAGACACATATATTTTGATAACAATGCAGTAAGTATATACTTTAACAGCGAAACAAGTATTGTGTTCAATCATAATAACATCATGCACTTGCACATGTGCAGTAGATGTAAATTGCATTAAGATCATACAAAATATAGGATTTAAATACGCACCCCGTCAAACAAACTATATTCCTGTACAGACAGTGGATAATTAAAATCTACAAACACTTGAAGATTTCTCAATAAATTGAATGTTTTCATTCTGTACACTGTTAGGTATACGGTGAGCACTACGAACAACAGTGATGTTAATGATTCGTCAGCCCCGGGAACCGTAGGATTTGTCACTGCGACGGAACACGTGCGATTCGATTGCATTGCTAGCCCAACAGCTGTTATAGCGTTGGGAACGGGGACCCGGTAATTCAACAAGGGGCACTGACAGGTAAAAAGACCTTCGCCTCATTGGTCGCTATGTTGATCCCGCTACAGTAGGGTACAGTAATAATAATAGAAGCAGAAACTGAATAAAATAACACCATGGTCAGGACAAAGTGTTGAAGATAACCTCGAAATCTGCTGTTTCTGTTGGAACTTAATACTTTTTTATGTTACTGTGTGCCGAGACCAGAAATCATTCAACTTATGGTAAATCCCCGCCTGCCCATAAGTTTACAACATAAAAATACACATGATAGTATGCGCATATCAAAATTTACGTTATTAGTTATTACTTTCCAGGTCCCTATTGTGTATTAATACTACACAGAATTCGGTTGCTACCGCCGATATAATCTTGCATACTAAGATGCACTGTTATCGGTTCATTGTCCTAAAACATGGAGCCGACATCAACACAGCAAACAAGATAAAAATAGGTAAGTACATAATAATGAAGGTTCACTTTATATTTCAGCTGAAATATTTCAGGTTCTTACAGTGAGTTACATTGATTGATTATCGAGGCTTGCAAAATATACGAACAAGTTAGAAGAGCAGTTAGACTCGATGCATTTTTGAACTGACCTTGCCCACGAGTCGACTACAAGCACCGTCGACATCGAATAGGACCTCCGCGACGACTGAGAGCAATTTGGAAACATCATGCCACTTGCATCCGTGCTCCTTGAGAAACCGCTTGTAAAGTTCGTAAAAGGAGGTGATCCGGAGAGGCACCCGCGGCCGTTCGTGCTTCACTGATACTTCGGTCATTATGCACTCCCTATACTATACCCAACTATTATGGAATTAAGTATGCAGTTTAGAATGTGAGTAAACACCCCGCCTCGCGTTAGGGGCGGGCGGGCTCGCGGCCGGTTGTTACACAACTGCGAGCGATACGCCACTGTAGCGTGCACGAGTGTTCACTGAACGACCAACGGCACTCCTGACACGATGAAAATATTTAAACTACTGTATATATAAGTATAAAAATTGCGATGAGTCGGTGATAAGAGATGTGTGTAACCGCGCTGAACAAAGTCTGAGACAAAACTAAGAGAATGGTGCACGATGGAGCATTTCAATTAACGACGGCAAATGGGACGAACAATTGGAATGTAACCGAGCTTTCAGTTTAAACAGGATATATCCGCGTCCAACTGATTCGTCACACTCTGGTTACTATTACTTGTTAAAAGACATTTTCATACAAATTATAATAAGACTTCTTATGTCGTGACTTATCGAGCTATCGCCAATAAGTTTATCTTCGTATATTTCAGTGAATGCTATAAATTGCAGTGGATTTACGTTTATCAGCAGTAAAAAATTACAATAAGATATGTTTGGCTGAGTTTGCATTGTCGATATTTAAGGTTTAGCTGGTTGCGATAACGATAAAGGCTTTTAGCCGAGCGTGAAGTGAGAATGCGGCGATTGAGGCAACACGAGCAATATCGGCAAGGTCGGCCGGAAGGAACTGGGCATTACCAAATAGATAGGTGCGCTAAACCACGGGCGTACCGCATTTATCAGACCATATCTTGACCGCCTCGTCGGTAAGCACGCCACACTAGGCGATATAATGTTATGCGATAGCGATACATTCGAAACAATGAACTTGGCCTCCAAATTCCAGACATCAGATGTGATGGCAACAAATATGTACAATTCTTAGAATTCCTAATATCCGACGGCTGCTCAAAAATGCTACGTGCTTTGAATCGTTTTCGAAAAGAGTGCAAACAATTTCCCCGTTATTAGTGACTTAACTTATAAATAACAGAAGTAATAAATACATATTTAGGTCTAGCGAGTCACTCGGATAGTCTAAATAGTGCTGCTGTTTTGCGAATAACTATGACATATCATTATGGAACTGTTATTTTAATTATCACTAAAAAGAATGCAATTAATTTCCACATTGTTATCAAACATATTTTGAAATCAGACTTTCTAAGTATGCATAAGGGTTTTGCAAAGCTGCTGAAGCCGACTCGAGCCGGTTTCAACGAGACAAATTAATAGATAGATACAGTTTCACAACAAGGAAATTGAAGCGTAACCGCACGTACTCTTTATTGCTCTCGATTAGGCAAATACAGCTACGAATAGATAACGTACAATAATAGTACACCTTTGAATATACTTAGCGCTGTAAAAATAATTATGGGAGATATTATGTCTACGTAATTATTTCAGTTCTGTGAATATGAAGAAATTTAAAAACCGTATTACTGTGACTTCGTTATAGGTCGTGTCGTTTATAGACTTTATTACCAGCTAAGAATGTCTAGTTTCTCCTAGGTGAAGGTGATCATCGCGATACTATTTCCGTGCGCTTGCGTCGTTCGTTATGTTTTTAGCGAGAGAATTCAGTGCACGTGGCGCCATCTAGTTTTAGCCATTAGAATACTTTTGTGCCAGCTTCGTTACTCTATTTCGGTCTTAGATCTTTAAACATGTTTTTTTACATAGCTAATATAATAATGATGAAAACTATGTCGTTTTCGAAATCTTTAGTGTAGGTACACGTCACAATGTTCGCGAAAGGATCTAGTTCATATCCTAAACATAGAAATTAACATAACGTTAGTGCAAACTCTACGCAAAGATAAATAACAATATATAATTGTTTGCCGTCCATTAGCTTATTATTGGCATTAAACGGTAAGCATTACAATAAAACATACCTAATTACTTTTTAGTTCTAGAAATGGATTAAGCAGAGGCCAGAGGCCGAAAACAAATTCAACCCTTGACCTAATAATATCATGCTAAAATAGATGCGCATTGCTCCCGATGCGCTGGCAGCGCTTTGTGCGTCGTTTTGACATCAACATAGAATTCAATCAACTTATTAGATGCTAATATAATGTGTGGGCTGACCTCTACTTCCTTTGGTTGCTTCTCAAGCTTAAGCTGGGATTGCACTGGCGGAGCTGCTTGGGACGGCGCAAAAGAGCATGATGGTTGAGGTTCCGCAGGGGCTTGTTGGTTTCCTTTCACTTGTGGTAGTGACGGGGGCTTCTGACTCTTCTCGAAGGCGGGCCTACTTTCCACTTTCTGGACCCGAATCTGCGGTGGAGGGACTGCATTTACCGGTTTGTCACTAGAAGTAGGCGGCTTACGAGGCAGCCATGAAGGCGGCACCGCGGGTGGATGTGGATGCGGTGGTTGCTGTACTATCTTTTTCTCCCCCATATCATTTTTTACAATTTCAGATACTTCTGTCGGTTTTAACGCATTCACTTGTGGATTACAATTAATTTGAGTATTGGATTGTGTAGTGTCTTCTTTCAGTTCCACTGGGTTTGCTTCTTTTTCAAGTGTACACTCTGGTGGTAATGGTGGTGGCAAGCTATCAGGAATTGGAATGGACGGTAACTGGCTCAGAGGTAAATTCGATTTCGTTTTACATATAGCATCGTCTACTTCTTTGTTTCCGCTTACTGCATCTTTTACAACTTCGGTTTCCTTTTCTACTGTAGTCTTTTGCACTTCAGGAAGTCCTGGTGACAATTCATCTCTACTTTGAGAATAATCGGTACTATCACAGCATGAATGTTCATCAAGACTTTGCACAAGATCTAGAGCAGACGCTTCTTGATAATCAGTGGAACATGGAGATGTGTCATTGCTTGTATTATCGACACCATCCGGCATTTGTAAACTTTTACTATCCGGAACAAAGGCCAAACTAGATGTTAAATCATAAGAATTATCGGCATTCAATGATTCTTCAGAATGCACGGACGATTCTTTAACGAAAGAAGAGTCTATAACACTACTTTTCTCATCTTCACCTTCATTACTAACTAACACAGATGATACATCTGGTGGTATATTTGTTTCAGTATTTTCATTGTTTTCACTACCTATTTCAACATTAGCTAAATTACTAATTTGCAGCAAATTACTTGCATCTGTGGTTTCTATATTTTGAGCTTGTTCTATTTGTGGTAAGCTCATATAAGTTGGTATGGCATAGTCCAAATCTGTTAACGGCATGTAATTAATGCCGTCTTGATCACCAATTGGATGTTCATAAGGCGAAGGATAGTATTGAAAGCCAGAGTTGTCACCACAATAAGCAGACCAAGGATCGTTTGCAGGAATCAGGGGCAACCCATCATAGTACATTCCTGTGTTTAAATCCCTGTCTATCAAATATTCGGGTTTGTACTCCCAGGTCGGCACAAATGCATCTTCAAAAGCTAGATAATTTTCAGGTAATAATACCATAGTTGGGTTCACTTGTGTAGGGTCCAAGGCGTATGAGCCATCGTAGAATGGGTTGTTGAGCACAAGTTGGGGATGTTCTAGAGGAGCACAATCCACAGTCACTTCTGCTTCAACAAACAATCCGTATTTTGTAAGATCAGGTTCAGAGCGTCTGTGCCGGAAAGCATGCGAGTCGATGTCGATGTCAAAGTGTGGTGTATAAATATCGGATATATCGAAACTATGCGTCCTTCGTAAATAGTTTTCTGTTGGTAACTGATATTCAGCATTTTCTGTTTTTAGCACTTCATTCTCAACTTGACCATCAAAAGTTCCATCACACGTCGGCACGCCCACGTTGTTTATTTCGCATAACGCATCCTCGTCGTTTGTTTGAATACGAGCTTCGAGTGGTGCGCTGAGGCCAGCGACGTCCTGCGCGGCGTCATTGGGCAGCAACACCACGTGCGGCAGCGTCGCCGGGGGACCACAGAACAGCAAGTTGTTGGGCGGAGCACGGGGCGGCTGTGCGGCCATGGCTCAAGCAGCGGCCGCCCGCAGCCCGACGCGGCGGACTACAATTTCACTTCGGCGAGGGAGACGCGCCAGGCGGCCGGCTGAGCTTTGCGACTGACTGAAGGCGTACGAAGTGACGAAGGCGAACACAAATAGAACGGGCGCAAGCGCGAGGAGGTCGCCGTCTCTCGCGCACATCTTCACGGGCGAAGGCGCACGCGCACGCGCATTCACAAGCCAAACCCGTCCCGCATGTTATCCCAAACAGGCACGCTGACGTTTATGCTTTATTCTGGTTCCGCACTTTGCTTCGCCAAGTACACGATAATACAGAAGTGAGCAACAGACAGGTTTTCGGGTGAACACTTGTAATGCCGAGTGTTGGATTGTAAATTCGAACCATTCATACAGCATTCTAAAATTATGTCATGGAACGGAAGACTGACCTGTTCAGGGGACCTGGTAGATGACTCGTCGCGGTGGTGCCTCCTCCGCCTATGTGAAGTAGGCGAGCGCCGGTGATGTGATCGCTTGGAGCGTTCAGTTCTCCGCCTCCACGAGTGCTCCGAGCTGTGAAATCATTCATCGGTAGGCTGTAGGGTTAGTGACTAAGGGAAAAAGAATACTTATGGCAGTTTGCAACAAACGTTTTGGCGTAGTGAGTGTGCGCTAGGTTTTGTTTTTAAGATGTGTTACTAACGTTGGAGATCGTTCATAGCCATAATGTGGGTCTACGAGCAGCTCGAGATGATCGGGCGGCAAGCAGCAGGCGCGCAGCAGCGCCAAAACGGCGCTCCAGCGCCGCTGCCCCGTGCCTACGGTTTGGCGACGCTTTAGACCTATCTCAGAAAACGATGATATTACACAATACTGTAATTGGCAGAAGATGTTAACCGGTATCTTCTTCAAAACTAAAGACACAATCCTAATCTTAATACAGCTAATTCAAGGTGATGAGTGCAGTATCGCGTTTGATTTAAACTCCCGGGAAAATGTAAACAAATGATAAGAAAGAGATAAAATATGAAACATGGATGCGGAAGACGTAGCGACAGTTATGTCACAAGCAACATGGCACAGCGCAAGCCCGCCGCCGGCTGAGGTCGCGGACGCACTGCCAGCGTCGTCACCTCGCTTGCGCGCGAGATACTTAGTGAAGTAAAACGGCATCACAATCGAACAGTAGTTTCAAAACAGCCGTCACAACCGAACAATCAAAACCTCCACGTCATTGTCAGCGGACGGTATTTACTGTACATTGACAGGACCATGAAAAACTCAAAGCTAATTCATACCTCCTGGATCCATTGAAATGATAATTGCCACAAACGTGTTTGGTTTCGCGTTATACTTAAAGTCAACAGCGTTTTATAGCGAAACTTACCAGCATACTCTCAAACCTAGATAGTTTGTAAGGACTGCATTTGAGATCCTTGACATGCTTCCACTTTTTTCTGCCATCACAAATAATATCATAGCGAAGAGATTATTTTTGTATCACTACCTTATCAACATAGTAATACGCAAATATACACGACAACTCAGCGACAGAACTGAGCAAGCAAAAGGGAAAGGTACAATACTAATACAATTAAGCCCTCAGATAATTGGTTTACCTGGCCGCAGTAGATGTGCGCATAACTATTATGCAAAATATGTACATAAGGCATTAATATGGACATTTATATTTTGTCTTAAAAAATATCAAATGTTTAAATGGGCCCAAAAGGGCACTCATGAAAGTTCAAACACCTGATTTGGAATTCGAGAAGAACCGACAAGGAAACCGACGACCAATTTCAAAATATGTTTCTATCACAAAGTCAGGTTCAGCAATGTGCCCGACTATACATTTAATTGTTCCTTAATGGTAACCAAATAACGTATCTGGTACTTGCTGGAGCTTCCAGCCCATACAAAGTCCGATTATTTTTTTTCGGGAATTAGTTCATAGAGTGTCCATCGTTGTCATTATCATCAATTCCTTATGTCCAGGTGACGCCACCTTTTGGACGAGAGCACGAATGAGCCGATATCCAGACTATTCCAGACTGATACAGTGAAGGAATATGAACTATGAAAGTGACAGAATCATTGATAACATTATAATAAATCGATTTCAAGCTATTCACAATGTTAAAAGCAAACATGTTATATATAAGATCCACTGATCGCCTTGAAGTTTTTTTTACTTCCACGTCATCGACCTTTTATTTCATCAGATTCGCGGTTCTGACGAAATCATGACACAGCATCAGCGCCATATAGGACTAAAACAATCAGATAATATGAAGTAAGGGTGTAAGAAAGCAGTATCCACAAAGTTTAAATTAATAATATACTACGATTCTAAAAACGTCTAGGCCAACCCGGATAGCCAGGGCTAAGCCGGGTGACTAGACTGCATATTTTAGTGATGGCTAATCCGGTCTGCACGATCACAAACGAAGAAATATGGAGCTAAGCTGCATTTGTGTGAACATCATCAAATTGTTTGTTAGGCATTGCTTACCTGTAGACAACTACTTCACGATGATAATAACGTGAAAACATGTACATACGTGCAAAGATTCAAATTAAAATTTTCCATCTTCGAGAAAAATAAACACGCTCGTTCTATAAGTGAAGGTTATAAAATGTATACCTTCAAGCGACCTTGTGATTAGACTCGAAAACCCTAGGTAATTATTCGGAGAGATTTCGTTAGTTATAGTTCGGTGATGGTATTTTTTTACAATTCGTCTAGTCTACATTTTACAAAATCTTCATCTTTTTAAAAGACAACATGTCTAAGTATCCAACAAACAATAGTTTGAAATCGTTTTTAGAATCGGTTAAGAGTTAGAGCACTTCCTACAAGTAAATAAACAAACCACTCTTTATAATAACTCAGTGACAATACAATTACATCACAATTTAGAGCATAATGTTGTGCTGTAACATACATACATTATTGTATGACATCAAGTGGTAAAAAAACCCGAATACAAACATAAATATGCACACACACATAACACATATCACGACACCATAAATATGGCGTGGAAATGTTCGGAGAGCTTATCATAGTGGACCTTTTTAGTGCTGAAGTTTTACCGCTCGGTGCATATTTAGCTAGACAACTCCTTGCGTGGCTGCGCGGGCGGCTGCGATGTATGTCAAGCTTAATGTCACATTGTTTAGCAGCACCAGACGACAGGTCGAACTTGAACACGCGTGATTGTTTCAAACTAGACCTTCGTGTGTTCATATTTATTGGATAAGCATAAATATGATATTTGTCATTATATATTGAAGCTAATGGGGCACAAATTGGCATTGAGGTTTCTGTTTGGAGTTGATATTTGTAACGGGTCAGTAAATTGTATTTTAAACTAAATTAGAATTGACATGTAAAAACCACATGGATATCAAATCCGACACGCAATTTCTGGTTATATTTTTGTGGGTTACATGTTTATCTTTATTATTCATTTAGAATGGTTGCGTTGTTAGTTGGTAACAATGTGTTCACAGCAGACTAAGTTTACACGGTTTACTACATTTTTTAAACAAGGGATAAGATGTAACTTGATGGACTATTGAAGTGTCAATAACAATTCATTTTAAAAAGCTTTTGTTTGTGTTTGCATATTTCGTATTATGAAACTGTAGACGGCATAATTGTCTGACAATGAGACACCAGCGTGGGCTAATAGTAGTAATGTTTTGTAATAAGACTTTTGAAATCCGACAAGAGCTACATAATCATTAAGTGTACAAAGAGACAGATGAGTTTGCAGTCGTCATCGTCACCAGTGAAAGTAGCAACTCAGGTCATGAATCTTTACAAATTAACAATAGCCTAGAAGTAAAAAGCTAATAGTTATTAATGGTCTCATTTTGAAAGTGACATCGGACTGAGTAATACATAATATAAAAGATGTGCGATTATAGAGTGTGTATAACAATTACACAACGCGTGTCAGTGTTATTTAAGGTGGTAGCCGCTGGATGGCGGTGTCGACTGTCGATGCTTAACAAAGCGTCGCACGTCACTCGACCACGGTACGGTGTGGTAGCGAATAACAAACACCGGAAAATTCACTTTCGTCGATCGACCACGCTATCGTATCCCAGCCTCATGTATGTACGCAATAGAATACCTAAGAGAAGCTCCATTGGAACCGGCTTGAAAGGCCCAAAACCAGCAGAACCGGTAACGAAACGTCATCTTCTTAGAAAGACGAAATCGTCATAATGAGCACAGTGATCTCTAACTCTCATAATATAACGTGAGAAAATTTTGAAACTTCCTCAAATGTTTCCTTTCCTTAAAGTTAATACCGGTAGTCTAGGAGTTTAATTGCACCAACTCAAGGTGGTTGTTAAAGGAGAAAGCGAGCATGGGACGTAATTCGCGACTCGTGTGTTTATGTAGTCGCACAGAGCGCTTTCGGTTGCGCGCAGCGATTGTCTCATGGTAACTAAGTAGACATGTCAATATTCGTAGAAACTATTGAGAAAGTTCATGTGAATACCATTTTTGGCCTTGCGAATAATGGTACAGTTGAATTCAGTTGCAGTTTTTCATACTATGGAACGTAGATTATGAATTTACCGTCGTTTAGTACATTATTCAAGTTAATACTGATTTAAGGAGGTTAAGGAAATAATACAAATACGGCTAATTAAAGAGCAATAGAGGAAAACATGATGTGCAATGCGGTCGACGTTCAAGTCATAACGGTATTCCAACAGCGTTACTTTACGTTTAGACAAACATAAAAAGAGCGTGCATCATTAATGGAATTCAATTATGTAATCTATTTATAATGGTTTGCTGTCATTGTAAGTACCATATTGATTACCAGAAAGAATCAATTTATATCCATTAAGATTTACATTTGTGCAGGTAATTATACCTCAGTGAAAGTGTGGTGTAAATAATGAGGAAATCGGCACAAATGACAAGGTGTGCAAAGGTCAGGAAATCGGAGCGAGAGTGGAACGTTGGGGTACAATAAGCCTAATCGCTGGGTCTGCAGCGAGCGAACTGCTCACTGGCACTTACGGAATCGAAAGCGACGGCTGCAACGTGACGCGATAGTCTCTTGGTCCGGAAATCAAAATAGCTACATTAACTGCATAAAACAAATCCTAACATGGCTATAAGACTTTTTTTGACACCCAATTATAGCGCAGAATAGAATGGTATGGATAGAGGAATGGGGTTGAAAACGAGGACAACTGTTGGACAAGGCCGTCACGGATGAGCGATTATTAAGAACCGTGTCAAAGCTGCAAACCGCCACTAATGACCGTTCGCAGGTTGACACTGATTTTAGTTTGTTGGGTCAATGACAATGAACATTTACGATAACATTACAATTAAGGGCCACGTCTAAGTGTTTTGATGCAGTGCAATTTCTTGTAATATGCGTTCTTTCAAAAACGATACAAGGAGAAACACGTAGGTAGGTAGACTCTAACGTAACTTATACGGATTTCCAATTTGGTTACTAAAGCTGAAATAATGTGGTTTTTTTTTCATTTCTTACAAATCTAGAGAGAACATTAAACTTAGTACAATGCATTGTTGCATTGTCCAAAACGCAAGCACCAATAGAAACAAAGATATAATAACGAATTATAATTACGTCATGACGCCTACCGAGTTGACAAATCCTTTGCCAGCACTAACCAGGACAGGACCTTGAAACATTCACTGTGAACGCTATCGAGACGAATCTTTTGAGCTATGGCTGAGCCGGGCGCCCACGACCTAATGCCAAAATATAAACTACTCTACATTGTTCATTTTATTATCTACATGGGGATGCTGTTAATGAAGGGACTCTATTCCCAACCCTAAGTTAGAATAGTTTGTGTTACGAGACAATAAAGGAAATAGGCGATTCACTGCTTGCAATTAGGGAATAAACGTTCCGTCAGTCGGGAAATATACAAGTATTTTCCTTAGGGCAAATTAGTGCCAAACCACACAACAGTCAATTTACTTCACTGACGAGCTCTATTAGTACAACTGATTTCAACACTCAATAAATCAAGGAATTGCTTTGATTGCGTCCGCATAATGGAGCTTCGAATCTTAAACAATAAAAAACGGAAAGAAGGACGTTTCGAAAACACGATTGGCGGTTTGAGCGAAACATTACCGCGGGTCTCGCATTGAAGCCAAACGGCGATAATGAGCGAAGACATTAAGCAATACGCAGCAGCAGGATGGATAAAGCGCTGCAATGGTGAGTCACGGCGAGTTGTGCAACCTTTTTGCACAATCTGCCACGGTTAGCGCCGCCACTGTCATACCGCGTAATAATCGATCAAACAAACGGTTTTGCAGCGACGATATCAAAATTGCGAACACACGAGGTCAGGGTCAGCCCGAAGTATGCCACAAAACAATGAATCCATTTTTGTTTTGAATTTAATGAGATAGGCACACAGTTTGGAGTACAAACAGGCCGTGGGCAAAAATAACGGAACATATTACAGCGTTGCGAATTTAGAAACGCTGTATTATGTTGCAATGCTTAACACTTTTCGACTCTATGAGTGCGCGTTAAGATTATAAATTAAAAAGTTTATTTTTATGTGTTTACTTACTTAACATTACTTTTGGAACACAATAACAATTACTGTAAGTAACCTAATTTTCGCGAATGTTGAATTTTATGACCATATTTGCTTTAACGGCACACCACTCATAAAAGACGAGATGAAGAATTCTAATTACTACTTACTATGTGAGAATTAGGTAATCTCAAAATTATAAATGGCAAAATAATAGTAGGTACTGAAAGAAGTGGTTTTAAATTGACTTGTTGCAAAGAGACGGTAGACATAAATGCAAAGCTTGAGCGAGCCGTGCATTCAGACTGGATCAGCAGCTCGTTCATGCATTCTACACGTCGACAGCACCCTAAGCATTTCCTATTTATAGGCTCGCCTAGTCGGTTACCAGTTTCTTATAGCCGGGCACAATCTATACTTCGAACAGGTCACAACACTAACGCACACTTGAGATCGAAGAGGTTGTTGCATGGGAGAAGTAGAGTGGGTTTGGTTAGTAGGCAAGTAAGATCGGAGTTTGAAGCGGGATTCGGGGTACATACGATACGCTCCACTCGTGCTCTCGCATATTCTTCTGGAAGGCGGCGGACTTGGGCGTCCACGAGTCGACGCCGCGGTAGAGCGCAGGCAGCTCGGCCACCTTCACCTCTAGCCTCTCGGCCAGCCGTTGCTCCACCAGCGCCTTCGGTCCGCTGGTGAGCGGCCGCTGGCCATCCTTCACGCTGCGAACCTCCGCACCATTGTATCCGTTGATTTTCTCTCCGTTGCAAGACGTCACGCTTTTCGGGCTATCTGTGCTGAGCAATTTACTTTTAACGGTATCCGCCTTACCGTAATTCTTATACTGCACTGATTCTGTTCCGTTCGCTATTCGCGAATACTTCAAAGAATCGTAAGTGTCGCCGTTTAGGCTGCTGTATTCGATGTGGTTTAGATTGATGTCTCTATCGACTCGTTTAGACGCCAGCTCGTACCCATTTCGTTTGCTATAACGCTCCTCGTGACTTTGTTTGAGAAAATTATTTTCGAAGCTAGTTTTACACTTAGGAACATTGCTTAGATAGTCGTTATAGCCTAAATCTTTACTATGTAAGCCTTTATCACAGCCTTTTTTGAGAGTCTCTTGAATGTCTATTCCGTTCCCGTTCACTCGACTGTAGCTAAAGCTGGCGGGCTGTCCGCTGTCATTCCTATGCTCGATCGCGTCTATTCGTTCTGCATCCTTGCTTTCGAACTCGTGTTTGGCGAGAGCAACGCGTGATGCGTCCCCGTTTTTTCGCTGCGGTTTACCATTGAAATCTGCGGTCATTATTCCAGCCCTGCTCTGTTCGTTGGGAACGGCCCAGGTGTCGTGCTTCTTCTTTTCGCTGCTCTTCGAAGACCAAGCTTTGGCTAGTGCTGCCTTGAGCGCCTCCCGCCGTTCGTGCACGCTGACCCGCGGGTACTCGTGGATAGGAACGATGGCGGGCGCGTATAGAGTCGACCGCGGCGTAGCTCGCGTTATGCGGAAACTTCTGAACTCCCTGTTGAACTCCGAACTCAAAGAATAAGCCGGTATTCTCGAAGTCACCATTTTGAGATCAAAATTTCTCCGTACAGTCTAATGTTTCAACACACACTAATAACTTATTTTAGCACAGAGCACACTGAACACATATCGACTCTACCTGAAAAGGAAGTTGGAAATACAAAAAATATATCGAACCGAACGGTACGCGTGATCGTGTTTCGATGTTTGATGACAAAGGCTTTATTTTAGTGTGTCAGTGACGATGCACAGAGTGAATATGCGGTGGCGGCTGTCGGCCGCGACCTTCGCGGTGGGCGGCAGCGACGGGACAACGCACTGGTCAACGAACCAGGGCGGCTCGTAGCGCGCTGTCTCCGCTCAGCCTGACGACTTGCATGACGCGCTCGCGAGCCCTGCCTTATCTCTTATGCAGTTAATTATTCTGCCGATCGCGACCACGCTTCATACATAACCAACGCCGGCGAGCAAAAACCTAATGAATGCGGTCAATTAATATTAATGAACGTCACTCAGTGATAGACGAATCTATTAAAGTGAACGATGGTGATAACACGTCACTTGTGCGTTAGCCCGTTTAGTGGAGCACTTACGCCGTATAAGTGCAACAAGTGTCGCCTTGGTGACATCCCTAATATGGGTAGTGTCGCTGCCATATGGCCAGCGCTCGACACATCCTAGGGGTCCCACCAGCTGCATCTACGCAAACATGACCACTTAACACAATTTAAGCTTACTGGGACAGTATGTTTTATATTTGATTACGTTATACCAAACTGTTTGTTTTCAAGTTTTCATTGTACACTAATGTTGACAAACTTATCTTGAATTATTTGACTGCATTTTGAGTTAATCAATTACATATTACGCGCACAGTAGGTACAACGTAGATAACGAGCAATGTGTACAAATGTATTAAACTGGGTTATTTGTTTTGATATTGAACAACACGGAAAGAATAATACATAAATAGTTTTGTTATAAAGCGACACGTTCGGTTCGACACATTTTCAGCACTTCATAATTATATCCGATCTAAGAGGACACTCCTAGATCGCGAGTCCAGGATCGTGTCCTGACAGGATGAGAGATGCCGAATGAGGCATACACCACCGGTGGTGGCTACAATAACGTTGGAAACCACAATCCGTCATAACACGTATGCGGCGGGAGCTATCGGAGCGATCTCCGTGCGGTAAGGAGAGCAACCACCGGAAACTAGTGCGTGCGAGAGGCGGGACCGGTCGTGCATACCTTCTCGTTGCGCGCGCGAGAACTGCGTGCGGTGTGCGTGCACCGCTGCGACTAAACTGACTGAAGGGAAGCCGACGCGGGCCGCGGCCGCCGCGAGGACCCCACCGCCGCCGCCTCTCTCCTGCCACCACTAGTGACTCTAACGCGAGAGCACTACGGGTTGAAACGCAGGAGCACTGACCTTCGCTACGATAAAGCCGACATACTAGATGCCTACTGCCAAGTTCCACTGCCGCGCCGCCTGCATCCGACACACTGCAATGCTCCAACTAGTTTATAAAGCCGATCCACTATGGCCATTTTAAACCTCTCTCTAACATACAACTGAATAAATAGAAAACTCAAACTATGTTGGAAACAAAAACCAAAAACTTACAGACAAAGTAAGTCAAACTAAAAAATGTAGTTTAAGAGCTTAAAGCTCTTCCAAAATGCAATATCTTACCCGAAGTACAAAAACGGAGGCCAAATACATAAAATAGTATTTAAGAACACGAATGCACAACTCAGGAAATGTAGGTATGTGATAATCCTACAATTTCAAAGATAGACCATATTTTGATATATTTTAAGCAAACACCAGCACCTATCTAATTTAGCTATTTAGATATCAAACTTATCACGTATTATTAGTTTTTAAAGTATTTTGCTACAACCGCTAATAGAAATTTGTGTCTGCCGATATAATCGTCTTACTTCTCTTTGGTAATATTCAGCTTGCCACAAAAAAAGATGGAAAGTTAACCGCAGATCACTTATCGCAAGTCGTGAAATCAATTTCTACAACAGACTCTTAGCATAACTCTCCACTCTTAACACTTAAGAACAGAAATGCCAACATAGTAACACATCTTAATTACCATTATTATTCGTTTCTTAGAGTGTAATATAAAAGTAATTTTGAACAGGATTGTGTGACTGTTTTATTCTATTACCTTATTGTGTTAATCGAAGCTTTGCAGATCACCTCACCATAAACGATGTTGCATTGCAACTATTGCAAGACAGGTCAAATGCATATTTACCTGGAACAAAAGTATATAATTGATTGATACGAACACTGTTAATGAGCCTTGGCCATAAGTTCTTAATACTATAAAAAAAACCAAATAATGTACCTACACTTCAAGCCAACCAAGGTACTGAAGGTCGACACAGTTACGAAATACTGCATTTACTGAACGTTATAATGTATGCATTTGGGCCACTGACAAAACCAAATAATTCAGAAATTAATAGTAGATACATATTTATCGAGTATGATGAATATTAAATCAATTTAGATAGTTGTCCTAGAAGTGCCCACACGCATGTGTAGACAATTTACCGAGAAGAGAAATACAACGACACAACTATTTATCATTCTCTTCGGCTCGCTTCTGATTGTCATATAATATGTTGAATAAACTATGCAGACGTTGTTTAATATCTACAAGGAACAACAGGCAAGAAATAATTTTAACAATGGTCGCTACGAACATGTGCCTTCAAATAAGGCGAAGACTTGCCGTCGGTATTATCGCTTTGAATTTGGCTTGATATCTTTTTCCTTTTTTCGAGTGAAATCTATGGTCTATGGTCAACATCCACGGGCGTTGGGTACTCTCATGGCACTACCCGGTATAGGGTTGTCTTTTAACATGCCGTTCGCCGCCGGTCCTGGGCCACAAACTGGCCTACATCGTCAACAACATACAAATACTTACACTTCAGAGCTTTTCATATCATCTGTACAAATGCAAGGAATTTCAATCTACGAATATGGCGAGGCAGCTTATTCATCGCCAAGCGTATTACAATAATTATGTTTGTTTATCCAAAAATCACCGACGATAAGGCAAATATTATTGCATTATAAGTGCTCATACCCAATATTATGACAAGAAATGGCTAATTTTATATTTATTTATGTGTGAAACTAACGTGGCCTAGAGGGAAACATTATTACTTGTTCAATGGTGATGTGTGTCACTGCCAACGATTATACGCTCGGTGACTACATCCCCTTTAGGGCTTTTAGCTCTACTTCAGCTTGACCTGCATTCTAGCCGTTATAAACATAAATTACTGGTAAATAATGTTTCATCTTCTACGAAAAGTAATGAGTTAATTGGTTTTTTGTTTAGAAAGTTTGCACCGATCGAAATGAAATGAGGAAATAATGAATGAATCATGTTAAAGTGACTTTACCTAAACAACCGTTACGATACGTTCCTTACCTCCTACACGGTAATTGTTTGTAAAAAACCCTCTCGATCCGTTACATGTGAGTGATGAAAATATGAACATGTAAATTGATGAGACACGTACGTACGTGTATACTGTAGTGTAGAGCAACAAAAAGGTGTAGTCGACCGAGGATTGTAGGTGACTGCGTCAGTCTGTACAATTGGCGGCGCATAAATGACGGCAAAAAATGATGGCCCCGGAGGCGGCTGCGAGAAGCCAACAAACGGAGAGGTCCAATGACCCAAATGGTTCATTACTGGGCCACCAGCTAGACGTACTAACGAAAGAAAAATCGGTCGCCACTTATTACTTCCTCGAACCACGTGCTTTCCACAAACAAAGAGAAACTTTGTGATTTTAATTAATTCTAGAGTTTATATGTATAGAAATGAGATGATGACTTTTATGTTAAACAATAAAAACATCTAACAGGAAACACTAGTTAGGACTGTATAAGGTTTGGACCAAATGAGCATACCAAACAATCAATACCTTTAATCATAAATACACAAATTACAGATACACATCGTGCACAAACTTTTTAGACCAGTTCTAAGCTGGCCATGGTGGATTAATTCAATACCATAAATGGTGGTCCCACGGAAACCTGATCCGGCGAACACGAGTTCAACACAATCTCAACAATCTATCAAAATAGCAGCCATAAATAGACTTCCTAGAGCCATGGGATTCTTCGCCACCACTTAATGGAGTTGCGTGCCTGTACGTCCAAGAAAAACGACTTTTTGCACTCATTATTATCGAGCCAATACACGTCAAATACGAACTCATATGGAAATACATTGTGTCTAATGGATCAATTGAGGTTAGCATGAAACGAGACATCGTTTCTCGCTAATTACTGTACATTAGCGGGAGGCGGAGAGTACCGAATGTTTCGAAATATAGCGCAATAAAAACTAAGTCAGAAGTAACGGTCCTCATTAATCATCGAGGCCAGTATCGGTCAAACATCAAGTAGGTACATTTGCCCACATCGCCGAACAATATTAGTTATTGATTCGTCATTGGGTCGCCAGGCACCATAGCCTACTTGCGGGTATTCATCATCAATCTCAACGGTTCAAATGAATATCGTGAGTCAAATTAGTTACACATTGTAAGATTGTTTATGTGGGGTTATTTAAATAGATAAAATAGATGTTAGTTCATACACTTATTTCGCAGGAAGGTCATCTTTAAAATCCCTTTATTGTCATGGCCGTTAGTTTTTACAATTCAAGATTAAGATCAAGTATTTGTAATCCCAAGTCTGTCTCAGACCAATGCTACTATGCTCCGGAATCTCACCGTTTTATAACAATAATAAACGTGATCAAAGCTCCAACAACTGCGACGGATCCGTGGGAACAGCTCCGATTTACAAGACCAAATAAAACAAAATCTAACGAATCGAGCATAAAATTACACGAGACGTTTAATTATTTTTTTAACATTTAACAGACGGATAAGCGGGACAGGAGAAATCAGTCCATCGACCCGCGTAAAAAGCGCCTTTCCCACAAAGACTCGCCAGTCGAGCTTCTCGGAAGCACAACAAAGATCCTGTACGTGTTTGTGACTCACGCTTCTGGTAGAGCCTCGCTTCCAGACAATAAAAGCATGTCCAACTGTTTTCAAAAACAAAGAAAACAGAATCTGTTGTGTTACGCGCCTGGCCGCTGCCTGAAAGAAATCTCATGACGAGGAATTCCATGTTTCAAAACAGCACCCATTTCGGCACAGATTAAGCTTAAGACAACAGCTTTGAACATTCGTGGAATATTTTAACCATCTTCAGAAAAAAATATCCTTTAATTCATAATATTATCAACTTTTAATGTAATTTCATTTGTAGTAGCAACGTTTTTAGAGAGTCATTTTTCATTACACGACTACGGCGAGGTCAAAAGGATGTGTATGATTTTATTGTTGTCGATTTATGAGTTTGTTTCAATTTAACTTACATACAAGATGAGCCATAAGTTTCATATTAGGTTATGTATACTTGAGAACTATTTCGACGCCCTTTTTAATCGTCTAGCACATTAATAATAATTATGTTTAGACTTGTAAATAGTACATAATATACATTATTAGTTAACTTTCCGCTTCTACGTGCCCATTGCCTGCCTAAAATTATCTAGAAGTTTTCACACGCCCAATTATCTTATAGACATCATTATCATAACCGCTAATCAGGACATAGTGAAAGTAAACCTCATCGATAGGCAGTAAAATAATGAAAACGCGTGATGAGCCAAAATAATGAAAACGCGTGATGAGCCAGTGGTCGCTAGTCGTGTTAATGGGATAAGAGAAATGCGATCGTATACCACGTATATCCATCGTATACCACTCGGCGGCCGAGAGGCTGTAATTGGGGCAGAAAGTAGTCTTACAGCGCTATACAGTTGGATTCGCCGAAGAGGCGTGTAGGTGTCGCCAGCCGCATTATCGCGCTCGCCATCCTTCATACAAGAAATTGCTTGTTCCCATAATTTGTATTCGGGGTCGCTGTCATACTTATGATGTGCGATTAGAAAGGAGACTTCAATTGTATTGCGATAAACTAAATCGTGTAATGATTGAGGAGAAATTAGTGTTCCGTTTAACTAATATTTGGGGGCAAAGACCTCATTTGTTCACCGTGTCTCTACATATTTGTTATGTGTAAATAAATGATACTTTTAACACGTTAATGACGATATAATTTAACAGCGAGTGTTTAGGACTAACGATTGTTATTGATGACTCAAAAATGTATAATTATTTATAATACTACTATTTCTTATTTCCATAATGAATATTTAAACTGCATTATTGGCATATATGTAGTAAGACATTGCAATTATCTCGGCACATACTAATTGCACAGTCATTAACACCTGAACTTGAGTGACTCAGAAAAAAACATAATACGGGTACTTTATCGCGTTCGAGACACGGAAGCACGTAGACAATTCGACGAGAAGAAGGTTAAACCATGAAACGATTGACGTAGCTTTCAGACACGTCACTTTACTCGTCTTACCACAAAAGATAAAGAGTTAAGGAAATGTATCTCTAAATATGTTCACCACAAATCGCCGTCTAACCTTCGCTTTTTCTAACTCAACAACAAATTCACAAGTAAAATAATTAGGAATGCCAGGATTGAGTAAGAAAACGCAAGTGATGACGTCGATTTTTTGGAACAAAATGTTAGAAACATATGTTTAACTCCTATTTAAACTTTTGTGGTAAGACGGCTAGTTTAAGCACCTAGCAATAAATCTTCGACAGCCGCTGGCATCGCTGGGAAACTTTCGCTTATAAATATTTCCTTTGGTAAGAGGGAAATCATGTCGCGTCTGTAGACTAATTGCTGCAGATATTATGTGTGACTGCCGATGTGGATGAGGAGCAAGGTCGACGAAGAGACCGCGGCGGAGCTGCGTAGATGTTAGAAAACAAAAGTGATCACAGTTGACGCGGGATGCGGAGATTGCGTAAAGCAGAGCTTTGTTCGCCCGCGCGACTTTATACAGTACTAGAAGAACCTCGCGGTTTCACCCGCGTTAACTACTATCCCGTGGGAACCATTAATTTTTACGGGATAAAAGGTAGCCTATGTGTACCGGGATAGCATAGCTTCCCAACAGTGAAAGAATATTTCAAATTGGTTCAGTAGTTTCGGAGCCTATTCATTACAACCAAACAAACAAAGTTTTCCTCTTTATAATATTAGTATAGAAAATGCAAGAAAATTATACAACAACCGGAGCAATCGAAGAATATAATGTTCTAATTGTTACCAACTAGTCACTAAGTATTTTATGGCTTTCATAAAGCAAAAAAATAAATAAGAGTACCTACATTATAATATCTACCTCTTGGTCCACTATTTTTTTCTTAGATAGATCAGATTTAATATTTTTAACGACACTAAATAAATGTTATAAACCGTCATACGCCCACTGACCAATCAAAAAGACATTTTAAATACCATGTATTTCATTCTATAGGCGGTTTTGAAAACATAAATCGAATTATGTTAATTTGAAAACGTTATTGGAAGCATTGACTAGAAAAGTAATGCGTTCGAAGGGTAAGGTTATCATCATTATCAGCCGCCATCACAATTTCATGTTTTAAACCAGTCGGGCCCCTTAAAACATTTTTTTATATTATATAGATAACCTAATTATGTACCTATATACAAATGATAAAAATACTCCAATATATAAGACTCTAAAACAAACAGGATTACAGAGATTGTTGGAGAAGAAGAGCACATTCAAACGTCAACTTATGGAATTAGAAGTTTACTATTGTTGTTAAAACAAAATACAGAATGATATTTCGGAAAAAATTGGACACCCTGTATAATTTATGGCTTAAAAGTAAATCAGTTTACAACGAAAGAACTGGCCGCCTGTTAAATACTTCCGCGAATGAACAATTTACCAAAAGATCGTTTGCAATGTTTTAGTGCGACGCCTTCGACGGTATCGACCAGTACGTGGGCGGCCGATGCATTGCCGATCCTTAAACGGAAACCTTGTTTACCTACTTGTCTTCCCTTTAGGATAGCCAATATCGACGTTCGACAAGGTCTCATGTCATTATACTCGTACTCGTTAAGCGAGGAATCTTATCTCTCATTTAATAAGCACATGCGAGCCGACGCCGCAGTCAATCACAAAAATGATTCAATTCGTACGTGGTGTACTTCCGTAATCGTGACCCGCGCCTCCCGGTGCCGACACTGCCGACTGCCGCTTCGCCTGCCTCGTGTACACACACTGATGAGTGCAAACAGCTTTGTATGTATCCACGTTTCGTGTTTATTTCATGCAAAAAAGGAAATAAATGATTCGATTTGCATAATCGACTGCATGCCATCACGGTTCTTCTTTATTTAGCAACCTGGCTTAGAGAATAAAGTTATAATTTGAAGGAAACTTGTATTTATAGTATACATTTAGACTAGAGCTTCATTTGTACCATCGAGGTTGAGAACTAAGAGGATCAAGTTTTCGATTAATCGGGCATGGAAGGCAGACATACTTACTTGCCGCGTGCGTGCTTATGACAAAGAATGATGGTCAATGTCAACTTTTATTAGCTAACGCACCTTAACACGCCAGTCTACACAAAGGGATAGTAGATTTGCTATCAAATGCGTCATTGTCTACAATCTAAAGTTGAAGTCGAACAGAAACAACTGTGAAATTGTGGATTATTATCAGTGTACCTAATCCAAGAACTCATTTTACACTTTCTCCAGTGCACAAAGAAATAAATTTCAATCGAGGTAAATAATGTTGTTGTGAGACAAATAAGTGTTCTTGACAATTTGGGTTAACGTGATCATTTTCCACGTATGAGTCACACCACAGTAACCGTTACTGGTCTAGGTTCGCACTTGCTCCAATTCCCCACATCTTTCATATCACATTTCATTCAAATGTGGCGTGCGAACTCGTTGTTTGTATTTTTGTGGCTATTGTGAAGATAAATATGAGCTGTGCTCTAGGTCACGTACGTGCATGAAGACCGATTTTCAGTTGCTTTTCTCGCAGTGAAACATAAGGTAATTCTGTTTGTAAGTCTACGAACGAGGCGACCTATAAACCGACGATAAACAAAGCCCACCCACGCACACTACTAAACAATACAGACATTACCGATTAGTATGTATCTGCCGGCTTCATGAAGCAAGATATATTGTAACGGACATAGGTAGGTACATACTCAACACGCGCATAATTTATTTGGTACATTCGATTAACGCTCATATGCATACAATGCCGATTCTTATCGAATGTTTTCGAATTTAACAGATTTCGAAATTAAATTAACCCCACCGTTAACCGTTTAAATAACATCAATGGTTGATTTTAATTATAATAAATTATGTAAGTTGAGCTTTTACTCTTAGGTATCTTCCGTTCCGAGAGCATAAAGTATCACAAACGGGTCCATTCACATCAAAATGTATATTCGTTACGTCAGATAATTTATTGGCGGAGGAAGACATCGAAATGATACAAAGATTCCGTGAAATGGAGAGTATTAATTAAGCAATGTTTTTAATAAACAGACAAACAGGTCCATGGCAAGTAGCTTTCACTAGCCGCCTACCGCGGCCGGGCGTCCAACTCAAACCTACAATACTGGTTTAATGCAAGAAAACTTTAAGTGGTGTCTTCCAAGAAACGCCCACGTACAATAATCTGAATACCCCTAATTATTGTATACTAATTTATGAATTGTATTTCGCAATTTGATTGACTTAGCAATAGTGAAAGTGAAAAGATGTCACGGTTTATAATTTTAAGAGAAAGGCTCTTTTGGATACTGTAATATGCAATTCAATTATGAACCGGGCAACATGTAAGCTCATTTTATATTAAATCTTTTGAAAATGTAGGGTAACTGACAGAATTAATAAAGTAACGTACATGCCAAAACAGAACAGCTATTGTAAAATCGCTATTTGTGGCTAATTTAATAACTTTCATATAATTATGTATGTGACTTTTGTTATCATTATACATTTATATAATTTGACATACCCACGCCTTACCTATGCTTGCCTGGTTAGTAACGACACTAATGTACTAACAAATAAACTGATAAAGTTTTTTAACTATGAAATACTAAGTGATAATTTTGTTACAATAATTGAGATCGCCTATTTAGTACAAAACTATAATTTACGAGTGATTTTCGAGTAATAAATAGCGGAGTCTAGCCATAATTGTCGTTGATGCACGCGTTAACAGCGTTCCACGACCAACAATCACGTTATTACACTGTTTGGTCTAGTACGCGTCTAGTGAGCGTACATCTTGCTCTAGATTTTCTACTGAGCCATTTTTTGTCCACTAACCATTTGTCAAAGTACCCCCTACCCCGATACCATACACTTTCCACGGCAACTCACCTTCGAGTCGATGCAACTTGTCAGTTTGTCATTTAATCGTGTATAAATGCAGCTATTTATATACAGAAGCCATTAGAGTAAACGTAGTACGCTCAAATAAGTGCTCATTGAGCGTGAATCGATTTATGAAAGAGGCACTCGTGTGTGGTGAGTAGTGACCATGGATGGGAATATATAAAAATAACCCCCTTTGAATTATTAAAAATATGATTATGGTGCAATATTGTACGTAGGCAGGTTCAATAAGCCTACACTCGCTTTCGTCTCTCGAAATGGGTATAGCAATAACGATGAGTAATGAATAGAGAGCTGCTTTAATTCGCGCCGCTGCCTGCGCCCACGCGCTCGGTACAGCGCGCATCCACTCGGAACAATGCTTACTGGTTTACTTTCTCGATTGACTCACACTAATTCATTGCTTACGTCTAGCTACACGAATTAGATTGATGATACAAGTCTAGGAATCTCAGAAACACGACGGGCCAATAAATTGGTTCACTTTCATTATTACCATATTGTCAACAGAGCTGATCACAAATCAGAAAGCCTCACAAGGAGGTGTACGCGCAGTCTGACAAAAGAAATTCCGGGTAGACTCATTGTCTACCATACGAGATTTAAGTATACCGAGGAACAAAGCAATGATTTCAACTAAATTATTTAAACCACAAGGAAACCTTGCAATGGCCCTGTAAAGGCGCAGTGCACTTAAATTAAACAATTGACGCGTTCTCATCAAGGAAAAGTTGGACTAACTTTGTTTATTTTGTAACCATAAAATATTTCAGTAAACTATAATTATACTATATACATTTGGAAAAAAGCAACAAACCCCTGTCTTGAATCACAAATCCTGTTGGTCCTTCCCTTGCAGTGGTTGCAATATTGGAAAGGACTCTAGAGGAGATAAATTAATATCTCCTTTAGAAACACACAGGGACCCCAAGTTTGAATGCGTTCGCATAGTTGTAGCAGTATTATAGTGTAAGTATGCGCAGGCGCACGAATGCGCTAATGAACGCATGTCGCGCCGCTGACCCCCGACCCACGCGGGTTCGACGGCCGCACGCGTCCCCCGCTCGCTCCCTTCCCGCTCGACGCGGCCCTTCCGCCCAGGACCACAGCAGACACCTTTATCGGCACTGTTTAAGGTTTAGAGAGCTGCTACTGACATTTCACAATCCGACTGCAGCGCACGAAGAAACAGCGGCGAAACGGCGTAATAAAAGTTTCAGCTCCGCGACCTTGAAGTACCGGATCTCACTACCAAAGAATTGAACTATTAGAACGTAAAGAAGTTACGCGCCGGCGATCTGTTAAATAAGCGGTTTATCTAATAAAAGTTGGTCATTATTTTATTGAAAGAAGAATATTATGTAGGTACATAACCATTTAGACTTAAATAAAATATTATACAATCAATGTACTCGTATTCAGATGTGAAAATTTATTTTCTCATTCCAACCCAATATAACAAAGAGCTAAATTAGATGAACGATCCACCTACTACATTAACAGTTTTATTATTTAACTGATAAAATCCCAGAGTCCTAAACATAAACATTCTTAAATAATATTTACAATCCATACATATTAGAAATGTGAAAGTCACTCTGTTTATTTAGGTATCTGTTTATTGTCGGTTTGTTACCTTTTTACTGCTGAACGGATTTCGATGAAATTTGGTAAGTATAGGTATAGATTGGACCTATGAGACGGACATAGGCTATCTTGTGTCTCAAAAAGATTGACACTATGCGACGTTGACACACTAGGCCCGTGGGAGCAAGAAGACATTACTTTGCGTGAGCATATCCGCGATATAATCGAACCGTAATCGGGCGTTGCTGTTTCATATTATGTAATTCAAAATAATAAAATAAGCTCCAGGTGACGTACCTATCCAATTCAGTGCTGCCAGAATCTTGCACGTGGTAGATTTTGTGTCACTTACTACATTATCACATTACTTTCGTACTATACTAAGTATAACTGAATGTAATATTTTGGTCTTTTTTTTTTAATAGATATTATGAATAATTTGTATTGTAGAACGTTGTTACTTTGAACATGCTAATTAATTATAGGGGTTTCAACTTTCCAACAATATCATCAACAAAGAAAATTAATGAGCAAGGTATACCAGTAAACAGATAAGAGAAAAAAAAAAACTTAAATAATTAAATATGTATTTTATCTTAAATACCTACGTAATTTTATTTTAAATAATTATAGCAATAACTCGGTTGGTTCCCGACGACAAAGATGACGCGATGACGATAAGACGTGTTCAATCAAGGCAGAGTACAATACCTGTGGTACAACTGGTACAGTACTTTTGGCTGTTGTGCACTGGCATGGTAATACAGTAATTATCAACTGGTATCTCCGTGATCGTGACGTGACACTGTCTGTCAGTGTCAGACTGTCACGTTTCGTTCTCTGTAGTCACCGGCTTGGTAAATAAAAATTGTAAGATTCAAGAGTTGACGATATTTCATATTATGTTCAGTGTTGTGAACCGTGAAAACCGTTTTATTTTTCTATCACATACGTAAGAACATTCCAACATTTTAAATATAATTATTTTGATTTTTAGGTTAGGTCGGAGAGTTCCTGTTTTCACGGATGATGATAAAAATGTATAGAGCAAAAACATCAAAATCGAGCTCACAGTTATTCTGGACCTGTATGTGGCTGAAAACGTGTTCGTGCTCCGCTCAAGGGTTTCCATGGCGAAGATGTTTCGTAAGTATTGAACCCATTGTTAACGTGCAACAAATTTCTTGGTACAAATGTAGGCAACCTTCCTACTCATTTTCATTCTCATTAATTCAATCATTGTATTATAGTTTCATACGATAAATGCTAGTTGGTCGATGTCGATAGTCGACATCAGTTACCGACTCGCACCGCAGCACTAATGTCGCGGTGCAAAGGAGGTTTCATACGGAGGCGCACACTGGCCTCCGCAGAAAAAGAAAGATGTTGTTTAGTCAGACTGACATTACATTCCATGTCAAGATTTTTATTGTAATACTGCTCGCTATTTTATTGTTTAAATTCTTTATTATTTACTAGCATTTTGCATGTATATATATCATCCTTTACCCTGTGTATATAGTGCCTGTGTCATCGCTAATGTAATATACCTACTCCATCGTCAGTTCCTGTGTGTTTTACATCTCTACCTATTCCTGCTACACCTTCTATCTACCCGAACATCTGAAGGTAATATAGGGACCTATACCCGCTTACTCTATACGGGCACCCGCGACCCTATACTGGTGACCCCGACGTGATTTGAACACGCATATAAATTCTGTACTGTGCAGATTCCTTATACAGACGAGATGAAATTATTGTAATGCAAACCTGTGATTATTTAT
The DNA here is from genome assembly GCA_905147375.1 of Hylaea fasciaria. Taxonomy (NCBI): domain Eukaryota; kingdom Metazoa; phylum Arthropoda; class Insecta; order Lepidoptera; family Geometridae; genus Hylaea; species Hylaea fasciaria. The sequence continues at coordinate 9,278,666 of LR990200.1, forward strand.
GTTCAATCGTTATGTACCTCTACTCAAGACATTATACGCTACTACAGAAATGAATAGGGGTGGTGTGGTACCAACATTAGCAAATAATGAACGAACGAATAGTACATCCAAATTTGTTTAGGCATTTAAAAGTTATGGTGTTATTTTGGATTACAGGTACAAGGGCAGCTAAGAATCGCAAGAAAGAAAAAATATTACTTTGTGTGCTTCATTTCACCAGTGGAACCTATACCTACAAGAACTTGTTCTGAGAAGGGTTAAAAAAATGCAAAAGGCATAGATTTTTAATATAGGATATCTGTAAATAAATCTTTTTGAACCTAATGTATTCTTTCATTTCACTAATCGATCTAGTACGCAGTCATAGCCCGAACCTACTGAGTTTCGGGCTGCACCACGATGCTCCACACCGCACGATGACTGTCAAAATATCCTCGTTGGCTGGCTGTTAGAAAGCGTATTGATTGTGGTTCTAATAAGCAGAAAAACTAGGTGGGTAATCTAGGCACAATGGATAACCAAAAGGTCTAGAAAAATATTTTCCAACAAAACCAAAGTACGGCAATCGAGAACCGAACTCCAGCTCTTCGTATCATAAATCTATCATAGTTACAACTATGCTATATTGCAATTTGAAAGACCGTCAAATTTTGATGTACATATATACTTCAGTTTTTCCATTTGCGTATGACGTGTGCGTGTCATTCGTGTTCATTGATATAGGATAAAGTTTTGATTTAGCTATTCTCAAAAGTGTAGGCATGAATGAATAGGTTCAAATATTATGTTTGATATGTGCTGAGACCGAGTTGGAAAACCTGCGAAATTACCTAAATTAAGTTTATCTCTCGCAAATACAGGTAAGTATTGTACTCTCGGAAATCTCTTGTTTAGCGACACCAGACTTTTCCTAACATTACCTATTATAAGCACCAATGACAATGATGCTAGAACTAGGAACTAGGTGGTCATTGTGAAGCTCACACGCATGTACTTAGATTGAATCATCAAGATGGCCTACACAAAGATTGTCTCGTTATGTAGGTAATAACGGGAGCAACGTGACTGCTTGGCACTTCTATTTAAATTCTATTGTAATAAACGGGCTAGAAAAACAAAACACAGCCGCCACTGGCCGCGCCGCATCCAATGCTTGTTTTGCCTAATCAGTGCCTTGACAGACCAAACATGACAAGCGATGAATGCGGCCCAGTATTTTTGAAAAATATGATTACGTAAAAAAATAATTGAAAAAAGTGACACAGGTCCGACTAGCGGCGCGCCGCAGCGACTACTGTCGAATCGTATGGAAATGATAGAGAGGACACAACATGGCGGCTGGCGCGTCATTCTACTTGAACGAAAATATACAGAAATACATTTTCTTGAATGAAAATTGGTGAATTGTTGTTACATTAAGCAATAAACAGCTTTATTATTTTAATGGTTTCAAATTCTATAGATTTCAATAATGTTCTTCCATAAATTAGGGAGATTTTAATGTCAGAAACTTTTTTCAAGAGGTTACTTTGTAATTTTTTTCTATCGAGAAAATATCTTTTGATTGTGTTTCACTACCTATGATCAATTAAGGTATATGATCAAAATTAACATATATTTTTTCTACATTGCCAAGTTATACGGATTTGTCGTAAGCGGCGTTCAAAATCTGTGTAATCAGCTGAATTCACGACCTTAATCAGCACAAGCGACCTCTTGTTCACTTCTCAACATTACTGTAAATCATGATTATCAATAATGATATACATTACGAACATGCATGCGTGCCGTCACAGTTACATCCTGTTTTCCCTTTCGTTTCAACGATATCTATGTTTTTTAATTATTATGCAAAGTCAACTATAATAAAATACAGGAGTTATGTTATCAAACAACAAAAGAATTCACGCAAACCTATAAAGTATATTATAATAATATGCTTTCATTTTCCCCGTTTCCAGACACATCTATTACTACTACGAAGCTTTAGTAAATGTATTTACGGTGACAATAGGTTTCTTTTATGGAAATGTGTGCAATCACTTGTGTACTTTAACACAGTTGATTTTGTCAAGAGGCAACGCGTTGATGTCTTTTGTATGAAAAAGCGTCTAGCCCAGTATCGTCAAATAAAACCAGCTGTGACAAACCAACCGAGCGGAGCTGCAGGAACACCTGCCAGTAATTATACGTCGACGGATGTGAGCAGTTACAAGCTGAACCTGTCATCCGTCGCGCCCAGTGATACCAACATCACTAACCCTGAGTTACTGAGCCCACGATAGTGAGGGGTTGCAATTTATATGCGAATGTTATTTACTGGGGGTAAGGTATAGGGTAAAGTATTTGTAGTTTTGGGTTGTGGTTGTGTTGATCCCTCACATTTATGCGGTGAAGTGTTAAATATCACAAAGGCGTATGAAAGATTGTGTAAGCAGTTGGGTGCAAAATAAAGTAGAGGTCCACTAATGAGATATATATAGACTGAGAAATGAATAAGCTAGTGGAATCAGAACATAGGCACTGCCTGCCTACTCTAAACGAGCCTAGCGAATGTCTGGCTTGTGTAGACTGTAAAGGCATGGCTCCGAAGTCAGGATATCGGAGGAGGCTGTTGGTGCGCAAGTTATGCGCGGGGTGTGAGGAGTTTGTCGAGCAAAAGGTGCGCATTTCACGTTGAATGCTGCAGCCGGGAGTCAACGTACCGCGGGACCGGTTCGCTAATCGATCCCGAGCCGCGGCCGCGCTCCCGTCCGCACCTAAAGCTAACGGCTTTTTCCACCAGCCACGACCATACACCGTGGCAAGGCTAGGGTGCCATTACTAGCTGGTATCGTTTTCAAGCTTGTGAATTTGGATAAAACTTGAAAAAAGGAATAATTTCAATTGTCAATTATAACATTTTCAGGAAATTTAGTACGTAGGCTAGATGCATTAGTGTTAGACTAACTAGGTATCTAGTAGTAATTCCTGTGTGTATTGCTTTACTATTGTGTTCATTGCATACCTACCTTGAATATGTCTGTTATTGTGGTCATAAAGATTATTATAAAACTGCAACACTGAATGAAGCCTTGTCAGTGTAATGCACTATATGCTTGTGGATTCTATGGTTAACTAGATAATAATTATAATCTGTGGTTCCCGGTCATTCGGGGAAGGGTTTCATTCAAGAGGTCGGCACTTGAATTCGGCAGATAAATTGTATTGGATGTCTTTTGTTAAATGCAGAGAATTACAAGGTTTTGAAGTGAATATCCGGAGTTTGATTGTAAAGTAGATCTGTTCTAACATCTCAGAAGTGGTATGAGCCTATTTGGGCCACAAATCAACGACACCGATCGTCCGTCCGATATGGCGTCAGTGCATGGGTATTATCTACTGATGATTTGTCGTTCAGTAATCTAAGCTGTAGATCAATTGGTTCTTACGATACTACAGGGTATTTGCTAAAGAAATAACACTTCCAACACCTTCGCCCTGAGTTTAGTTTACGTAGAAGCTATGATGGATTTTTGTTGCCCTCGATATTTTTTTTCAGCAGTATCCGGATGCCTCTGAAAACTATGTGCCGACCCGTGCACTATGCGTTCACTGAAGTTGGGTTCGTGCAGTGGTCAAGGGCTAAAACCAGAATGATTCGTTCGCCAGAGCGGCAAGAAAGTTCCCTTCGCGAAGTATACGTTCCAGCCGTAGTCGAAGGCATCAACATTGACCAAGTTGCAGTCACGGGTGAAGTTGCAGCCATGAGCGGGGTCGCCGCCGCGGTCAGAGCCCTGGACAGTGGAGTGGCAGTTCCAGGCAAAGTTCCAGTCATGACTGTGAGCTGAATAATAATTGCAGACGGCTAGTTGGAGGCGTCGAAACCACACCAAGCATAGCTGTAGTAGCACGAGTTGGATTAAGGACACTCCTTTACAGCGAGAGCATGCAAGTGTTATTAATTTACTAAACGGTATTAATTGTTTTTTTTTAAGAATTAGTTAGAACTTCAACTAGTAACCAACCGAAGGGAAATGAATTTCCAATGTTGGAAATGTATTGTCAGAACTTGACCCAATGGTTATAGGTCAAACCATTCACTCACATGTGGCTTAGTAAAGTGGATGAGTGTGCAAGATTGTACAATTGGGGTGATGATGAATTCATCCACTATGCACTGCCCACATTGACAGAACATGGAAGACGAGTGTGGCTAGAACATGGTATCAGGCATTAACTACCTATGTCGTTTTCATGATTAGAATGGAAAGAAGTTAGTGGAATTGTTTCCTAGCAGCGATGATAATGCAGAGTTGTTAACCGAAATGTTATGAAAGTGAGTTAAATATAATGAAACCTTGGAACTTTATTATTATGAGAAAAATAGGTTAATCAATAGATGATTATAATATATGAAAATGTAATATTTGTATTAAATTAGGTCATACGCAGTGAATTGCCCGAAATTACCTGGTGACTCTTAAGATAGATTAAGTAATAGGGAAAAAATGTTATACAAATCGATACAAGAATTACAAATGATATCAAATATATTATTATGATACACTTAGCAATAAATGGCTTAATAATGGAAGGATATGGTGACTTGGCCAATCAGTGCACTTTACTTCAACTTGTGAAGCGATTAAGTTGGGTATATCTTGGACTAATAATAATTTGCCAGCGTTGAGGGAAATAGGTAACAACGTTGGTCGCAGTTGGGTTTAGCAAGGGCGGAAATGGAAATATGGAGTATTAAAGAGTAGATTGAAGGTTTGATTGTTGGAGATGATGTGATCAAGTATCCAGTCTTGGTTGGTCGGTTTACAGGAAAACCAGTAATAAGCAAAACTACAGAATCATAAATTTCTTAACAAAGTTGTTGAAAATTAGAACTGACTATAAGAAAAGAATAGAAAAACTTTATTGCTCATAACTGTGTCGGTTTACAAGATGTTATGGTAATAATATTGTTAGTATCAATAGCATGTGCTTTCGGATGTACAATAGTTTTGTTATGAACAAACATTATTTTTTTAAATTAATTCAGTTTTGGTTATCAAAAAACACAGATTTTTATAATAATATACAACATGAACTTTTAATTCTGCCACAACAAATCATAGTAATACCAGTAACTTGCAACGGTGACTTTGTCAGGCACTGTGTATGTTAAAGGATTGTTAAGAGGAAAGTCAGGAAATGAATGTTATTTATTGCCAGGAGAGTATTACTTTTAAGAATGGAGTAGGTGAAGTTTTTATTCAAAATGTTAGTGTGAACCAGTGACATTGCATATAGATATTTTACTAACACAATCTTGGACTCGCATCTAACTGTGTGAATTTGCTCGATTTCAACGATGAGACCACTAATTTAGATTTAAACATTGGACAGCAATGGTCATTGTTAGTTTTTTGTAAAGTTAGCGAATGCAAATGCATTTCAAGGACTCGCTGATCACAAATCTATAATTTTTATTAATAAATTAGTTCCTAGAATTTAATGTCGGATATTGAAAAAAAAAAAAATTATAATGATAATAATTATCAACGACCTTGATTTCCCGAAAATGACGTCACCGTCGGCATTATGTTAAAATTACCTAAATATTACCCACCCAAAATAAATAAAACAAAAAATACAGGTGGATAAAGGCTATGCATGGACCATACCCTTACCATTGTTTGACGATCAATTAGATAGATAGGCTGGTCATAATGTATTTATTAGCCTGGATTTAGAATCTGGATACCTACTATAAATTACCAGTAACTAAGGGGTCCCCGGACAAATGAGCATAAGCAACCGTTTAATTTGTTGAAACAAGAACTGGGTGAACAACCAATATAATATTATGACCCAAAATTAGAAACCGAGGTACTACAGTTTTAACTGGAAACACTTGCAGTTATAGCGTCGTTGGCTCGATTCCGTGTTGTTTTCTTGGCTTAAAGTTTAAAATGGTCACCACTAACTGTAGAGTAGTGCACTTCGAACTACTCTCACTAAAAGAGATTTAAGTCCACGCATTTCTCAAGAGTGGGTGCAGGTTCTGGAGTACAACTGTGAAGTTGAATAATGTAGGCCGGGCACAATCCGATGCTTTAAGCCGTGGCCCTGTGGCTGATTTCCCCCTTAAAAATGATGAAATGACGTTCAAGTCATAGATGTATTAACCATCGATATCAAAGATTGTATTAAGTACGACGGTTCATGAAAACGACGGTAAAATCAAGCGTATAAAACAAATATTATAAAATGATGATACGAGGTATGTCGCTGACGTTTGCAATAATTACCAACTGATATGTACCACGTTACCGCAAATCAGATAAGGGATTATGTTAGGTGGTACCGCATGGAGTTAGGTGGTAGGTATTGAGGATGAACCACGATGATAGTGGTCACATCGGATTTGGGAAAACTTTAAGTCGTTCACAGAGTGTCTTGGTTTCCGAAGATGCGTCGGTTTACAAAATATCTCGTAGCTAGTTTAGAATGTGCAAATCATAAAGCACCTGGGGGTCCGTAATAAAGAATGTTTTCCCCTATTTGTAAGATATAATACCATTCCACACCCTGCACGTGGTTCACTATAGTACAGGTCATAATAGATCCGTTCACGAAATATATTACCATACGTGCAGTTCGATACTAAGACTGCGACTGCCATAAGTGCCTATTTAGTAAGTATGTATTTTAGTTATTTCGGGGTACCGGCACGTTAATTACGGATCGAAGGTCTTGTTTTAGAAGTACAAAATTTAAATCATTTACCGAAAATGAAGAGTCAAAACATGTATTAAAGCTGTTGCTACCCCAAGACAGTTTATTATTCTGTGCCCAAGAGCAAATAGGCTGGTAGGAAAAGTTACCGGACAATCTCAGATGATCAAGTACAAAATGTCATACTTAGTAAAAATAATAATAAGTACATGGGATTTGTTTATTGGAGGCATTCAACTGGGAATAAATACTATTATAAATAAGTCAACTTGTAATAGCTCATCAGGGCTGTTGTTGGATGCAAACTAGTGAGTGCATAAATTTGGCATCTCACTGAGTGTATTGAGAATGTGTTAAGGGATATAATTACAGAGACACCTGGACAGTGGGAATGAACTGATCAAACTCAGGCAGATGTCAGTAATATAATGTGCAAGTAACAAGAAGCTTCGAAAAGAAACCATTCGATAAGCATAGGAAAACGTGTGCTCGTACAATCTAATTAGAATTGGAAGGGCAGTGACTGATAAAGGTCGTGTGGGAAAATATAAGAAACTATTGCTAATTTAAATGGCATATCGATTCATGAAGATTTTGCCTAATGGTCGTTGCCTTGTTGAGGATATTCCTTTGACAAGGAAGGGAAAGAGAAAATACGAAAATGTTGAAGCTGTAGATAACATAAACTCTTGGCTTAATTTTGACGGATACGAGAGTGACATAGGTGGGGATGATTTTGACTTAGTTATTCATTGTCAAGACTGAATTATTGTAGTCATGACCTAATATAAAATTGTTATTTAATTGTAAAGGGTTATGTGTCATGAGCTTAGGTTATGAGCAATCAGTGCAGAGGGTGAATGGTGTTCGTTAGTAGATATCACACTGATGATTGCAGGTCATAGCAGATTATGCAGAACTGAGATTTGTCAGAAAACCCTTGTTATAAGTATCTTCATAGTTTATTAATATTGTAATATGAGCATAGGCTATGAGCGATCAGTGTAGACAGCGAATTGTATTTGACAATTGATACCGAAAAGATGATTGCAGATCATAGCAGACTGAGATTTGTCAGAAAACTGTTGTTATAAGTACTTTAATAGTTAATTAATGTTGTAATATGAGCATGGGTTATGAGCGATTAGTGCAGACCTTGAATGGTATTCGATAATAATTGATACCGCACAGAATATGATCGCAGATCATAGCAGACTATGCAAGACTGAGATTTGTAAGAAAACCCTTGTTACAAGTACCTTTATAGTTTATTAACATTGTAATAATAATGAGCATGGGCTATGAGCGATCAGTGCAGAAGTTTAATGGTATTCGATAATAATTGATACCGCACAGATGATCGCAGATCATAGCAGACTATGCAAGACTGCATGGGCTATGAGCGATCAGTGCAGGCAGCGGATGCTATTTGACAATTGATACCGCACAGATGATCGCAGATCATAGCAGACTATGCAAGACTGCATGGGCTATGAGCGATCAGTGCAGAAGTTTAATGGTATTCGATAATAATTGATACCGCACAGATGATCGCCGATCATAGCAGACTATGCAAGACTGCATGGGCTATGAGCGATCAGTGCAGGCAGCGGATGCTATTTGACAATTGATATAGCACAGATGATCGCAGATCATAGCAGACTATGCTGGACTAATGTGATATATTATGTATTGTGATCTCTTTTAGAAATACGATAACGGATACTAGTGATATTGTATTGTATTTGTATAGTGACAGTGATATAGTATCAGTGATTATTGTGAGCTATGGTCAGATATAGGATCTTGCTTTTGTGCCACTGCATGTTAACGGTAATGTTGGGTACATATAATATACTAGCAGACACGGCCACGCGTTGCTGTGGCTAAGATTGTTGTTTTTGCGACTATACATTTAAATGTAAGCTATCCTATCTTTCAAGTTAGATCAAACTGTACACGGTGGGCAAATTTGAATAAAATCGGTTAAGTATTTTAAGAGTCCATCGCGGACAAACAACGTGACACGTCATTTATATATTAAAAGATTATATTTTATACCTGCCTATTGTAAGATATTACGATTGTGACGCGACTATAAGTGAGAGGACTCACTCTTAAAGGATGGCCGAGTTGTTAGACTAACTAGGTATCTAGTAGTAATTCCTGTGTGTATTGCTTTACTATTGTGTTCATTGCATACCTACCTTGAATATGTCTGTTATTGTGGTCATAAAGATTATTATAAAACTGCAACACTGAATGAAGCCTTGTCAGTGTAATGCACTATATGCTTGTGGATTCTATGGTTAACTAGATAATAATTATAATCTGTGGTTCCCGGTCATTCGGGGAAGGGTTTCATTCAAGAGGTCGGCACTTGAATTCGGCAGATAAATTGTATTGGATGTCTTTTGTTAAATGCAGAGAATTACAAGGTTTTGAAGTGAATATCCGGAGTTTGATTGTAAAGTAGATCTGTTCTAACATTAGGGACCTCCCCTTATATCGTCGTTGGTAGAACAGTTATACTGTTCAGAGAAAGGAAAGAAACTTCGCACTATTTCATAATCAATTTCCCATTTTGTTTTAACTAAGTATAGTCCCATACGCATTATTACTCATCCCTCAGTCCTTGATAAGAGAAGCAAGATTCTGCTCTTTTCGCGAGCCCGTCCAACTCGTACGCATGCGCCTGCTCCACTTAGCTAATTAAATATCCGCTGGAGTTAATAAAACCATTCCACATTTACCCCACCAAATGTTTAAATACATATATTTCGTAATAACTATAAACGCATTCACGTAACTTCTAACTGGCACGTATCAGCTTACGAGTATTGCCGTGTTGTGTAATCTTTCCCACTCAGGAACTAATAATTATGTGACAGTAATGACCGCTTAGCGCGGAGGGAAACGGACAGTCGTAACACTAGCAACACTAGCAACGCAATCGTTTTCTCCAAATCGATTGAAACGTCAGAAATAAAGCACAGATTATTAAAAAGTTACTAGTATCATTCTTCGGTCTTGACAATAGTGCCATTGTTTCTCAGTGCATATTATGATTAGCCATTTGTCGCACAGTCGCAACAATCGATGTTGTCAGAAATATGGATACGGTTTATCCACGCTTGTGTTTGAATGAGCGCAGCGTAAAGGCGAATCCGACGCCTGCTCGTTCTAAGAAACATAATCAAAGCAAAGTTTCTTTTAATTAAAATTCAGCGAACGGCTTTAGCAGATGTCAATATTGAACTGGAGGAGTTGGCCTACAAACATAGACAGCAAACAGATAATCAATCCTATATTTTCCATAATGGTTGCATTGATTTACTATAACTCCACCAAGTAGGGCCTGAAGACATTGATTTATAAGATGCTACAGCGCATAAAATATACGCGACGCGATGGAATCAAAATGTTAATTTTTTGCCATTTAATCCTTTCGTCCATTTGCGATCATGTCATGACGTTACAGTTATATTTGTCAATATTTACCTATCGATCGAAGCACTTTGCCAATAAACAGCTGCCGCAGAACGGATTGGAATCGTCGCCGTGATACAATTTGGCACCGAATAATAATCTAATATTAGAAAAGTATGTAGCAATGTAAAATGTGCGCAGTCAAAGCTACAATTTAGTAGCGTGATAAATCGCAAGCAGCTCTCACTAAACGGTCGTTGATTCCGTCACATGTGCCCGGTCCGTGCACAATAGCCGCCGCGGCGCAGACAGTCGGAATATATGACTGCCTTCATAATAAACACATCCACTCGGCGACACCAATTCCACAGTTCCACGCAAAACGTCGCCTGTTCTAAATCTGCTATTGTAAATGCCTCTAAATGACATCTAAAAGAACCGTGTAAAGCGTACCTCGATCGTACCATGATTGTTATATGTTTGCCCCGGTTGTTATTAGCAATTCGATACGTTAAACTTTAAAAGAAACCGCGACTGGAATTATGTAATTGCGTGCTGCGTGAGACAGAGCGTCAAATATAAAAACAGCGTTATATATAAAGTTTGGATGAACAAGTATGAGCACATAATCTCAATTACAAACACAATGCGACAAAATGTCTGCACTGCAACATGCAACATGCTCGTACGAGTATCGAAGGAGAGCATCGTGCAGCGCAACGTATCGAGGCCAGACGTCGACTTTATTTAAACAGGATATGATGAGTGACGACCTCACCATCGTAATCCGATACCTTAGTGAGGAAATCATTTTCTTTAATGAGCATCACCTTGACGCTGTGTCAAAATTATGAAAGTCGTGCGACATGCAGAGCTCAAGAAGATCATATTCTGATGGTCGTTAGCGTTTTGTGGTTTTTACTTTGTTGTATGCAAAGTCACTGTCACGATGCAATAAATCGCGGCGTAATAAATTATGCATGTAGGAAGTTGTATGAGGGCACGAGTTGTCGAATGTGCCACAAGCGGCCAGAAGGTATAAATCTTCAATTGGATTATATCGGACATTTTGTATTGTACAGCTCCAAGACATAATATAAACCCCCGAGGGCTTGCGGTGCGGCGCGGCGGCGGCGGCGAAGCGGCTGCGTTCCGCTTCGCAACATGGAAAGCGTTTCTGGCCAAGATCAACGCTACATCAGATAAATCTCATGCAAACGCGCTGTTTCAGCCGGGAACCTAGTGAAATTTGAGAATCTGCAAACTGCAACGCAATATACCCGCTTAGCCTACAGCACGTGGAGAAAGTGACTAAATATTTTAATTAACACGTCCATCTCATTAATTCTAGTCTGCGAGCTAGTTAGCGAGGCACGAACAAACTCTCGGCCATTGTAATAGTCATGTAATTAAACGAAATAGTTTCGAGATGGCACCTGGTAATTGTAAAGTCGCATTAACGTTTTGCAAAAAGCTTCAGCGTGGGTCGCAACTGCACCTACCTACTGCACTTCTAGTTTTACTGTGTCAAGAACAACGCCTGTCGCCCCCACCCCGCGCCGCGCGCCCGGCGTCCCACCATTTGTCACCTGAATACAACACCGAGTCTTGCGACAATTGCTGGGTACGCAATCGCTCTAAGCGGTCTGAGTTGTTGCATTTTTTCACAAAATAACAATGCGGTTTAGATGCTTCCTTATTTGGCAACCGTGCCACAAAACAACCACGACACCTTGCGGCACACGCAAGATAATGCCAAGCCTGAAGTGCGAGAACTGCAATTCATTTTATGAAGATGACGTGTGTCCCGTTGCCAAAATCGAAATCACGTATTGCTCGCTCACAGATAAAATAAAGATTACCGTTTTAGTAAACGACCTTTCAGAGGTCCTTGGCATACAATCGTTGCGAAAGACAAGAAAATGAAAATATATCGACACGTACGTTCATGCGTCGACATTACAGTACCTATACGAGTAAAAAGTATTCATACTTATACAACGCGACGTAAGCATATGATTACGTTCAATAAGGCACGAAAACGTGTGTTAAAATTAAGACTTAATTTGCTGTAAATTACAGTTTGTTACAAGTCATTGTAGGTACATATCTTTATCCAAACGCGAACTTAATTCATTTCCACAACGCGTTAGGTGCAATTTGCAAGCAACCTACCAATTACTGTCGCCAACCCTTTGTGCGAAGTATCAATTTATGGCCCTTAGAGCCGAATCCATTGCATTATAAATTTAATGCGTTTAAGCTTTGTGAAGCAGAACACTTGGTGAATACAGTTCAACGGTCCCTTGTGTAAATACATTTTTAAAATAATGTAACTAAGTGCAATGTCTGTCTGTACGTCCGCTTATCGCATAATTTTAACTAGCTACCTATCTTCTAAAATAGTGTTTGGAAATTGGACGTTTAATAATTACAGATTAATTAACTCATTACATATTCGCTGCAATATAGCTACAATGGCAAAAAATCATTATGTATATTGAGATATATTATTTATCTTTATATAAGAGACTTGAAATATTTCAGTTGAAGCTATTTGACAATGGTGTCGGTCTGTCTGTCGCGTTTGCTTTCGCATCACACAAAAACTACTGAACTGATTGTAATGCGGTTCTCACTGTTCGGTGGCATCTAAATCTAAAAAGTTGATTAGGCCGGCGCACTCCAGCACCACGAGCTATGGTTAGAAAGGAAACCGTCCGTTTTCCAATATCGATATAAAAAACTGCGAACGTGGATAACAGCTAGTTTATAATTTATAAATGCCTGAAAATTTTTTTGAAAAACAATAAACAGCTGAATGAACACCCTTATTTATTACAATTACACAGAGGTTGTCCAGCAATCAAATGAAGTGCAGAACGAGGATGATCTGCACCCACGTATCTACATAACATTGTGTCGTGGGTCTTGCGGTACGACCATCCTATCATTAAGTGGACAATGAAAGAGAAAAAACCCGATAGGTGGACAGCATATTGGTCCATAATGCCTACGCTTTCGGATGAATAAGGCGTGCGTTCGCGGCCGCCTGGGAATGCAATAACCAAACTGGATTCCAGACCAGTGCTGACGGGTCAGGCCAACTTTGTAGTTGCAAATTTTACTACTCGCTAGGTACTTGTGGACTTGTATTTTAATAGTCGGAGAATAAACATAACTCGTTAAGTTTCAATACTATGTGCAGCAGGGAAACGACTCAGACAGAAGTATTTCAACTCTTTTTGAGACAAAGGGAATAATTTTACCACCATGGCTATGCAAAAAAATATTAATATAAATATTAATAAAAATATTAAACAGTTCATTTTTTTCGTTATGCCTGTTCAAGTGTTTAATCAATGGATAATATGATTTCACATAATATGTTGTTGTTTATGATGATTTCTAAGTTAGACTTTGTTGCTGTTGTAACAACAGTATTTTATTCGCGTGTGTTTACAAAGGGGAGGTCACTCACTAGCAACGGTTTTAGTCGAAGCTGGGTCAAAGGTTAGTGAGCATACACAACAGTTAAGTTTATGAGTTACAATTATGAATTAACAACAGGTATTGTGCTAAATTACTAACTCTTGTGCAAAGTATAATAAGTACGAACAGTAACCAATTAAAAATTATGAATACAGTTTTAACTGCTCATTCTATGGGTACCTACTTTACTTTTTTCGCCCCAAAAACTAATGATTCAGTATAACGGATTTCAATATAAAACAAAGAAATAAAAGTATTAATTCACAGCCTTGGGTGACTAACGTGCGGTTCTTCGGAAAGTAAAACTTGGTTAATAGGGTAAAACAATAACCATTATGCGATACGAATGTCAATGTTAGCGTGGATGTATGAAAAAAAAGTCAAGTGCGTTCCCACGATGCGAAACACGAAGGCCGCCGCTTCAATCAGACATGTGCGACAGCACAACCATAGTTTATATTGCCAATTTGTATAAGAACCACCTACTTAATCATACCATTATTGATTGGCACTTCTCGGCAACACAACAAAAAGTAGCCGACGCGCTCAGACGGCTCGTCGCGATCGTCGTTGCGAATGTGGAAGATAGGTTTGTGAAATTACTTATTTACTTTGTTGCGAGGGCTGGCTGCATAAATTCCATCGGGGCCTTGCGTCAGCCTGGCCTGATGCCTCTCCGGTATTCAGAAAAATCGCAATACAGCTTTTCAATTAATGATAATCACCGTACATTTTCGGTAACAGTAATGGTGATTAAAGTTCTAAGTAGGTACTGCTGCTAAGTATGGTTTTTGCAGCTCCATGTTTCTTTAGAGGTCTTTAGTTTTCTCAGGTGGATAGGTCGAGCGTGCATGATTTCGAGTTCCGAGAGCGGCGCTCTGCGGGCCCTAATCCGCGGGTACCGTTTTCTAACCCGCTACCATCCACCGTTACTTCAGTTTACGTGAGTAACTGAGTAGGTATAGGGTAGTATTAAACCTGGGAATGAGGTTCATTATTACGGGATGTTTGAGTTACATGGCACTTATGTCAACTGAGCCCGCTCCAAACTGTCCGCGGGATCAGTTGACGTAATGAATATTTTAATCGGTCAACTGAACCCGATGGCAAAATGTTCAATTTATATAGTCACGTGGAAAGTTTTTTTTAAATTAACATTAGAATTATTATCGAGATTCGAACGGAGCTTTAGTGTTACATTATCAGGTATTTCAACAAGTTGTTTAGAGACTATTTATTTTAAGTCTTACACTTTATTTTGTCGTGTATTGGGCAATTAGGTCACAGTTTCCCTTCCATTGACGCTACTTATAGTACGAAGTAACTACATCGACAAATGAGTAAAGTAATGAATCAATATTCAGTACTAAATCTTTATTGTAGAACTGTGTACGGACTATAAATTTGTTCTGAAATGTAGCAAAGAATGAATGATTAAAGTTGTTCAACTTGAACCCGACCGGAACGAAATTACAGCGCCTACAACTAAACAGAAATGGTCATCAACCACATTTTTTCGTTTTATAATTGGATGCCTATCGTTAATATAGCAAGCGCATTTTGCCCGGTCGGTCGTAAATTTATCGACTTTAGGCAAATGAGTCCTAACAACGATATTGTTTTCGCATGTCCTCTTCCTCACACTGTACGGATCAATCAAATAAATGCAGCAGTATAAAGTACCAAGACACGAAATGCATTCAGTGACATAGGTTCTCTTCTCTTATTTGACTTGTAAAAGTGCGATGTTATTGGCTATTTACAATAAATGATTTGACTTTGACTTTAGACAAGAAGTACATTTTATACGTGATTTAGATCGAGGCATTTACTGGCTTTTCTTCAGATTATTCACTTCAATATTTCTTCCAAAAAAAAACCATCCCCATCAGTATATTAGATTGTAGCAGATGCACCCGAATTACCTTTCATACTTTGTTTATCCCGTCGAGTGAGGGGCGGACTACCGCAGCCCGTTATTGCAACACCTACGTCGGCTGTGGGGCGGGCTAACGCAGCCCGTTATTGGCGCGTCCAAAACAAAATGCTCATTTTTCGACAATGACAATGACAAACGGTTCCAGCAAAGTTCTATTGAATCTATGGATAATGTACCTTTCATTTCATTGGCTTTTTGTTGTGATTGGTCAACTAGGAAGAATGAGTGAACGCAAAGAAATTCACGGCGAAGAAAAATTGTGATTTAGTCGGCCATTTTGGGCCATCACGGCACTTTGTGTTGTGACGCGTTTCGTAAAATAAATCATAAAAACGGCATCAGTAAAGCAATGCTAAGTAATGTTATATCAAATTACTGGTAAAAGAGTGTAGTTTATTTATATTTCATTTGTTTTTGAAATAGTGAAGTGTTTGTATGTGAAAAAAGTATCGAACTTTTGACACGGCAAAAAGTCATTGTAAAAAAAATGGGGTAGGAGTCTATTTTTGAATTTTTTACAGTTCCATTGTTTTTTTCAAATAATTCTTATGAAAGTGTTTCAGTGAGCAGATAATAGATGTAAAAACTTCTTATAATCAATATTTACGATCGTTTAGTGGTAAAAAATGAACCTAACAGGTTTCAACTAAAAATTAGTGAAAAAAATGGCTGCGTGGTGTTTTCGTTACGTAAACAAATAGTTATTGTGATGTGATAACTCGATCTAGGAATCTGTGATTTATGTGGATTATGTGCGTAAATATACACACTAGTGAAATATAGTATTAGATATGGTGTGTAATAACTGAAAGTGAATAAATTCAGTAACTAAAGTGCATGTGTTGGGGAATTTATGTAAACAACAAACAACTGGCATCATTTATATATCAAGTAAGTGTTTATTTGATACAACAATTATATAATCGGATAGGTAATTTCATGGCCAAGACAAGAGTGTACGATTTATATCGCTAACTCATAGGGTTTTCACGTAATAATTCATTTTGTCCGAACGAAACCCAAAAACTGCATTGCCACTGCATTGCCTCTGCAGACTCGGAAACGCGGCTAGTGTAGTCCGCCCCACAGTCAAGGGGTTATGTAGGTAAATGGCAATAGAAATAGGAATGACTAAATAGCGCCATCTAAACGAACTCAATGGAACTACCTCTCACTGAGCTTGCAGCGATACCTCCTCTTGGCGTACTGACGCAGCTAATGCAGAGCAAACTCCACCGTCACCCGCTAGATGGCGCTACAATGCGTATTGCGCATTAAACTTTCCATTCATCTGCATAACGTTGCCTTGTTTTCAAGGATTTTCTAGACGTTCAATCATTAGACACGTATGTATAGAAAAAACATGGAGTAGTCTGTAAGACGAAATATCGGATCCTACCTGTCACGATCCCTGGATCTGCTCCTCTTCCTGAAGGACCCTTCAGCAGAGCCGTCGTCTAACCTCCGCCTTTTGGCCTCGTAGGAGCGCGACCGAGACCGCGAGTGCGAAGCATAGTGCTTCCTGCGAGTCCGCGGCATCTGTAACCAGAACGAAGCATTAACTTAGATAAAATGTTCACACTTTACTCAGCAGATCCAACCCTGTGCTCCGATGAAGCAGGAATGTTAGAATTTTAGCGTCGTGATAAGCTATCCATACTTGGGATTTTCATTTTGGATCCAATAATATGCCGGTGTCTATGTTGATAAAACTATAATGAGCATCCACTTTCGATGATGAGAACAATAAAATGAGCACCGCATTGAAGTATGAAATATTTTTAAAACAAAAACCAGAAACTGGTCAAGCTAAAATGGATGGTCAAGTTAAAATGGAAACTCAATAGAAAGCTAGAGGAAAGTTTCCCACGGCAAGCTAAAAATATTAACATTGCTGTTTGATACAACGGGCAGCTTTGTGTACCATAAGCATGGCAATTACTGTATGCTGCATAAGCCATTTTGTGAAGTTGTTAATCAATGTGGAAATTAACAACTTATTGTCCTGAACTAGGTACTATTTTATTTAGATTTACCACTTACAGCTAAGATAGGACAGAACAGATGCTATTTACATAGATTTTTGAAGCATAAATTGATATAATTCATAATTCAATGTAAGTAAAATGTTTGAAATGTGATGGAAATGCATCTAGCGATTTATACAACTATTTGGGTTTATCCTACTAATATTTTAAAGGTGAAATTTTGTGTGTGAGTGTTTTTTATGTTTATTAATTCTTCACGCTCAAAGGGCTGGACCAATCTTATTAAAATTTGGTATGGAGGTAGCTAGCACCCTGGATTAAAATAGGGTATGTTTTATGCCGGAAACAGCGTGCCACACCGCGGGGCGCAGCTAGTACTGTTAAAATTAAGAGTAGTGGAGACTAAGACCTCAAATCATAATTATTTCAGGGACTAAAATGTTCAGAACAAGTTACACTTTCAAATGCAGTCAAGCGTGGCTCCATTTTTGATCATATTATCACTTTCCATGAAGTGTAACAGTATTCAGGTACTAAACAGTAGTGCCTCTTACAAATTTTTACAAATTGATATTAATATTTATCAAAAATGCATAATTGATTGTACAGACATGGTCAATATGAGTTTAATAATATGTACAGTTCTATAATAAATAGGTAGTAGGTAAGTATAATATCAGTTCCACAATATTTTATGTTATTTAGTGGATTATCTCTGGTTTATGCCCTTTCTCTCCACCAGCGGCAGAGGGGAGAATAAAATGCCTATATTTTAAATGTGTATATAAGGTAATCATACAATCAAAGATTTCCGGACATGTTTATAGAACACAATCATGATGACCTTTAACATTTTGGCAGGTACCATATTATGTTATATGACTGAGATGAACAAGTTATACATTTATCCCATGAATGTGACTAAAATAAATGATTAAAATAGCATTTAATGTTATATGTAATACATTTTATAAATTTGATGTGTAAAACTGTTTACTGATAAATGATTATTTGAATATTAAATAATTTAACAGAGCATAAAAGCCATGCCGTTTAAATCCATGCAGATTTTGATTCATGTCATGACAGTCAAAAACATCTAATGTATGACAAAATTGCAACATGATGGTATTGGATTATGAAATTAGCTAACTCCATATTGAATAATATCTTAGTTACACAAGTAGCTAAGAGATATATGTTTATTAGCGCAATACATTTTTGACAGTCATACAATATCAGGAAAGTACTTCAGTACTTCCACTTACCATAAAAAGATACCAAAACTCGTATCCGAGAGGTTAAAGCTGAAAAACATAAACTTTTTAGACCATTGACATTTGGTCAAAAGTGCTTTGCTACATCGTGTCATACCAACATGCAACTAAGGCTGATGAACCAACTGAAAGTGATAGTAGGAATAGGTACTGGCTGGAATACTAACACAATAATAAGGTAAACTGTTTAGTGGCTTCAGACACGAGTTACTTGAATAATAGTCAAATCCGTTTTTTTTAGAAATGTAACATGATTCCATCTGAATTTATTGCAATAGGTAAGTGTAACTGTAAGTATGAAGCAGTTGGCTCATATTTGAACATTTTGGACATTGAATTTGAACCTTCTAGTAAGTTTCTCCAAGATGTAAAATAAATAATTTATCATTTACCTATATCAGTGATAGGAGCATCATTAGTTTGGCAAAACAATCTTTATTGATTGTCTAAGGTCATACCTACGGTAAAACCAGAAATCTTCAATGAATGTATTGTAAGAGTGTAGATAGACACTTAGGAAATGATCTGTCTTTGTTGACTGCAATAGGTCAGATTATGCGAGTTATATTAGGAGGCGCATTATGCAGGCAGATGTTGGCCACCTTAGAGTTGGCCACTATTGAAAACTGGATCTAGGGTAATCTATGTATCTACCGAGGGCAAATAATAAGAAAAAAACAACGAATAACTATTGGAATGAACGCTTCAGTCATCTGCTATTGTAGTTTCTTTGTAGCAGCTCGTGTGGTGTGGCCAACCATGGAAATGTCAAAACTTATTTACATTGTCGAACTGACGCCATGTTGGATTCACTACGACTCCATTGGAGCCCTATGCAATTGGAAAGTAATGTCAATCTACTTACCCTCAATTCACGTAAGTATTTCAATTTACACCAAAGTAGTTGAGTAAAATTGGTAAGACAGTTCCAAGTTCGCGATGCAGAGCCCTGAATAATGCTGCTTCGCAATAAAGGCCCGAACATCGATCCGACCGAATCCAAGAACGAAGCTTGCTTGATTCGGTTGCTTGCGTAGAATTATTTTCTCTATGGTGGATGACTCGCTTGCTTTGCTTGCTAAGCCTGCTTGCATTCTTGGCTTTCTTGCTTTAGTTGATTTGGAACGCAGCCTAACCTGACTGTTGCTGTAATGTTCCCACAGTTCCGTATCAATTTTGTAAGCAGGTAAACATTGTGTACACTTACTAGGTACTTAAATAAATAAATATTTATAATATTTAGAAATGTTGCCTATATTTTACAATACATTTCTTCGATCATTTATTTCTAATTTATTATAATTTATAATGTGAAGTTATAGTTTTGACTTATTGAGCTTTTGGTTTGACTACCAGAATGTATTAAAGCGCCATCTAGTCATGCTACAATAAATTATATATTCCAGGTACGCCAACATAAGAAATGTTAAAAGCACGTTCTTAATTATTTTTGCCGTTATTTTTTTATGTTTTGGCTTCGTATGATTTACATTAGTGAGCTCTGTCAATATTTTAGCGACTCAAACAAAAGTATGGGTGGTTTCTCTTTATACATTCTTTAGTCTCCATCACAGAACGAACAATGTTCGCATTCATTATTAGCAGAGCTCTTTTAGCAGTAGAGAGTAGAGGCTCTCGGTAGAGAGTGAGTATTATTTGAGTAGTAGGGGTAGTCTGCGTCTGTGATGAGTACGTCCGCCTTTCAAGATTAATAATTAATTATTTACATATGTATCAAAGAGCAAAGCTACAAGGTTGAACAAGTAATTAGGTACCTCTACCTACCTATGAATAGTACGCATATACTTAGTAGATAACACAACTCGGTGAATGGTGGTAACTTAGTGGGCGAACGGCCGTCTGTCAAGTAGAGGGCCGCGAATTCAAATCCCAGTGCGGGCACGCACAAATTTGTTTCTTGTTAACCTGCCATTGGTTAAAACAAAGCTACTTGACTAAATTTAGAAGATCATTTAAAAATATCTTTTATTAGGCAAGTAGGTAGTAATAAGCACAATACATTGATATTTCCGGGAGGTAGACTGTATTACCAATAAAAACCAACGTTCAGAATTCAGTGGTGCACCTCGGCCTAATCCGCCTCACGAAAGTGAAGCAAGACTGTGCTCGAGCAATGGGCTAGGGGTGATGATGATGAACTCGGTGAATATAGGTACCCCATCTCTACACTACGTAGACACGGAAGATTATGTTTAAGTATATATTACCTTTGTAAGTTGGTACAATATACAGGAGAGTTACATACACTAAGGAATATTATATACTTAGGTAGGTACCTACTATTACCAACCTACCAACTTCTTACTCTCTAACACCCTAGCTAGACGAATGTAATATTCTTCATATAAAATTAAATATATCACGTCGGGATTATAGTATTTCGTGCATATTGTGCATGCTTATTGCTTATATTTCGAGTACATTAGTAGTTACTGTTGGTAGTGTTGGTAGTTACCCGAACCCGCGTAAATTTGAAAATAGACTTTTCACTTACCTGTAGGTACCTACTTGACCACTTGGACGTAGAGGGAGCGTAGGGACTGACTCCGTATCCTGATTTTATATTAGCCCTTCTTAGTTCTTACCACGTAAGAAGACCTTACCATTAGCAAGACTTTTACCTTACCTTACCACTATTAGAATACCGATTAATAGCATTAGGTATAAGAATAAGATAGTATCGTTAATCTGTGGGTAAGAAGGCCTAATGCCTAATGCTTAAATACAAAGTGCACCTGAAGCATGGACTTGGTATCAGAGATGGAATGTCATATCTATTAGATATTCGTAGTTTATCCATGATATTAGATGATTAATCTGAGATGTGAAGTGAAAAACATTTTGAAGTAAAACTTCTTTAGGCGCGACTAGGGAGTAACTCAGATTTTTTTCTGACGCAAGTAACGCTGACTATAGTCCATGTAGTTTCCGCTATTTAAAAAAGGTTACATTGACATGTCAATGTAACCAATTTTTAAACTACATAACGGAAACTACACAGAAGTTTTACTTCAATCGCGCGTAAAGGTTACACGCACACACTTTTTTATTTCGGTCGTATTGCCAATCTACATACACAGATTACAACAGCAGTGCCTGGTGTGGCCTACACAATAATCACAGACCATGGAACTATCACAGACTTATTACTTATTCGTAGGATGAGGCCCATGTGTACCAGGGCATACAGATCCTGAACGTAGTGGCAGCCAGCAGAGGCTATGACACAATCCATAACTATTATGGATAGGCCGCACTATCCATTGTCAACAGCCTTAAAAAACACAATCAAAGGGTGAACGTCAGAAATCGGGATTTTCAACGGCAATGTTAACGCCATTTACCCAATTAGTAGAGAAAAAAATAATGACGATACGTGTGGCCCGTCCATTAGAATGGGCAGAATATTTACCTACAAATAGCGATAATGGTAGCACTAAATTTCCATTGCGTAGTTTATAATTTGTGAAGGTGTTTCGAAAGGGAAGTCCCGCCCTCACACTAACTTTTCAACCATGTCATCAAATAATCTGAATAACTCTACTGAATAACAATTATGGTTGTAGCACTTAATAGAAGCTTTCTATGGAAAATGTTTTCAAGATACGTGGTAAATAAGTTGTAGGAATATTCACTACTGAACCCACGTTTAGGTTTGGTGTTTGACTGTCTTTGATAATCTCTAGTGTTATTATATTGAATAGGAAACTACTTCAGCAACGCGTTTCGCCTAATCAATCCGGCGTTACTCGAATAGCGTGCCGATTTCTCATTAGAGAACTATGGTAGTCGATCACTCTTCCGTTCAGTTTAGGTCGGCATGTGCGCCAGGGAAAGTGTCGGAAAGGAAGTGGGCCGACCTTTGGCGGGAATCAGCTGATCGGGTTTGCGCAGTGCGCAAATCTGCGGGGCGCGGGGGGTGCTCGATGCACGGAGCGCTCGCGGGCCCGGACAGTCGCGCGCTCCCGGTGCGGCGCACTCGCCCGCGCCCCGATCGCTCGGCGTCCGCGCCCCCGCGGCACTCGCCCGCCCACGCTCACAGCGAACCCGCGACTCGCAGCACTCGCACCGCCGCGGCGCCGCCCCCCCTCGCCGATCTGTGATAACCGTACAAAGAGCCGGCCATGCGGGCGGGAAACGCAGCACGCCGGCCCGCGACCCAGCCTCCCGTCTCCGCCCGACGCATCGCCTCGCTATTATGAGAGACGACGACCCGTGTTCAACGATGTTCGACATGTCAATTCAGGAAGTGAACGGTAAAGGACCCAAGAAGAGGAAAAAGTCCCTGGACGTCTGCGATAGCCCGGAGCGGGAGCGGGCGGAGCGGCGCTCGGAGGAGGTCGCGGCGGTCGGAGCGGAGGCGGGCGCGCAGCCGGTGCAGCTGCTGCACTGGCGAGACATGCCGCGGCACTTGCAGTTCAACCCATACGTGCTCACCGGCTACCGTCCGCTGCAGTCCGCCACCGGCTGTGTGCGCAGCCTCTTCTACTTCCACAACGAGACCATTAACATCCTCACACATGGTAATGGAAAACACTTGGCTCCAAATCGTAATACTATTTGCTCGAATCCATTGTCTTATTAACAAATGAATGCTCATTGCAATCTCAAAATCCTGTCATCTCATTGTTAGGTATGTAAAAGGGTAGGTATCTCAAGTAGAATGTTCGGATGTAATATAATATTATCGTCTATTTGTATTGTTTTACAAAATAATTATACTTACGTTTAGTTCAATATTGCTAGAATTATCGCGTTACGCTACGCTCGGGCGGCGTGGTGCCGGCGTAGCACTAGCTACGGCAGTCGTAGCGGTAGTTTTTTCAACTGATTCCAATAAATATTCTACTATAAACCTATTAATAAATTATAAAACAACGGATTGCACCTATTAGGAAATGAAATTATAATTATTTATTTTGAATTACAAACGTTAATTGAACTGTGGTAAAAATTCTTCAAATAATAACATGAAAATGATGTGTAAATAAATAGTCAATACCTAAACCAAATAGCAAAACAATGATAATAAATAATACCTAACTAAGACACAAATTATATAATGCAGAAGGCCCGTGCCTTGTTGAATCGATCACGTCTGTCGCCGCTCACATAACAGTGGCGGTGCAACTGCAGCATGACTATGAAAGAAACGGCGCAACTCCCTATTTAGTACCTACCTCGCCGTTATGTAAGATACTATTTAGAGTATAAAATTAGACAGTCTTACTACAAAAGATTTCAACTAGAGTTTAACAGATGAGTCTAAATATTTTCTCTATAAATAAACGTCTAACCCTCGCTTTTTCTAACTCAATCACAAATTTACAAGTAAAATAATTAGGAATGCCAGGATTGAGTAAGACAACGCGAGTGATAGACGTCGATTTAGTAAAAGAAATTTTAAAAACATCTGTTAAACTCTCGTCTAAACTTTTGTTACTCCAGTGATGTCTGCTACAAATTGTCCATTAGCCATCAGATTATATTAGGCCTAGGTACTCCTCATGAACGAATTGAATGACTCAACGGATTGCAATGCATTGCAGATTTCACTGTTTGGTGGCTTAGGATATTAGCTGAGGATGTGTATCAGATTTGTGCAGTGATATAAATTTAAATATTATGATGAGTTAGGAGCTATTGAACAAAAATCGTTTGAAGGGTGCGCCAGTTTAGGTTAGCGCTTTGGTGTGAAACTATATTATTTTCTAAGAACGATATAAAAAACCCCGTTGCAAGCAACAGCTGCTAGTATGCAGTCATTGAAATGTCAAGTATAGAAGTGTATAAAATACGAGTACGTATGCGAAATACACTCCTAAATCCAGCATGGTGGTCGTTG
Source organism: Hylaea fasciaria (assembly GCA_905147375.1). Lineage (NCBI taxonomy): Eukaryota > Metazoa > Arthropoda > Insecta > Lepidoptera > Geometridae > Hylaea > Hylaea fasciaria. The sequence continues at coordinate 9,303,368 of LR990200.1, forward strand.
TTATTTTTCTAAAATCTAAAAAAAAGGATACAGTCGAATTGTGAACCGCCTCCATTTTGGAAGTCGGTTAGAAACGGCACGCGAATCGATTTATTTTTTCCATCTTTAAAACCTATTTTGACAATTTAGTTCTTAAATAATCTGCTGTTTTCATTTCGTTCCACCGTTCATGAAAGCCAGACTACAAACCCTCGAGTTACAAACTTCAATTACATACTTATGAAAACCCCGATCTCCGTTTTTCATAATATTTTTAACTACAAGTAGGTACTACGAAATATAGATATCAACGGTTCTAACAATATTCTTAGTTTATACAAAGCCCATATATAGGCATATGAGCTGATTACACACTTGGGCTGAGACGTAGGCACATCAACTGCATTCCAAAATTCCGAGACTAAAATACAATAAATAATGTAAGGATGTGGCGAAGAACCCATTCCTCCCCACAGTGAGCGTACATAGAGGAACGCAAATATTGCCGGGCCTTGGAATGTAAACAGATTCTGTTTTCCCCGGATCGCCCAATAATTGTGTGTGGGGTACACAATGGAGGTGAAGGGAGGCCCCACTCCTATAACTAGGCCCGATACAGATTCGTTCGTGGTGAACTTGTAGGAGAACGAAATATCTTTAATTTACATTTTTATCTCACTGAGGCGCATAACTTCAATATTCGCAAGACACTTTTCAGGGCTTAGGTAGGCATTTCAGTGTTATTCGTCAGACAAGAAACGGTTTGGTAACTTCCTTCCTGAAAGTTTTAGGTAGTGACCGATTTCATGTTTTAGTACATAGATGGGCAGTACGCCAAAAGTTACACAACAGCTATTTAGGTTAAGGCTGTTTTCATTACTCTCGGTTACTTCAAAGGAGATACGTTTGGCTTACTTTGGTTAAAATATAAAAATTTAAAAATAATCGCTATAGACAGTCTATAAATAATTTATAGCTCAGATGAGATTGGGGCCTGAATAAATAGGTGAGTAAGAGCAAGTGCCGTTCTAACGCCAGTCCTAGCCAATATTATAAATGCGATATTATTGGCATAAGTATGTAGGTGCTATGTAGCTATGCTATGTAGGTGTTAGTTGTCACTCCGCTCTGAAACTGCTGTACGGTTATTGATGGATATTATTCGTCGTACTTGTATTATGTCTCAGGAAGACGATATGCGAAGGATGTATACTATCATAATGCTAGGAATAGGTAATTTATTTTCCTAAAATAAAGCAGTCTATAATAAGTAGATCGATATGAATCCCTCCCTAGTCAGCCATCAAAATAAATTAAGCCGATGGACAAGTATTTATTTTTACACACAACTAAAATTATTATTTCACTGTTTAATTTAACTAGCATTTAACGCTTCTAATCTATTGTGAATTATATGTCTTGTAGTAAAGTAAACCCTGCATAATACCTTCGGCATAATTAATACAGCTGGTAACTTCCGAGTAGGGAGCTGTATCTCCCAGCTCGTGTTGCATTATGTAGCAGCGTTCATCCGCGCTCCCAACCCTTAAACTAGGCTCGATCCCTCTCATTATGTATATTATATAGTATACGTGCATACCATAGGCACACCTTACAATACTTTAATAAAAAAAATAACAAGGTTGCCAAAATGTTGGCGTAGATATCTGCGACCTCATTGTGAAAAATCTCTTGTTCTCCTACCATATTTCCGTGAAATAGTACCTATATATTGATTGAAACAAAAAACTCTCGCGTGAATTGTACCATTGACGTTTAATAAAATATTTCTCATAACCATTATCATTACAATATGTCTCTGGACTGCACATTGAAAGGGGTAATTTATAGCCCCTGAAGGATTAATAGTAGCAGGCGCTGTGTGGCGTGCGCGACTAGTAATTTATGGCTTTTCTTAGTTTCAGTGCGTGATAAATTGGCGGTAGGTTTATAGTTCGCCTTAAATATTCTGTACACATGGTCGGTAACACTTCTTCTTGTTGTTGGACGGCACCGCAACACTTTGTTATTAAATTATTCTTGTTTTTCACATTATATATTTATAAGGATAAAATCCAATTAAGCCACAGTCAATGTGAAGAAGTTCAGACGAAAATTGTTCCATTTTAATTCCAGACCCATACAAATAAATTTATACATTTTCATTATTTTATGTAGGTACCGAATTGTACTTTTGGGTGCTTAGGAATTTCACATGACCGCACACAATTAATTAAAAGGAGTTTATTACTTACATTATTTAAGTACAAACTAACTCCTCTCTACAACGTCATGCAAAAGTTAAGTATATACTCAGTTAAATTTTTATTTCTAAAATTATAATAGTTACTCGCAAGCTTCGCAAACCAAACAAGACTCACCTCGGTAGGACGCTTACTTTCGGAGACTATGTGGACCAACTTTACCGTAAAGTTGGACCGTGGGGCCGATGTCGAAGTTGCAGCAGCTCTGTATCAATAATAAACTTGTCGTAGACAAAGTACAGAGTAGCTCTATCAAACCCTTTATTCCACGATATTCTGGTCATTAAATTCAAGCAAACTTTGTCGTAACATATTCACTCACTCGTGTCGCGACTTCGCGAGTGATACAATGACATCCACCTTGCTGTTTAGATTTATATGGATGAATACAAAATTAATAACTGGAGAGAAGAGTGGTCTCTCTGTTATGCCTAGCCCAAAGTGCAAAAAGAAAGAAAATAAAACATTTATTCGACAGGAACTAAAGCAATCGTCAACTTGATAGATGCCGGAAATTCGTTAACTCGCGCCGAATCCGATTTTCCACTCGCTACTGTGCGATCGATACCAGATACACTTCTGAAAATGGCTAGGGAGCATTGTGCTCATTATTTTAATCTATAATTACCTATAGTAGACGTATAAAGGTTCTCTAACGTTAGACACGTTTTTGGATCCGATGCACTCATTATTCATTCATTTGAAACCGGTATCTGGAATAATTATGCAAGCAAAGATTAGGTCATTGTGGTAAGTACTGCAAAGTCCATATCATCAATAATTCAGCGATTCAATCGCAACCCCCATTAGCTTCGTACCTGCGTTCTATCAAAGCATTCGTGTAGTCATCGTTAACATTAATTTATTCATTTGAACCAAAACGTCTCAGTCACCACAGAATACATAATAGACGTCACTATACGTCGAACTAGGTATATCTTTGTTGAAAATGTATTATATAAACTAACTTTTATAAAATTCTTATTCGTTCCTCCATACTGACCAAAATGAATTCAAACACCATGGCAAGGATAGCGAGTAACATATTAAATTACTCGACAAATAGTGTTTCTGTCGAATTTCACAAAATTAAAAAATAGTTTAGAATTAATTTAGTTAGGGAATAAGTGAATCGACACCAGTACCAGTACGTTTCACAGGGCATATACCTACCTACCATACCTACGTATTGGTTACGATATACACCGGAGCAACATTATAAGAAATCTTTTTATATAATATTATGTTTCGTGTTAGGTATTATGCTATCCGGCGGTAGCGGAGACAAAGAAAAATCGCGGAAGTTTCCCGAGTAACCTTCACCCTTCTTCTTCAGACCTTACATAACGGAAGCTCAGTGCTAACAGTTACGAAGCAACACCGCGAGCAAGCTTTTATCTTAGCCACGTAGAGAATCCGTAAATTGTAGTAGGTAAGTATAGAAAATGAGAAAATATTCTGGTGAGAATGTAAGCTATGGAGATAGAAGACATGTTAGAAGATTCTCCCATGTTATACAAGTATTTCTGTAGATAAAATCAAAGTGAATAATTTGCACAACAAGAACGACTACGTTTTCCTTCACATTATATATTTACCTCCAAGTGACGAATTTGCAGATTAGAACTTAGGACTAGGATTAAGAATTCGAAGGGAAAGACATTAACTTAGCAATTTTGGCACTAATGGTCATCATTATTAATTCTGTTGGTGTCAAATGCAGCTGCCGTAGCACTTGTAAACTGCATAGCACTACCTAATATCCCTACGATTACTCTATGGTATACATAGGTAGACAGACCAGGCAGACGTTGTTTTACCCCTTTCCACCTATCGGGCCCTAGCATGCGTAGCTATAAGTTAAATCTCGCATTGTCACTACAAAACATGTATATTATAACGTTGTACGAATGAGACCTCAATCGGTGAAATCGTTCGAGAGGTACACGATTAGTAACAAACGCACTAAAGATTATATCTTATACAGATGACTATATACTTGTACACCACATAAAGGCTACTTTTGTGTTTCTGGAAAGTTATGGAGAATCTGGGTACTACGAGTATATTATTGTCCTTTTATTGACATAATACGTAGATGTAGTTTTGTTTTAAAGCTTCATCTTAGTTATGAGGTGTTTTTACTGAGCGTATTTATTTACTTCTTTCCTGACTGGTTTCTTTTTGAAGCGTTAGTGGCTTTGAGACTGTTGTTTATTTACTTAGTTTTAAGCGGTAGCGGATGGGAACATTTTTATTCTAAACCATTTTTGGTATTATCTCCTATAACTTTAAACCTATTTTGTAGTTGTCCTTATGGTTCACAATGTATACATTAAATATTTATTATCAGAATGTTCGAGGACTACGGACAAAAACTTTAAACTTTTTTAGAAACCTGCTTAAAACTGACTGTTATCATATTATATCGTTAACCGAAACATGGCTGATTAGTGACATTTCCAGTAGCGAAATATTCCATGGGAATTATCTGGTATGGCGCCGTGATCGTAGCACTGGTCAGTCGCGTGGTGGGGGTGTTTTGGTGGCTGTGCGCCGCGACCTCGTAGCCTCCGAAAATCTAGGTTGGCAGTCCAGCGCTGAGGATATTTGGATATCGGTTCTTTTAAGGGACGGTCCCGGCAATAAAAATGTTAACAAACTCCATATATGTACTGTGTACTTGTGCGATCAGTATAGAGGGCACAGTTTTTCTAATCAGCTAATTACATTTATAGATAATCTCACTGGTTTAATGAATGAGCGTCCAACTGATAAATTTATTGTCCTGGGTGATTTCAATATGAGCGCCATATCGTGGGTGGAATCTGGTCATGGTATTAGTGCCATTGCACCGTCGTCCACTATTTTTACTAACTTCATAGACAGCCTTGACTTGTGTAATTTACAGCAATACAACTTAGTCCATAATCACTATGGTAGAATATTAGATCTTGCCCTGTCGAACACCAATATCTCCGTCTCAACCTGTGTGCCTAGTGCGAGTTTTGTCAATTTATTTACGCGCTCGGTCCGTTTGGCGTAAACTTGAAATTGTATGGAATAAGACCAGCGCCATCTAGCGTCAGTGAATCAGTCACTAGATGGCGCTGCTCTTATTCCATACAATTTCAAGTTTACGCCAAACGGACCGAGCGCGTAAATAAATTGTCAAAACTCGCACTAGGCACACTGTTCTGACCCACTGACAGTCGAGGATCTCCATCACCCAGCACTTTTGGTTCAGATCGTTGTTTCTCACGCTCAGTCATTAATAGCCAAGAAGCGTCTGTTGCATCAATATAGCAAAGGTAACTATAATTGTATCCAGTCTGCCTTGGGTGATGTCAACTGGGATGATATGCTCTCTAAAGGTAACATTGATAATGCTGTCAGTAAGTTCTATTCCAAATTAATGGAGATGAGAGATCTGTACGTTCCTCAGCGCCTAATTAAAAATAATAACTACCCTCGTTGGTACAACTCGGCGCTTATAAAAATTCTCAAAGAGAAATACAAATATTTCACCAAATTTAAAATATATGGCAACTTATCTGATCAGCTGTCTTTTCAGACTTTGCGTGATAGAGCTAATGTCGTTGAGCAGACCTGTTTCTTAAAATACACAGATAATATTGAGGCTTCTATAGCATCAAATCCTAAATTCTTCTGGTCCTATGTTAAGAGTAGACGAATGAGTACTAGCTTCCCTTCCAATATGTCATATAACGGCAATGTTAGTGACACGGGCCAAGGAATATGTTCTGTTCTTATATTAATAGGTTCTGAAGACGACTCCAATAGCCACATTCACTCAATAGAAATTAATCCTGATATTGTCACCAAGCACCTCAAATCTCTAGACTTAAATAAATCAGCTGGCCCTGATGCTCTTCCAGCAATATTCTTAGTAAAGTGTGCTAATGAGCTAGCCTATCCTGTGGCATTATTGTTTAAGAGGTCCTTATCTGAGGGTGTCGTTCCTACTGTGTGGAAGTCCGCTTTCATTTCGCCCATTCATAAGAAAGGTGCTAAGGATGTGGTGGAAAACTATAGACCGATATCTAAGCTCTGTCTATTAGCCAAAAGCTCTGTCTATCAGCTGTATATCAGTATTCTGCCCAACCTTAGCCCTCAGCAGCACGGTGTCTTAAAAGGAAGGTCAACGGTCTCTAATCTGGTTCTTTTTACCGATTATATCACACAAAAAATGGATTCTGGGAGTCAAGTAGATGCTATATATACTGACTATAGTAAGGCCTTCGACCGAATTGACCATGACATTCTATTGAGGAAACTGTTTGATCTTGGTATACGGGGTGACCTTTTCAGATGGTTCTCTTCCTATGTTTTCAATAGAACCCAGGCAGTGGTGTTAGGTGGTTATACTTCCGCTTGGGCTGTTATACCATCCGGAGTTCCCCAGGGATCATTGCTGGGTCCTCTGTTATTTGTTTTGTTTATTAACGATATTGGAACCTGCTTTAAATATTCAAATTTTTTGCTTTTTGCGGACGACATGAAAATTTTTAGGGCAATCACTGATGCATCTGATTCAACACTTTTGCAAGAAGATCTACAGAGGGTTGCCTCCTATTGTAAGCTGAACAACCTGGATCTTAATATATCTAAATGTTCAGTCATTAGTTTCAGTCGCAAATCGCACGTTGCAGAGCATGCGTATTCTATAGCAAACCAACCACTGTCTCGTGTGTATGTTATAAGGGATCTTGGTGTTCATATTGATAGTAAGCTCTTGTTTGACAGCCACATTGACACCATTGCTAAAAAAGCTTCTTCGGCTCTAGGTTTTATTATGCGCAATGCCTGTACTTTTAAGAATATGAAGTCTTTGAAAATTGTATACTGTACTTATGTCCGTAGTCACCTGGAATATGCTAGTCAAGTTTGGAATCCTAGCTATGCCCTCCATGAGCATAGATTGGAACGGATACAGAAAAAATTTACTAGGTACTTGGGTTACAAGTTTAAAATTCCTCGCTCTAAATACGAGGACCGGTGCACCCGTCTCCATCTGTTACCGCTTACTACTCGCCGTACTATTTCTGATATAAGATTTTTAATGAATATAGCTCAATCCAGAATTGATTGTCCCGATCTAGTGGGTAAGCTCAGTCTTTATGTTCCTCCTAAATGTACTAGAACTAGAAAGCTGCTCCACACACCATTTGCACGTACCAACTACCGCAAAAATTCCTTTATGATAAGATCATCACTTGCCTTTAATAAGCTTATCAAATTCAACTATTCCAATATCGACCTCTTCACCAGCAGACCGTCTGTAATTAACCAGAAGTATTTTAAAAAATGACTACCTATGTTATTACTATTTGTTTGTTTTATGGTAGTCGGTTTTGTGTCTGTACGCTTAATATTTTATTGTCTTATTTGTTCTATATACTTATATGACATCTGTAAATGTTACTTTCTCACTATATGTGGAGGCTTGTAAATGGCTTTTCTTAGTTTTTTTAAGTTAACTACTCTGTAATTATAGCTGTAAGCCCCCCAAATACTGTAAAATAAAATAAAAATAAATAAAAATATAAAAACTTTAACTAAAGGCAAAACTTTGTAGGTCGTAGCACATAAAACAAACAACCTCGAACGGACTAGACTAATGCTAATGTGAAAGATATAATACCTAGCGACAGCAATGTCAGGGTTATAAATACAATCGATAAACATTATGTTTGCAAAGAAATTAACAGAAGGAACGTATTGACTATACCTATATCATAATTATTATAATGCACTACTGCGAGCTTTTAATCTGTTGAAGCGAATGAATGAAGAAGTTCCACATAGATTAATTTAGCACCGAAACATAAGTATGTCCTTGCATTGCAAAAACTCTTAGTACTACGTAGATAAAAAAAAATTTTATGCGCTATTTGTATACTATATTTCGCTATTTATAATAAAAACGGCGCTATAAAAAGGTATACCTACTTAACACTCGGTTGGTTTTAATAAGTTGACAAAAATAGAAAACCGCCATGTTAAAGTCCTAAATTTAATTAGTTTTCATAGGTACAGGGTTAGGCAACTTATGTACAATTAATAGGTCGCGTAAATTAAAAATGTTATCAGTTCGAGTATAAGACTCCACACCTGCGCGTTCGACAATAAAACGGGTCGTAATGCGGGTAATTTACCCAAAAACCACACAAAGTTAGGATAATACGACACGATATAAGATACCTTATCACGGGTAATTAAAAAAGCTTTGTTACAGTCTTTGTCTTTGAAACTTTTACATGATGATAAATGAACGTTATTTATTTTATACGTTAAAATGTTGGTGTTTTAAACGAAACAATAATAAATAAGGTACAATTTATAAATCTTCTTCTTTTTCTTTTAGTAGAAGGCTCTGCTTTGCACATCTGTCATCAAATCAACAGCTCGAAATCTGCCGTGTCTGTAAATAAGGTATATTTATCCCCATAAGGTGAATTCCCAGTAGGTAATCCGTATTTACAGTTCCCGTAGCGAGCGGTAGTCTGCGTGGCGACACGATGGCTGTTTCTGTCGAGACACCGACCGCATCGCCGCCGGCCGTCAGCGTCGGATCGCTCCCGTTAACCTACACTATGCCACAGAGTACATAATAGTACAGAACACAGAATATTTAGTACTATACACACACAATATTGTGACGTCTGGAACGCCTACGAGGGCGGCGAGATGAATGTGAACGCGCACTTGACGGTCATTTGTTGTTCATCGTCACCACGGGTCTCGCCTCTCTTTTGTTAGAAGGGTTAGGTCATAATCCGCCACTGGGGTCCGGATCCGTAGATCTCATACGTTTTGAATAATTATCGAGGTTGGAGTTTATATGTGTTTCCTCAAGAAGTTTTCCTTCACCGAAAACTGAGAAGCGAATGATAACGGCTCAGTTCGCACACTCAAATTTTCATATTTCCATTCCCAGTTTGTACGCTTACATGAAAAACATGGAATTAATAAACCATGAAATAATTGATGATGATGATAATTGGTTGATTGATTAATGGAATATTTATTACACAAAATCAACCATACACAAATTGCTTACAAAATAGACAATTATTAAAATTAACCAATAGCTCTATCGTACCCTTCCCCACTTGTACCTTTTATGCTTTGTAGGTAGGTTGGTACGGTATCACGGTTACGCTCGCTCAATATAGTCAAAAACTTCACTTCCTTTATGCCTGGGGTGTGGTAGCGATATACGGCAACCCACTATTCCATTGACACATTCTCGTTTCTTCTATTCAACGCGTATACTCAGGAGGAGCACAAACATTTCGCAAAAAAAACTTAATTATGAAACAATGGCAACACTAAAATCTAAAAATATAGGTCAGCCAACGCCGTTACGTAAGCACTTTGCAGAATAAAAGTTAAATACAGCTCTGCACTCTGCCATTCTTGGCTGACGTTTAGGCTAAGAGCGGCTTCCAATCGGACCATAAAACATTAGTTACTCGGACAGACTTTTAGGTACCTACTCAGCTAAATGAAAATTGAAATCGAGACAGGGTTAGATATTCCGACTGAGTCTAGAATACCGATGACGTAAAAAGGTCACCTTTCCCAGAGTAGAACAAAAACACAACCGAATTGAACTAAATACATAATAATGCTGTGTGCTTCAGATTGTGCTAACCGATCACGTCGGTATGTATATTCGCCCACTACAATTTCATTCCCCATCATATGAATATTATAAGAGGTTTGCATAAAAGTACCTGATTCTATTCAATATCTGAATTCAGGTGGAATACCTCGATTTGCTTGAAAGCTCGGGGTGGTGTTTCCTTCTGATATGCTTCGTTCGTGGAGAATCTTATTGCTTTATAAATGTATAACTACTAAAGGGGCTGGTCAGAAACCTCTACCACAGAATAGACACACTTACAACATAATAGGTACTCAGAACTGGGCGTAAATCTTTTCTATAGCTATAGCATAACTATTTGTGCCGTATTTATATCTCATTTATGTAGTTTAGATTATAATAATTGTCTTCTATATATATACAGATAAAAACATAAAATTAACAGTAGCAGTGTCACCCAACCCCCAGCACTGTATTGCAAAATCCAGCGCGGCGCAACACTCCGCTCATTACCCTGACGGATCCTTTATTCTTATTGGTCCTCCTTACAATACCAGATAATAAATAATAGTACTCATCGCACATAGTAGGTACAAGATAACGAATCTGGTTTTGTTCCAGGGGCGTCCCTGGTATACATGATGATGGTACTGCCGGGACTGCTGCCGTGGGGCGGAGGCGGCGCCTGGTTCCTGTCGCTGTGCCACCTGCTGGGAGCCATGGCGCCGTGGTGCGGCTCCTTCCTATACCACCTGTTCATGAACCACGACCGCGGCGAGGCGCTCTACCACCGCCTGCTGCAGCTCGACATGCTCGGCATCTGGGTTAGCCAGAGCATAGGTGAGTGAACACTACACGCAATATTATTACATTATTATTAGTAAATGTTCATAGTCTCCGCAAACGCCAATCGTACAATAAACAAGGATCTGAAAAAGTTATCACGTAAGTAGGTGCCTACACAAAGAATACGAGGTATGCGTGGGTACCGTTGAGCTCTCTAAAGGCCTCGGAATTTCACGAACGCAATCTGACGTCTTGTACCTATTTATTTTGTAATTCCCCTGCTAATAATAGTACTACCTACTTACTCATTACCTTTTGATATAGAGTGCATTATGTATGCCCATGCAGCCCACGGTATGCCATCCATTTTTTGTCCATTGTGTTTTGATGTTAAGTTCGTTTTGATTGGGAGTTGCCTCTGAAAAGGGTAGGCAAAGCGTCGGCAATGCGAATGGGCTATGCGAATGTCCACAGGCAGCGGTGACCACTTACCGCTGACGTGTGACGTGACTGGGGCCATACGCCATATGCCACTCAGTTATTATTTAAAAAGTAGAATAAAATTGCAATATGCAAGGGCCACAACCCGAGTCTAACTAAACACTACGTAGTAAAAGTTTCTTGAAAGCTAATATAAGATAATGGGTTTCGTGGCGAGAAGGGTCTACCGAGTGGACTTCATTAAGGGTATATTATAAAATCGCACGCCCTTTGACGACATTCGCAGGAACTCAGAATAGACCTACCTACGTGGAGCGTGGAGGTTGAACCCGTGAAAGGGTTCTATGTTTTCTCTTTAGAATGTTTTTATAAACGAAGTACCTAGATATCAGATATAGGATTTTCGTCACGAATTGTAAATAAATGTCACGGCACCGCAAAACTTTTTATAGCGTTATAATATGTTTATTGTTGTTATTAAGTTTGCGAAACATCCCAGACGAAAAACGAAGAATATTCTAGAGACAGACTTATTCAGTGCAGTGTACTGGACCAAAATAAATGTTCACCTCTAAATGTTTCGTGACTTCATAACTTTTTGTTTTCATTTCAAAACGATTCTAAATATTGGTAAATTGAAGAGCACAGGCGATATTTTTCTGCAATCATCAATCAGCAATAATAATATGTCTATGATTAGTTTGATTAGCCACGCAGCAGGATATAACGCCTTTAACCAGTGTGTACACAGCCGACTAGCTCTACCACTCACCACACCAGAGCAAATAAATGGATCAATATACACATAGCAGCTCGTTAAAATTGTATCATGCAATGTTATTCCTCAAACCCGCAACGCTCGTTAATAATGTACGCATTGTGATGATCACGCAGCCCTCGACATACCCGAGGCACCATGAGGCTGGATCACCACATTGTGACACGTTAGCTAACATAACATTCCAAACCGTTTAAAACTTCAACGGCATTTTTGAAACTGTAAAAATATACCTCGGAATTTTAAAATGGGCTAAAATTCGCGCGACTTTTTACGTGCGGGATTAGAGCCGAATACAGTCATATCGATGTCAAAAGGCGAGCGGCGCGGCGATCACGCGACGTCTACATAAAAAGTAAAAACTCGACCTGTTCGCATATTCACCGTGAAACGGGCTCGTTCACATTTTATTGTCGGTTTTCGGAGATGACGAATAAACAACTCGTTTCCTTTAAATTCGCATTTCTATATGGTCACGGATCTTATCTGATGACAATTAAGTTAGAGTTAAGATCCATGCTTACCGGGCAGCCTGTAGAAGTCTTGCATTCGTTTTTTCCTTATATTGAGACGTAGTTAATTACCCGCTCCCTCTAAATGAAATCATCCTTACACCCATGTGAGCCCCCATCCGTCTTAGCCCTGCTTACGTATATCTAGTCAACTTAGTCAACTAACCCTATATCAGCTCACGGCAGTTCTTCTCGATCAATGACCATAGTCAATCTGATTGAATCGCCGCCGAAGTGAATAACACTAATAAATGTGAATTCACACTAAAGTGAAGTATAATAATATTGCTGAATTCCAGGGTTTTACCCGACTTATTTCCGTTTTCCCGCAAGACCTTTGCTTTTTACCGGAGCAAAAAAGCATACATCACTCACGGATAATATACACTCACGGATAGCTTCCTATCAGTGAAATAATTTTTAGAATCGGTTCAGTAAGTACTTGCGGAAATAATGTTCTATACTAACCTCACAAACAAATTGTACATCTACATAATTATGGCTCTTTGGTCACGTGGCGTACATAATAACCCATGTTTAGCCCGTGACTAAGCGACGTAATTTAATAGCTTAACGTCTTGACGTCGTACCATAACTCGTAGCCTCGTTGCAACGGGGCGACGGATTACTCAGCACGATGCTGGATGAAAACTAGCTTATTATCGGTATTAAAATGTCGTGTTTTACATAGTATAATCAGTTACAATTCTTTATTGAAACACCACAGAATAAAGAACTTTATACAAACACAAAATAAAATCCATAAACTAAAACCAAGTAAACCTATTCTAATAACCCGTTACCAACGGGCAACGTTCCCAAATACTGATTTTATGGTTATATGGCAAGACAATGCTTTATGTTATGCAATGTTAGATACAATGCCGTATATTTTATGGCAATTTATTTTTTTATTAGGGATAGGTGGTTAGCCGGATTCTAAATTGTGTAAAATTTTGTTAGTCGTCGATACCCGGAGCGCCGTCGATGCTTATTGCACGGTAACTGGCTGCCGCCGCCCGCCGCCCGCCCCTGCTGCGGGGCTGGCGGCGCGGCGCGGATCTCCCGTCCCCTATAACAGGATTATGGCGACTCACGGGGAATTCCATTTACGAATTTGCCTTCGTTATACAGAAATTAACTTACAATATCATGATAAAAATACTTCGTTTGTTCTGACTACTTTTACTCTATACGAACTGTAGTATACCTATGAGTATTTACATTATTTTAAAACTTAAATCATAAAGTTCAAAATTAGAATGTTGTTTATATACATCGAGATAGTTAATTTAAATCCCAAATAGTGCAGGCGTGCGGGTCATCGTAGATTATGTTATATCTACCTAGTTAGTATTTATAAATCTCATTTGAGCTCAACCGGCGCGCCTCGCGTTTGTTGCAATGTCAGGGTTAACGCTAAACTTTGCTATTAAAAAGATCTCTTTAAACCCTTATTTCTAACTACGTGAGTTAATCTTCCATAAAACGAAAAAATCGGCACAAATTTATCTTTTCTTCTGACCGTATATACGTACTTTTATATCTTGCCGTTAAACATAAAACTGCCGCGAATTCACATTCTGTTCCTAGCGGAAACATTTAATATTTTCTTTTATTACCGCGCGGCAAGCGACAGTCTTTTAAATAGACCTCTAGGGTAAAACCTCGAAATGATTTAAAGATTTATTACAAAGTCTCTTTGTTCCCTCGCCTTTGCGCTAAATCTCACTTATCGCAAGCTCAAGAGACTTCAAAGACAAACCGTGCGGTGCGGTTTAGATTCTCGGTAACTACTTCCAGAGCTCCTCACAGTTCTGCGGTCTGGCCGGTTCAGCTCGCGGCTCAAACGAAAGCTGTAATAATAGTGCTGTTGATAGAGTAAATACTCGATGCGATAAAACCAACATTGTGATTCTAAATCGGCTTTAGTCGGTCTTGCTTCATCTATAAAGCACTTTAAAGTTAGATCATCACGCCTGAAGATTTGCGCAGGATGATGTTAGTTACCGTACCACAGCTTTTAATTTTTATTTCAAATATTTTAGATGTAAAATATATAATCCGGCTCACTTGCTAAAATTAGAAAATAGAACTAACAAGTTCATGAAACTGAGAACTTCTACTTAAATCTTTTCCTTCAAACATAACACCACAGTATGAAAGGGTTGTACAAACAGCAAACAACGTCTTAGGTACCTATATTCGCCGATTCTGTAGTGTATAGACGGTCAAAAGTTAATTGGCTTTAACCAGCTAAATTAATCTTTCCTAGCAGATCAAACATATTCATGTACCTTCGTAAATAGTGTACTAATAAGACACAATTTCGTTGAAAGGTTTCTTAATGTTTTTTTAAGATTAGTCCATACAGCGAAACAGATGTACAAACAGACATCATTTATGGTGAAGCTGTAGTGAAGGTATTGAAGACAAAATATTATGAACAAAAAACATCACTTTATCTGTCACAAAAAATCAAATGCTTTACTTTTGAGTATACTACGAATGAAATTATCTGCTCGGCGTCTTACTCGTATATAATTACGGGTGGGCTTATGCATCATATGAATATTAGTTTTCAATCATAAATAACTATTCTAATTTATGTGTCATTTAGTTAAATTCGATTTTAATAAGTAGAATTATAAATATTAATTTAACCGCAGATAGAGAAGTTCATAACAATAACAACAATTTATATTCAGACAGTTCTACGTTGTTTATTAGTATCATGCGATTGAGGATAATGGCTAGGTTACATAGTATGGTAGGCATCTCATTTTATTTCTTACAAGCTGCGCCCATAGGTTTCCCCCGCGATTCCTGGGATAAAAATACGTGTTTTATTATTGTACACTTATTTATACCGAGTTGAGTGAGTGATTGAACCAAGGTATATAAAACACACTTTCATATTTATTATATTAAGTAGGATTAGCTAATGGATTATCGCAATGAATGACGTCATAATATGCCTTGTAGAACAGTTTTTAGATACTCCGGATTTGTGCCAAACAAACATACTCGTACTATAAAAGGCGGCCTTATATCTTAGCACATTTCTATAGGAGGGCTGCTGTGGTTCTGTAAAATAAGGTCGTATACTCGTATGATATGTTAGGAGTTGGGCAATCCTTTGGAAGGCATCGTGTAGTAAGGTCAAGTGCAATGTCATGAGCGCCGGCGTGCGGCAGCCCCGACTGACGGCGCGGCGCGGCGTCGCATGTTCCGTACTCGTGTACAGACAGGAAATGATTGCAAGTTATCTCTGACCCGGCGCGGCAGCGGCTGCCGGTGGTATTTCAGTTTACCTTGAGCTCTAAATTATATAACTTTTAGCTATTTCAACTGGGTCAAACTTTAAATTTAAGAACACGTGTATAGCGGCCAAATGCTGAAATGCCACTTAGGGTTAGGGCCCAATATTCTTTAGAATTGTATAACTTCATGCTCCTCCAAAATTACCGTGACTTTTTGCATTACTTTAAACTTATACAGAATAATAGTCAACGCTCAAATTCTATTGTGATTACGGAAATATGTTACGTTGTGACGCAAAAAGTAGAAAAAAGAAAATTAATGTATGATATTTTTTATTAGATTCGAATGATGATAATAAAATAAAATTGTTGTATGTTTTTTTTGTGGGCAAAACAATATTCTCCAATCAATAAATTATATTTTTCCTTATTTTGACTTGTTTGAACTTAATTATCTTGTTTTTAACCAGCAGTGCGCATAGTTAATCTTGAATGTTCCACATTACAGGAACAAAGAAACGAACAAATAAATACAAAATGAATAACGTCACGATTTAGGTTTCATGCCAAACCCCCAGCAGTTATTCTAGCTGCAGTAGCGAGAAAGAGTAACTCATGAGTAGCGTAGCGTTTAGGTACTCGTTGCAAGTTATAAACATCAAGTTATTGTAGTACCTACCAAACTACCGAAACAATTTAAATATAAGCGGAACTTATGAAAACTGCAACAAGTTAAAAAAATGACAAAAGACCACAGTAATTGGACTCACAATAACGATATGTTTCGGCCTCGGGCTCCCATTGCACAGTAATCAATATAATGGCTGTTTTCTGTGATTAGCCGACATTATGCTCATTTACTTCGAAACTAGTAATTTCAGTGGCTATCTTCATTTTTTTACAATTGCGGTGAACACTTTTGTTTAGGGTTGTGCAATCGGTGATGGTTTTATTTTCTTTGTTTGATTATTATTCTTGCACATAATTATGTAGAGCAGATGACTGGATCTCTATTCCTAAGAGCCGAAATTTTACTTTAACATATAAAATATGTCATCTACTAAAAACGTTTTAAGCAAATCTAATAAACAAGTTTGTTGAAATATTAATTATAAAAATGAAAACCTTAACAAAAATCTTATTGTACTAAAGGGTTATAAGCACGATATCGTTCGATCGATAAAAGGTCTTCATATTATTCAAGTTATTACCATAACATGGCTTGGCCGTAATTATTCAAAGTGATGTTGTTTGCTTAATGGTTAGAAAAAAAAACTCTTATCTGATTGTTGGACTAGTAACGTTTTGTCCAAGCCATACTATTCTGGGTAGGTAAGTTTTCCCTAATCATAATTTGATTTTGTGAGAATATCTTTTATTTTTTTTCTCTTACCCAGAATAATACTTCATTAATAAACAGGACAAGTGCGAGTCGGACTCGCGCATGAAAGGTACCATCGTAGGAAACGTACCATCATCTATAAAAACGGCAATAAAATCACGTTTGTTGTATTATTTTATTCTGGTTTTTAGTTATATAGGTATAATGTTAAAGCGGTAACAGAAATGCATCATATTATGCGGAAATTTCAACTGTGTAATAACTATCAAGGTTCATGAGATACAGCCTGTGACAGACGGACGGACAGACAGACGGACGGACGAACAGCGGAATCTTAGTTAGGGCCCTGTTTTTACGTCTTGGGTAGACGATTCAACAAAAAGTTATGAAAGTTTTACCCCCGGTTTCTAGAACGTTTGTTGGCTTTGACAGTAGATTAAAACTATCGTTGCCTCTATCTGACTATAAACAATTGACAAGGATGGCAATAGAATTAATCTGTTGTCAACGTTGACTGACGTTTCAGAAACTGGGGGTAAGCCTATCAATAAATTGGTAATTCATAATAATTAATGGCCTCAGACTTTGCCCGACATCCTTATGAGAACGTCATTGGCTTTACCGCAATCCTATATGTACTATAAATAGTACGACAGCACATTTGGCGTAGTGGCTGAGCAATTAGACTGCTGCGCTTAGTGTCGCGGGTTCGATTCCCGCCCGGAACAAATATTTGTGAGTTCCACAAAAAAAGTGATAATATGTGTCTGCATAAACCCCAACGACACCACCGACGGTCCTTATTAATCTATTTCCTCTTGCCTTTTTCTCATCGATGCAGTCGTTTACGAATACGATAGTTATATTGTAGTTAGATTGAAGTCTCTTAAACGTGGGAGCGTACAGGGTAAAAGTAACGTAGTAAAACTGTTGTACTATGGCTTGGCAGCCCTAAGGGTGGCGCCGCGTGGTCCCGGGCGGCGCGGGGCGGCGCAGTTACGAAATGTCAGTAGGCCGGCTTCAACTGGGTCACCTTATTAACGAGCGGAGTGCAGCCAGCGTCACTTCACTTTCTGCCCGGACGCTGCGCCGCGTTGGCTGATACCGCGCGGCCTCTAATTAAACGAGCCCTTGGACTTGCGTACCGCCGCGACAGAATGCAAAAAACGTGGCTGTGACATACGGACGGACAGACAGACAGACAGACATGATAAATCTAAGGGTTCCGTTTTTTGCCTTTGGCTACGGAACCCTAAAAAGCTTATACCAGATCACAGCTGTTATCGTTGTCTATGTAGGCACCTATTCATTTATATATTGTATACTTTATACATTCATGTTCTTTAGCCACGTGTTTCTTCCTTTTGAAAGCTTATCATATTCGAAATCTGTAATTTATTCGTTTTCAGTCAATAAATGTATTGAATACCAAATGAAGCTTAACTTTTGATGAGTATCCAAGTTCGCAACTCAATATTATAAGGGATTCGTTATATATTAATAAATAATACGAGTTCTGGGGAAACTCAAAATCATGCTATACAGGGATTTTCGGCGATGAGTAAATGAATTATGTAAAGCTAATCAGAAACTTTCAGTAATTATAACCAGTTTAGATATTTAATGAGAGAAACTAAAACAAAAAGAGGAGCTCCGCGCCGAAATGGAATTCACAAAGTGGTAGGGGTCACGGGGATTAAAGGAACTTAAATCGAATCCAAACTAGAACTATAACGTAGGTAGTTATAGAAAGTTCATTTACCGCAACGCTTACAGACCGCGGTCTGATGAGATTATGTTGGGCACCAAGAGCTTAAATAATACTCCCACAGGGAGATAAGATTATATTATGCAAAATAATAAGCGCACTATTAAGAAAGTCCTAGAAAATAATTAATCAATTTGAAAATATACATACTTTTAACACTGTAGGTACTAAGTACCCCTAAGTACATCACGTTTATGATTTAATTCATACACATACTTCTTGTGGTCCAATTGGCATCCACTGCAATGATGCATGGTACTCTTCTCAAGTGGCAATCAATAGCTTTACAAATAAATAAAAGAGCTTATTCCAGAAATCCCCTGGCAGTATCCCCCTGCGCAGGGGGTTTAAGAATGAATCACAAATCGATTTGATCCTTCATTTGTTTTTTCAGTCCGAAATACTCGTAGGTATGCAGCAATCACCTTGCATCTTTTATAAGGCGGGCGGCGTTAGGCAAAGCGAGCGGCGAAAATACGCGAGTGGCACTAAAACAGCCTCTGGAAAGTTTGGAATTCTTTTTACCATTCCAACTAACCCATTTAAAACGACCGTTATCATACCTGATCAAAAGCAATTTAGAGCCAAAACTGTAGTGTACTTGACATTCTGACTGAAAACGAGTTTTCATTTTGTCTTACTGTAAACTATTTTCTTTTTTAAGAGTCGACAATATCACTTGAATAGTTCTTTTAAACTTTTCAATTGTATACTAATAACCCAATTTTATTATAAACTAGCAGACACGGCCACGCGTTGCTGTACCTAAGGTTATCGATTAAGTAGTTTAGGAGTCCAAGTCCATCGCAGACAAACAACGGGATGCGTAATTTATAAGATAAAAAAACTGGTGTAGTGTGGAGACTTTAAATTCCACATGCTTCTAGCAAGACTGAAGCTAGGGTAGGTTAGAAGCTTGAAAGCGTAGATTCGCTTTGTTCAATATAAGTGAAAGCTGTGTTATCGCGCGACGCAGCCTCCATCCTTGGTTTATGATCGGCTTATGTTTGTAATAACGATGCGGTGTGACCGTTACTCTCTCGTAAGCAGCACCCGCCGTATTTAATATCACAGTCCGTTTGAATGTGAAATGTGACTATGCCCTCTGAAATTAATTTTATGTTACACAAGTTTTTTCTTCTGGCCCTTTATTTTTTAATAAATATGAATACGTGTCACCGGCCACCGTAATAATTAAGTCGTGTGGCTGTATGCTCGTCTGGTTTCTTAGTTAGTATGTGAAAATTAATAACACATTTATAAGATTATTATTATTTAATGTGTAGCGAGATTTACGGTCTTAGCACAAAATAATTAAGCAAAAGTTGAACAGATGATTCTAAACTACATATTTTCTTCACAAACCGACGTGTAACCCTCGCTTTTTCTAACTCATTAACAAATTCACAAGTAACATAATTAGGAATGCTAGGATTAAGTAAGTAACATCTGTTTAACTCTGATCAAGCTTTTGTGGTAAGACGGATAATATTTAAAAAAGGCACACTAAGAGATGCAAGGAAAACCCGCATCTCCAGCAACATCGCCCCCAAATAAAGGCCCTATACCAGCTCGACGTGTAGATTCTTAATTTGTATTCACCCTTAATAGCTCCGAAATTAGGTAGAGATGCACGTAGACAAGTGGCCGACGAGTTGCTCAGTCAAGAGACTCCCGACTTTATTGGAGGCCCATCGACGCTCTGATTTTTTTCTCTTTCCTCCACTTTACTTGAAAGCCCTTGCTTTTACAGCCCAGCTTTGTACATTTGTAAACGGGCTGCTTTACTTTATCGAACATTCTAATGCGGCTTTCTTTTACACCTTCGTCACTGAAGATATGTGTACTTTCAATACATGTTTATTAGATATATATTGTTTGTGCGGTAAACACACCAGCTTTCAGAAGGCATTTAGGTATGGCTAGCATTTAAGAAAGCAGCCAATCGTGAGTATCGTGTATGGTGCGGCCTTCAATCGAAAAAGTGGTAAATATTAGAGCGCGAAGCAATCAACCTGTCATTATAGTTCAGCACACAACAGTGGGCGCGGTTCCCCATACCATCCATGTGCCCCGGTACCTCAGGGCGATGACGTCAGAGGTCACCCATCAACGTTATTTATTAGATTGACTGTGACTTCGCAAAATCGCATGATTGGAACTCTAACAAGACGGTGACGTCGATAAAGGTGGGCTGGAAATAGGGGCACCTATAGTAAACGATAACTATTCTTAATTGGTATCAAACAAGATTTGATCTAAACATACACTTACATACAAACAAGAACTTGAATAAAAGCTTTTAAAAAGGAGGATGTCCTCAGTTCAACTCGTATTTATAACTCATACAGTAAAAGAAAAGATTATTTAAATATTTAAGATTCCAGGTAAATTAGAAATCTGATAACAGCACAAAAGTTGTCATAACATAAACACAATTAAATTGAAAGACTGAATTTGATAATACTTATCCACAATATACCTACCAGTCTTATTTTGTACGTCATAGTTTTGCTACAGCCGAAAGTGAATAAAAAGCTAACAAATAGCAACTATAATAGGTGTGAAATCACTCAATATTTAAATGCGGTTATTTTTGATAGGTCGCACCACACTCTTTCGACTATATAGTTTAACCGATAAGAAGTTTGAAATAAGCCTTAGAATGACAGTGTAGAAACTAAAAGGGATCCCAATAGGCGAAGCCACAAAAGTATTATGACATTTTACTATTTCATTGTTTTTCTCGTTTAATGGCTCTATCCAATCAAATCCTAAAATATTTTAATAATAAAAATTGTTCATTCGTAAAATATTATTAAAATATTTTCATAATGAGTTTAGTTGGAATCTAAGTACATACGAGTATAATTGATTTTTGAGAACAAAAGACATCAACGAGCGTAGCAGATAACGGGGTATCCATTAATGTTTTTTTTACTCAGTTGGCGTAATATATTTTATAAATCTATTTTTATTTAACAATAGTTTATTTTACTTTGATGGTCAAACATCGTAATAAATTAAGTACTTAACTAAACTAAAAATAAATTAAATACTACTGATTTTGAAGAACAAAAGACCTCAACTTGCTGATTATATAATATTTCGCGTTTGTGTTACAGTACCTACGAGTATTTGTATATTATTCTGATTTTTAGTAGTTTAGTAGTAGTAGTTCTTGAATCACAGTTCAATTAGGTATTATATTCAGACCCTCGCTCGGAAATTAAGCAGCTTTGAGAAAGTTACAGGTAACCCGGCATCCACAATAGCAAAATCAACTTGTAACTAAACTCCAAGCCTCATAGATGTAGTCAAGTTTATAAAACGCTAACGGTAGTTCTACGGGTTATAACAGGCGAGGTAAGGGTTGCATTTAAGAGCTTAGGTACCTACAAAACAACTCTTGTAACGCGAGAACTTTAGACAGAAATGTAAGGAATTTAACAGAGTAGATGACCGGCTTATTGTTTAGGGATCCGCCCAGCAATTAACTGAAAGGGATCAGCTACCCTATTCGACGGTTTATTGCCGTACGTTTCAAAGGGTTTGGTTCTTATAAAGATTTATTTAACATAATGAATAACTAATTTTGTAAAAGCCCCATTCATTTAACAACTCTAGTGTCTATGCATTGTTTATTCAGAAGTCAGTAAAGAAACGCCGTTTATTATTAAATAACAATATAAAGAAAGATCAACAACTATTATGTTTCTTACTCAGCTTCAGCCTAATCAAATGTGCAAATGAATGCAATAAGGCTATTATAACAGCTAACAAATATCAACATTGTTGGAGTTACAAGTCTTGTAATCTTTGTCTAATAGACCCTACCCTGCGTCTGACGTCCCTCGCTCCGTTAGCTCCAGACCGTGCCTATTAATAATGCCGTTTAACATTGTTATGTCCGGCAGCCCGGCCTATGTGCTGGTCCGGTTACATTATGTGAAAGATATCTTATTTCAGGGCATAATATGGCTTAAATGGGCCCAGTGTGGGTAGTTGTTATAAGCAGATGTCTCGAAGGTAGGTTTGATGGCAATAATGAAATTGTTCCTTTTTATTTCCTAATGGATCTATTAAACCAATGATGAATGATGATGAATTAAAAACCGGAGTGCTTGCTCTTCTTCAAACACATTTGCTTAATTTCTGCTGCAACTACAAAAATTATGGTAATATGATCAAATAAAACAGATTTAATACCAAACTTAACTGGCTGAAATGCCAGATTTTCAAACTTGTACCGAAGTTACAACAAGAGTAATAAATGTTGGAGCCATCTGAAATATATGCCTGCGACGTGAGCGTTTGTGCCGTCCCCGTGGATGGAGCTGAAGAAATGGAACGCATTTGCTCATTGAAACATCATAACGGGAAGATGAAACGTGTCTTTGATCTTTTGACTTTGAACACGCATCAGGGCGCTTCAAAAATAAAGCCTCTCGGTTTCTTTATGCACGTTTCAATTCACTCCCTCGGGATAAGATTTACGGCTATTTCCAAGAGATAACATAAGCGAGGCGCAGTTACAACTAAATATAGTCTATAAATTGGCATAAAGTTAAATAAAAGTGTTGTACACAATGTTGGCAAAAGCGTGAAAATCCTAGCGGAATCGGAGTCCCGAAGCTATGAATATTTGATGTCTTTTGAACTAAATCCGCCTCAACTCGCGAAAAGTAGGCCACGTTCCGTGAGCCGGCTTCAGATATTGTATTGTTTTTACGTTGTACAAATTATATGAACGTGTTCTGGAAACAGACATTCGTTCGCACTGTGAGTGCCAGTCGTTAAAAACGTATTAATCACGGAAAGTTCCGGTCGCATTGGCAGGCCTAGTGGCTAATGATTCAGATACTGAACAATATCGTTACAATCCCCGCAAATGGAGTTAGCCGGCGAGGTTTATCGAAGTAAAAATATGAAAAATGTAGGATTGTTTGGGAAACTTTTCATCCGACGGAGTTTTGATCTGAGGGCGGATTTTCCCGGAGGTTAACAGGATTTTTAAAGTAACCAGCTGCTTTTGTTGTATCTCAATTAAGTAGCGCTTTTACACGGCTATCGTTTATTTTGACAATTTATGCTTCAAAGCTCTGGTGTTTTTGCAGTAAAATTCAAATCTAAAAGCCGTTTATACTGACCATACTCGTACCACCTACAATCCTATACCTGGAAGTGTAATGATTATAATTACGGTCCTGATTTATTCTTAAAAATACACGTTTTCTTTTTATAACATATAACTATCATACAATTTAAAAATATCGTATAGATAGAGGACATGGTTATAAAGATACAAATAAATGTAAATACTTTCAGTTCCTGTGAGAGTGACCGTTCATTCTGCTATTCTTTGTCATAGTTGTCCAATGTAATAACGTTGTCGTTAATCAATATTTTGCTTTCTTTTTTGTCTTTATTTTCCCTTGCAAGAAATGTATCATCCCTTACTCATTACGTCGTCAATGTTTCAGGAGCGATCCCAATGGTGACCGCAACTGTGTACTGTGCGCCCGCACCGCTGCGCTACGGCGCGCTCGCGGTCTACTGTCTCGGCAGCCTGATAGGCCTTTATAAGGTACATGCTACTATGGACTATATTTCTTCTAAAAACAGAGCTGAATCCGTCCACCATCAGTCTGTAATCTATACTAAATACTAACGTACATACTTTGTTATACCTTTGTTTCTTTAGGGACCGTGTTCCATGATGAATTTGCTACTGTTCGAGACGACACGTGTAGGCCAGGTAGAGCGACAAGACGCCAACACCTCTAGAGACTACCCACCAACTTTTCTTTTCAATATTACTTTTTAAGGTTCAGGAGCAGAACGTCCAACACGAAACTTGACATCGCGAGCGCTTTTTGAATTGTGGATCCACTTGAAAACGGACGGTGAAAACAAATGTTTCTGGTTTGTCAGGAGATGCTATACTTGCAGGCGATGCGGGCGTGGTCTCCGTGGGAGCGGCGGCTGTGCTTTGCGGCGCCTTTCTGCATGCGGCTGCTGCTGGCGGGTGCGCGGGCGGCGCGCGTCGGCGGCGGCGACCCGCACGCCATCCTGCACGTCTTCCTGCAGGTGAGCACTGCTGCAGCATCTGTCAAGATATAATTAAAAGGAAGGCGTAAAATAAGATATAAAGCAGTGGCAATCTTTTTGGAGACGTTTTTATAGTATACTAGCAGACACGGCCACACGTTGCTGTGGCTAAGGTTATTGTTATTGCGGCTATAAATTGAGATGTAAGCTACCTTATCTTTGGAGTTAGATCAAACTGCACACCGTGTGCAAATTTGATTAAAATCGGTTCAGTAGTTTAGGAGTCCATCGTGGACAAACAACGTGAAGCGTAATTTATATATTGCATTAAGATTTCGAACTAGGTAGGTACCGTTACTTCCCAAGTAACAAAATTTGGTACTATAAAAGTCCTGAGAACGTTTTAGAACGTGCTAGTTAGTGTTCAAGATTAGTACTATAATGGTGTTGTAAACGTTTACAAAACCCCGAAAAGGCCCTAGTATTATCACTGATTTATTATAAAAACATTACATAAAGGCTCTTACGGTGATAAATCAGCTCTATAGTTGAAATGTAAAAGTGTCGAGAAACGCTTTTTAGTACTAAAATAGTGCTGCCTGCAACTTTTATATCACAAATTTGCACTATTAAAGTAACCAAAACATGTTTATAGTGCTATATGGCACCGTAAACGATTCCAGTGATCTTTATTATCACACTTGTTTGCAATTTTGTTCGTGTTGTGGTTTTGTCGTGAGTATAGACTACCTATACACATAATATATTATACAGAGAGTCGTGAGTGTTCCCCAAGAAAATAAAATAAATCGGTAAGTTATTCTTTATGTCATTTGCCATGTTTGCTTAGCGTAATATGTAATAAGGACATACTAAAAAAATGTAACTCTGCCATAAATTGTACTTGCGAAAATAATTGTATCGATAAAATCATTATGCTGATTTAAAATTTGACGATGCGCCCTCATATTTTTTATGTTTTAATAAAATTTTAATTAATAAAATAAGGACTTGTCCCGACTATGGCTGCTATAGTACATATTGGCTCCAGCCGTGCTGCTAATGTGTTATCAAGGCAGAAAACAGCAGCCATCTTATTTTCACCACAAGCGAATTAGGAATTTTTATTACGGTTTAGTCTCGTAGCAGTAACAAAAACTCACCAATAGAGCTATTTAGAATTTAAATTATTTAGCAACTGCACCAGGAGTCGCTATGGTGCTATTTAGTACTATAGAAGAGTGTTCATTACTTTTACATATCTACCCCATAGCGATGTTGAAGGAGCTCTTAAGAAGCTTACAGGTTACGTAATGGTTTTGCAAGGTACTTTTATAGTGCAGATTGATCCTGTAATAGTATTTTCGATACTGCTACAATACTAGCACTGTAAAAGTTATTTTGACGTATTATTAGTGCAAAATAGATACATACAAGTGTCAGTAAGATCATCTATAGTACTAAATAGTACCATCATGGCTTTTTTCATATCTATTACAGTGCAACACTTTAAAGATTTTTTTGTATGGTCCTGTAAGCGTTTTAAGAGCAAACTTATAGAACTTAAATGCTCTTTAATCTTATAGAATCAAAACGCTCTGTTAAAAACCTTTATAGTACAAGCAGTCACAATGGTTACCATTATATGGTTACTATATCACTGTTTGGTGATAAAATGCCTTGGTTATAGAAGCTTTTGCTACTTGGGTTAGTATATGTACAAATAACATGACTGACGCCGTCAATACACCAAAAACAAGGCGTCTCGTCGCGAAATTGTCTCATTGTCCGTATTTACGCATAGCTCTGAGATTACCTACTAATCGGAAATAAATTGATGTACAGTAACACAATGTCCGTTTCGATACAGAAATGCCGACCCAGAGAGAAACCAAAGCCTCTAACTAACGGGAGTAATGAAGAGTGCTAATCGGAAAGTAGCTAACGAACCGGGTGGGAGCAGCCGAGTGCGGTTTATATCGGGTGCAGTCTCGGCAAATGTCCAGATGCCGCCGGTGCTGCAGTGGACACCATTGTTTATTGCCATCCAATTTATTGATGCGGTGCCTACTCTACCACCACTGGTGAACTCGGGACTTTTGAAGTCACGTCAGCTTGACGTATGAGATAGCCCAAATTAAATTGATAATCATTCAGAAACAAACCCATGAGTTTCAAAAACCAGTATGCGATAAGTAACCTGTTACTGATATAGAAACATGATACAATTTTATTTATTTATAGGTAGGTACATGATTATTTAGACGTTCCAATAATATGACTATACAACATTTCAGTGGTCACAAGAGTTAGGTCGGGAAAAAATAAATAAATAATTATAGTCGATGAATACTATATGCCAAAACTTGTATGCTAATGTGCCAGACCACTTTAGGCACTCTGATATTATGCGGGGCAGTGGGAAATTTAGTGATATCACGTAACCAGTCATTCGTGATACGAAACAATTATTATTATTGTTTATTAATTCCTCCGTCGTATGATGGCTACTTACAATGGTCGCTTTTTATCACGCGAGCTATAATGGAATTCCATCAATTTGACGTACGAACCTACACCTAGATACACCGACTACATCTAAACTAGACAAACTTACAAATGGGTAACATTTATGTGATTTATATAGAAAAATACTGTGAAATTGAGGACGGTTTTCTTTACTGGAGTTTTATCAGAGAGAACTGCGATAATGACCGTAATGACGAGAGTGATAGCATAATAATAATAGGCCTTTGTGTTTACCCCACAGTGTTTGAGTTGATTCATCAATCTTACTCATAAGTCTCACAGCACAGCTGATAGTATGTATTTAAAAGAAACGGTATACCTGTCTTGTCTGTAAAATGCAGGTATATTATCAAGGAAGCGGCTTGATGACTCACGGTCTTTATTACCATCTTACTAAATTGCTACGTCATTGTAATAATGAAATATGTTTTTATGTGGTAAAATTAAATTATTGTATTACTAATTATGAAAAATATACAAGCATAAAGGCGATAAACCCCACATAATAATATGAAAAAAGTATGGCAACTTTGCCGGATTATTGATAAATGTCCTTTCCAAATTGGTATTTATACGGAAAATATAGAGAAATCCGTTTCCGGTTCGAAATCAGGCTTTACCCAAACACTTATCTCATCCAATTAACACAAGCAGCCACTGACGTAGCCTCCTACCACAAGAAAGGTGCCCAAAGCCGATAAAAAAATGTAATTAAGAGGATTGATAATATTCCGGAGTTCCCTGGTACCGGGATTGATGATGTTCTTCATATTAATCATCAGTTCCTGTCGTATTGTACGTAAAACGCATAAAATTAATCCCGCGATTCCCACGTCCCTTTGAGTAGGGGCACAATGGCACGGCGCGTTGGCCCGTTGCCAAATAACACTGTGACCTCCCAAAGCGACGTAACGGAACCTACGCGACGTAATTTGATGCTTTATGTGAAAATTACTTAAACTTGACAACCTTCGGTGATTGATCATGTGTTCTCATACAAAAGAAAACAATTTCTTCCTTCTAGTTTCATGTGTAGTTCGAGAGGCTTGTTTATTGTTCGTGCTTTAAATACATTTTTCATTGGTATCGTAAAACGTTTTTAATCACGTAGCAACAACCTACAATAATTGTAGGAATAAGGGTAAAAGCAACACGTTGTATGTTAAACTTTCATATTCAAACCAATGATTTGCCGCTTTTGTAGAGGTTTGTAACGGAAGAAGAACTGTATCTACTAAGGATATTAACATGATCGTTTCCCGAAAAAGCATTAGCGTGGAATCGAGGAAGATACGGGACAGCCGCTGGGCACAGCTAGTATTGAATTAAATGCACGTCACGTCAGTGGTATGATGCATGTTAAGCTAGCCGAGGCTCTGGAGTGACGAATAGCTCGGAGCCTTTGTATAGGCGTCTCCGGTCACGGATTCCGCACGGGCCTCCTCGTGGAGAATAATAAATGGATCCGCGGACCCCTTCTATCCGGATAATCATTCTTGAGGCTCAACATGCCGCGGCGAAGCCTTTGTGCTGACCCTTGCTTTGGATCGATGCTTAGCGATCGCGCATGAGACAGAGTCGTCGAATACTGCGATACAATAATGACAGACTCCTATAAAATCATGACGAATATTGACGAGCGTTTACTTAGTGCTATATGATAATTATATTCTGTCTACTATCTACGTAAAACCTTGCGTGCGCACCTAATCGCCCTTTTACGTGTCTATTTAATTATTGCTCTATTATATCCACTGCCATGTAGGCAAACGTAAGCTCATTATATGGATAGTTACGTAGAAATGAGCCGTGATTGTGAGGCTTCTGCTGCATTCTGCTGAACAGCTATATTAAAATGGTTATAAAATACAAACTACAATTATTGTCTGAATTACTGACAAGTCCTCGTCTCGCAACAGATTTTTCAGTTATAAAAAACAGAGGTGTATCATTGTTTATGACGTCACCGGTTACATGCTTCTATCGACAGCCGTTGACCGACATTTCAATTGGTATCCTCAAGGGTTTTATTCGGGTTAAATGGATGTTATGTCATGCTATGTTTTGTTGTGTCGTAGGATGCCGTGTCGCTGGGCGGCGGCGTGATCGGCGCGATGCACATCCCGGAGAAGTGGTTCCCGGGCACGGTAGACCGCTGCCTCAACTCGCACAACATCATGCACGTGCTGGTGGTGCTCGCCGTCTACTCCATGCACCAGGTCAGCGTGACACTTTATTTATATTAGAACCTCAGCGCCACGGAGATCACGGAGCGCAGACTTTTGACTTTTTAGATTTACCTATCCAGGCAATGAGAGCTTCATAACAATGGAAATCTCGGTCAATAAAGCTTCAGTAAACATCATAATAAAGATTTTCTAAGCTAAATCTACATCCTATACCATTAGTTACGTAGTGTTATTAGGTTTCCTAACGTCATTGTGACTTGTATTCTGGCTTTTACAGGTGACAACACGCGACCTGGAGTGGATGGCTCGCGTGGACTGCCACTCGCCGCTGCGCCAACTATGACGTCATCCAGGATGATACCCTACGCTCGACATTTTTTTTTACTTATTCCTTAAACTTCAAATGTGATTTGCCAATGATGATGCTAATCGGAAGCCTGGAGAATGAGGACCAGTGATATTTACCTAAATGCGTCTTCCTAGTGAAATAGAATCATGTGACTCTCGCGACTAAAACAGGCAAATCGCACCTGGAGTTGAATATGCTAGAAACTCTTTCGTCCGCACCGTATTTCTAAGATTTCCTTAACTATTCAGTAAAATATCTTATATAGAAAACAAAAGGAAGATAAGATTCCCTATTTACTTGAGGTTTCGCCCTAGATTAACGAATGGAATCAGGTACCCAAGTTTCGTGACCTGGTAAACACACTTTAAAGATAATGTTTAAATAACGAGAAAGATTACGATTAAGTTGTTCAAGCATTTGATGGAAGGGCTTACAAACAATTCGATAAGGGTTAAAATCGGTATGATAGATAAAACTATGATGTCACGTTGAAATTCCAGGTCATTACTAACAGCAATGTAAACCGCTGCCGGCACTTCGCTCACTAGTAATCGATGATAGGATATCGCGAAATTTCCAAATTTCACTTATGACTTTATACTCTCATGCGTACGAAATACGTATGATAAACATATCTTCGGATTTGCCAATGCTCGTACGAAAACGTATAAATTTCAAATGCTTTAAAACTAGTCAAAACTATAGGAATAGTGACAAGTGATAGCTATGCACGAGGTCGGTTTGTAAGAAGCTAGAACAGTTGGCTCGAGCTGAAAATTACTCAATTTAGTTTCGTACTCTGAAGTAATACTCCAGTTCCAGTGTTGCTAGGTAAAGTTGCTAGGTATGATAATAATACAATATATTGATAGTGTTAATTTTAGTGATATAGCAAGCAGCGTTTAACGATACTTAGGTTAGTTGGCGCTTGGTGATCTTCGGATAATGTCGCAAAAGCGATCCAATTAATAAAACTTTCGAGTGATAATAAGCGTATAGTTAATTCTTTAAAGCATATAGGCATCTGTCTCAGCCAAGTTGTAGAATACGTCGTATTCAGTAACGTCTCGCCGGTTTATGAAACGGCGGTCTATATTTAGTTAGAAAGTAAAACCAGAACAGATTTAAGAACTATAAAATAATTACCACAACGTACCATCTATCACGTCTGAGTCTGCAATTTGGCTTCGATGTGTCTTGTCTCATAAGTGCAGGGACACACTATGCTGAAATCACTCAGGGTAGCTGAAATTACGTGGCTTTCTATCGTTCTGTAAACATTGCAGGCGTAATTACGCCGCGGAAATTGGACATAGTGTGTCCCTACACTACACTAAGGTAAATATATGGCGAAACGATCAACTAGATTGCAACTAATAATAATAAATAAGTTGTTGCATAGTGGACAATAGTACGGCCTACAGACAGACGATGATATTTATCATTATCACTGACGGTAGTACCTTCGAGTAATTTAGTTTTTTAATTATTATACGAGTAGAGCCACTTACAATAACTAGATCGTTAAAACTTTAGATAGAACTCAGTTAATTAATAGTTAGAGTTATTAGTGAGATAAGTAATCGAATTAGAAAAGTTAATAACGCAAACGAATCTTTTTGAATCTTAGTACGCTTGTAAGTAATATAAATGATTCCTACGCATTTCCTTTACGTAATAAAACAATACTTGTGAAAGGGAAGATCCTTACTTCATAAAATATTTGCACGATTTATAACATAATTGTTATGTAAGTAGGTTTTTTCCACTTTTATGTAGACATAAAAATAAACCTTCAATTACATGTATTTTATGCCATACTCATGTATTTTATAACTACTTTATTTAAATGCAAGACAAGTATAATCTGCAATCGATTATGTAAATAACTCATGTAAATATTAATTATTATTATCAATTAATTTGAATACAATATGCTTTTGTTTTAATAGTTATAATTACCTAACAGAAAACACCAAAGCATTGTACAGCAATCAAATGGCTGAAAGAATTAAAGTTTAAATTATTGTAGGTAAGCTTACTTAAGAATAATTATGCCTTACCTATTACCTAATTATGGTAGATCTTACATACTCTACCTACACTTGTGTAAAGACAAATCCATAGATGTGGGTAGAGTTATTAATAACTACTTAAAATAGGTACCTAGCCTATATGAAGTTCGCTAACATTCCGCGCGATTTGTTTTATCTTTTTCTTTAATTATAATAATATATACTTAGTCTAGCTCTACACTGCGACCAATCGTTGGTACTTATATTTTTATATTCTTGTTGTCGTGTGCTTCTCTGCTTGCCTTTATCCGCGTCGATACTAAGCACTTCCTTTAGACTCAACATTCCTTATTAAATAAATTGATTATGTAGGTAAGTGATCTCCGCTAGTCATTTTTAGGACTATAAGCTAGTTTTACCGTAGATCGCGTAGTTAGATAGTTTACGAGCAATAATTAGAAGACGATTCGTTACGTTTGACAAAAATAGTCAAACAAACACATAGCATAAAACTTATGACAAAATATTATACACTGAATATAATTGTTGAAAGTTTTTATCGCGTCTTTTTGATGGCTTTAATAATTATCTACTTTTATCATATTTCTTTTTTTAGTTACGTTGTTGATTATGAGCGGTAGTATTTTAGTAAAACCAAGCGTACTCGAGGTTTTATGTACAAGTCAGGGCTTTGTAGGTTTTGAAGTTAAAGACATTCCACCCATACTATGTAACACAGGCCACGTTCCAAGCCACTTAAACCCATACATACATTTTAGTCTCTTGCATCGATCAAAGTTTTCAACCACTTATGTTTTCAGAGGTATTTTTATGAATAACATAAATACGTACTTCATAAAATAAGTAAAATAAATACTTACTAATTTAGCTATTATCTACCTACATTTAATTATAATCTTTAATGTAGAAATCTTACTATGAATTAAGTTTAACATATACCTACTATTATAACACAAAAGTTACATACGACACAAATACACTTTGACGCATATTATATAGATTAAATTTTAATGGCAATTTTTGTCGCAGCAGGTCTTGATGTCCAAAATATTATATTTGATGTTTTATTTACTTTTTCCTATATATTTGAAGATATATATTATATAGTTTACAAAAATAATACCAATTAATGATAATGAAATCAAGTATTGAAGCTATCTGAAAGAAAACAAATGTAGGTCAGTCAGTACAACAGCAGGGGTCAGTTCCAAGATAAAATTGTTGTATAGGTACCTAAATTCTTCAGAAGTTTTAAATGCTCCACAATACTGCACATCTCCAGATATTACGAAATAAGTGTTGGAAAGGTTTTATCATACATTTATCTAAATAAAGAACGAGCAGTCTGCTTGGTACAGTGTAAGCGACTGATAGCCAACTGTTACACAGCACATGGCATTTGTTAACCTTTGCGGCACTGTACGGAACTCTTCATTCGTATGGAATATAAGTTCAATATCGCTATACAAAATGTATTTACTGTGCACTTTATTATTACTAGGCATTCCACCGAATTATAGTCAAAATCTACGTATAAACACAATATTTCACACAATGCTCCACACGCGACCTTTTGGATCTATGGACATCTATACTTACTATTATATAAAACTGTCTGTACCCGAGCCACGTCTGTACATTGGAGATATAAAAAAAAACTAACCGGGATTTCGACTAAAATGAGGCTTAAAAATGTTTGTCCGTTTTTGTTTGTTACTTTGACCTCAGAAACCATACTGGAAGGATTTTCATGGGAGTATCGGCATTTGGTAGCTTTGGTTTGGAGTTAATTAACGGTAGGTATAGGGTTCATAACTAAGTGACGACATTTACAATTTTGCTAATAACCTACCTACCGCGCCCAACATTGCTGAGTCAGTACGTTCTGCGGGGGGGGGGGGGGGGGGGGGGGGGGGGGGGTCTATGGAAATATTTTATATGATATGGAAATACTTGGCGAGTGGTCTAGAGGCTCATAATGACGTTACCCGTTGTGATAGCCCAAGCGTACGAAGTCGCGGGAATTAGCAATGGTAACAAATAAAAACGTAAAATAATTTCAAAATTCAGTAGCATACATTTTATTTTAACATAACTTCTTAGCAATGTTTTATTAAAGCACTATGTGTTTAGTACAAATGTATAATTTTACTAATCAGGCGTATTGTACTTGACGAGGATAAATAATTTTGAAATAAGTAGTGATAATAATTCTGAGCAATATGTACAATAAACAGTATTGTATTATTTATTTTAGGTATAATAATTATTGTTGTTCGATTCCGTTGTCAGTGGGACAACGACGGCATTTCGCTTTAATTTAAGTACAATTGATGAAACTTTTCAAAGTACTTAGGTACTGTAGAAGTTGAAACGATTATTAAAGTTTATTTGAATTCCTTTCATTGTTTTATTTTGTACCCAGTAAAGCGACTCGCTTACATTATTTTATGACTCGGCCGAAATGCCCTCGACGTGGCAATCAATATAGGTACTTACTAGTTACTCGAAAAGCCACGGGCTGAAATTCAACAATAATGTCTCAACTTCAAAACAACAACAAATATGTAGGTTTTCCTGTAGACACTTACTTAGAACTCATTGTTCCGTGTTTTTGGTCAATAGGTATTCTAGGCTTGGGTAAATTAAATAGGTATTTCACGTACCTACACTAACTAACCATTCGCGACGCATGCCTAGCGATGTCTGTACGCGCCTTAAGATGATATACCCGGTGTATCTGTTGTATATTTGTATATTAGGTCTGTGGTACATGCTACGAAACTCGTTTCAGTATGACGAGATTTACGGCTGCCACGAGATTGGGAGGACTATAAAACCTCTCCGTTGAACTGACCGACTGTAGCCATCGGCCGCTTACAGCGTCACGATGTAAAAACATATAGAAATGTACGCTAACATCAGCGTGTAAATGAGACCGCAACAGCACATTTCTGTAGGTAAACAACGTGACGTTGTAAGCAGCCGATGACGTTTATAGCAGACCATGCACAGCCTTGCAGCGTAGATGGAGGTCGATTCCTGCAGCGAGGAAAATAAATAAAGATAGAAAATAGGGCAAATCTATGTATTTACGTATTATATTCCTTCTCTGGTATGCCCCTAGACATAAATATGCCCCTTGAACTTTAAATTTCCGATAAGATAGCCCACACTCAAAACAGGAAATTTAGCAAGAAGTCAACTCTGAAGGCTACTCCGTCTGTAGTTTTTCCTTAAGAATTAATTCATTACATTAAGTTTTCGATCAAATATTTGATCGAAGCATTAAGTTCATGAATAGTTCCGTTCGTCGGCTGGTCGACGCCGTTGGTGACAAGAGGGCTGGCTCTTACTCTCATAGAGCATAGCCATTGCTATTCAGCGAGCTAATGCAGCCAGTGTTCTTCGTACCATGCCAAATGTACTACCACTTTTGTTAGATTTTTAAGATTTAGATTTAGCTAGTTTTCGTTTTTCTATTTTATTTAATTATAAGTAGTGTCGTAGGTTTTCGATAATACCTATTTTTGTGGGAGCATAGAAATAAAATGGGTGTAGTGGGATTGGCTCTACTAAACGAATTTATAAAGTGTCGTTTTAAGTATAATCTTATGTAGCTACAAATTCCAGTTTCTACAACAAAAACAATAACAAATTTTCCATCATTTTTTGCAATTCGTCTTCCATTCAATCTCTGTTTCTAGAAAATATAAATAACCTTAACATGGTTATCTACTCGTATTTTAACCTTACTTAAACGTTTTGTGTGAACCCGCTGAGGAGACGATTGACGCAAGACGCGGCCCGCATACTGAGTTTATTACCTTTGTTACAAAGATAACATGCGCCTGCGCCGGCATTATACGGAAAGAAAGGTTAATTATCAAATTATATCCTAATTAGTCATCGGTATAATATTTCATTTCCTAAATCAAACATATTTTATATTGCCCCTTGCATCGCCGATTGATTGTTTCTAACTTTTATTAAACTGCAGGTATGTGCAGTTAGTAGGTGGTACCTGTTGTACCGGCTTTCTTGTTAATAAAGTTTATCGAATCACATCATACTTAAGGTTTTAAAATAACATCGGTCACAACTTTATAAAAAAAATAATCTAGGTGCAACCCTAAATTATTACGTATTTTATTTTATCAATCAGTCCCGGAAGTGTTGTATTAATTTGATATAACAACCAACATCAGACATTGTGTACGTAGACGTACATTGTACACCTATTATCTAAAAAAAACTTCGTAATTAAGTTTTTCATGAAAATTAAGTAAATTAAAATCCCTCAAACAGTAAGCATCCTAATTTTTTGTGTCAAATAGGTTGTTCTGTTGGTTTAGTGGGTTTCACCAAGAAAAATAGGATGGTACGTACTACTTAGGTATGTAATTTATTGATTGACGTCTCATTTTTCTTGGAATATCTAAAAGAGGGCTTCCGCTACTACCAAGGTCGCTGATTGATAACCAACCCCAAACGTAGCACCCTGCAATAATCCCCTAACGTAGCACCCTGCAATAATCCCCTAATGTAGCGCCCTGCAATAATCCCCTAACGCAGCACCCGGGACCGCACGATCGCGTAAACAAATAGATTCTTTGTCGGTTGTGATCTGAGCAACTGCACTGCACATATATAGCGTGCGGCGCGGTGGTGGCCGGAACAGTGTTACCCGACACTAGCCGGTAAAATGTCTCCTCGCGGCCAGTCTCACTTATTGTGCGCGCTCTTCCTCGTAGTCACAGTGGCCCACGCTCGCCCCGGCGACAATGATATCGATGTATCCAACAAACCTAGTGAGTCCATTTACTTATTTGAGTGTATAGTGAGGAAGTCAAAAAGTGGTCAAACGGTAAATGTTCTACGAAACAATTAAACAATTTTTGAGTAATCTTTGTGTTTATAGATGTAGGTAGGTAGCTATTAAAAGTTGAACTTAATATTTATACATACAGTCATATATTTTGTGTTAATTATTTTAATGAGACCGTTGGTAACAACATAAATTCCTTTTAAAGTAACAAAATTGTATGTTATTGTTATTACTTATTAGGTAGGTACCTATAATATGTTGTTTTTATCATATTTTGTTAATCTAGTTGGATTTCTTCACCCACAATCTCCTTTATTATGATACCCTGACTAGGTAAATTTCTGATAATAAATCCATTACTTATATTAATTTGTGGGTACTTATTTCATCCAACTGAAATCAGTTAAACCTATCAAACCTATAGTTATTTCAAGAATTCGGTTTTTAGTTCAATTTTAAGTAGTAGCTCTCAAAGTACATCCATTTTTCACGTTTACGTGTGGTATTTGATCGATTTGCTGTGAAATTTGATGGTAATTTAATTTATTTGTCACACCGAAGAAATATTGTAAAAAATATATTGCAATTTTATTGTATTTTTTTACTTTGCATACAAACAAAGCACATATTAATATAATTATGATATAATATATAATTACATTATGTGACCTTTAAGTTGGGTAAACTATCCCAAAAGGCTCGAAGCCTTACCCTACCTCTAAAGCTCTTCTGCGGATCCTTTTCACAGGATGTGTTGAAAAGATTGGTCATTTTAAGCTTGTTTATATGTTTTTACAACCTATCGTATCATAATATTATAGTATACCTAGGTACTTATTCTCCTAAAATATCTAGATGTATAATATACCGACGTATCGCGATAATTCAGGTCATATATTATGCATCCTACTAGTTTGGTAAATGCTTTAAACATTATAAAAAAGAACAAATACTTTACATGAGCTACCTCCATCTATATCGATAAACCCCAACTCGTACTTGACCCTCTGGCCATTGATTACAATAATAATGACTTACAAACACATGTAGGTACTTAATTAACTTTATTATTGCACCCAGAGCACAAATTTTCCAATCTGTGACGCAGGGCCAGAGGCACCGGTGAATAAGTAGCATAAATATGATAACTTTTGGGGGTGGAAATAGTATACATAGGTATATACTTGTACAAGTAGTTGCTCTGGGTATACATCGTACACATACATAGGAGGCAACTCTATTATTAGGAAACCTCGAATAAAAAAATCATCGACTACAAATCCACCAACCAGTTTAACCCGTTAGATAGTTACAGTGACAATACATACCTACTTACATGTAAATTTATATAAAGAGCAATAACAAAAGTTGATCAGTTCGGTAGAGTAGGTATAGCGTGTATTTGAAGTGTCTTTAATAATCACATCACTCATAATTTAGATTAGAGCTATATTATGTAGGATTATCAACTTCATTTCGCAGGGTAGGGCCATATTATTATTTTGAGTTCTTTCGCTCCCACCCCATATATAAATTATAGGTACCTACCTTTTTTAAATACTAGTTTTGCTTTTTTAGGCAAATCGGATCGTGGGCGAACGCCTATTAATAACCTAATACTAATAGCCATAAGCTCTATATACCTACTGCAACGTAAAAAAATAACATCATCATGATTTGTAAAATGCGTCAATCAATCTAATTGCCTGTAACGCGTATTTATTCTGTCATAACAGATAGGTACTACAATGAGATAGGTACTTTACCTACCAAGTAAGTATAATAGTTATTACAAAAGAAGCATTCAAGTAATCAGGTCAGTAATTACAGAATTGCTGTAATTGCAAATGCAACTGCGACAGTTTTCGCAGCGATAAGCGAACGATTCCCATTCGTTCGTGTCCATGTTACCGAGCTAATGATGTAGTCACTGATTACACTTGGATTACACCTGCCGTTAACAGCTGTCAAGCTAAACTAAGCCCTGGTTTCAGTCATGAACAGTGTTGAATTTTGTAGGTAGACATTTCGCATATCCAGCCGGCACAACGATACCTCGTTTATCAAAATCCATCAAGTAGGTACTTAGTTAGAACCTGGCCAAGGAACACTAGTAGAAGTATTTATATATTACATATTAATATGTAGGTACTTAGTACACCACAGAACAAAGAAAGTATGTACAACAAACATAGACATACCCCCATATTACTTACGACCGAAAACTTAACCTTACCTAAATGTACCTGTGTAACTGACCTAAAATGCCGACCTTCGCAGCGCAGAAATTAATATTTAAGTATCCTACAGAAGTTAACCTACTTCCATTTAGTCATGTTTTATTGCAATGTATACAAATCTAAATCAGATCATTTTAAAATAAAATTTGTTTCGTTTAATATTAGTTTGATTTCATGGTTAAGAAAAAATACCGAGGACAAAATAGGGTTAGATAATAAGGTAAGTATCAAAGTTGTTACAAACAATTTTATTACTTTCTACTGTTATACAATATAGTACAGCAAAGAATAATAATACTTCGTTACGGGCTGGCTACCTTTCACAAGTTTCGGACGCAATTTGTAAAAACGCACGCGTAACTTGAGTCGGGTGCAAGCTCCAGTTAACTATTCATTTTGATATCTCTTTTCCAATGATGTGTTTTCTGAAGCTGACCACTCATTTTTTCATAGAGTGCCAGAATAACAAGTAGTCACCAAGCCTAGGTACCTACTGATAACCGTATACTCACATTTTCAATTCCAGTTGATGCCGTGAGCAGCAAAATAGCGGTAATAGACGCAAAAGCGATCCCCACCACCGAGGAGCCTCAGACAGCTGAGTTGGTGAAGGCAGTCAATGAAAAATATCCTCATGCATTACTCTTCGGGGGAACCTGTGGAGGCACTATTATTAGCCCCAAGTGGGTCCTAACAGCTGGCCATTGGTACGTCACAATGTCTCATATTTTCTGCTAATGACTAACTTTTATTTAATTTATTATTTGAATACTCAAAACGAAAACAGATAAGTACCAAGAATTTTATATGAATCGAAAAGTCGTCAAAACATGATAATCCTTGAAAGTCACCGCCGCGTAAAGAAATACACGAATCGTACGAAACAAAAAAACTCAAAGATTACCGCGGACCAAAAATAAGTTGTAAAAACTGATTTCAATTTTTGAGGTAGGATTCTTACAAACAGGTGCAAGGGCCGCAAGTAGCTCAGGTAGGTTTAGTTAGTTCGCGTCAGCCAATAACGCGACTTCAAAGTGCGAAAGCACGCATTTGGATGGAGAAACCATGTATGTGTGATGTCAACAACTTACGATATGTACCTACCTACAGTTTTTATAGGAACTGTAGTCGCTAATGTCCACCCGTAGCAAATGAAATATTATGCCGATCGATTCACATTCAAACTCGATGTCCACTGTTGCCCACGAATCACGATGGCAATTATAGGGGGAATGGTGATGTTTGATTTTTGTCGTTGGAGAACTTAGATGACAACAGTCTGATTGCTATTTGAACATTTTAAAAACAAAGTTAGGTAGGTAACTATTCGAATTCTATGCTCCATTATTGACATAATTCATACATAACATACTCGTATATACGAAAATATCCTAATTTTGGACGAAGCTCTAAATGCTTACATTTGAATATCTTATAATGCCACAACGATACAAATTACTTGTTTTCCTATGACATTTTTACGGATTACGCAGTCACGGCTTACAAAACCTTTTAGAAATAATGAATGCCCACGATCTGCGTCAATACAAGAGACTAGAGAATAACGAGTGTATTTTCCTGTTAACGGGTAGGTATCTACCTACCTTCGATAGCTTGGTCGTGATGTGGTCGCATAATCAACATACATACAAGTTATTTTAATCCTATCATCCTCATAATTATACATGGTGGCTAGGAAACATAACAACTCGTACCAACCGATGGCACAGATTAATAAATAGTTACTATGTACCTATATAGTACCTACTACTCCTAAGATATAATAATCATAATATACTACTTATTAAATAGGTATACTCAGGGTAAATTAGGTAGTTAGTTCATATAATAGAAAAATAATACAGTAGTGGTGCAGCTGTCTAGATATTGTTTACAAAATATTACGTAGCATCGGCACCAAGCCGAAATGGGAGTGGCTTTCTGCTACACTGGGCCAATACATTTACAAACAAGTGCACATCGTTCAAAAACTCGACGTAGGCCGCAGCGAGCGATAACAATACACTCACGTATCTTGGACTGCTGCAAGCGCTCGATGAGCCTCCACCTACGATCGGTCACCAGCCGGCTAATTTAATATTGTCTGCAGGGATTCACTCGGTTGTAGGTATATGGTAATAGCACACGCGAAAATGCATGAAGATCCGTTTCCCACAGGAATCGACTGATATACGATGTGTCGCGCGCGTAGTTCTAGTTACCTTTCACACACTCTTTGAGCTCCAATTTTTTACAAGTGCGCGGTGCATGCAGAGTTTCGACTACCCTCTGCTCTTTCGAGAATGGAACATCTATTGAATTATAACTATAGTTAGGTACCTATATGATAACGAAACAATATATTATACAAGAATAATATTGTTATTATATACACGTAATAGGTTTTGGTGCTACACCACCGCGGTCGTAGGTACCTACTGCAATGTATCACACTCCACGTTTTCTAATGTCGCGATAAATAGATACCGTGAGCTAAGAGACACTGTTATAGAATGTCGTCCTACTGTTGATGTCAGCGTATACTTGGTATACTTCTTATTAAACTGAAAATCTAGGAAGGTAGTACAGGATACTAAGTATCTAGATAAGTTTCGGGAACGCTAAGGAGATTTTTTTAAAACTATATTCGGATTTTACGAATTTATTTAATTATAAACTTAGTTAAGTAATTCATTTGACTAGATACGAGCCGTAGCAGAGATGGATGCAAATCGACTGACTTACAATAAAAAGGTTCGGGCTAACTTCCCGTCGTTCACCACGATCCCAGGAATGGGCGGATTCAATATCATTTTGCTGATCGTGCGTCTGGGACGGTGGCGCGATCAACATCGTTGCATTGTTGCAATGTACTATGTAAAAGCTTAAGAGTACCTACATAGTTTAGCTAGGTAGTACATAAGTACCTACTCGTATATATCCCATATTTTATACCCGTATCAACGCATAGTAAGCCTAATAGATCTATATAATTAATTACCAGTGCCTACATAGATCTAGATTACTTATAACGGTCGAGCTCTCCTAATCCTCCTACTTACATCTTGTATACGTACCTACATATTACCTATCATCGTGTGAATTCGAGTGTCCTCAGCTCATCGGTTTAGAGTTACCGCACCCACGTGCCTATTTATCTAGTCGGTCAACAATCATTGAATTAAAATGTGCTACCAACCAAATCCTCAAAGAGGTATCAACCATTTACAGTTTACAATGAGTAGGTAGGTATAGGCATTTAATGCAGGCTGGGGATAGGCTCTGACACGGCAAGCAAAAGTTTAAAATGACACGGCGCGCATACCTCGCTACTAACTGCGTAAATAACAATAAACACTTTTGAGTTTAGGGTGTGGATGTTGTGAATAAAGTTTCATCATCTACAGCACACTGTTCAGCGGCGGGAGCTACGTAAGAGCGGGCACCAACAACACAGACAATGGGTCGGGCGTGTTCCGGCGCGTGAAGCGGCTCGTCATCCACCCGCTCTTCACCGTGGGGCCCTACTGGCTGGACGCTGACCAGTTCGGCTTCAAACAGGTGACATATTCTCGACACGATGCCTTCTTCTTATGTCTTCTAGAGACCCCGCTTTTAGCTACCTACCTATCTATTACCTATCACCTATCCTGTCACGGTGTACGGTCTGTTATGTACATGTAGGTATCGCCACATTTTAGACTAGCTCTACAGATACGAAGGTACAGCCTAGCCTACAGGATCTTGCAATTATTCTATTACGGTGGACTGAACTTACTATAAATTGTTCCACTTACCGTCTCCAGCATCAAATCAGCTCGCTGTCACAATAAATTATATTTTTTGTCAACTTCATAGAACAACGGAAACTGGGTTCTAAATTGTCTTCCAAGACATAACCTAAACAGACTTCCTTACAACACACACAGTAAAAAGTCACGCATTCAACTTCCATCATCAATCTTTCAAAGAAATCTACCTACGACTGATTCCCCGCGTGTGTTCAGGTGGCTGCTCGCTGGGACTTCCTGCTGGCTGAGTTAGAGGAGCCGCTTCCCCTGGACGGAAAGACCATGGTCGCAGCCACCCTCAACGACCAGGCGGACCTCACCCCCGACCTCGACGCGGACTACGCCGGATACGGCACTGACCACCATGGCGTAAGTCAATGCTAGACGCGTCACTTGTATTACTTGTGCTGAACATACCTTGGTCACTGTGCTGAACGGAGATTCGGTTTATTTTTCCTAGACGGATTGTGTTTGCGAATCAACACGTGTTCTAAACCACACTGTAGGTATCTATCTCTGAAATGCACATTATGGCTCCCACCGGCGCCGGGTCGGCTTGGCGGATTTGATGTGGCTTTCTCCTAAAATAATTAGTAGTGGTCCGCGAGTCCGCGGTTTCACCTGCGAT
Source organism: Hylaea fasciaria (assembly GCA_905147375.1). Lineage (NCBI taxonomy): Eukaryota > Metazoa > Arthropoda > Insecta > Lepidoptera > Geometridae > Hylaea > Hylaea fasciaria. The sequence goes on from LR990200.1 coordinate 9,346,775, forward strand.
CCTAGGTTAAAAGGTACCCTATAATATCTTTATCCAGTGGCTCATCCATCTAGCTACCCAAATTTCCATAGAAACATTACAACTTAGATTTGCTTATAAGTATGCTAGAACTTAAACTATCAACATTCTAAATTTAATCAAACTCTATTTAGTAGTTTACTTATACATTACAGAGATACGTGACAACAAACATTTACACGTTTACTTTACTTTCGAATCTATAAGTAAGACTGTTTTATCTAGGGCACGATGCGTAGTGAGATGCACGGCATGGAACTGTCGGTACAAGATAACGAGAAGTGCAAGACTCTGGAACAGTTCAACCCTAAAGATATGCTGTGCGCGCAGGGACGCCCGCCCCGATTAGACTCCGCTTGTAATGTGAGTATTCACTAAAACCTAAGGCCAATGAGAAAATCAACCCTTTTTTATACGCCCGGCCCCTAGGTATTCTAAAGAAATGTGTTATTTTTTTATTGTGGTCGTACTTTTATGACTAGGTTGCAAAATACGTCCATACAACTATAGAATTGACTTTATCGACGCTGTATCCTGCTTTGCAAGTTATGAGTATGATTGAATACATTGCTAGATGATATTGTATCTATGCTGTTTGGTGCAGGGCGACAGCGGCAGCGGGTTGGTGGACAGCTCCGGGCGGCTGCTGGGAGTGGCCTCGTGGGTGGAAGGCGACGCGTTCGAGTGCCGCAACGGCGCGCTCGTGGTCTTCTCGCGAGTGTCCGCTGTGCGCGACTGGATTAGACAAGTCACCAAAGTTTAATTTATAAGATTAGATATGATATGGATGGGAGATTACGATACGATGCCAAATACAAAATCTTGGCAGCAATAGCGGTAACTGGTTCTCATTCATTATCTAATGTCCGGTGACGCATCGCTGCCGCTTTCTACGCGTGCAGATTGCTTTTTCCAGCATCTAGCGTTATTTAAAATAAGTACAAGAGTTATCTATACGATTACCATGTGAAGCGAAAAGCCGTAGTATGTAGCAAATACCCATCAATGCGTCAAGTAATGACGTCGTATAATCCGTGTAAAATAAATAAAATAAGGTCTTACATTGCAAGCTGGGTCAATATTATATATTTTAAACAATCGAGACATCTTGCAGAGATGAATTATTAAACGTCTATCATTGCTATACTTTAGAGTTAATTAAGTAATCAAATTATAGCTCCTGTAGAATTGTAAAATATGTTACAATATGTAACTAAGATACGCCTAATTATTTAAGAATTTATACATTTGATAAACATTTGATAACTATAAATAAACTGAAACAAATGGTAAATTTTCTGTCAACGTACCTATGTAAGTTAAAAATGTGACGGCATTTTACTAGTCAAGTTTGTTTACTAAAAAAAATGTTTAGACATCTTTTGAGGCAAATTGTTAATTTCCTCGCCTTACCGATCCAGGAATCGAATCCAACAGATTATTATTTAGGTGACTACGATGTATTCTCCAAATAAGTAGCTCGCGTTTCGTCAGCGAGATAGTACCTACAACTGCCAAATGTACAGAAACATATTTTCAATTTTAGTTTCTTATATTCCAGCGGACTGTTTCAGATTGTGAAACATAAACTGCATTTATGTACTTAATTAAAATACAAAATAGTACAAAAGTCAAGTACTCAATTTTTGTTTCATGCTGTGAGAAAATTACCATGTTAATATGTTTTAAAATAATAATAATATGATATCAGTAGCATCATATAAAGTTCTAACAATAAATGATAAAATAATTAAATGCGTTTTAATTACACATAATATTGATCATCAATCTAGCTCGAAAAGGGATATTTGTAAATTAGATCTTTACCAATAAAACGAGGATTATGTTCCTGAAAATTTAATGACTTTAATAGAAGATAACTAAATTAAAACAGCAAGATAAAAGAAAATCATTCATATTAACATCTTCGTTTGATTACGTTCCAAGCAAAAAGACCAAAATTAATCAATGACCTAACAAAATATACAACAAAAGTCATCAAATAATTAAGTCCAATGAATCAGTTAGTCTACCGTGGACAACGACCGAAGCGATACATGGATGTTATTCTCACCACTAAAATGAACAAGTTACATAATACAACTTACAAATTTTGAATAATATTGTGATTAAAAGAAAAAAAAGCTAAATAATTCTTTCCTACTTATATAATGTGTAATAATATAAAGTGTCGACTACTTAATAATATAACTATCCATATGCTTACTTAAATTTTTTCACACAAAGAGCGGAGCGGGGAGGGCGCGCGAACCGAGCGAGCGGCCGCCGTGCGCGCCTCGAGCGCTCTCCTGCGCCGTTACACACCACAATCTCGCTAAACTATGCCACTTATATGCCGAATGTTAGACGAAAATAAAGCGACAACTTCCCAAACCAAATTACAGTACTAACAATTTTAGACAATATGTCGTTCCGGTGTCGGGCGAGCGCGACCGCGACCGCGACGACGCGACGCCGCGGCCGCGTCGCCCCGCTCCTTGCGACATGTCGTTCCAGTGTAGGGCGAGTGCGGCGCGGCGCCGCGGCGGCGTCGCGGTCGCGCCGTCCGCTCCGTGCGACATGTCGCGCCATGGCGCAGACATGGCGCCCGAGTGTGGGGCGATTGCTTCGCGACGCCGCCGCGGCCGCACCGCCCCGCTCCTTGAGCTTCAGCTTACGATTGTTATTCCGATAACGTAAAGCGCACTATATCCTCAGGTGGAACAATAACAATGTAGCTTTTTTTGGAGTTTTATTTTTTTACAATATATAGGATTTGTCTCTATAATTAATTATATCTAATATTTACAATGGAGGTGAATGGACGATCTTCCGACTGCTCGTCATCCTCGAAAATTATCCCGATACCTACCCGAAACGAACGTATCTACAAGTTTTAATCGAATTTTAAAAGTAAAACTCTCGCCACACACACAATCTAAACTATGGATCGAGCCTGCGTTTCGAATCTCCGTCGATGGAAATCGCTTCAGCGCGACCGTCGTGAAACAATTAGGAGGCCGCGGCGCCTCGAGGCGCGCGGGCGCCAGTCAACTGTACAATAAATCGAAATAAGAGACACAAACTCGATCGATACATTTATTTAGAGTAAACGAGGCGGGGGGCGGGGGCGGCGGCTCATATCTTGTGTATCTTCTGCGACACGACGACGGGGTTGTTGCGCCGGATCTCCTGCGCGCCCAGCTCCCGGTAGTCGAACGAGCACTCGTGCTTGTCGCTGTACCGGTGCACGGCGCAGAACAGGCCGCCGCAGCGGCACTCGAACCCTGCAACACGCACGCACTCTGCCTCAGCAAAGCCGCCGAATACGAAATGTCGCACGCCCACGAATCATACAATGAACCGTGCGTCACGGTCAGCGATCATTTCGTTCGATTTAGATAAGTGTCCGCGATCGAGTGACGCAACGCATTCGTTCAAGTTTGCACACATTGAACAATTGCTTTCTTTGCATGACGGAAAGCGCGTCATTGAACACATTATAACTTCCGCTATGTAAATGCGCAAGTTTGTAGATAATATGCGTCAAGTATTCCTATATTTGGTTGGTAACGGCAAGCCGAATATCTGGCTTTAAAAAAGTACCTATACAATGCTCTAGTGTTGATGCAGCAATACAGACCAACGACCGTGGCGATAACGACGTAGGATTGCAAGAAATATTGCACACTGACCTCCAAACTGCAATTGGAAGATGGCATCTGAGGATGCGGCAAGAGCAGAAAGACAGACTTTGGTATATTCTAAGCTGTAGGCAAGCCAATGTCACCTGAAGTTGCGACGCGACTGGAGATGGAACACGCTTGCCTAGAAGAGGTTGTATTGGAGTACTAAGTAGTTTTAGTTACCTGTGAGTCCAACCTTCTTGCGGCACACGGCGCACCTGTTCTTTTTCTTCTTGTCCTTGCTGGGGTCCTTTTCGTCTGCGTCAGACTCGGAGGTGCCGGCGCTGGCGCTCGTGCCCGCTCCGCTCTCCTCTTCCAACTTCTGGAATCAATTGCCATATGCAAAATAAGAATTAATGGAATACTTTCCGATGTGCTAGTAATACCGCGGCCGAAATTATAACCTACTTATAGAGTTCTATGGCAACTTTACAGTGAGACATTTTTAAGAGGTATAATGTCGTGCACTAAGCATTGTTCCTTGTGGAAAAGATGACGTCACCCCTAAATCTGATACAGACAATTATTTCGACGAAAATGATAGGAGTACCAAAACTGGGCTGTAGATAATAGTGTAATAATACGTTGCAATAAATATTTAGTGATTTATAAGAATATTACAATTAATCAAATGACGTCCCTAAATCTTATGCATGCCAGATGGAGAATGATTATGATACATTGATAACATAACGCATAATGTAAAATAAATAAGTTCAACGCATATTTTTATGATATAGGGAAATGCCCGCTCGACACACGCCTAGTATATTATCGCCCTGCGAGAAACAGGGCGGCTATAAACGTCGGTCGCGATGACGTCAGCGCGAGTACACGTGAATACCGAGTGAATCATCCGCTACGATCCAAAACCAACCCTTTTCAGATTCCTCTTTCCGCCGTCCTGAATGGATAGCGGTTGTTCTTTGGCAGCAGGGAATAATTCGTTTATTGAAGCGTTCTCTTCAAGTATAGCCGCCTGTCTGGTCTCATTTTGACTCTCGCGTATTTCAACTTTCTTCCCGGCCGGGTTCAGAATGAGTTTGGAGTCGGTCGGCTTGGGCCGCGCGGCGTCGGCCTTGTCGTAGGCGGCGTCGGGCTTGGCCGGCGGGGCGGAGAGTTCCGCGGCTAGACGCTTGCTCTCGAAGCTCTTGGAACGCGACACGGCCGGCCCCGGCTCGAGCACGCCGCTTTGCCCGCCATTGCTAGACTTACTGTTACGGCGCAACGCCTTTTTAAAAAGCCTCTTCCCCTTCGACTCTTTTTTGTTAGGGTCATTTTCCATTATTCAGATTTTGTGTTTACTTTTCAGATTTGTCATTTTGACTGCAATTAAAAGTGTTAGGTACAATTGTTATTTCTACGGCACCGTCGATATACGTTTGGGAATTCAACTAAAGTAAATATTTACAACGACATTCATTTAATGTTGAGAGTATCGTAAACACTTTACCGGCTTCTATGTAAAGGTGCCCCTCATCGCGAGTCACTGACTCGAGGACTAAAGATACGTAAAAATTTTACATTTTAAAACTCACTAACAAACAAAACTTGATTTAAATATTTAAATACAAAACCAATGGGCTATAAAATATTCAAAGCTATTTATCTTGTTGTATACAAAACTGTCAAGTTGACAACTGATATTCTTATTTTGAATTGACATTTTTAGCTGCCAGGAATTCACAATTTTATATTCGTACTGTTTATTATTGCATAGAGGTGCCGTGACAACATGTATACAGGGGCAGCAATTATAATAGGGGTGTTAATTAATTTTGGCTTACTCTACAATGACTCGTAAATGTCTCTAGAGCGTTGAACTATCTGATCAACAACACGAACTAACCTAGTACTACGTACAAACATACACAATGTATAGACAATACGCTTTTATTAATCGATGACGTAACGATTCAAACTGAAAAAATCTGATTGGCTACAATAGTGAGACTCCATTCCATATGAACACGGGAAACGTTTGCATTGGGCGTAAAATTGAAGAAGCAAGCATCAGCTTCCTAATACAGCACATACGTAGTAGATACCAGGCATTATTCCAGCCATGGATTTTCACGGAGCTGTTAAAACGTGGTTACAACAAACTTCATTATTTTAAATGTAACTGAGTAACGAGTATCAGGTAATTCACCTGATGACAAGAACCAGTGCTGTTGCAATGCCTCCCAATACACATTACACATGCGGCAATGCACTGCGTGCATCATCCTGAGACACTGGTTCCAACGAAACAATGCCCTTCAAACAGCAATGTCTGCTCACTATAACTGCTTGGTGGTTGAATATCTGACAAAGGCGTAGGTCTACCTGCTCGTCTCGTTACTCGTTACCCAGTGACATATTTCAAACAAACTATGAAGCAGTTTGGAACACACAAGCGCTTTACTTACCTGTGACGTGATTGGATGAGGAACAATCCATACACCACCGTTCACAATCAGAACAATCATTAGTACATTTTGAAGTGAACATCATATTATTAGCTTTTTGGCAATGGTTTCGGCATGCTGTTACATACCTTTTTCTGAAGGAAACCAATGTAAGAAGTAGGTATAAAAAAAGATGTTGATAGCACCCTTATAGCACTGTTAATTTGTTTTTTGTTTTTTTTATATAAATTTCCTGTGTCGCACTCTGCTGGGCCAAGATCTCTCCCATTGACGTCAATGCTCTCATCGCTTTCCATGCTTTACTTTCGTGAGCTATGTCTTGCCAAATAAAATTATAAAGTGCATTTTATTTGTATCTCTATCACTGAAACTTATCATTAACTTATCTTCGTATATTAAGACGAGCGATAATAAAACAACGCATAGCGTTTGAGCTCCATATTGACAGTACGAAAGTCTAATTCCAATTCTGATTCAAGTTGGAGCTCCATATCGACAGTACGAAAGTCTAAATCCAATTCGGAATCAAGTTGTTTACCAACCTTATTGTTGAATTTTAGAAATAACAGAACCATACCAATCGTATTGAAAACAGTTTACCTTTGTGTGGGTTCATCAAGAGCATTCACTTCGTGCCGATAAACAAGGATTGTTATTCCCTCATACATGACCGAGGCGATATAGAATACAAATTTGAATTCATATTTGTATCGGCAAATCGGTCGATAGTTGTTTGCAGGGAGTTGATTTCCCTACGCGATGGTAACGTATGGTAATTTTTGCGCGCTATCGCGTCACTTATGTTCTATAGACGGCCAATGTCACGTTACGTAGGTGTAATGTACAATTTGGGAAGAGCTATGGCCGTGATGATGGTACGCTCGCTTAGGGTTGCCAACAGCCCGATTGCGAACCAAAAAACATTCAATGGTTTTTCATGTATTGCTTTCACTGCATATTAATCAATCCCACAGTTACACAATTAGATTTTCAAATTAATTGTTTTGATAACTTTACCATAACCAAGTTATCAAGGCAACATTACGAACACATTATCCTAAATCGGACGGAACCTTCACGAGTTGGAATAGAATAGGTAACATGAAGGCCAAACTTGTAACAACCGCAATATTTGCAAATTCTATAACGGCAAGTTGTCGCAACAGTAGCAGCACTGCGCGAGCGTGGCTTATATTTTTGTGCAAACATTTAGAACAAAAAATTTACAATCTGACCAGAAAAATAATCCTAACTGGATTAAAATGATAGGCTATAGTGTTAACCGCCATTGCTCACTGTTGTATAAAAAACATATTGCATTGATTTTGCAACTTCAATGGTAATGCAGAACAAAAGTATGATATGAATCTGGATAAAGTAGATGAAGCTGCGAGTGTTCTAGCAAGTGACAATAATAATTAGTTCTAGTCTGACATCACTTAGAAAAAAATGAAGTGAAGTCAACCCTAACAGGCATGATGATGGTGACGGTGCGTGGGGTGTGTAAACAAGCGATGGCCTCACGTCTGTGTGGTGTGGCGAGGCGGGGAGGCTGGGCACGGTGGGCTCGGCGGCCGCGAGCGGCGTGGCGGCCGCGGGGACAAACGGCGCCGACACGGGGGACGGCGTCGTCGCCGGCGGCTGCTGCTTCTTCTTGAGGGCCTCCTGGAAACGACAGACACAACTGTTAGCGAATTTCAGTCCCATATAATTGTTAATTTATGACGCTATGAACCGTCCCAGTAGTGGTTGACACAAACACGTAATAGAAGATTGAATATACTTATGATATGAATGTGGTCAGATTTTTAGGAGCGTTGCGTTTGCTACTCCATTGCGTTGCCGAACGGGTGAAAAGATTTGCCATCTCTGGAAGTTCTAGGAGCAACCTTACACATATGAATAGGTATATACCTATTTTAACTTCTTGTAAGTTACATTGAAAGCTTCAAATAGAGCGTTGTTTCCATACAATTGCACGTTATATGGTAAGTAATCGACATAATACGAGGGGAGGTCAAAAAGTCCGCGGAATGGAAGGGTTAAGAAGGGGCGGGGCATTTTTTTTTTACCTGGTATTTTCCAAGTACTCAATACAGGTATAAATACCAAATTTTAGAAAAATAGGGTCATTAACAAATTAGTTATCACAACATTAGCAGTTCAATCGGGTTAAAATCGTTACACATGGACAACATTGAGTTTCGTGCTGTTATAAAGTTCCTTACTAAGCAAGGAAAGACACCTCAGATCATTTTGGAAGAAATGTCATCTGTTTACGGGGACTCTTGCCCTGGAAAAACAATGATTTATAAGTGGCATGGTTTATTCAAGCAAGGCAGGGAGTCAATTGAAGAAGACCATCGCCCGGGCCGGCCAATCGAGGCCACCTCCTCAGATATTATCGAAAAAGTCGAAAAACTTGTACTTGAAGATGCCCGACTAAAGAAGAAACAACTTGCAGAAATGGTTGGAGTATCGTCTACAACTATTTTGAATATCCTCCATGACCATCTTGGCATGTCTAAGGTCAGTGCAAGATGGGTGCCGAAAATGCTCTCAGCGGTTCAAAAACAGCAGCGTGTCGAGTGTTCACGCGAGTTTTTGGAGCTCTGTAGTGAGAACAAGGACGAAATTTTGAACCGGATTATTACTGGAGATGAAACTTGGGTTCATCATTATGAGCCTGAATCAAAACAGGAGTCCATGCGGTGGCAGAAAAAAGGCACAGCACCCCCTAAGAAATTCAAGGTGTCACAATCGGCCGGAAAGCAATGGCAACGGTTTTTTGGGATTCAGAGGTGATTTTGTTAATCGACTACAAAGAAAAAGGAGTGAATATCACAGGGGGATACTATGCCACTCTACTGGAAAAATTAAAAGATGCCATCAAGGAAAAACGACGGGGAAAATGGACTCGAGGCGTGCTGCTTTTGCACGACAACGCACCCGTTCACAAGAGCCATGTTGCGATGGCTGCCATGCAAAAATGTGGCTACGAAACTATTAACCACCCTCCCTATAGTCCAGATCTAGCTCCTTCTGATTATTATTTGTTTCCAAAATTGAAAAAAGAACTTCGTGGAAAAAAGTTTATTGACGATGAAGAAGTTAAGTCGACAATTTCAGCCTATTTTGAAGGCCTTGACAAAACTTTTTTTTTCGAAGGGATAAGCAAACTTTTTGACAGATCTGAAAAATGTATTAGGCTTAAGGGAGAATATATTGAAAAGGAAATATAAAAAATCATTTAATTTAGCTTCTCTTCCCTGCCATTCCGCGGACTTTTTGACCTCCCCTCGTAATATGTGCTTATTGCACGTGATTTTTATTTGTCAGCCACAAATTACATCATACAATCTAGTCATACTGATGTTCAATTCGATGGTAGAGGAGCCGATAATATAATACAAACTACACTTAGCAATGAGCCCCCCAAGGCTTCCCCAATAAAATAAATGATTACACTGCGTGAAATCCGCTAGTCTATGGCACAAACCACATCCACATTTCCTGTACGGATTATAAAATATCATTTTGGAAATACCATACCCTTTTAGAACCGACGACAATATCACATATCAAATTGAACGCCGTACAATATTTTCGGGATATACCTGAACTTCCTTAAAAATGAACTAACGTTATACCATACAGCACCTATAAATACATAGGTGACGTTACTAAGTTTTCTTTCGAGAAAAATGCGAAGTTTTTTCGATGTAAAATTAAATTTATATTATTATTTGAGGAAACCGCGAATGGGGAAAATCGCTACTAACCCATAGCATTGACGGTCAAACTGTGATTATATTTATTTTGCCCTTGATTTGTAGGTTTGTACTTGGGCCACATAAATATATTTCCAATAGACTAGCTATATATAGTATTGTGTTTCGCCAAACATCATCGGCGTGATAAATGCTGACTTCGTCGAAAGGCTGAGAGAAGATCGGCCTGTAGGGATCACGTGTCTACTCGAGAAGACCGAATGACCGACTCTCGGTTAGCCGTCCCATGCATAGATGGATAGATGAAGCAGGGCACGACTAGCGTCAATTCCAGCCAGAATGCTGGCAGGCAGCACTAGGCAGACCGAAGTGGCAACGTTTTCTGCGTAATTGGGCCATAGGTACTTACTAGTTAGTTGTAGTTTCGTATCAAAATCAGATAATTGTAAGTACGTAAAACTTTTAACTAGGCATTAAATGAGGTCTTCTAAAGATTAACAACAGTACAAATGCGTTATGTGGAAGTCGCGAAGGAGGCGGAGTAATGGCATGGCATACAAAATTGAGCCAATCTGCGCACTCGTCGCACTCAAAGTCGCGTGTGAGAGGGATGCCTATGAGATTCCGCTTGCCTCTGATGCCAGCTAGTTATGGTCTTGAATTAATGCCACTTGTCGAGTCGCGTTAGAGTTGTTCGCTATACCTTGGTGTGTATTGTGTACATACAAAGTTATCTGTTAAATCATTTATACGTATTTAAAATGTTGCCACAACCACAAACTGCGCAATGATTTTTATTTGTCTACCATTAAAGTGTTATCATTTAAATGGAGAATCATGATTAGGGGACAACTAGCTATTGTCTCGCGGATTCGTGATGAACAATTGAGCTCACATACTAATTTAAATATTCTATTATTATAAAGTGCCTTTCTGCCAATTTCATGAAAATAGAATAAACCGTTAGTTCGAAAAATGTAAAGCAACGCCGAGATGACCAGTTGCCATGTCACAGAGACCTCGCTGCGGTCGGTCGATTATTATGCATTTTAAGGAGACGCTAATTCTTACTCCAGTCCTGACCTCACCCCAAATATAGCTGCATTGTGTGTAAAGATTACTGTGTTGCCGTTTGGCATTATGGACTTGAACGAATATCTCAAAGTGAAGAGCGCTTTGCAGTGCCACAACAGAATTTGCAATGCGAAGTTTCTAATGGGTGCACTGCATTACGTTGGTTGACAGTATACATCCATACTAATATTATAAATCTGAAAGTAACTCTGTTTATCTGTCTATCTGTTTATTTGTATATCTGTTTGTCTGTTTGTTTGTTTGTTACCTTTTCACGGCTAAATGGCTGAACCGATTTCGATGAAATTTGGTATAGGGGTAGATTGGACCTATGAGACGGACATAGGCTATCTTTTGTCTCAAAAAATAATCTTTAAGGGGATGAAATAGAGGTTGAAAGTTTGTATGGGGAATCCATAATTCCTCAAGTTAGGGATCTGAAAATTCTTATTTAGGCTTTTGGTAAGAAATAAATAAATACGGGTTTCAGCTTTTTTGCAAAATCATATCATCCCTAAAGGGGGAAAAGCAAGGGGGTTGAAATTATGAGGTATTCTTTAGATGCACCCCCTACGGACCACAATAAACGGCTAAACGGATCGTAATTTAAATTGGAAAGTAATTAAGGGGGGAGAGTGCGATGGGAGGAGGGGGAGAAAGGGGTAAAGTGGGGGAAAGGGGGAGTAGATGGTAGAGTGAGGGGAGAAGAGGGTAGAGTGGGGAGAAAGAGAGGGGAGAGCGGGAAGAAAGAGGGGAGAGTGGGGGGAGAAAGCGGACAGAGTGGGGGGAAAAAGAGGGGAGAGCGGGGGGAGAAAGAGGGGAGAGTGGGGTGAGAAAAAGGTTAGAGTGGGGGGAGAAAGAGGGGAGAGTGGGGGGAGAAAGCGGACAGAGTGGGGGGGAAAATAGGGGAGAGTGGGGGGAGAAAGAGGGGAGAGTGGGGGAAGAAAGCGGACAGAGTGGGGGGAAAAATAGGGGAGAGTGGGGTGAGAAAGAGGGGAGAGTGGGGTGAGAAAGAGAGTAGAGTGGGGAGAACGAGAGGGGAGAGTGGGGGATAAAGAGGGGTGAGTGGGGTGAGAAAGAGGGGAGAGTGGGGGATAAAGAGGGGTGAGTGGGGTGAGAAAGAGGGGAGAGTGGGGGGAGAAAGAGGGGAGAGTAGGGTGAGAAAAAGGGTAGAGTGGGGAGATAGAGAGGGGAGAGTGGGGTATGAGGGTAGAGGGGAGAATGAGCATAGAACGGGGGAGAATTAGGGGAGAGTGGGGGGAGAAAGCGGGAAGAGTGGGGGGAAGAGGGGAGAGTGGGGGGAGGAAGAGGGGAGAGTGGGGGGAGAAAGAGGGGAGAGTGGGGGGAGAAAGAGGGAAGAGTGGAGAGTGGTGGGAGAAAGAGGGGAGAGTGGGTTGAGAAAGAGGAGAGAGTGGGGTGAGAAAGAGTGTAGAGTGAATATAAAGTGATGATACAGTGGGGGGAGAAAGAGGGAAGAGTGGGGGGGGAGAAAAGGGGAGAGAGGGGAGGAAGAGGGGAGAAAAGGGGAGAGTGGGGGGAGAAAGAGGGGAGAGTGGGGGATAAGGAGGGGTGAGTGGGGTGAGAAAGAGGGGAGAGTGGGGGGAGAAAGAGGGGTGAGTGGGGTGAGAGAGGAGAGAGTGGGGGATAAAGAGGGGTGAGTGGGGTGAGAAAGAGGGGAGAGTGGGGGGAGGAAGAGGGGAAAGTAGGGTGAGAAAAAGGGTAGAATGGGGAGATAGAGAGGGGAGAGTGGGGTATGAGGGTAGAGGGGAGAATGAGGATAGAACGGGGGAGAAATAGGGGAGAGTGGGGAGATAGAGAGGGGAGAGTGGGGTATGAGGGTAGAGGGGAGAATGAGGATAGTACGGGGGAGAAATAGGGGAGAGTGGGGTGAGAAAAAGGGTAGAGTGGGGAGATAGAGAGGGGAGAGCGGGGAGAATGAGAGTATAGTGGGGGGAGAACGAGGCGAGAGTGGGGGGAGAAAGCGGGAAGAGTGGGGGGAAGAGGGGGAGAAAGAGGGGAGAGTGGGGGGAGAAAGAGGGAAGAGTGGGGGGGAAGAGGGGAGAGTGGTGGGAGAAAGAGGGGAGAGTGGGTTGAGAAAGAGGGGAGAGTGGGGTGAGAAAGAGTGTAGAGTGAATAAAAAGTGATGATACAGTGGGGGGAGAAAGAGGGAAGAGTGGGGGGGAGAAAAGGGGAGAGAGGGGGAGGAAGAGGGGATAGTGGGAGGAGAAAAGGGGAGAGTGGGGGGAGAAAGAGGGGAGAGTGGGGAAGAAAGAGGGTAGAGTGGGGGGAGACAGTGGAGAGTGGGAGTGAAAGAGAGGAGAGTGGGGCTAGAAGGAGAGGAGAGTGGGTGGAAATAGGTGAGAGAGATTGAGTGCGAAATATATAGAAATAGAGGGAGAGGGAGTGAGCGAAGGAGGGAAAGGAAGAGATATAGACGGAGAGGGTGAGGGAAATAAATATAATGGATGAGATGGACAGGGAGAGGGAACGCAAGAGATTGAGAGTGGAGGGAGAGGGATATTAATGATAGAAAGATAGGGAAAGATATAGAGATATAGGGAGAGGGAAAGAGATGGAGGTAGAGGAAGAGAGATAGAAAGAGCGAAAGAGGGAGAAAGATAGAAAAAGAGCTAGAGAGGGAGAAAGATAGAGGAAAAGGGAGTGAGAAAGAGACAGATATATTCTTACCTATAACTGTTCCCCGCGACATCAATTGATTTTCTAAACAGTTTACATTTTATATAAAAATGCGAACGAAGTTGCGGGTATCAGCTAGTAATATATAGGTAAGAGTAGGGTTTAATCCCTTCGGTGTATCTTGTGTAAGTATCTCACGCAATGCGTTATCATTTATATGCGAGTTCACACGCTCGAAGGGGTTAACCCTATCGTCCCTGACCCAGTAACTGATGAAACACTATTATTATGAAAACACTAGCTCTTGGCTATTCGGTCTGCCTATACCTACAATCGAAAATTCAATAAGAATGATCCGTCAAAACTCACCTAATTCTTCCATCATGGTAGGGGAGCCCAAGCGGGGATTTCGGGATTTACTAAAGCGCGGCAGATTAATATACAGGGGGATACCTTGTACCCGGTTAAGTACCTCCACAAAACATGAGGCCCATATATAAGGCCGCCCGTGAAGGATACAGGATCAGATTAGTAAAAAAAAATTGACCATCAGAAATTCTCGAGCGCGTCAGATTAAGGTAGGATGAGTTAATTACATCCTAAAAAGTGTATATTCCACTAATCTGACAATTTGAGAGAGACGTAAAAAAATGGGAGGGCAACAAAGTTGTAAAAAAAAAACGTCATCTCGACATTCTCGAGCGTAGCTAAATTTTTTTTTATTTTGAAGGAAATAATTCAAAAATAATTAAAAATATATAATCTGACGATTTCCGCAAGCCGAAATAACAAAAATTCGTCGATAAAGTTAAATGCGTGCAGCTGCGTGATGCCTACATTTCCTTCTCCGCGTTTCTGATTTCCTGTGAATTTGAACCGATTCGGACCGATAGATAGATAGGATTTTGAGAAATCTTGAAAAATCTCAAAAAAAAAACAGATTTTTTTTTTTAAGTGGTTTTTTTGGAATAACTTTTAACCGGCTTTATCGATCAACTTCAAAAACTAATCCGTCTTTGAGCTTAAAAAACCACGTCGATCGCCACCAAGCTGGTCAAAAGCGGTTGATTCGTTCGAGAGATATCGTGAACGAAAGAAACCCGAAAAAGTGTTTTTTCGGGATTACTCAGAAATTTGTGGTTCGATCAATTAAAATTGCAAAATTACTTATGAGGATGATAAAACTGCGTTGAATGCCGCCAACCGCGTGAAAATTGGTTGATCCATTCAAAAGTTATTGCGGTTTGAAAATTCCAAAAATAGTGTTCTATGAAACTTCTATCAGACTTTCGAGCTGGGAGAGCTCAAAATATCACATAAATTATATTTTGGGCTCAAAAATGTCATAAGTACAATTTTAAGCGCCCAGGAATGGAATTAGCGGGAAGTTGCAGGGATGGCCTTTAAGGTGAACCGTTTTTCTAATTTTTTTTTGTCAGATCAGGCGAATCCCTCTAGATAATCGTCAGATTATGAGACAGTACGTTTAGAACATAAAGATGAACCATATATATTATCTTAATCTGACGCGCTTGAGTATTTCAAAATAACGAATTTTTTTTGCACATTATGAAAATGGCCGCGAGTTTGCGTCCCATCGAAATCGTCAGATTAGTGAATAAGAGCTTTTTTTTGGTGCACTTAACACTCCCTAAGAAAATCTGACGCGCTCGATTTTTTTTTATTTTTTTTCATTTTCAATCCTTGAATACAACCACCCACATCATGCAAACAATCAGATTAACATACGTACATTATTAAAAATACGTAGGGCATTGATGCTATCAATATCTGACGCGCTCGAGGATGCCCATGCAACAGTTTTTTTTTACATATTTAAAAATCTATAGCCGCTTCCCCCACCGATGTAAAGGTATATATCATATAACATTTTTTTCTTCTTATCATGTAAGCTTAGCATCCCAATAGGTCTCTACGACGCTCGAGTAAATCCCCATTTAGCATCGTGGGCTCCCCTACTATCAAATGAAAGTGGCTAAAAGTACGGTATCCACAGAGTCGACGCTGACGTAGTGACGTTCACGGCATAGATCTAACAAGCGCACCTGGATACAGTGAGTCACGCCACGTCGTGAGACAACCAATGTCACCGGGCTAAAGAGGTCGGTGGTCGATCATTTCCACCGTACCATAAACTAGCTTGCTTTTGGAACCATCGGTTATAGTTTCTCAATTGGACATGCTCGCAGAAGTAATAAGCGATACAACAAATTTATGCAAATGCATTCATTGTACAGCATAGCCAAGAGATGGAACTGTCGTCAAACATGTATTGGCTTTGACATTGTCAAGGGTTAAAAGATGTTACAATCCTATTCTAAGGATTTGGAAATAATTCAGCCCAGGTACAGTAGGTACATCTCTACGGCCACCTGACTCAGATGAGCAATCCATGTAGCGCTGATACTACTTCGCTACACCTTAATACTTCTACTTTTCTCCTGAATCTGTGTCACTAGATCAGAAAATATAATTCTAGAAAGCTTAAATTGTTTACCTTAAAACAAACTGAGCAGAGCCCATCCGTAGAGGGGTTCCCGTAGAACCCGCAGCCCGAGCGGCACAGCGCTTCCATGGGATTCGATTCACGCTCCATTGTTCCACACTATAATTTCACTTCGGTTCAACAACAAGTCTATCACTTGACGTTAACACTAGTAGAGTACGATTGCACTAACAGTTATTGCACTTGTTTGTCGTAACACAGAATGTTCCACAACGACCAGTGAACGGCGCGATGCACTTGTAACGTTATAATTTAGACGAGATTTAACTTCTGGCTTGCCGTATTCGCGGTAAGTGGCTTCCCTTGCCAACGAGGTAACTGTTTCTTTTATGTCAGGATCGCGGCGGGCCCTGAAACAAACAAACACGCTTTTGTTAAACAGGCAAATTACTTATAATATAAAAACATTAATGTTATTTTTATTTGTGAGTAACCATAATAATATATTATGTATTTGTGTTAGTTACTTATAATTTATGAAAGTTATTCTACTACTATTTATTGTACAGTAGAAGAATAAAGCATATTCATCAAACGGGATGATTGTACGGATGAATGACAAAAACATTTTGAAAGCGACAATACATCAGCTCGGGAGCGCGTCGGCGCCGCGCTCGAATGTGCGCAGAACGCGATTATTTCACTAGAAAGTGATATTAGGCGTAGAATATGATTTCGTTAGAGTAGAAGCAGAACATAACATGCATAACGACGGGTTTGCGTAACAAGAGAGAGCGATAGAGCTAAGTGGAACGCGCCCGCGAAACAGCACCCGCGCAGCTCCGCGTCCCGCATCAAGGTCGCGCCACACCGCCTGCCTACACTTTGCTAATATTTGGAGACAAAAAAAAACAAATTGATATTGCGAGATGCCTTTGCTGTCCTCGAGCTGGCTAAATAGTATGAAGGTCACGTTCGCAAGATGTGGAGACACGATTGGAAACAAAGTGACGTCGAATCACTACTTGCAAAGGGTGGATAGAGGCGAAAACTATTTTGAATGCAGCTAGAAAGGTACTCCGGTGCTCGACCGACATGGTTACTAGGACCTGTGGTATCTAGATAGGTATTCGGTTTTGACGTGAACTTACCCTACGTCGGGTAGAACGACAGACGGGCTAGGTTACGGAGTGCTGACAGCAGTGAGCCGACTAGTTGGCCAGCACCGGTGGACAAATCTAGACTGGTTAACCAGCACCGGCTGAATCAGCACATGAAAAGGAAATTTCCTTCTCAAACTCAAAATCAAGTTAGTTTACTTACAAGTAACCTAATCACTCTTGACTTGTATAATATAACTCCCAGATTGTAACTATCTCATCGGGAAACACAGACCATGGCAAGTAATCGTACTCTTTGACAATAGGTACGGGTAATTAATAAATATGATAGCGTAACGTTTCGTGTAACATGTGGAATATCCATCATAAAACCGTGACGCATCGACGCAAGTCTGGTAGTAACGATGATGGAATTGGTTAGGTTGGGGAAATTTAATTGTATCGCACACTCGCCAAAATGGATACGATTCAACGTCCGTAGGCATGCAATTTTGTGTTCAAGGCGGTGAAGCCTTGCCTCGCCCTATTCATTGACCTAATAACCATAAATATGTAGGTACAACAGTGGGTATGTACGTAGAATGTTTCGCGTCCAGTGGTCACTGTTTATCACAAATGGTACAAGTGGAGAGCGGCGCGGCGGGTCGTTAGCACTGCGCGGGCGCAGTTGGGGGAGTCATCGACCGGCCCGCACGCAGGGGTGCGGTGCGCCCGCGCCCACCCGACACCCGCGTGCATTATAAAATGCTTCTTTAAAAAAATAACTAACAAAGTCAGACACTCTTTCGCATTTGGCATCATTCTGTTTTTAATCCGATCTTTATGAAATAGAGAGTACATAGAACTACTTGAAATTTGTACTACGTTTTCCAGTTTAAATCAGAAAAAAACGATTTTCTTTTTGCAAGCCTGTTTCACATTAAACTTCAAATTCCCATAGAATGAATGAGACTTCGCGTTTTATGGCTAATCTCTCGAACAGTTTCGTCAAAATACTTTCACCGTTAGATATTAATGGACGCAGGGATGTTATGGATATACACTATACCCGTATCCGACACTAACAGATACCCACAAGAAATAAACATATTCATATTCGCAACCATACACCGTATCCCCGCAACAAGCCTAGTAAATAACTACAAAACGTGCAAGATAACTACAGGCGACTACATTCAAAGTCCACCCGCAATTAAGGCGGCAATAAGGAAAAGGAAGGTGCTGGCTGAGACACATCACGAACTACATTGAAAGAAATCCGCCACGTCTAGAATGTGTTTGACAAATAACAAAAAAATCTGGTCCAATTCTACGTACTCAAAAAGCTACAGGTTTTAAGGTCTACCTTCACTTATATTTTCCTTTCTTTCTTTTATTTCCAGCACGTAAGCGTAGGTAGATAATGTAGGTATATTATACAAAAACATTTAACAGGTAAGCAAATATTTTAAAGTCAAGTAAGTAATATTGATACCAAAAAAGTATGCCAAGGCGACTCTGTCAGACTATTCAACCAGTCGGAAACGTGATGTTCAATTTTAGCATTACGATAATGGCGATGCCTGGCTTGCGTTGCCAAATTACTATTGCCCCTGCTAGCAGCATTTCACACGTTACGTATGCATCGAGTCATGGTGGAGATAAAAAAATAAAATTACAGATAAGAACATCTCACTGTGAACGATAACTTTATTTGTGCCAAGTGCCAACATAACTAGTTAGCTCATTTTCAAGCGAATCGAATCGCAATTTCCAGTGTTGATAAAAAGATTAGGAATGCGCAGTGACGATAAGCTATCCAAGTGATAGACAAAGCGTTCTAACATGTATGATACAAAGGAGAGGTCGAGGTATGTCAAAATTATATATTTTGATATTAGTTTGTGCGCGTATTAGACCCGTTTAAATACTTATTAACATGATACAAAGGCTCGAGCAGTGCCGCGCGCCGCGACGACACGGCGGCGGCGCGCGGCGCGCGGTGCCCCGCTGACCCACTTGCCGAGTTCACTACGCAATTCGAGCGCGCTCCGACTCGGCCTGCATCCACACACACTAAGGCCAAGCTGCGATTTGGTTTCTAATCGGCTGCGAGCAAAAATTCGCACTCACACTGCGGCGATTAGTTGGAGTTATGGCGTCATAATACAGTGACGTCACCGGACCGGCCAGCTCGCAACACGCCAAGCAAACTCCTAAGCGGTTCCGTGTACCAACTGTGACTATGGCAGGCGGCAATCCCCCCGCTTTTAACATAGGTACAATGAAGAACTATGACTATTTGCATACTATTAAAATAGCAGATGCTCCACGGTTATAAGACTTCAAAGTAACGACATAAGAAGCACCCTACATCACTCTATGCCATGATATTGGGTCCTGGAATGTCTAGGACGTAACATTTTACTCAAAATAAACTCGTCATGATTGAAAAAAATCTCAAAAGATAGGACACCATGCGAATAGAGATATTAACCGTTATGGTAAAATGTAGACGTTTGTTTGCACTGTGGTACCATTTAAACAAAACGAACCATACAGTAAACTAAATAGCCCAATTAAAATTAAGTTTCAAGCAAGCGCACAAGCAAAGTCACCGTATTAATAAGTACCGTTATTGAAAGCCTTGATTTAAGAAGACAAATTGACCTTAGCTGGGCAAAGATCTCTTACAGTCATCATTTACTAATAAGAATTTAGGATATCAAAGGCGTGCCACAAGTCTCGCAGCGGGCGACCGATTGACAATCAGCGCTCATATCTTGTAGGTAGGTTAGGGACACCTATTTTTAATTAATCATGTCCTATACAACTCGTGTTGAAACTAAAATCACAAGAAGCCAAGTTTGTTTTGATTGGTTGCATTAATACAAAATGATCTAAATAAATGAACCCTGTCAGTAATAATTATTACCATCCTTGCAATACTTTGGGCGACTAATAAAACATCAACATGTCGACTCGACAGAAACGTATAACTCGAAGAAATTAAAATTGAGGCTACCTCCCACGATCCGAAATATGTAGGTCGAGAGTGGCTGTAGGTATCGGGTATAGAAGCATGGAAACCATCATTCATTTGGGTCTATAGATAGGTGCAGTGCTCGATTTTCGCCTGGCTGAGCCAAAATACAGGTCTGACCACTTGATCAACGGTGGCTGTAACGGTACAAGACACAAAAATCGTGCACTGCCGAGAAAATCCCTCTAAAATCAGACGCACGAAAACGATTGTCGAAAACTTTTGCACTTTATTAGGGAACGTGGGCTACGTAAATAATATCCAAAATGTAGTTCGTGAAAAATTGGTACGTAACTAACCTATAAATCACAATATCAAGAAGAGTTCATACAAATCTTGTAATCATCTAAAATTAAGAAATTTGTTATGAAATAAAAACGCAAAATAATGGCAGAAAAGAGAACAGGACTACAACATAATCATCTTGTGCAAGGAAAGATAGATCATCCTTATTGAACACAGAACAAAAGAAACTAGAAGTGAAATAAGGTGTAAATATATCAAGAAAAATGGAAAGTGAATTTAAGTCAGACAGGGAATGAGAGACTACATATTTTGTTATCAAACAAAAACAATCCGCCTACCAATATAACACAAAGAATTAGCAAGTAGGTCCGCGGCGAAAACGACGCAGATCGAGGTCGAGAGTTTTTCCTGGCAATGATTTAACAAAAAATGTAGAATGGCAATAAAGTAGCATCTATCCGCAAGCACACAAGTGCGTGTGCCTATGTGTGTCCATGTCAGCGGAAACGTCACTCACCCAAAATAGACTTGCCAGGGTCTTCTGGTTAACCTTCCGCGTGGTTTTGCAACCAGGAAAAGAGCACCTCAGGTATTTACTCTTCATCGGAACAGGTTGGAACGACCGGAAGCGACACCGACCGGGACAATGACATCAGGGTTTGAAGGGAGAATTTGCGTCACAGACTACACAATGACGCGGCGACAATCGAGCAACACGCACGGCAAGATGGCCGCCCAACGCAGTGTCAGCTGATCGCGCTCACGCAGCGCAGCTGTGCTGTGTGGTGGTGACACTGTGCTCTCGGAACTCCGTGAGACGCGAGGCGATACATCTGTCTCGTTCGGTCCGCCCGACCGCAATCATCGCAGTGCTCACTCATTGTTTGAACACAATGTACTCGGCTCACTACTAACATTGCCAATAGTATGTTTGCGAGAACCTTCAAAATGAATTGAATAACGATGGGTAGGCGTACACCAGATTGTATCAACAGGTAAAAACACAGTAGTGTCAAAAGTTACAAAGAACAACGTTCTGCTTCCTTGTAACCTACGTCACACACAGTAACCACATCCTACGTGTTTATTCAAGACTTGTGGACAAATGATAGAAAAAAAAAACGGATTGCTTATTTATGCGCAATAAGCAACTGGTATAATATTATATTATAATAACAAACAACATCATAATTGACAAAATATTTAAGAAAACGTGATTCTTGAATTTTTCATGATAAATTTGTTTTGACGTATTAGCACGAAGCACTACGATGATAAAGGAACTAACACGAATCTCAGTGTCTTGACAACAAACTTGACTTCACAAAGGGACGACCTCTTAATTACCAAAATTTACATGAATCTTAATGAAGTATAATATTGGGAAATTAAAGACTAAAACAAAGAATTCTGAAAGACAAAGATTGAATAGATTGTCAGACACAAAAAAGTATACTAAGAAAGAAAGAACATAGATGGAGTCAAAATATCGAAGACCTTAATGGTGTAATAATAATGATGACTATAACGTCCAAATATGTACAGAACAACGTTATCAACATTAAATGGCTACACTGAATACCCACGATAAGATTACGGTATGTAGAGACTGATCAGAAACAACGTTGGACCGCTGTCAGTTACTTGATGAGGTTCCTCAACAACGAACAACGACAACACGAGCTTAGTCAACAGACCAACGAATAACAGTCTCCAAACTTTTGAAACAAACTTCACTGGCTGTGAAAACTTTTGAAGCAAACATCACTTGCTGTGAAAAATTGAATACCAACTTAATTTTACAATAATGTAATTAAAAATAAACTCAATATAACACTTAGTTTTATCGAACCAATACCTGATCTCGTCGAGTCGAGTTCAATTTGATTGTTACCAGTGCCTAGGTTCTTAGAAGATGTTATAAATTGCACGAAAGTTCTAAACACGTGAGGACGTTGACCTTCTGACACCAAGGTCAGAGCGGCGGCCTTCAAACAGCCTCGGCTAGCCGGCGCACAGGCTCCTTTCGGACACATCTCGAAACACAGACGCACACAACAACACCACGCACTTAACGATATTACCTTCAAGTGGGAACTTGAGCCCATGGCCACGTAGAAACCACGCTCGAAAGCGCTTCAAAGTCACAATAACTTAAACCACAGACACTTTCCACGTCGTCGCCAGAGACACGGTCGCTAATTGGCACTATTATCGGACAAGATAAGGTGTATTAGTCGCGTCTGACGATCAGAACTGTACTGTAATCGTGTTATTAGCGTATCGGCCTCGGTGGCGCGAGCTCCGACGCGTTCGGCGAACAGACGAGAACTGAGTCGGGGTGAGCCACTCCGCTGGCGGGCGAGTGGAGTGGAGCGGTCGGCCGCGTCGCGCCCGCCTGCAACTATTCGCGTCATCCATTCTACACGCGCACGCACCCACCAACACAAACAAGCCGCTGGTGGCTAGCTGATAAACACATGTCCGACCCGACCAGCCACCTCCACATCGCACAACAAGCATTTTTAATCATATCACTCTTGTACCACAGAAGTTTCGCTCCTTTATGTCGAAATGAACAACAGTTACAATTCTTCTAGAGTTCTACAAGGTGTATTTTTGTTTACAACAGAATATTCAGCGGAATCATCCAACAAATATTTTGACCGTTCGGTGATTCACAATCATGACGGTTGTGAAACTATGAGCGACTATAACATCGCTTTCTTTCCTAGGAATATGAAATGACCGTGTGATTGCTTATAGTAGAAGAAGATAAAGATAAGATTTTCGTTATAATGTAATATTGGCATGGTGATTAGTTAATTTGTCAGGTAAGTACCTAATTAGCAATTACACAATGTGGTCATACCATGGTTTTAGTATTAATTCTGACACATTTTAGTTAGTTTTGCGTGCAATAATGTATCAAATAATTAATAAATACTCAAAACCATGGGCACTCCCGCATCGGATGCCAAGAAACCCTTTGGCTCATTGAGAGAAGTAATGAGCTGAAGCAGTCAAGGATGGTCTGCAGAACGTGTAGTATGATAAAAAGTGAACAAGCCACATAGCAAACGAAGTTATCGTCAATCAAAATACACCTCAATTCATTCGAGATTCGACCACCAGAGTTCCATTTTGGTGGGCTTGCTGATGAGATTGTCGTTACAAAACGAGCAAGTACTCAAATTGATTATTGATTAAAACCATAAACTCTAATGCATTATAAAATGACCTCATCTGGATCCATTTTTGGTATAGAATGATGGTCGCTACCGTCGATATTACATAATGTAATGAATTAAGCATTTATCAATAGGAACAAAAATTTAGCTAATTTGAAGGAAGACGTAAATTTGAGAAAAAAAACCCCTATTATGGAAAAATATAGTCTGCGGCGTATAGGAGTGATTCTTGAAGAGAGAGAATCCCAATAAATGTACTTATAATAATATTTTTTCTCTCTCGCTCGAGTAATTTGATTTATAAGCAAGCACTGAGCAGATTCCAAAAGTTCTTTCACTGTGTGAACGCTATATTATTATACCGGCCAGATAAATAAAGTTTTGAAGGATATTCCAACAGGAACTTAGGTAGAGGTACTAAACGAGTGCAAGTTTTTAAAAACAAAAACCAGATTTTGCTTTAAAAAGAAGAAAAAAACGAGTGGGCTTGAACTTATTCGGCGGCCAAATAATCTAAAACAAAGGTACAGTGCCCTTTCAGATGAAAGTGAAAACACAAATAAAAATCAATATTCGAATCGACAACGGCCGTTCGTTCACCCATCTTACATACATAGGCGAGTTTTTATAATTTTAAAACCATTGGTGCTACATAAATCTTACTTTATTACTTATTTACGTTGATTAAAATAACCTTTGGATAACGTTGACTCGATTTACCGATTCAAGGTGCTCAATTCTCCGTATGTAAATACGTAGAATTGCGTCGTCATTGACACGAAGTTTTACGATGATAACGAAAAGGTCCTGGTATCGTGTACAAACAAAGCCGTGCGAAGTGCGATGAGCGACGAAGACAGCCACGGGCCGCAGACAAAGCCGCGACGAGCAGAGTCGTCGATCTCCCCGAATTAGTCCTGGGCCAGGGCGGTGACCTCCGCGCCGAGACACACGCGCTCACCGCGCCACCTCCGTTTCAAATTATAATTCACGATATCAAAATGTCTATAATGGTAACTGGACATTACGAGGTGATCCTCGATAGACAACCTGGCTAGGAAAGCGGTTAGAACATCTCTCAAAAGTTACAAAGAAAATTGGCGATCAGATAAGAATAACCTATCATGTACAATAATTGGTGGCCTTTGAAACATACCTAGTTTTAGGATGTCGAAAATGGCTTTATTATCCTTGTCGAAATGCGATGACGACACTTTTGAAATGCGCGTCAACAACATAATATCCGAGTCGTTCACTATGATGACTCACTCTACTAAGTAAGGAAAATAAACTTTACGTGATTAACTTTCAGGAGAATCCTTATGAAATTGTGCCCCAGGGTACAGAATGAGGATTCTGCGATTTACCATGACTCCAAAAGAGTCGTGGTAACGTGATACACGAATTCATTAATCAGTTATTGAATGCGATCTTCTCTTTAGCACATCGTGCGTGTTTGTATAGGATACCTACCATCTTATAGTTCTATCATGCTATATGTACTCGTACATATCGGTACACTAAGGTCGTTCGTGAGCTTTACTTCCACTTCTGTACATGGGTAAGAGTTCCGGTTTGCTCTGTTGATGCTGAATCATGACTTGTGGATTTATCCTTTGTGACTGAATCGGAATCAATGAAAATACTTGGCTCTTTTCTGCAAATGTTGCTAAACATTAGGCGACAATTCGACCTGATACTTGGAATAATCCACTCTTTCCAGCAACCAATAAAGTAAGTGTGGAATATTGCATTGCTAAAACAATAAAAACATATCTATAATATAAAGTCTGCCGCCTGCTAGCTTTAAAGATAAACGACCTGCATGCATGCATGGTAGCAAGACTAGCAAGTCGGTCCACGCGGCAAACAAGGTTGTACTAATAAGCAAATATAATATCCTAGTATATTTTCCGTGCAAAACCGTCAATTCGTTTATTTATGTGGACATAATCGTACGAAACTATGACTAACTCCCGGTAGTTAATTCTGCTACTTATCGTTTTAACAAAGCGCATCGCAGGAGTGGGAACAAAGAGACAAAAGCCCAGATAAAGAAAATTGAGCTATAAAGGTCAATGAAATAAGAGCACGTGGCAGGCAGGAGTAGCCGCTGCGTGTCGGCCGCGCGACGCACTACCGTCACGTGCCCACACTTCAGCACTTCAGCCACCATTCTGTTTGGCACGCACTATGTACCACAATAATATAGGTGGCTGTAGATACGTATGCGTTATACTGATTTCTGGTAACACAGTTTTTGTTTACGACGAACGTACAAATTAAACATTGGACTTTTATCTCGCTGAAGTAAACATTAAATGATATTTCAGGTTTGAAGGTAATCCGTTACAGAGTTGGCATACGACCGCGAGACATTATGATTTAAACATTGTTGTCGCGCGCTAACGGCACGCCAATAGTAAATGGGTAGGTAGGTAGGTGGCTACGAGTAATAATAAAATGCATGACGGTTAGATGCAGTCCGAAAATGGTATAAATTGTTTCCTCTGTTAAAACTAAAAATGTGGCGTTTTGATAACTTTCCATATGTGAGAATACCCAAGGTAACAAAACAACTAACAATGAACTGTGGGGTTATGACAGTAATGTTCCCTAATTTGATAATTTTGTAAGTAAAATAGATACTTATCTGAATCCCAATCCATAATTGATTATTGGATAAACTTGTTTAACGATGAATGGCAGTCCTCTATCTGCTCTACAACTAACTACTCTACGATGAACAATACATACCTGGTGTTGAAAAAGGGAGTTCCGTACCAAACAAATGTCTTTCCAAGTGCGCAGGCCCGTCAGCTCACAAGCAGGCGACACCACGTCTGTGCGGTTCAGAGCAGCATCCACCGGCATCACAATGAATGGTTACACCACCTGTTAGTGACAGTGATACATGTAGCTCGCTTTACACTAGTTTACAACTGTAATGGGTCAACTACACTCTTGCTATTGGCTATTCCACCATATCTTGGTTTATTGTGTGACATGCATTGGTGGAACTGTGGTATGGTAAGCACAAATTACGTAATGTATAATTACTTTTGTGGAGGTTAAATAGAAGGTCGAAACAAACTCTTGAACCTATTTCAAACTTTTTTATACTATTATAAATCTGCAATTGAACTATGGTGAAGATATTTTCAAATAGTAACTGTAATCAACTATTTAAATGTCACTAAAATATGGGGCTTTTATAAGTCCTGCCAGTTTTCTTGTTAGTTAACTACTCAGAAACTATAGGACATTTGGTAGCTTTGGTTTCGAGTCAGATAACGGGATTTCATATCACATTAAATGATACAATTAGCATCTCAACAACAATCTAGTAAGTTCTTTACACATAATTTCAGTATGTAATATAATAATAGGAAATTATCTTAACCTGATCTACCAGATATTATTCATCATCATCATCGTCATCATCATCAGCCTGAAAACGTAAACTACTGAACATGGTCCCTTAGACCGCCATACTAAACGACAATTTGCCATTGCATTCACAGGTTGCCTGGGACTCTTTTGATGTTGTCAGCCCATATCAGATATTACTAAGCATTAAATATTATTTACATAGCAAAAAAGAAAAAAATTATGACAATGCTGCAGTTTATTGTCCTTCCTAATATTGTCCTTCCTATAATTTCTTTGTGGCATCTACCATTATCAAATAGCATAGCTTATAAAGCTAAAAATAAAATGTGCAGGGTATTGATAGTAGTAATGAATATTCACTGCTCTAAAAGTTAATCACAACTAAAACCGGTTCTGGAGACGAGACTAAACAGCATTGAAACAAATGGAGATATCTCAAAGCTTGATTATGTTGTTCTACATTTCTAACAATTATGAATGGTAATATTCATACAAAACTTACTTTCAAACTATTAATTCTGGCTTCTTTCTTCTCGCAGTTGGTATCATTGTGGTTTATTATTAGAGCGCTATCTATTTTCAACTATTTATCTTGCCATTAACCACGGCTGATAACAAGCCCGCAGAGTTATCGGCGCCTTCACTAGGTATCCGAATGGACCTAACAAATAAAGTAGGTTAGATACTTCTAACTGAGACAGTACAACTGGGTAAAATATTGAATTAACATTTGTGTGAAGTGTATCCAACACTACTAGTGGTTTTGGGCCATAAAAAAATTGCACATTTACTTATATTGTTGTACATTTTCCATCATGATTATTTAGACATGATTTATTTGGGTTTTTTACAATATATTACTATTATCAAAATACAAACAAAACTTGTGGATTCATGTAAGTAAAATGATTTGAAATATGAACAACAGCAATAATCTGTACTAGGTACTAGCCATTATGAACTTTATATCAAGTTAATCAGTACTTTACAATCTCAAGATAAGTACATATTAATATTATATCTTTTGGTGCAGTATGTTCTAGAACCAGAATAAAATATCAATATCTAAGAATTAACAGAGATTCAAATTAATATTTGCTCAAACTTTCATACTCAACTTTATTATTATTTAAAACTTATGAACATATTGCAACTAAAGAATATAAATGGCCAAGTCACAAGTCATGCTATGCATATTCAGGGTTTCACACATAAAATACCTTATTGCGATAGCTCAAGACTCATTACGTTAACCTCAAAATTAGTGAATGTGAATGAGGTTGTTTGACAAACAGCTTTGTCACAGCCATAGGGGTTTGTAGGACCTTTTGGGTACAAGCCCCTGAAAATAATTATTCTTCCAGTGCATCAGCTGTTATCATAACAACACACTCAAAATAACCAGCAAAATGTCTATATTGCACAGGATAGAGCTACAATTATAGTTACTATGATCTTGCATTGATGAAATTCTATAAATCCTTACTCTGTAATTCATACATATCATTATGAAACTTACTTACTTTTTTGATTGGTACCAAATTACTTAATTGTAGTCAATACTACAAAAAGCATTTTACCTATACTGTTACTGCCTATTCCTTTGTTATGATAACGACACTATGCAGCTATCAAAGAACACAAATTATAAAAAAGCGCTCATACAAGGAGCCACGCCACATTGATATTTTTACAGGAAGTAGGTAAACCTGATTAGTCCATGCAAACAAATAAATGAGTTTACTTACATGCGTTATGGTTAGTAGGTTAGCTTACGCAACGTTATATTTTACACATGAGGGTTACAGATGTGATAGAAAGAACCTTCGATGAAACGCCTTCCATGGTGGGTGGTATCATGCAAAAAATGCGTACCAATTATTTTTAAAAGAAGCTCGATACTCGACGTGTAAAAGACAGCGGTACAGTTTGAAGCCTCCAGCTAATTAGCTACCTGGAGCATTCTTTGCACTGGTTATAACAGGGATAAAATGCCACAATCCTTCAGAAACAAAGAAAATATTGAAGAATTTAGTAATTGGCATTCACGAAGAAAATGGCGTCATATCACTAGTCACGGAACAAGGTACGATTTCGTCATACGGTTACACGTTTCACGATCACAAACAGGCACCACATTATGATAAAGACATGCAGTTTGTACTATTCTGTTCGTAAAATTACTCACTTTGAATAAAAATTCCAAAGAAAATCATCCAAAAACTCAAGGGATTGATGACAAGGCACTCCACTCACCGTTTGCAAAACCAGACTAAAATCACGTGACCAATAATGTTGCCAGATTTTGTAAATATATAATGATTTTATACATTCGGTTGCGCTGCTATTGAGGAGTTAAAAAATTTTACTCCTCGGTTTGTGCCTAGAAAGGCATCCAATCCGAAGAAGTAATTTAAATTTTATACAAGAATTATAGGACCAAGCACCAAAAATGCCTTATCGAGCTATTGGACGAAAATGGACCAATGAAGGGGACATGAAGGGCAACTTGCCCATGTGCCTGAAACGAAAACTCATGAGCATGTGCAATGTGCATTCTCCCCATTCTCACATACTCGGGGTTTGCCAGCGAGCGATGGAGTGCATCATTTTGGGAGTCAAGCTTGCAGACCGCACCAGAAACACAATGCTGCGCTCCAAGACACAGATCATCGATGTAACTCAAAAGGGCACTATGGTTGGATCACTAAGCTATAATCGGATTGAGCAGGGCACGTCTACCGCATGTCAGATGAACTAACGGTGAAACTACCACCGACTACTGGGTCCTCCAGGGAGTTAAACGGCACCGTGGCCGGCCTAGACGGAGGTGGAAGGACGAGTTTGCCGCCTTTGCGAAAGATTGGTCCACACAAGATACAGAACGCAAGAGTTGGAATGCGGAGAAACGAGGCCTTTGCCCAGCTGTGGGGCGATATGGGCTCATATAATAATAGGAGTTTTAGCAGGATGGCGATGGAAAAAGCTAGAGACGGCTGGTAGGTATCGGTAGTATTCTCCCCATAAGAAAGATAAAAATCTTGAAGAAAAGGACAGAGCTAAATTATTTGCATCCCTTAGCGTGTGTTAGTTTTTTCAAGGTCAGCTACTTATGAAGCTAAACAAATGACTGAAACTCTGTGATTTCTACTGTGACATTGTATGTGTCAGAGCACTCAGAGCATGGACCTACCATAGATGGACCTGACAAAAGCGTATGTATACGGTGTGTGTCGGTGTGTCCCTTTCGGGTATATACCCGAAAGGGACACACTTGGCTACAACCCCTATAAATCGGATAAAATTTAATACCTAGTACATATTATTTATGTGTGGCACCAATTATTCGTGAGGTGAGACATTATAAAATGGTAAGATCGCTGGTACCCCCATAAAACGAATAAATAAAATTAAATACACGTTATTTAGGTGGTGCTCCAATAATAGGCGTGACGACAGTATCAAAGAATGGTCGATTTAATCATTTTAGGGCAATCTACATACAAAAATAATTTAAAACACTGGTTAAGTTTTATAAAAAATAATCAGATTATTAAGATTTTCAATAAAATAAAACATTAAAATATTGCAATCGGCCATTTTGATTGAAACACCAATCACAGCGCATGACGTCACGCTTAGGTAAACTCCGCTGATACCACTGTATTTTGTTGTTGTGAATACTGTTTTGTGCTATGGAGTGTTTTTTATTATTATTTAACGTGTGATTTATCGAATTTAATCTACAATATAACAATGGAACCAAGCTTTGTAAGGCAAATAGATCTAATTTACCTAGGATTGATATATTAATGTTTGGCGATTTCCTCGCAACAAATAAAGAATTTTGCTCGTCTGAGTTCCGAAACGTGAAGACCTCTTTGTAAGTCACTTCAAGAATCATCATTCTTCGTTTCTTAGCTATACATATAGGGTCGATCAGTTGTGTCGGATGTTCGTGTTTCTCTGTATGATTGGCATATACATTTATGGGGCATACATTCTGGTTTCATACGTACTGGTGATACTGATCCCATCACATGATACTCCATATAAGTTTCCATGTCATTTAGCAACTCAAAAAAGAAAACGAATAAATTTGATAAAGATGATAGCCAAGACCAAAACAAACATAACCTCAATAAATTAGTTATTCCATAGCCTCATTAATTCAACTATTTCAAGTCAAACAAACATTTTAAGACCTATCATTACATGATAACATATTCACATCAAAGTGGTTTTCACAGAACTTTCGCCGTGCGAGCTTTAACCACCTAACTCTTATTATTTTCTTGTTTGGAACATGTACAAACACACTGTTGGGCGTTCTTATTGATGTGTTTTTACACTGCGGTACTGCACACCACTTATAAACTTCGGAATTCATGATTATCACACTAATTATTTAAATATTGTGTTAAAATTCTACGTAACGTATAGAAATAATGACATGTTTACCTAAGCGTGACGTCAGAGCCGACGCCATGACACCGGCGAGCTGTTTTGGCGCACTATTTAAAAAAATCTTAGATAAATGGTTTTAAACTTGGTAAACTCAAGTTTATTACCGAAATAAAGGTTTTTCCGTAAATAGTGAATATTTACCGCCATTATGGAAGAAGATTTCAAAATCTTTCGCCACGCCTATTATTTGGACGCCATTCTAATATGTCAAGGTTTTGAAGATTGGTTTGCTTCAAGTAAAAAATTAGTGCATACGCTGACACAGAAAAAAAAAATCGTACTATTCTACCAAAGAGAATACAAACGCTACGCTATTCTACTTACTCCTTTGTCTATTTGTATGTATACACTTGTCTCTTTTCTTCCCCGGATCTTGAATTAAATGTAATCAGCCTGATATAATTAATTATGATTCATTTCATCTGAAATCTGAGAGTTAGAGCTTCTATCTCATGTGGCCACGCTGCGTGCTGCCGCCGTTCTCAGTTTACAATGTCCATGGCATCGACGAAAGCAAACTTTCGTTGCTCTGTTTTCAGGTAGGTACCTAATAAGCAAAATTTACATGAAAAGAGCTCTCATTCGACGTCTTCGATATCCTAGTAGTTTTGAGCTTGACACTGGCTAAAATCATAGGTAGCCAAACTTAAAAAAGTATATTTTTGATGGATTGAATTCATTGTCAGCTATTACTTTGTTTAAGTTTTGCCATCGCAAGGCTTGTGCATTTAGCCAGTGTCAAGCAGAGGCTGATATCGATATATTTAATATCGGTATTGTCAATGGAAATACTAATAATGGCTTCGATACGTATAATCCAGAGGTTCTCAAAGTGGGCGATAGATAATGCCCCCTTGTAGGCGCTGGAGACCTAAGGAGAGGTATGGGATCCCAGAAAATTGGGGGGTGTTGAACAGTGAGATCAGGTAAAAACATCTTAAGCGTTGAAGTGGTTTAGGGGGCGATGGCTGACTGATTTTTAATTACATCAACTTTATATTTTACAATTACCTATAGTGTAATTAAAACCTACCAACTATACAATATCGATTATTTAGTTGAAACTTCTGCCCTAATTGTTGCAAATATAATTATAAATAAATAAATAAATATTTTTAGTCGTATAAATACTAAAAATATTAAAATTTAATTATTTATTTCCATAAAAAAGTAACATTACAGACAACACCAATGCGTTACATTTTATCAGTTAATAATATACCAAGTTAACAATTAAATTAAAATAAAATATTTATGAGGGCATAATATTTCAATAAAATATTTACGTGAGCATATTTCAATAAAAACAAATCAATAACAACAATCAACGCGATTTGTGCAATTCTTTATCAATCGGCTGGTTCATCGATCGATGTTCTTACTCGCTCAGTCCAATTGAGCGCCTAGTAAGATAAACGAGTTTTAGCATGATTATCTTGTCTTAATCCTGTTTAAAAAAAACGGAGCGGGGGGCGCTGCAAACAAATTAATTTCTTAAAGTGGGCAATAGATGAAATAAAATTGAGAACCTATGTTAGAATCCATCCATTTATAGAACCCATTTTTTAAACTTGAACAATTTGGTACACTCATAATTTTATATTTTAATTCGTTTCCTGCAAAACTTCGAAATTGAGTAAAACCTCACCTTAAGCGCTGCATCTTAAGACAGCTAAGAAAAATGGCATGGCAAAAATATCGCAACGTTAAAAATACAAAAATCATAAACAACCTTATTTCTGCCCATTATGCTTTAGTTTCGACCAATGTAAATAGGACCACCAGTTTATATATTTTATGCTCCTATTTCAGATTTTGTACCTTTCTAGTTAAATCTAGTACAGTATTACCCAACTGATATGGCTTACCGATGTACCTGCGCAGAAGATGAATTTTCAAAGCGCGGGTAATGCTATTGATCGCTATTGGTCGGCAGCCGCCGCTATCATAGCGAGCTTAGAGTGAGATGGAACTAACAGCTGCAGTGTATTATGAACCTTATAATCTTATGTAATGTGATCTTAGGTTGATTGTAAGTTTTAAGCATTCTTTCGTTAATCTTCGGACCACACTTTATTTTCTGCGCGAACGAAGATTCACGACGCGCCTTATAAGTTGGGTACTAGTATACATTATTGATAGAAGGTATTATGGTATAGTGTTAAAAAACTAAATCAATACTTATATCGGTATTTCAAGTCTTAGGTAGGTACTGAAAATATCGGTATTTAATTCCTGCGTACAGCTGTCAGCTACTGACATAACTGACTTTCACTGTCTGTCGGCTGTCTTTACTATCTGTCTGTCAGCTGTCTAATGTGAATTTTTGTTTGTGTTCGTCTATGGTTTGCGTCTTCTAGTTTCGTTTGCCTGCGTGCGCGTGTGTGTGGTTGCCTGGTTCGTTTGGTTTCTTTTCTCACCGGCCGGGTTCCCGACGAAATTTAAAACAATCCGGTCCGGATCAACTAAAAGAACAATGCCTACAATATCTGTAAAGCGTGACTCGCTTTTCGCAGCTCTTGGAAATACATACAGTAAGTGTTTCCTTTATCATTTATTTTACCTGCTTGAGATAACACGAAAATCCGTAAATTGGTAACATTTACTTTTCCAGCTGATGACCAGTTCCAAGAGTTGTGTTTTGAATTCGGCCTAGAACTTGATGAAGTTGTAAGTACATGCATTTCCTAACAGTTGGGTTTAGCAGATAAAAAATAAATATATGGAGAAAAAAGGGGTTTCCAGGTTATCTTCATTACATACTTGAGCCTTGAATTTCTATAAATTTTGTGTTTATACTGGAATTTAAAACTTTTACATTAATATAGATTTTGGTACATTATTTTAATGTTAATTAATCCTTTATTTGCTTGTATTTTTGTATGAATTGTATATTTTATGAATTGTATGTATTTTGTATTTTATACCTATACATTATTAAGTAATGATTATCTATGTGCCACATAAACAACTCGTTGGCAACATTAATAAAAATTGCCTATAATTTTCATTGACTCAGGGTAACTTTAAAATTACCCTTTAACTTTAAAATAAAACCAATCCGGACTAGGCCCCCGTGGTGGATTATGGCCTAACCCTCCTCACGATAGTGAGGGGAGGCCTTTGCCCAGCAGTGGGACAGTTACAGGCTGGATTATTATTATTATTATATTATTATAACTTTAAAAAAGCAGTTTTAATTAAGTACCTACTAAAATCATTCTAAAACCCACTTATATTATATCTGTGACATTCACTGCTTATATATGGAAAGTAGGCTTGTTCTTTGCACCACTATGTACTTTGAGTGAGATTTTGAAATACCTATAAAATTGTATTTAACAATTTCAGACTACAGAAAAACAAATGCTCATAAAGGAGCAAGGAGACCAGGCAGGCACCGGCGTGTCTGAAGAGATACTCTACCGGATAGACATCCCAGCTAATAGATACGACTTGCTCTGTCTGGAAGGTTTAGTTGATGGACTTTTGGTATTTTTAGGAAAGTAAGTACCTACTAAGAATAATTATGATTGGTTTCTGTATTTATTTGAGCATACCTACCCTACTAACTACTCTCTTCTAGTGTCAATATGATGCTAATCATATAATCTGCAACACTATTGAACATTATTGTTAATGTCTAGTGTATGTATATACTGCACCAAACCTGTTTTTAGAAACTTTCATTCAATAGACAGACAGCATTAACCGCATGGGTGGTCCATGCGGATAATGCTGTCTGTATAATAGTGTAACAGAGAATAATGAATGTTTCAGGAAAGATCCGCCACAATATACCCTCACCAAGTACGAAGACTGCCACTCATTGCACCTAACACCTGCGACTGCTCAAATCAGACCGTATGCTGTAGCTGCTGTGCTTAAAGGTGTCACATTCACCAAGGAGTCCTACAACAGCTTTATCGATTTACAGGTAACTTATGACTAATAAAAATAAATGATAGACTTCTGTTGTATTACATAAATTATGAGCAATAACAATTCATAAAATATGTAAGTACATAGTTACCCAAACTTTCAAACATCTTTGTAGGACAAACTCCACCAAAACATTGCCCGGAAACGTACTCTCGTAGCAATAGGCACGCATGACTTGGATACTATCCAAGGTCCTTTTGTCTATGACGCTCTACCGCCTGAACAGATCAAATTCAAGGCTCTCAACCAACAAAAAGAAATGACTGCACCAGAGCTTATGGAACTGTATTCGGTAAGTATTATTAAACAGTTAACCAAATACCAATATACTGTAAATTGCAATGTTACAACTACTAAGGGGTGTATGCAATGAAATCTAGATTGACTAGCATTTTTACAATAAAACGGGTTTCCTTTTGACTTCTTTTGGTACACACTAACTTTGAAGTAAACTAGATAAATGTTTAGCTCAGTCGTTGTTATATTTTTTCATCTAAGGTGGGTCCCAAGGTCCCAAACAAAATGTGACGCCAACATAGTTTTAGTATGTAGGTAGGCAACTAGGTAGCAAATCTAACTATGAAACGTGATTTTTCCAGACACACGCTCAACTAAAGCAGTACCTCGGAATTATTAAAGACAGTCCCGTGTACCCTATAATCAAAGACAAAAATGGTATAGTGTTGTCCATGCCTCCAATCATTAACGGGGACCATTCCAAAATAACTTTGGACACAAAGAATGTTTTCATTGAGTGCACTGCAACTGATTTGACTAAGGTAAGGCATCAACCCTGGGCCCTTTTGCCTGATATTTTATATTACTAACCCCCGGTTTCTAGAATGTTTGTTAGCGTTGACAGTAGATTAAAACTATCGTTGTCTCTATCTGACTATAAACAAATGACAAGGATGGCAATAGAATTAATCTGTTGTCAACGTTGACTGACGTTTCAGAAACTGGGGGTTACACATTCAGTCAGTGGTTGTAAACTAATAGTGTAGTTAAATTCAAAGCCAGCCGCTACAAAATATTATTCTGTCTCTATATCCTATATGTCTGTTTTTCCATATCTCTATATCTTATATGTCTGTTTTATTTGTCCCACTGCTAGGCAAACGTCTCCAGCACCTCTCTTAATTAATGAATATCAATTTCCAGGCGATCGTAGTTCTGGACACCGTGGTGACGTTGTTCTCCAAGTACTGCGCGCAGCCGCACGCGGTGCAGGCCTGCAAGGTGTTCGCTCCGGACGGCACGTACGAGCTGTACCCGAAGCTGCAGTACAGGGAGGAGGTGATCCACGTCGACAAGGCCAACGAGTACATCGGGATCAGGTGAGAGGGTGTTGCAGATGTTGCAATGTCATAATGTACCTAATTTGTACAGTCAGCAACAGTGAGCAGGACGGGTCACGCTGCCACTGCTACACATGCTCGTTGAATGTGAAAGCAAAGCGAGGTGTTTCTAAAACCGTACCTACACATTAGTTACTATTTATTTTATTTACTTTATTAGTAACCGATGTTAGAAATAGATGTCTACTATCGTACCATAACGAACGCAAAGTAACAAAGTAAATTCAAAGTTTGCTCCAGGAACAAGTTGAATTTTTTGACCATGATCAAATTGATCCTTTCTCGACTGTATGCGCATATGTATAAATTCATGTGGGATGACCGAACTGGACGATAAACATAATGTGAACGCACTAGTGATGTGATCATTGTGCGATCCGTTCTGACACGATCATTATGCTGATCAATATCAATCATCCGTCCCGTTCTAGCGCGGACAGCGCCACGCTGGCGTCGCTGCTGAGCCGCATGTGCCTGTCGGCGGGGGCGGCGGCGGCGGCGGGGGCGGGGGCGGCGGCGGGGGCGGGGGCGGCGCTGCGCGTGCGGGTGCCGCCCACGCGACACGATGTCATACACGCCTGCGATCTGTACGAAGACATCGCCATCGCATACGGGTGAGTAGAATTGTGGGCGGATTGTAATCTTTATAAACGAACCCATATCCGCCTCCTTCTGAGTAGACCTCCTGTAGGTTATGCCATAATCCACCTGCAAATTCCGGTCCGGATTGATAGATGACATTCCTACGAAATAATTTAGGCCATGTGGGTTTCCTCCCGGTGTTTCCGAGTCCAATGATAATTACGGGCATGTTTCCACCACTCCTACTCTTGATCGCCACGCAACACCGGCTACCTGCAGATACAACCGCATCGAGCGGCGCGTGGGCGCGGCGGCGGCGGCGGGCGGCCAGGCCCCGCTCAGCAAGCTGACGGAGCAGCTGCGGGCGGAGTGCGCGCACGCCGGGTACACGGAGGCGCTCACCTTCACTCTCGTGAGCACTTTGCATTTTTGGAACGGGTTGGGGAGGGGGGGCTGCAACAACGCTGACGACGGCCACGCTGACGATGACGACGCTGACAACGCTGACGCTGAAGTAGACGACTGATTACTCCGACGCTGATGTAAACCCCAACAACTGAAGATATGCTTAGCGTAGCGTTTGTCTTCTCTTTGAATATGCCTTCGTTTACTCGATTTCGCGGGCAGATTTTCGTCTAGAAAACTTATTGCAGTTTATAATTATTGTATGAATGTGTCGATCTTTAATTATCATACTCATCTCCGCAGTGCTCCCGAGAGGACGTGTCCAGCAAGCTCGGCGCGCGCCTCGAGGCCGTGCCCGCGGTGCACATCGCGAACCCCAAAACATTGGAGTTTCAGGTATGGCAGAGGAAAACTTACTAAAATATACCTACTACATATAGCTATAGTTTTTGGTCTACATTTAAGGTCTTCATTATGTGGTGTTTCTATAAAGAGTTTCAGTTCATCTATCTCATCGTTAATCCATATCTGCCCAGTGCTTAGCACGGGTGTCACGCCTATTTCCGTGAGAAGAGTTAGGGAATTATCCACTATGGGGTCCTGCCAGATTGGTGGATAATATATACCTCAAAATTTTATTGCTTCTTGATATAATGGCCTACCCACGATAAATATTGTGTTATCTGTGGCAGGTGGTGCGCACGACCCTGCTCCCCGGGCTGCTGAAGACGTTGGCCGCTAACAAGAAGATGCCGCTGCCGCTCAAGCTGTTCGAGATCAGCGACGTCGTGCTGCAAGATGCGACTGCCGGTCGGGTTTTATTAATATTTTGGCATGATTTTTGTATTTACCCATTGTTAAGCTTTTTTTTAATTGCTAAGAAGTATATTATTCTAAAAAATCTTTAAAAAATAGTCAAACGGTCTAGTCCGGTCTTGTAGATCTCTCAACGCACGAGAAATCGCCAAATTGAACGTTTCTTATGTTTGTATCATTAGCCACGCTGACACGCACGACACGAACAATATTGAAATTCAGAAGTTACGAGTAAAAAATCATAAATAATGTCCAATGAAGAACCCCTTCCTGATATTCCTAGTCGATTGTACAGAAACGGGCGCCCGCAACGAGCGGAGACTGTGCGCCGTGCACTGCGGCAGGGCTGCCGGCTTCCAGTTCGTGCACGGGCTGCTGGACCGCGTCATGGCGCTGCTGCGGCAACCCTGGAGCGAGCGCGACGGGTACTACCTGAGGCAGTGCGAAGGTACGCTTGTTCACTCATTTACGAGTATACTGACGGTTTGTTTTTCCATCGGGGCCGATGAGAATAGTTTAGTTGCTAACGTTGCGCCCCCGATGTTAATATCTGCACCGGTTATTTAGGCCTTAGGGCGTATTAAGAAATGAAATATCTTTAGCCAACATTAATGTGTGTATGTACCGACTTGTTTTCAATGTGTACTACTGACGCGTTGTTTATTTGGGTTATTAGAATGACTTCCTACTCGTATAATATAGAATGTATCTATTTATTAGTGACCTCGTTTCCGCACCTACGACTACATTTACAATAACCCGGTTGTGTCGTTCTTGTGTGCGCTTAAATTATAACTCACCCGTGCATGCTAATTATGCAAATTAGTCTAGTCTATTCCATATTATTTGAATGTAAACTTTAAATGTTCGATGCGAAAATATTTATCGATCGCGACAAATCGCCCTGTTCGGATTACGCGGGTAGGTGTAGTTCCCTCCGGTTGTTTGCAGACGGCGCGTTCTTCCCCGGGCGCTGTGCCGCGGTGGAGGTGCGGGGGCGGCGCGTGGGCCGCGTGGGCGTGGTGCACCCCGCCGTGCTGGCCGCCTTCGACCTCGCCAACCCGTGCGCCGCGCTCGAGATCAACATCGAACCCTTCGTCTGACGCCTCCATCGGGTGGGTTACCAACGAGTCACACCAAATCCGGTCACAGAGTCCCAATGACACTGTGACTGGTTCTGGTGTGACTCGTTGGGAAAACCGGGGGTTCAGACTCGCGCAGACAGAACACGAACTCGGAGCGCTCGAAAAAGTGACGGCTTCCTATCAGCTAAGAAGCACAGGTGCGCGGTCACCCTCTGGTGCACTTTTCGGATCGGGCGCTGTGATTCAATAGTTTTTTTTTATTACTTCAATAGATTATAATGTGCATATAATGTAATTCGTAATATATTTATTAAAAGATTTTATATTACTCACTATTGTGTATAATTTATCGGCTTATCACATTTTATCTATTAATCACGGCACTTCCCATTCCGCTATTGTATTGTAATCATAAATCATAATATGATTACGATGATACGACAATAATTTACAATACAAAAATATCAGGATAAGTATGTAGGTACGTACTCTACATACCTACATCATTTACAAGAGATATTTCAAAATATTTCATTTATTTGTGTTAAACATAAATAAAACTGCACAAAAACCATCAATCACATTTATACTATTTTATACTAAGTAGATTACACTATTTGTCCATTTAAACGTTTTTGTAATTCCTTAAAACAACAAAGTATGTAAACATTTATTTTCATTATAAAAATAAATTTTATAAATGAGATAACAATGTTTCAGTTCATTTTACATGCACTAATGGAACTGCAGAACAAAAGCTAATAAAGTCATAATATACTATAAATATAACAATGATATAAAGTACAAGGTGTAACAGCAAGGTGTAGTAATACTGAAACTACGCATACACATACATATTTCGAAGTAGTCTGGAGGTACTATAAATCTGTAAGTAGTTACGGTAATGAATTATTACACGTCAAAGTTTACTGCAAAACTAACCATCGTTCAACCCTAGTTATCAGCTGGGCAATGTCAGTGAACTTGAGGCATAGGCTAACATGTACAGTCTTACCCAACTTATATGGTGCGTCGTGAATCTTCGTTCGCGCAGAAAAGAAAGTATGGTCCGAAGATTAACGAAAGAATGCTTAACACTTACAATCAACCTAAGATCACTATTATAAGGTTCATAATACACTGCAGCTGTTGCACATCGCAGTTCTACCTGCGCAGAAGATGAATTTTCAAAGCGCGGGAAATGCTATTGACCGCTATTGGTCGGCAGCCGCCCCGCCATCTTAGCGATCGCCGCGTGGCATGAGTGAGATGGAACTAACAGCTGCAGTGTATTATGAACCTTATAATAGTGATCTTAGGCTGATTGTAAGTGTTAAGCATTCTTTCGTTAATCTTCGGACCATACTTTATTTTCTGCGCGAACGAAGATTCTCGACGCACCATATAAGTTGGGTAAGACTGTACACCTCTAGCCGGCGGCATTACTCAAACAAAACTAGGTGTGTAGAAGTAAAGTTGTGGTAAAAGTTCCACCAAAAATTACTAGATGGCGCCAGGGCCGTTTCTAAGAAATCCTGCATCGCGCAAGCGTTGTGTGACCGGCGTAACGTGACGTCATCCGTATCATGTTAGGGTTGTAATATTTAGTTATTTTGTCAATTTGAGTGAAAAAATCGATTATCGATTTCAGGTTTTAGTACCCTGGCAAATGATTCATCACCAGGTACACATACCCACATTTCAATATTACTACACCTTGCCGATACACCCTGTATAAACCAATCAATAAATTTATACTATCATTTGTTTGTTGTATATTATACATTATTATATTTAAAATAATACATAGATGCTATACATAATCAAATACCTTGAGATAACATAAAAGTTAAGCTATAGTTTCACTTAAGGCGACAAAGCCTGTGAATTTACTTTATGAATGGCATGCAAACCCAAGAGACTATGTTGGTGGTCATAGGTATATTAAACTCACATTCTGCAGTGTTACATTCTTTCTAGATAGGTACTATATTAACGTAATTGATCTACTGCAATAAGTAGCAGATTTTTTTGTCTAAGGCACTTTAAATTCAATTGACCATTTTGTGAGGAAAATTGGTCAACAACCCTCCTATAAATATTTCAATGCCGTTATAAAACAATCTACTGTGTAGATTTCACATTATTTTATAATACTTTTATTTCAGAAATACTGAATTCATAAATAAAAAGTTTTTTACATAAATTGCATATCATGCCACAACCTCCTAATCTAACATATAATTGTTATCTAATCTATTTATAATTTAGATGTTACATTTTATACATAATTTGTGTTTGTTTTATATACTTTAGTAACAAACATCATAATTATTTAAATAGAAGATCAATTTACAGTAAAAAATTAAATTTAAAATTAAAATTCAAAGTGAACACTATTTAGAGTATAGTTGAGCTGGACGCTTTAGTTACATTCAGTGAAACTACATGTTAATGTGCAACAAAATATTGTATATAACCCAGTTGTAGCCGTCACCCCCATTCCCCGCCGGGGACAAATAGGAATATATTATTTGCAATGTTTAAGCATAGTCTTTCATGCATATTCGTAGATCTCACTGTAGATATTTATATAAACAGACTGAATGTATTGTGAGACAAAACGGGTTAAGCTGCTATCAGAATAATTATTTTTCTACAAGTGACTAATCAAGTAGCAGTTGTATGTTGAACATTCTTTCCAAATCTGATCGTTTGAAATCCCTGGCTATGATGAAAGGGCAGAGATAAAATGATAATTCTTTTAAATTAGGTGCACTAGATTTGATTGCTCTTGCGACTTGCATCGTCACATGTACGCATCTTGAGAGACTCAGATAGGTCAGATTGTGAAATGTGGTATTGGAAAAATATGCAAGAAGAGCACTCGTCGAGAAATACCCATGACGCAACTTCAGTGAATGCAGATTCTTCAATCTATACAGTTGCAGTAAACTAGAGTCAAACAGAGTTTTACAAGTCATTATGTGTAACACTTGTAATGCTTTGCAGTTGGATATGTAGCGAATTATATCATCATTTAATGTGTCTCCATAAATGTGAAGAGCTCGCAAAGTGGACTGTTTAGTTCTGAGTAGAGATTCCAGGAAATCGGAAGGGATGTTCTTCATCTTTTCCATGTTGATACTAACTAA
This sequence comes from Hylaea fasciaria, assembly GCA_905147375.1. NCBI lineage: Eukaryota > Metazoa > Arthropoda > Insecta > Lepidoptera > Geometridae > Hylaea > Hylaea fasciaria. Next base: position 9,389,582 of record LR990200.1, read on the forward strand.
GAGGTTGCACTGCAGCATGCTGTACAGGCTGTCGTGGGTCAGTGCAAAGTTGGACAGGATGAGGGTGTCCAGATACTTAAGATTTTCAAAGGGCAAGTGATACACAAAATTGCCGTTAGCATTCTCAGGGCTGTGAACTATGAGAGAGTTACGAAAACTCAGGAATTTCAGGTTTGGCCAGTTCCCTAAGTCATCAAAAATACAACTGTCCACTTGAGAAATGCTTATTTCTAAATGGGTCAGATTAGGACAATAGTTGATCAATGAAGTCCTGATTTGAGAATACAACTTGAAATACTGTAGTTTAACATTTTTCAAATACCTAGACACAAAAGGCACAATGTTTTCACTTATTCTCACATAGTTTTTCATGCACACTATCAAGCGAGTGTTATCCCACACACAAGGAGTCAGGCACAGTTGTTGCCATCTTGTACAAACTTTAGCTACTGATAAAAGAGACTCGAAATCTATCATGGAAAATATGTATATTAGTATTTCGTTTGGCAGGTCATTTATAGTTAGCACGTGGGCACATAGTTGAGCGTCGGTCATCTCGAGGTGCACCATTCTGCACTACAGCAGGGACTTCTGTGGTTCTGCAAACATGATACAATGCTGTATTCTATAGGTACGTCGATCTCGACAGCACTAGCATTATTACCATTCCACAGCCTTGTAATACCTTCAGTGGTAAGTCTATCAATCACATTTTAAATCGTCTTAAATTCGTATAGGACAAAGAATTTAAATGCAACCCAGTAAGGTCACGAACCTTGGACAACTATTCCAAAGAATACATAAACATGCTAACAAACTAAATATGTAATATCAGGCAAAGAAATAAAACAGTAAATTCATAAACATTGTCTGTATTGCTTATAATTACCTTCGAATTACCTTGCTTCCTATTCGAGAAAATTGTAATGTTTGCTTTAGTACAATCATAATTTTTGGAACTAATATTCAACAATTCAAGGTGTTTTCACGTTATTCACACTATGTCAAATACTTTTAGGAAAAGGGGTCTTCATAACGAAGTATATTCAGCATCCTAAAAGTGGAACAAATTATGAAAAATATATTTTTCGAATAAAAATAACTCGCATCTCAGATGGATGCTATTTTCGTATGACGTTTTACGTGTTTTGGTTTTGAAGTTTGATTGAAGGTAGGTCGGTCCTCCATTTTTATTTGTTAATTTTTGACAGTAGCAGTTGACGGAATACTATTTTAAAGTTTTGGCTTTGCCCTATTTAGTTTATTATGAAGATACCTATTCTATGTAGAAAACCTGAAATAATAATATTATAAATATTATACAGTTACAATTAGTGCACAATTAACTTTACTACATTTTTATAATCCTGGTGGTAAATATGCGGAGGCTGGGGTGGATGGAAAGTTTTGAACTGGTGCTTGAGAATTTACATTAGGTGGAAGATATCCAGTCGGTGGGGGTGCAGGTGCTGAGAACGGTCTAGGGGTCGTATTGTTAGGAGGCAATGGCAACGGAGCACGTTCTGGTGGTATGTAATTAGAACTTGGACCAGACCCAGTGCTAGTTACACCTACATTCTGCAAAGGACCGGTAGGGGCTATCGAAGAAGGAGGGTTAAGTTGATTTAATGGCGGAAGATATTGGTCTAATGGTGGAAGAGGAGCTGCTGAACCACTAGAAATGGACCCACTAGTTCCAGCCCCTGTCGAAGTAGAGCCAATATCATTTGAATTTACGCCACCAGATGTGGGAGGCAGATATTTAGGAGCATTAGTGGAAACGCCGGCAGTCTGTGTTGCTCCTGGGCCTGACTGAGTGTTCGTGGGAGTCGGGGCGTTATACGCATAACCATTAGCAGATGAAGAACTCGACGTTTGTGATGAACCTGCGTTGATTGTTTGTACAGAATCTACACCGTTTGCAGTTCCAACTGCTGGTGCACTGTAACCGTAGCCTGAAGTGCCTGCATTGGATGACGCCGCGGATCCAGCAGATGAACCAGTGGCAGGGATAGATTGAGCTCCCGCAGATGCTGAATTTTGCGCTCCATAGTTGTAACCGGCTGATGCGGTACCAGCTGAAGCAGTCGCCGTGCTGCCGCCAGCTGTAGATGCGGTGGAACCGCCGATGTTGACCGCGTTGCTACCCGCTGCCGACGCCGGCGCGGGATATGCGTAAAACATCATTTGCGCCTGTGTCCTGTCAACAGTAGGTGCTTGAGTGGACACGGTCGGAGCCCGCGTAGGGAGATCGAGCGGTACACTGGGCTTGTCGTACACGTACCCGGCTTGTCGCTTCGCACGGATGCCCTGCGCCTCGAACGACTCCTGCGCCTCTGGCGACAACGGAACTAGCCGGCTACTTGACTTCACAATTATGAAATAAAACAAAAGACACGCATATTTTACGTTTGTCATTTTGATTCTTAGTAGTTTTTGTACGTGTGGGCTGAAACCAAAGACGATGCAAAAAGTCTTGCTTAGCTTTGTTTACTAGTATTTATAACGAGTTGGTGGAATTTGAGGAAGCTTTATGAACACCACGGATATTATGAAACTGCAAGAGTACCTTACCTACCGACTTCCACTGTTAACCCTAACATAGAAGAGGCGCAATTATTGAACGCTCTCTCCTCGGCTTTTAAAATCTGAAAAGAAAAGCTTTATTAAATCTGAAAAGAAAAGAAGAGCTTATTTAAATTAGGTAGTAAAGCCGTTAAGCGGTGGTAGCCTAGTGGGCGAACGTCCGCCTTCGAAAAACGGAGGTGGCGGTGGACGGTGGTGGTTCAAATCCCATTGCGGGCACGTACCAATGTGTTTCTTGTTAAAACAATTTTATGTAAGTACGTAATTATCACTCGCTTTTTGGTGAAGGAAAACATCGTTTTATTTCGGAGGCATGTATCCACCAAACCGGACCAGACCCCGTGGTGGATTATGGCCTAATCCTCCTCACGAAAGTGAGGGGAGGCCTTTGCCCAGCAGTGGGACAGTTACATAGGCTGAATTATTATTATTTACTATAGGTAGTTAAAATGGGTGCTCATTCTGGCAGGTAGATAATAAATAGTATTTCATCAAGTTGGTATAATTTTTAATCTAAAGTTGCCTAGGTTAAACTAGTTTACGAAGAGCTGCAAAGGGCCGAAAAAAGCCACGAGTAATTTTATTGTAGCACATTTTAGAGAACGATAGGCTGGCACCTAGTTACATACAATTTTAAATTATTTAAAAAAAAAATATTTACGTGTGCGTTACCGGATTTTCACTAACTATGATAGGGTTAAATAAATGTATACTTAGAAATTCATTAAAGTAAGGTATCATTATGCGGTTTATCTAAATTAAAGTTTCATCATCGTATTGCTGTAACTACAGTAGGTACTTTTTTTGGTACCTACCTACAATAGCGACAAGACAAGGCTGTTTATTTTTTTATTTGGTACCTACCTACGTAAATGCAAAGAGAAGGTAGTACATAGGTACCTTACTACCAATTAGACTAGGTATATAGGTACCACTTTCTAACTCACTCACAAATTAGGTAGGTACCGTACCTAGTTTACTTACACCTAGAACCTAGTGCCAAATATTCCTACCTACTTTCGTCTCACTGCACACATCTTAATATATTATAGGTAGGTATGTTTTTTATCCTATCAACATGCCATGTTTCTTATTGTATTATGCTCTAGGCTAGCGAGAGGCATGGAAGTGAAAGGAGGCAGTTCCGCACGACTGTTGGGCAACCTACACTGAGTAACCAGTTGTCGACTCGCGCCGCTCATTCGACATCGTTGTAGTGCCTCTACGCTACGTCAAGCAGGTAGGTACTTACTTTATTTTGTTTACCTTTATTATCTGAATAACTTTATTTATTTGGGGGCTATCAATATTTTATATTTTGTTTGTTCTTTGAACCAAACTAAGATCTTTTCAGCCTGATGACACCGTCAGTAGGAGGAAAAACTAACCTACCTATAACTACCTACCTACTCATACTGAGGTCGGTACCTACTACCCGTTCTTGCTTAGATCAAGCTCACTCCAATAGAATATAATTTCGTGCATTGAATAGTTCTTTCTTTACAAGGAGAATAATATACCTAATTGAATAGGTCGGTATAATTAGGTATTAGCATTTTTCTGAATTTAATCATTTGTCATTCTCATTGATTGTATCTGCATCTCATTGATTTTAGATAAGAGCCCATTATTAAAAGATGGTGTTAAAACTATACGCGGTGTCAGACGGACCCCCGTCGCTATCCGTGCGACAGGCCCTGGCAGCCCTGCAGGTGCCCTTCGAGCTTATAAACGTGGACTTCGGCGCGGGAGAACATATGACCGAGGACTATGCGAAAGTATGTTCATTGTTTTACATTTGGCTTACAGTGTAATTACTCTTCATCACGTAGGTATAAACAATGAGATGTTTAGAGCAACATTGCGTAGGTATAGAAATATTAGGGCTGTACTTACTATAGGTACCTACATAGTGTGAATAATACCACCTACCTATATCGCCACTCCGCTACTCTTAATTTTTTTATAGTCGTTCAATCATATTTTTAATTTAGCTTTTTAAAAGGCTCCCTCATCTCCTAGAAATACATTTTACAAACACAAACAAACACTGTGGATGTGTCAAAAATTCAGTTATGTCTTAGCGTATTCTACCACAATAACTAGTAAGTAGGTACCTATGTACAATAACAAACAGCTCATCATCAGCACTCGAAAATACAACTATGTCATCAAAGTAAACTTCGCAATAAAGCGGGTGTGAAACTTCAATCGTTTAACAACTATGCTGTAATTCGGCTTTCCAGATGAACCCACAGAAAGAGATACCTGTGCTGGACGACGATGGCTTCTTCTTGAGTGAGAGCAACGCTATCCTGCAGTACATCTGCGATAAATACAAGCCTGAAAGCCTTCTTTACCCCCAAGATCCTAAAATTAGGTGAGTGATTCTTTTTGTAACGTATCAAAGATAAGATTAGGATTAATTTTTACTTAGGTAGGTAGTAGTAGGTAGGTACCTAATTGAAATGTTGAGCCAATAAGTTGCTACCGAATGCCAAGTATTTTTTGCTATTAGCTATTTATCAGGCATTACGAGATAATTTTATCATCCATAGAGCGCTGCATTCACCTGGCACCTTTGTAATCAAATAAAATTAAGTCACATTTTGGTTTTTACTTGACTAGTTTTTTAGTTGGCAAAATATACATTATAACGATTATTATTCGTCTGAAATCTTACTATAATAATATTTCCAGGGCCGTCGTTAATCACCGACTCTGCTTCAACTTAGCCTCTTACTATGCCAATATTTCTGCATATACTGTAAGTAGACGTAGTTCCACTTTTCCTGTCCAGAATCTTGGTACAGTGCTTGAAAAGGAAACATCCTTTTTTCAAACTATAACCATAATCAATTACTGCTTAATTTGATGTATCAACCTTTATGTTTTTATGATTATCGGTGTTAACGAGAATTAGCTGTTTGACTTGTAAAAGTGCGATTTAATTGCCTATTTACAATAAATGCTTTGACTTTGACACTTACCTATATTTAAAATATCACAAAAAGAAACTATTAATAAACTAGGTCTACCTAACAAATATTTTACATAATATCTACTTATTTAATCATGAAATATAGAAAAACACTAGCTATTAAGCTCGATCTCGACCCTACTCAATAAAAAAACATCTATTATTCATAAAGTACCTATAGGTACTACGTCATACTAATTACGTATTCATTCACATTTCAAATAAACAATTGCATTTCAGATGGCCCCCATATTCTTCGACTACCCTCGCACCCCCCTGGGCCTCAAGAAGGTCCACATCGCCCTCGATGTCTTCAACGACTACTTGACTCGCCTTGGCACCTCCTACGCGGCCGCAGACCACCTCACCATCGCGGATTTCCAGCTTATCAACTCTACTATGACCCTCGAAGCTATCGGCTTTGACTTCTCGAAATACGTGAAGGTACGCATTACCAATTCGTGAATCATGTATACCTATATACTTCTCAGTATGCTTATAGGTTTTTTCGATTTGATGCCACTAGCATTATGCACCGCACGCACAATCGCAGACTTATTCATCAAATCTACCAACCAACTGAACTAAATATACCTATTCGAAAACAATCATACTCTGAGTTATGCGTCTAACTAGACGGTCTATGGCATTACCAATTGCATTCGATATGTTTAGCCATGTGTGAATAAAAACTTGGAAGTAATCGAAAAAATATTCTCGACTATCAAAATAATGTTACATTTATTTCATAGGTACAAAACTGGTACGATGAATTTAAAAGGAAACACCCGGACCTGTGGAAGATATCTGCAGAAGCGATGAAGGAGATTCAACACTTCGCGGCCAACCCCCCCGACCTGTCGCACTTGAACCACCCCATACATCCCGCGCGGAAGGCTACACACTAGCTGGGGGGTTAGCGTCTTCGTAGTCCGGGTACAGCCCTGACCCGGACACGCATTTCTTCATGAAGCCAAGGCACGTGTGGGTACAGCACTCGGTGTGGAATGTACACTACAACACAATACATAACAATGAGTAAAAACCATGGAGAAAGAATAAATCTGTGTTAGTAAATATACCTACATAATATATTTTACCAAAACCTATGTCAAATTAAAAAATATGTACCTACATAGTAATGTTGCAGCTTTGTGTGTTTAGAAGATATTTTCAAAGTTCCCAGTAAAATCAGACTGTAGGTATAGTTCGATCGATAACCTTGGCAAAAATAGCTTTGAGGGTACGAGTAGGTCAATCCATAGAAATAACAAGTGATAACACAATTTACAAAGAAAATAAAATAAATGTAAATAGTTAATATACACTTACAAATTCTCCAATCTTGGCACACTTCTTAGTTGGCTTTAGAATTTCAAATTCCGCTTTAAGTGGTAGAACATCAAGTTCTGTTTCTTCTGGTGTTGTTTTCAAATCATCATTGTTGTCGATATCCTTCAGTGGCGTTGGCACATCTTGATCCTTTAACAGGTTACAGTTGATATAACCCGCGACTAACACAAGGAAGAACAAAACCGCAGTTAGTCGGCTCATCGTGGCGAGGATACTAATGTGGCACTAACGGAATCCTGTAACGACTCTTTGATATAGTAGGCTTGTGACATTCTCTCGGCTATCACTTACTCACTGCATAGGTAGGTACATACTTAATACAATCATAATAATATATCGACACAATGATGGGAGAACCGAAATATTGCTTATAGTTTTTTTGTTTGTTTGTTTACTAAGGAATTATATCAGTCGATAATATCGCAGACGTTATTGTGTGATTTCTTTTTAGTTCATTTTGTATTAGAAAATATTAGGAAATTAGGACACGCGCAATAAAACATAGGTAAGTACTTATACTATATTTTTTTAATCATCATTAATTACTTTCATGTGGTCTTGTAAACGATGACGCAGTCGTTTGTGGATTACTTGCTTAGAAGATACACAATCATATTATTGTCGACTTGACGACTTCCACAAACATACCCAAACATATCTTTTTTTTAAAGAGTCATCCTATAGCTTAAAATAATATTATTGCAGTACATTCGTACATAATTATATGGTTTTTCCTTTAGCTCGTCGATATCTCACATACGAGTACTTACTAACTTACCCGCATCAGCAGGAGAAACTGACTGGAGATAACGCATGCAGGTCATTCGTACGTAAACAATGTTACAGGATGATGGATAAAGGAATCTCAATGGAAAGAACCTACTCATAAACTAAATGTATAGGTACGAGTATTATAACATCTCACTGTGTATAATAAACTATCTTTATGAAACAGTGCCTGATGAAAAAACCGGTCAAGTGCGAGTCGGACTCGCGCACGAAGGGTTCCGTACCATTATCTATAAATACAGCAAAAAAAAAAAACACGTTTATTGTATGGAAGCCCCGTTAAATATTCATTTTATCCTAGTTTTTAGTACCTACCTATTTGTTGTTATAGCGGCAACAGATATAAGTAGGTAGGTACATCATCTGTGAAAATGTCAACTGTCTGACTATCACGGTTCATGAGATTACAGCCTGGCGACGGACAGACAGACAGACAGACGGACGGACAGCGGAACATTAGTAATAGGGTCCCGTTTTACCCCTTGGGTACGGAACCCTAAAATTAAGCCACAGTTCCCACATTGTATATTCTGGATAGATAGGTAAATACTCGGTATCGGTAACAACTCTAGGTAGGTACATCTCCAAGCATACAAGTGTGTACCTAAGCACTTAAATAGGTACATTAAATATTATTAAATACTAAAGACTAAAATACATTAAATACCTACCTAGATGAGTATTAGGTACTACGAGATCGGTCGTTTCATAAACTTTGCTTCAGTTCAGTTTCGGCATGTTTCGGTAGGTAGGTATAGGTTAGGTAGGTACCTCCTACTGGGTAGGTTATAGTTATTGCTATCGAATATATTAAGTATAGATTTTCACAAATCAACGCCTGATTCAATCAACTGATTCAATCAGCACAATATAAGTAGTTCGCCAAATATAAGTACCTACCTAGGTAGTTTATGATCAGCCTATAGTCACAACTAGGTGTGGTCTCATTCTGCGAGCATTTACCCAAAGTGTAATTAGTATCGGTTTACCTAGGTACTTCAGAGGTGCTGCCAGCTAATCTACCTTAGTATGAGTGGTGCAGCATTGGGAGCAGCGGTTACTGCATACATGTACATAATATAAGTATGTAGGTATATTATAATTTCACATTCTGTGGAGCGGAGTGACTTTGGTTCCTTCTACCAAACCTACACCATAATGGTGACATCATCATCATCAACCTACCCGCCTACTGCTGAGCACGTATCTCCCTTCACTTTCGTGAAGAGGATTAGGCCATTTCTATCACGGGGCCCAGGTCCGGATTGGTGGATAACATGGCTTCGCAGATATTCCATATAGGTACCTCTAACTAACCAGGCGCTAAATACCATTACAGGGCTGTTTACTTAGTTTGGTTGGAGTTATATATATTTTGCAGTCTGTCATGTTGCAAAAAACATGAAACTGCGCATAAAACGTTAATAATACTAATATTCTACGCAGTTTAAATGGTTAGGGTAAGGATAAAAAACGAAGGGTGCCTTTGTATAGCTCCGTTCGTTACTAAGAGCAGCTGGCTGGGGTACGAATTGTATTAATAATACTGTCCGCAGGTAGGACCTTTAGCGTGGTTTGGCCTACGTAAGTACTACGTGTATTTCGTAGGTACCGTAGTAAAATATAAAGGTTCCATTTTTCCCCAGCGCGTGCAGTTTTCGTATGCACAGGAGAAAAGTGGGCAAAAAGTTCCGAAATCTGAATTTAAAAAAAACATCCAAAAGGATAGGTACTGCCAGGGAATTTCTGGAATAAGCCCCAGGTTATACTACCTAGTACCTAGGTACCAATACAAAAAGAAACGGGCGGTGGTTATGAGTAGACAGGTACAATCTCATCATAATAACCTATACAATTACGTTAATTACGTAGATACTCAGTTTTCTGTATAGTTCAAAACGAGATGATAAACTTTACTAAGCAAATGAATTCAAATGATACAGGAGGACGTGCTTTAGTACCTATCGTGTATTGTAGTATCAAACGCTACTTTCGCGATATCCCAATAATTTTGAACGGTGCTTACTTATACCGAGAAAAAATGAGTCTCTTCCACAGGTTAGTAAAAACTATACCTTACTTCTCGGTACGTTCTTGGCTAAGAAACATCTGTTTATCTCGCCCTCTAAGTTGGTCAGTCAGCGATAAATTTATTTATCAAGATTTATGTATTCAAAGAAAATATTCCATCAAAATTTATTTTACACATATAAAATCCTCTTAAAAGTCAAAAGGAATGTTTAACATATTATTCCTTCTCGGGGTTGTTCTCCTGGTTGCAGCCTGGCGTTTAGGAGGCGCCGTGGTCTTCGCTCCTCCCAACAGACCCCCGCCATTTTGGCCTGACAAAAAAGGCAACTTTCCATTCTGCCCGGGCATTATGGGCAACTGCCCATTCTGACCGGGAATAAGTGGCAAGTTGCCCGTTTGCCCATTAATTATTGGTAGTTGTCCAATAGGCAGTGTACCAAGCAGGTCGGTGATCAGGTTTTTGCATAAAGCACTGGTCAGCCGGTCGCCCATGTTGCCCCATATTCCCATTTGGCAAAATCTGGAAAATAATAGAATAATGAAATGAACAACTTGCTGAATCCTAGCTAATGCATGCATAATCTTAATCCATTGAATAATAACCGAGCTAGTATTGATCAAAACTGTTTGTAGATAGCGCGCATAGTACCTACTGTAGGTAGTGAGTGCTGACACACACCTACTCATATAACACATGTATAATTGTAAATTGTGGTAGCATAGTATAGGATAGGCCAGTGGCCAATGAGATTTAGTAGGAAACTTCGATATAAACACAAATCTCACCCGTAAACGAAGTTGCGGGGGCATTTAGTCAAAATTATCACCTGTTGTCATAAGAAGTGTACAAGTTCAGTGAGATAAAACTTTGAGCATGCGCTTTGAACGTGTGTCGCCTACCTGAAATCCTTTTCCACCGATATCTGATCAGTTATCTTGAGAAACTGGTCGTTGTTCTTGGAAAACGGCAGCATGCCGCCTAACAAGCCGGTGCTATTCTTCGCTGCATCCCGCGCCTCCTCCTTGCCAGACTCGTGAGCGAACTTGGTGATGAGTCCGACGAAGGAGTCCCGGGCGCGCGCGTCCGTGCCGGAGACTTCGCCCCCCAGCGGCTTTCCGTCCGCGTCGAGGGGCTCGAACAGATACGCCAACTCGTCGCCGTGCGCCGGCCCTTGCATCTTAGTGCCTTCGGGCATGTCGGTGTGCTCTGGAAAGGAAATACGATGCGTGGTGCTCCAGCTGCTTTTCTGTCCAAGCAGCTAACCCAGACCAAATAGTACACCGGTAGTAGGTAGGCGGCTAGTACCCCTAGTACGTGTTTTTACTAGCTCGGCATAATACGCTTCAACTAGCGCCTTTGTATGAAGATCCTGTAGGTACAGTAGGGCGAGCGGAAACCTCTATAGAAAAAGTATTCGAAACTGTTAAATATGTTTTAGATTTGATCAGCGCTTCGTAATATCGACAAGATGCGTACGCGAACGGTTACCTTGATCGACACGTTAAAGATATTTTTCGTTGATGAAAAGATGGATTTTTCGTTTTTAAACGCGCCGACGAAAAATCTTCTAGGGGTAGGTACTAAGGTACAGGTAGGTAGGGTGGTTGTGTAGTTTTTGTTAGGCACACATATTATGCTACTAACCGGTGAGCGCCACTCCTGGCAGGAAGAAAGCGCCCTTGCTGAGGTTGCCGACGTGCTCGAAGCTGTACAGGAAGGCGTCGCCGCCGCCGGCCCATGCATTCACGGTCTGGTACGCGGGGAAATTGAACAGGGCATCGCCTGTCGACATAACACGAAATACCTTCTATACCTACTGATAATAAAGCTGGATGGAAATATAATGACCATTGAAGATGTAGCTGATCAAGTCCTTTCTTTATTAGATAAATTAGAAATTGAGGGAGATCGCGAAACAGTCGCGATGCTCCGCGGTTCTTCCCGCTCTTCTTTTCTTGTTTTACTCGATGTCACCCGAAACAGTCACGCGCTTGTATCGATGCAGTCAAGCGGGCGAACCTGACCTCCCTAACCTGTAGCCTCAGCAATCTGCGAGAGTCCGTCGACAGCGTTGAGCGAGGTCTCGAACAGCGTCTGGTAGTAGTCCACCAGCGGCAGCGCCTGGTTCACAGCGCCGGCCAGCGGAAGCAGCCCCTGCACGCCGGTCACCACCGACTGCAGCCCGCCGATCAGGTCATTCTTTATAAAGTCCTTCACTGACTGCAGCTGGTTCGTAAGAAACTTGTTGTATTTGCCTGCAAATGTAGCTAAAGGTGAGACACGCAAGGTACTACAAAAGTAGGTAGGTACTGAGCATTATAAAAACTTAACATCCATTCTCATGTATCAGGCAGGATTAGGAGTTACGAGCAATGCACAAAGTTTCTAGGTGGGCGCACGTAAGCTCGTCTCATCATTCAGTAGTAATCTTAACTCAGTTGGTAGGTTTAAAAAGTTCTAGTCTCCGACACTTCAAACCCATAGTGAAAGTGTCCTCAACACAGTCAAAAATATTTGAGTATTGCTATGACGTCACCTACCGTACACAGCCCTAGAAGTCTCAGCAGACGTGACCCCCGTGAGGAGAGGCACTCGCTTCTCCTTCTTGTTGAGCGAGTCGGCCGGAGCCTCCACTACCAGCGGCGGCAGGGCTCGCGCGTCGTCCGCTCCTTCCACTCTCGCTCCCGCACCTTTACATACATAATATCAACATTATTTTAGCTAGCTCGTAATTCATTACAATCGTGTATTATACCTACCTTGTGCTTATAATATGTTTAGACAACTGTTGCATATAATTTATGTGGGTTTAAATAGGATGCGGCTTCAGCTAATGCAATAAACTAAATCTCAAAAAATCATGCATTTGGTTGCCTTTGCCGTATATTTTTTTTTACCCATGTAGTAATTTCATAAAGTCCTACCACGTATTATAAGCTATGCGACTGCGCACCGACCCAAAGAAAGACCCGTTACCTGATCGTCCTGAAATATCATCTAAGAATCGAACGGTATCAACTCCGCCCATGTTTATGTCCATGTCAGCCTGTGAAAGAAAACATAAGAAATTAAGATGAGAACAAAATGAAACCAGTTGCAGGTTCCATCACCTATAATATCTCGGCAACTTACCAGAACGAGTTTCTCAACGGGCATCTTTCTCAGACACATGACGAGCCGTTCCGCCGGCTCGGGGGGGCAGCCGGTGTGGTTGGCCAGTGCGCTGGCGTGCTCCGCGGGGTCGCTCCGCACGGCTCCGGGAGACAGCGGAGTGCCCGACAGCGCCGCCACGCCGGTGGCACTGCGGCCTTCCGGAGACAAGGCCATCAGTGACGCGGCGCTTCCGCCCGAGCCTTGACCCATCAGCACGACGCGGTCTTTGTCTCCTCCGAAAAACTCGATGTAGTCATTGATCTTCAAATTATAGACATAGGTATAAAAACAAGAAACTCGTCGTCTGTGGATAAGGTTCAGACTAGGGTGGGGGGAAGCTGATTCAGTCTAATACTTAACCATCTCTGAAACATTATAACAAATTAACTGCATAACGTTTCAAGACTGACAGTAGTAAACATAACTGTAAACGTAGCTGTAAACATAAAGATAAAGCGTATTATAGAAAATACCTTACCCAAACCATAGCAGTACGCAAATCAAATAGCCCAAGGTTGCCAGATGCGTCCCTCGTACCAGTGCTGAGGTAACCCAGCGACCCCAGCCGGTACTGGGCGGTCACTATGATGGTGTCCTTCTGGGCTAAATGCTGACCCTGCAACGAATTCACGATAGCTACAGCTAAGAAAGGTTCCACAAAAACGGATTTATGAATGAGGTAAGTGAGTTATGGGTTTAATATTTACCCCGTAACCGCTGGTGGATCCAGTTTTATAATTGCCACCGTGAACGAAGAGTACTACCGGACATCCTGCAATAACAAGCAAAATTGGATGAGATAGGGCACTTACTACATAAGTTACTTGTTATTTATGAATTTAGAAATCACTCGTATCCATGAACTGCTAGTAGGTACTTGCCCTTTTCTTCCCCCGGCATTTTAGGCGCAAAGACATTCAGGCACAGGCAGTCCTCCTGGCCTATGATCCTCCTAGGCATGTAGGGATCGGGCTGCGGACACGGCAGGCACTGCTTTGTGGCCGTCAGCTCCCCAGCCAGGAATCGCCTTGTAGCCCGCTGAAAGCGCCGGGCACCCACCGGAGGTTCAGCATATCTGGAATTACAGGATATAGTTCCTCTCATTTATATTATTGTGATAACAAGACTAGTGAGTACCGACAACAATAAAAAACGGATTTAACTACCGATTGTAATACGGATAGTTTACTGTTGGTAGCTTAGAATCTGACTGCGTTACAGTAAGTATATAGGTACTTATGCTACGACCATGACATCTAAACCACCGGGATTCGACTAGAAACTGCGTCTTCTAATATCTGTCTTCGATATAAAAAGAAAACTTATCCACGGCATACGAAGTCGCGGATTAACCAAGGTTTTAACCTACCTACCTGATTCCAAAAAAGCTGTAGTATCCTAGTTTATCGTCCTTGAGCCCCTCGATACGCGCGCTCCGACCATGTCTTTGGGCGAAGACCACGGCGGCATCGGGCTCCGGGGGCGAAGCTGGCTCGCCACCCACCACGGCCGCCGCAGGGGCCAGCCAGGCGCCAAGGCTCACGAACACGACGCACCAAGCACGCGACCCGGCCATCACTACCACCACATATCCTGTGCCGCCGGAAATTGCATCCCACGGTCATGTTTAATCTCAGTGCGAAAAAAGATAATACCGACTTACCTACATGTAATGCTGTGTAATGGAAATCGGACAAAATGTTTTATATAAAATAAATTTAAATCGCCTCACGCACGATCACTGGATGGAACAAAACCTCCTTGTTTCCTGTTGGTACCCTGGTGCTTCTAGTGCAGCTCCTATATACTAAAATACCTGGAACCCGCGACTTCATCCGCATTTATATAGTACCTAGTATAGAACTTAGCATAGCTAGCAAAGATATGGCACCTGTCGGTGCCTATCGAAGTTGCAGAAAGCTGGCGTTTCTTTGAGGCACAGCCTTGGCACAGCTAAGTAGGTAGGTAGTAGGTACCTACCTAATAATGCCTCAAGATTTTAATAATATAGGTACGTATGTACCTACACGCCATGTAACTATTTACTCAGGTAGTATTTGGTAAGTATTAGAATTTATTTTTAAATTTTTAGTCTTTTGTCCCATAACAGCTTGTTTTAAAAATATTTTTAAAATCCTAGGAAAAATTATTTTTTAATTATTTGAAGGGTAATCCTAATCTGGTTTTGGCTATATCACAGAGATGCCGTGACCTCCTTCCACAGCTTCATCATCAGACCCTGCATATTGTCTAGGCGTAAAGCGTTCATCAAGACTAATCCATCGAGCCCAATCTCGGTGTACCTAGATGTAGTTTTATCACAGACATGGCGTGGCGACCTTCCAGCTTCATCATGACTCTTACTGTTGTAATTTTACTTAATATGTTTCGCTTATAAAACCCTTTCATCTGAAACCCATATCATAGGGGTTGCTGTGGTAATGATAAATCGCCTTTTTGTAACGTCCGCCATATTGGATTAAAAATGGCTGCATTTAAGTTACTTAGCGCGAAATTCGAGAATTGTCATGAGAACTAAATGTGTGTGCCAACTTTCAGTACCTACTAAGCGCCCAATGTAGATCGTATCAAACTATCAGTCCGACAATATCGTGCAGTTACCGTTATCGTCCAATGTGACAGACAGAGCCCATTGATTCAAATGCGAAGGTACGGTAGGTAGGTATTTAGACCTACAGGGCGATGGGTGCATAAAATTTGTTTAGTACCTAGGTATAATAAATACAGATAAGTACCTAGCTTCACAAGCCATCATCATCATCACTGCCGTTATCCATCCATCAGTGCGATAATAGCTTTAAAGGAGTGTGCGTGCCGGGGCGGGGTGTGGGCAAGTGATAATAAATTCATTAAACAGTAATTTCGCATTTTTTCCAAAATTCCCAGGAAGTTTCAGTAGGTACCTATAGGTATTACTTATCTACCTACGTCATTTTACCTAGGTACTGAATCGTGACTTTAGGGCCGTATTAATAAATCAAACTTAGCTCTGAGAGTTATCTTCAGTGTGCACTTGCCCTTTCGTTCTATTTAATATAGGTACCTATAGGTATAACATCTTAAGTTGTAGATTAGAAACAGAAACATATCTTACATGATAATAATATACCTAAGTAGGTATACCTACCTACCTATCTGGCAAATTAATAAATGACACTCAACGGTTAAGTGCTATCAGATTATGACACAATTGCAACATACAAGACAGTAGGTAGGTATAGTAGTACCCAACTGATATGGCTTACCGATGTACCTGCGCAGAAGATGAATTTTCAAAGCGTGGGAAATGCTATTGACCGCTATTGGTCGGCAGCCGGCCGCCATCTTAGCGATCGCCGCGTGGCATGAGTGAGATGGAACTAACAGCTGCAGTGTATTATGAACCTTATAATAGTGACCTTAGGTTGATTGTAAGTTTTAAGCATTATTTCGTTAATCTTCGGACCATACTTTCTTTTCTGCGCGTACGAAGATTCACGACGCGCCATATGAGTTGGGTACTAGTTTACCTATTAGGATTTGAAAAGTACCTATCTTTGCGGTATCCCGGATCCCGGATGGTTAATAATATACCTAGGTGTTGCATGTGTAAAGGGCCCCATATACGGTACGATTTGTCTGTACGATAATCTGATGAAAATCGTGACGATTGATCGCATCGCAAATGACGCTCATACACGAAACGATTGATCGTAGGTATCATTATTTATTTGAAACTGAAGTATAAACACGTGTTCTAATAATTCTATACGTGCCTAATAAAATGGAAAATGAACTTATTTTCCTTATCTATGTGGCGGTAACTTTGATTCGGCTACAAAACAAAAAAAGAAAGCCTAGAAAAATGTGGGTTAAGAAATGGCTATTAAAGATAAACCAGTATTCGCATATAAATATTTTAAAGGAATTAAGGTTCCATCCAGAAGATTGGTTTTCAGATTGATTGGAAGATTTTCATCGTTACGATATTCATGATTGCATGGGTTTTTGTTGCGATTTCCGATATCGTCTTCGATGAAGTAAATCGTTAAGACGAAGAGGGCAGCTACTGACATTTCACTATCCGACTGCAGCGCACGAAGAAACAGCGGCGAAACGGCGTAATAAAAGTTTCAGCTACGCGACCTTGAACTACCGGCTCTTACTACCAAAGAATATTGTACTATTAGAACGGTAAGTTACGCGCCGGCGATCTGTTAAATAAGCGGTTTATCTAATAAAAGTTGGTCACTATTTTATTGAAATAATAATATGTAGGTACATAACCGTTTAGACTTAAATAAAATATTATACAATCAATGTACTCGTATTTAGATGTGAAATTTTATTTTCTCATTCCAACCCACTATATTAAAAAGCTAAATTAGATGAACGATCCACCTACTAGGTACATTAACAGTTTTATTATTTAAGTGATAAAATCCCAGAGTCCAAAATATAAAAGTTCTTAAATAATACTATAATCCATACTAATATTAGAAATGTGAAAGTCACTCTGTTTATTGTCTGTTTGTTGCCTTTTCACGGCTAAACGGCTGAACGGATTTCGATGAAATTTGGTACGTATAGGAATAGATTGGACCTATGAGACGGACATAGGCTATCTTGTGTCTCAAAAAGATTGACACTATGCGACGTTGACACACTAGGCCTGTGGGAGTAAGAAGACATTACTTTGTGTGAGCATATCCGCGATATAATCGCAGCGTAATCGGGCGTTGCCGTTTCGCCGTTTCGTATAATGTAATTAAATAATATGTAATTCAAAATAATAAAATAAGCGCCAGGTGACGTATCCAATTCAGTGCTGCCAGAATCTTGCACGTGGTAGATTTTGTGTCACTTACTACATTATCACATTTACTCTCGTACTATACTATAGCCGAATGTAATTTTGGACATTTTTTCTTAAAAGATATGAATAATATGTATTGTAGAACGTGTTTACTTTGAACAAGTTAATTAATTATATGGGTTTCAAGTTTCCAACGATATCATCAACAAAGAAAACTAATGAGCAAGGTATACCAGTAAACAGATAAGAGCAAAAGCGACTTAAATAATTAAATAAGTATTTTATCTTAAATACCTACGTAATTTTATTAAATATATTTAAATAATTATAGCAATTACACGATTGGTTCCCGACGACAAAGACGACGCGATGACGATAAGACGTGTTCAATCAAAGCAGAGTACAATTGTGGTACAACTGGTACAGTACATTTGACTGTTGTGCACTGGCAAGGCAATACAGTAATTATCAACTGGTACCTCCTTGATCGTGACGTGACACTGTCTGTCAGTGTCAGACTGTCACGTTTCGTTCTCTGTAGTCACCGGCTTTGGGGTAAATAAAAATTGTAAGATTCAAGAGTTGACGATATTTCATATTATGTTCAGTGTTGTGAACCGTGAAAACCGTTTTATTTTTCTATCACATACGTATTAAGAACATTCCAACATTTTAAATATAATTATTTTGATTTTTAGGTTGGGTCGGAGAGTTCCTGTTTTCACGGACGATGCTAAAAATGTATAGAGCAAAAACATCAAAAACGAGCTCACAGTTATTCTGGACCTGTATGTAGCTGAAAACGTGTTCGTGCTGCGCTCAAGCGTTTCCATGGCGAAGATGTTTCGTAAGTATTGAACACATTGTTAACGTGCAACAAATTTCTTGGTACAAAGACCAACCTGAAAATTCTGTACTGTGCAGATTGTTATTTCTTTTATACAGACGAGATGAAATGATTGTAATGTAAACCTGTGATTATTTATGTTCAGTTGTTATGTACCTCTACTCAAGACATTATACGCTACTACAGAAATGAATAGGGGTGGTGTGGTACCAACATTAGCAAATAACGAAGCCCTATTTATAGTACATCCAAATTTGTGTAGTTATTTTGGATTACAGGTACAAGGGCAGCTAAGAATCGCAAGAACGAAAAAATAATAATTGTGTGCTTCATTTCACCAGTGGAACCTATATACCTACCAGAACTTGTTCTGAGAAGGGTTAAAAAAATGCAAAATGCATAGATTTTTAATATAGGATATCTGTAAATAAATATTTTTAAACCTAATGTAATCTTTCATTTCACTAATCGATCTAATATAATAATACGCAGTCATAGTCCGAACCTATTGAGTTTCGGGCTGCACCACGATGCACCACACCACACGATGACTGTCAAAATATCCTCGTTGGCTGGCTGTTAGAAAGCGTATTGATTGTGGTTCTAAAAAGCAGAAAAACTAGGTGGGTAATCTGGGCGCAATGGATAACCAAAAGGTCAAGAAAAATATTTTCCAACAAAACCAAACTACGGCGATCGAGAACCGAACTCCGGCTCGTCGTATCATAAATCCATCATAGTTCCAACTATGCTATATTGCAATTTTAAAGACCGTCAAATTTTGATGTTCATATACTTCAGTTTTTCCATTTGCATATGACGTGTGCGTGTCATTCGTGTTCATTTAAATAGGATTAAGTTTTGATTGAGCTACTCTCAAAAGTGTAGGCATGAATTCATAGATTCAGATATGTTTGATATGTGCTGAGACCAAGTTGGAAAACCTGCGAAGTTACCTAAATTAAGTTTATCTCTCGCAAATACAAATTACAAGTAAGTTTCCAAGAGTACAAATACTCTTGGAAATCTCTTGCTTAGCGACACCAGACTTTTTCATAACAATACCTATAATAAGCACCAATGACGATGATGCTATAAGAACTAGGTGGTCATTGCGAAGCTCACACGCATGTTCTTAGATTGAATCGTCAAGATGGCCTACACAAAGATTGTCTCGTTATGTAGGTAATAACGGGAGCAACGTGACTGCTTGGCACTTCTATTTAAATTCTATTGTAATAAACGGGCTAGAAAAACAAAACACAGCCGCCACTGGCCGCGCCGCATCCAATGCTTGTTTTGCCTAATCAGTGCCTTGACAGACCAAACACGACAAGCGATGGATGCGGTCCAGTATTTCGGAAAAATTAAATTACGTAAAAAAATAATTGAAAAAAGTGACACAGGTCCGTCTAGCGGCGCGCCGCAGCGACTACTGTCGAATCGTATGGAAATGATAGAGAGGACACAACATGGCGGCTGGCGCGTCATTCTACTTGAACGAAAATTCACTCAAATATGTTTTCTTGAATGAAAATTGGCGCATAGTTGCTATATTATACACCAAAAACCTTTATTATTGTACAATGATTTCAAGTTCTTTCGATTTGAATAATGTTCTCTCATAAATTAGTGAGATTGAATTTAAATTGCTATTTTGAAGAGGTTACTTTGTAATTTTTTTCTATCGAGAAAATATCTTGTAATTGTGTTTCTGATACATCACGCCTAGAAAGTATATCGTCGGTCGGATTCATTACCGGAACAAATCCGAAATTACGTGTTTTGAGATAAGTATGAGAAACGGTAGGGAATCGTAAAATCTTTCTAAATCACTAACGGTACAACTCAAACTTTAGTTCTAGTGGTCAGGAAACCATTTATTCCGATATAACTATTTACAATAATACTATTATTTTCGTGTTCATTATTAGCTTATTTCGAAATGTCCCACTCAAACTTCGATATCCATAGTCTATCACGAATTCATTAACAGTATTTTTTGAAATGTTCCAATATGACTTTGAATTAATTAGAAGTTGAATATTGTTTTTGTGCGTTTTACTCCGTTGGTGCTCTGGACGCCGCGTGAATTAGTTTGATGCAGCTTGATTTTGCTATAAATTAACTATCACACTTATGAAAAACGGTGATGATGATAATGATGACTTGTAATCTATGTGAAATTGAGGTGTAAGCTACCTGCATACCAAATTTCATGAAAATTGGGCAGTTTTTACAGTTTTGTCGCACTGATGGAAAACAGTGTTGATGATGGTGCTGATGATGATGATAACTTATAGCCTATGTCCTAAGTTCCGGGATAAACTATCTGCGTGCGGAATTGCGGAGCAGGTGGATTCATAAACGAGACATTTAGTCCTCCAGAAGTTATTTAATTCTCGAGGGTATCACGCCAGAAGCATGGAACAGGAGTGTGGTGGTGCTCTTCTTCAAAAAAGGTGTAACTATCTTATTGAAGAATTATAGACCCAACTTAATCCCGAGTAATTTGTAGGTATAAGCTGTTCTCGAGAGTCCTTTCGAACCGCCTCGAACGCAGGTTTGATTACTTCCAGCCTCCCGAACAAGCCTGTTTCCGGAAAGGTTTTGGCACCATAGACCACATACACACGCTCCGGCTGATTATATAGAAGACTCTGGAGTATAATTGGCCATTATATTTGTGAACTATGAAAAAGCCTTCGATTCAATCGAGACCTGGGCAAGTGGGCAGTAATGCAGCCTCTTCAGCGATGCCATATCGAATATAGGTATATCGAAGTAATGAAGTGCTTGTATATTACACCGCCCACCGTATCAATCCGACTGCAGGACGAGAGCACGAAACCTATTCTATTGTAGAAAGGCGTGAGAGAGAGATGTTATTTCTCCAAACTGTTCAGGAACGCATTGGAGGTTTTAAAGCTCTTGGACTGGAACGGATACCTTGGGCAGATTATCCAGTTAGGCAGGTCCAACTTCAACAAAGAGGTCACCCGAAGAATCTAACTTGGATGCCAGTGTTCGGGAAGTTACGTGACATTTTCTCGTCCATAATTTCACAGTGCCTGGAGACAAGGGTCTTCCACCAGTGAGTGTGTGTTACCAGTAATGACTTATGGAACTGAGACGTGGTCCTTAACTGCTGGCGTTTTGAAAAAGCTCAGAGTCACACAGCGGGCAAGGGAAAGAGCTAGTATGCTCGAAGCTTCTTTGCGCGATAAAATTCGGAACGAGGATATTCGTCAAAGAACTAAAGTTTACGACATAGCTCTCAAGGTTTGCAAGCTGAAGTGACAAGGGTAGGCCACATCGCTCGTAGAACTGATAACCAATGGGGAAGAAAGGTTCTAGAAAGGCGACCACGGACTGGAAGACGTAGTGTAGGAAGGCCTCCCACTAGATGGGCCGATGACATCAAAAAAGTCGCAGGCAACCGGTGGATGCAAGTGGCAAGTTGTCGTTCAGTGTGGCGGTCTAAGGGGGAGGCTTATGTTCAGCAGTGGACGTCTTCAGGGTGATGATGATGATGATGATGATTATTGGTAGATTTTCACAGTTTAAATCGCACTGATTGAAAATGCTTATGTCCTAAGTTGGGGGATAACCTAACTGCGCACCAAATTTCATGCAAATCTGTCCAGCTTTTTGAGCGTGACGACCTAACAAACATACACACATGCACACACGCACACTCACAAACTTTCGACTTAATAATATTAGTTAGATTACCAGCTCATTTGGAAATATTCCATTTTATTCTAATTTTATACAAGAAAATTTTAGTTCATTATTGGAACATCTCACAAATATAACTATTACTCAATAACTACAAATAATACTTAAACCTTAGCTACCACACAATAAAACCGTGTTAAATCTGCATATTATGAACTAAAAGTAATTAAACATACTTAATTTCATAATAGTTAAAATGACATTTGAAAACTTCTAAAATCTTTAAACCTGATTTTCTCCAAACTACGATTTTCGAAATGTTCCAGTACTGATTTGGACCGACGATATGTTCGAAATGAACATATATTTTTTCCACATTCCCAAGTTGTACGGATTTGTCGTAAGTGGCGTTCAAAATATGTGTAATCATCTCTACTCTCGACCTTAACGATCTTGATACACACTATCGATTCGTCGTTTCGATCGGTCTGAAGCGACGGATCGTACAGACAAATCGTACCGTATATGGGGCCCTTAACGCGGTTGAAACCACGGGCGCAGAGCTAGCGTTGAATAAAACTATTATGATATTATGTTCCTACCTTCCTACCTATTTAATACCTAGTAGGACCTATTATGTTACAATATTAGGTATAAATTGGTGTTATGATTTTGGAAATTGAATTTCTTATCCCAGTCCCACTGAAATCCTCGTCACTAGTAAGTAACCAAAAGCTAAGCTAGAGAACTAACTATACCTATTATATTTAGTAATATTTATAATATTTTAGTTAATTAAAATAAAATTAGATTATAAATTGTTTAGTTAATTAAGTTAAAATAATTTAGTTAATTAGTAGTAGGTAGGAACTTAACTAACCTCGTGTTTAAAGGCATTGTTTTGATTACATCTAGGTACTAAAACTGCACAGTTTACGTGCAGCTTTTTACGCCTTGCAACACCGAATAAACTCGTGGTTGAAGAATTTCAGACCTTGATGCTTCAAAAATACAGTTTAATTTCGTATACTAAGTAATGATAATGAATAAGGATAGTCCAATCTCTTTTAACGATCATTTATCTCTTTCTAAGGCAGAAGGAATCAGATTGACGTACATAAATATACGCTGGGTCCCGGGTCCCGTACGTAGTTACGTATGGGTACGTAATGTCGTATAATGCTTTATTGTTTCTTTATTTGTTTAATGTTACGTTAGTGTTGGAATTATTGGCGGGAATCCGAAAGAAAGATGTTGTTGGTTATATATTTTTTCTCGAAACTGTTTTCTTCGCGTGTTATTGTGTAATAGGTATTGGTGGTGTGATGTCTGACTAAATATATATTATGCACGCGGTGCCAGTGGCTGTGCGGATGATTGTTGGAACACAGGGAATTGATACTCTGTGGGCCAACTGGCAGTCGCGTTGGTCATGGCGACGGAGTGCATGGTTGTATACTAAAATATAAGTTTAATTTATTATAATAACACCAAGAACAGGCGGATCTCACAGGTGAAATATTAATCATTGAGTTTTCGATAACGTGCACGAGTGGGCAAAATGATATTATATAAAACCAAAAACCGTGAGATTTCGCAGTTTCCCAAAACTCCCAGGAAGTTTCAGTAAAGCATCCACCACTTTAATGAATCGTGACTATGACTGTAAATTTACTTGAATAGGTACTTGATTAGGTACAAGGCGAGGATTGCTATAATACTATGACTTTCCTATTGTGAGAAAATATAAACTTTTTGAAATATTATGTGTGTGAGAAAAAATGTTACATGGGTATCTAGGTAGGTACTAGTGCTTTTAATCTCTAGACATTGCGCTGGACCATAAAATTAAGACTCGGTGCGGTCTCGAAAATCCCGGGAATAACGAGACTCTAGAGACCGTTTCCAAAGCAGTGAGATGTAAAATTATAGAGTAGTCATACCCGAACAACACTGCTTTTAAAACGGACTAGAACTCCTCACAGCGCCACCTGGTGGTCTTCACGATGACGACGTGTCGACTGCCATGTTATGCCGTCAGGACGATTGACACGTTTCAAACATCCACAAACAAACTGTTTCAATAGTATCCATCCGACATCTTCAACTTTAGCGCTGAATGATTTGTTTTAAATAGACTTTAACGTCAACCTTCGGTATTAAAATTAGGTACCTACTCTTAGATGACTAAAGAAGACACTAACATAAGAAAAACTGCCAATATGTCATCATTTAAATAAGTACCTACACAAAAACCAAATTTTATAGGGTCGTGTTATTATTATTTTTTTAATTAACATTTAAGGCCTTCTGAGTAGTGCTACATCACTCGCTGGCTCAAGCCCTGCTATCCAAACATCGGAACATGGTCGACGAAGCCATGACCGACGTGTCACAAGCCTAGGTATTAGTAGGTATTATAGTTTTCGAGATATTTGAGTTATTTCAACCATGACGTATTTTAATTGTCCCCGGTCTACCCTTTCACCGGACACTCGGAAGTCCAATGCCAGACTGGTAGCGATTAGGGCAATTACCTTTAATTCGTCTAGTTAATATTATTGTGGCGATACAACTGTTCGATACATCAGAAAATGTTCGCAGTAAAGAGTTTACAGCAAACAGGTTTCGATTTCGTGAGGGAACCAGTTTGAACGCATTGGTCCCCCTTTTTACGCTTACGTAGTTGGGTTACAACTCTCATCGCTTGGCCAAGGTACTTCTTAAAATGTTCCTCAGCGAAAGATATTAATAAATATTGAATACTTTACTGTGATTTTATATGTGATTGTTGTGCAATTGGTTTAGTAATACATTAAACATTCATTTATTGCTAAAAACTTACGCTAACGGTTTTAAAATGAATTAAAACAATTTCGTGCAATAAATTTTTGCGACATGGTCGCTGTGACGCCACTGCGTACGTCGCGTTTGCGTCATCATACTTTGAACAGCTTTCAAACCGGGCGGACGTGGGGTAGAACATAACGTGTTGAATGTAACCTTTAGAAACATTATATTTTTTTAAATGTTTCTAATATCGGAATAAAAAGTACAAACGATTTAGGATAGGTGTGTGTAACTTTTTTGCATTTCATTGGGTTGTCGATGCTTATTATATACTATTGAAGTGATTTTTGCATTGGCGTTAGTGACTGTTCTAACTGCTTTTTATGTTTCAGGTTCTTCAAGGGGTCGCCGCCATCATGGCGTCAGACGAACAGTTTTCATTATGTTGGAACAACTTCCACGCGAATATGTCGGCAGGCTTTCATGGCCTGCTGTCGCGTGGAGATCTCGTAGATGTAACATTGGCTGCCGAAGGCAGATTATTACAAGCACACAAATTAGTACTATCAGTATGTTCTCCCTATTTCCAAGAAATGTTCAAAATGAACCCAACCCAACATCCAATAGGTGAGTTGTTACTTTCTTTCTTTTCAGGATGTTTGTTCAAAAAGCACGTGATTTAATTTCCGTTTCTTTGTTTCAGTATTTTTAAAAGATGTTAGTCATTCAGCGTTAAGAGACTTATTACAGTTTATGTATCAAGGTGAAGTTAATGTTAAGCAGGAAGAATTAGCGTCGTTTATTAGTACCGCGGAACAGCTTCAAGTGAAAGGTTTAACCGGCAATCAAAACGAAGAAAGTTCCACGCCATCCAAACCAAAGCCGACCTCAAGGCCAGGCCCAAGGTCGTCACAACAAAGGCAATCTGTTATGACTAAGATAGAGACTGATTTAGATAATAAGACCTCAACTCCAGTAGCAGTTAAGCGACCAAATAGGCCATCGATAGCATCAAATAATTCGTCATCTTCACAAAGTGGACCCGCGAAACGGAAATGTGTAGACCCATTAGAAGCCGGCCCCTCTGGATCAGCTAAAGAGGAATTTGTCACGATACCGGACGAAGATGAAAATAACGCTGTTGCACCCAAAATGGAACCCGAATTTGTCAATGAAAGTATGTGGGATGAAGATGAAGGGGACACAAACAATGATGAGACAAATTTCGGTGAAGATGATTCAAATATGGAAATGACTGGTAAGTTAACCAGCATTAAAATTGCGCAACGCATGCCACACTTGGTTAATGTGTTCCTAACTTTATATTTTTATTTGCAGGCTTTGATGGTTCAACTACTGGTGATGGCAATATAACCGGAGGCGAAGGTGGCGCTGTAGGTGACGCACAAGGTAGGTTTGCTCTCTCCCGTTCTAGAGATGGATTGTATGCCTAATCAACATACGAACCGTCTCTGCTCCCATGATCACCTCCGTCGCGTAATTTGGTGTCCCGTATATAGTGAGGTGGTCATGTGGGTTCATAGTAGTAGTTGTGAAATTTGTAAGTTATTATTAAGTAGTAGTAGAAATAGTATCCGATAGTTGTAGGAACTTCCGTGTAACGTTATCCTTGGTATATGAAAGGTACAGGTAATTGGTATATCTGGTAAAGGTAAACGGTATGGTAATTTGGTCGAACAAGGTATTGTGTACAAAGGTATCCTAAATTTCTGCGGGCGGTATAATCTTGGTATATCTAGTGTATCTGAAACTAAAGTACCGACAACTTTACTGGTATGATAAAACTTGGTACGGTAAGGTGATGTGGGTAAAAATCGTGATTGTGGAGAGGGGAAGCTTAAGCTGGTTTGGATCACTTCTAGACTTCGTAACAGGGGTAATGCAAACTTGAGTTTTTGCCTGGGTAAACGATTTTCGAGCGTTTGGTGGTAACTGTTACTGTGAAGTCGTGTCTACTGTCTACAATGACATCCAACATTGGTAGGTACGTCGTTCGTGGTGCCAGGCAAACTGCATCTACTGGTATGTGCGAGCGGTACAGGTTTGTGATTTGAAGCGCTAGTCTATAGTATGCAGACAGCGTTTCGGATGTAAGTATGGTATTCGTACAAGTTTTCAGGCGCTTACAGATATCGCGTGCGTCACGATGTGTAACTCGCCTGAAAGATTTTGTAGTGTTTCAAAGCGCTAGATCATTCTCAAATCCTTACCAGGCCAAATTTGTTTTATATTTGATCAGAGCCTATTTGTATCGATCAAGGTAATCGTTCGCGTACGCACCTTGTCGATATTGTAAGGCGCTGATCAAATCAAACAAATTACGGCATAGTAAACGAATACCTACCACCTACCTACTTCTTGATAGAGGTTGGCCCTATCGATCTTTGACTAGAACCCTTGACAAGGAACAGAGTCTAATCTGTTCATTGTTGAGCAATTCAGAACATAGGTACGAGAAGGTTGGTAGTCGTTCGGGTTCTAAAAGGAATATCACGCAGTCTTAATGTAGGAGTGTGAATAAAATTGAAGCCAAAAGCAGATTTTGGTAGATGTTATGAATAAAAAGTTCTGTTACTGTTAAGGTGGCACCTCAATTCGGCAAATCAGGATTGAGGTGCCATTTTTCTAGTGAATGGTTGGCTTTTGAGTAGGTACCTATAGAAGTGTCAGAAATTGCGAAAAACTCATTAAACTTATATTCCGTAGGAAGCCAGGTAGGTACTGCAACCCTGATTAGCTTGCAGTATAAGCTACCCACCTACCTGGGGTACATGGGCCCATATCTTTGGGAAATTTGATCCACCCTATGATCGTCAAAAATGTAGGCCACCCTATGATCGTCAAAAATGTAGGCGAGAATTACACTTTCATTTAAAAAAGTAAACTGTTTAGGCTTCGCACGGTTGGACATTAAGATACTCTTCTTTTTTTCTAAGTAATTACGTCAAAATCGAAAATTGAAAAGTCGAATCTTCAGCCTGTTGATAAAAACGAGTACAAATTAAAAAAAAAACTATTTTCACTCCCTTGTGCCCAACAAGCTCGTTTGTTCCCGCTAAGCTGAGCTAATCTGACACATTTTGAACATGAGGTGTGAAAACAAGATTATTGGGACCTATATCAATGCAAATAGCACCCAAAACAATGAATGTTAGAATTTTTAGCTGTTTTATAATTTGTAATTATCATTTGTAAATAATGCTCCGGTAATAGGTATGGATCAATCACACCGCTATCCCACTACTGCCCGATACGGGACTTTTGGCTGCTGGGTTTCCCCCCTGGCCCGGTTCGCCCCTCCTTAGATAACCTGCACCTCCCGGACTATCTGTGCGTTTGTGCGGTGGGTTCCCAACAAGTCATACCAGATCCAGTCAAGAGTGACTCGTTGGGAGTTTTTTCCCGTCGAGTTTCACTGTTACACAAGTGTAACACGTTGGGAACTCTTCTATATAAAAAGTTGTAACGAGTAACAGTGTGTATCAACGGGAGAAAAAAATAAGACCGCCAACACAGATAGGTTACTAGGTTTTTTTTATTACTAGGTACCTAGTAATCGCTATATAAATGTATATTAATTGAGTTGACCGAATCACTTTTATGATTCGCACTGTTACTCGTTAATACTTTGTTTTAACAAGTGTTCCAGGCGTGTAACAGTGTAAGTAAATGGGAAAAAACTCCCAACGAGTCACTGTGACAGGATCAGGGGCCCAAGTCGGCTATTTGGCAACAATTTGCGATTGAAAAACAATGCAATCAATATGCAATGTTAATTTTGGCTAAAGTCGGTAGTCTGGTAGATTATCAATCGTAACTTCATTGAATTACAATTGTCTCGTTTTCAAATTGTGGGAGTTGTCGACTCCCATGAAAGTCATAGAGCTCTAGCTTCTAGTTACCATGTGTATTATTTAAATTAAAAAAAAAGCTATGGACTTACTTCAAATAATGGCCAAATGTCAATGTCAAATGCCACAAATTCCTCAAGTTTAGGTAATCTGTGGTCCAAGTGAAGTGTTTTTGTCCGCGAAAACAGCGAAATACAATCCATTTGGCTTGCTAAGCCAGCGTGCTAAGCCACTCTAAGACTCTCTTAGACTCTTTAAGAAATTCTTTGGAATTTAGTAAATAAAATAGTAATTTTAATTAAATTACATTTAATTTGCACTTGAACAATTGATAAAAAGCAATGTTTTTACAATTGTGATTCCGTAGACAATTAGCCATGGGAAAAGCTGTCAAAAAAATAGTAGACTAGAGATTTTTGCCAAGATTGAAATGCAATTATCTATTAGACTATGGACGTACTACGGATTTTTCAATTACTTTGCTATGATCACAATGGTAATGCAATTGAAATGTAAATTGTTAACAGGCTACCGGAAGTGTCAAAAGTAACCATAATGGCTGAAATCATTGATAATCCATAATCAATTCAAATAGCAGACTTGGGGCCCTGGTGTGACTCATTGGGAACCACCCTACTATAATTATTTAGGATCATTTATATTTGGTTTATAAGCTGGGCAAATTTTTTGTAGCTAGCTATAAACACCACCAATTTTTTTTGTATGTGTAATATATGGTTATTCCACGAAAATTCACATTTAGGTAAGATAATGAGGAATAAAACAATTAGGAGTTGCAAATTCCCGAACTCACCAAAATTCTAACCTATCCTACGGAAAAAGAAGTGATCTGACGAAAGTGGAATCTGACGGAAGTGTAATAAATCATTGATTTGGAGAGATGGTCCAATTCAATGGCCAGCTCGGTCCCCGGACCTGACGCCGCTTGATTTTCTTGTCCGGGGTCGGGCTGAAGAACTTGTCTACGCAAAAAGAGTAGAGAACAGAGAGGATCTGATAACAAAAATTAATAACGCATTTGAAACGATGAAAGCAGAGATGCGTCTCAGAACGACAACAGTAGAAGTAGAAGTAAGACAAAAGATGTCGTGAATGTATCATTTGTGAGGGAAGGGCAGTTTGAATAAAATGTACTTACCTACCTATATATAATTTTCAATATTTTATTTGGTATTATTACAATTGTTTTTCTCCTTACGTAGCTGATCCACCACTTGTCTGACTTTAATATCATTTCATAACATTCAGTTTCTCAGAGAAAAAAGTAGAAGCCTAGGTGAATCATGAAAAAAACAGACTTTTTGCCTGTGTTAGATTAAATGATTACCTACCTACCTATGATTTTTGCATGCTTACTACTAACTAGTTCATTTCCATTGTTTTTGTTAGGAAGCCTGAAATGGCTATGTTTAGGTAAGTAGTAAGTATTAGGTAGGTACCCTTATTTTGTGAGTAGTTTATTGAGTTTGTATGCATACCTGTGGCATACCTACCTATAGAATGAGCATGAACCAGATTAGTTTTAAGAGTATTGGAAGAACTGAGTCACTTTTACTAATTTTTTTATTGTAACGTAAAGTTGAACTAGGTACCTATGGGATTCATTTTTTCTTTCCTCGACACTTTGTTAACTCAACTATTTTATTCCTCATTATGTTACTTAAATGTACCTAAATTTTAGTAAAACATTACAGATACAAAAAAAATTGGTTGAGTTTATAGGTAGCTAAAAAAATTTAGGACAGCAGAAAGAAAATAGGTAACCTTTCGGAAAGTTCTACAAAAAAATATAAAATCCTAAAATATAGCAGTGGGGCTGGAGGAGGTTGGCTGTATCCCCATAATTATTGTAGCCAATGGTCTCACGTGACACCCCCCCCCCCCCCCCCATACCCTATGGCATATGTTGAACGCCCTGCCGAACGCTCTGTATTGTGGTTAGCTTCACTTACGGCCAAAATTAATAATCAATCCAATCCAAATTTTGCTATCTGGGATTGATATCACAATCCATTTTAAGGGTGAAACGTGCCAATAACCGATCCGTGGATTGGTTTATGAAGGCACGCAGATTGGAAATCCATCGAACGATAGGCAGCAATCCAAGATCGATTTCAATCTTGGATAGGAGATACAATATTAATTTCGGCTGTTAGCGTTTAGCGTTTGTTTCATGTCAATCGGTTCATAAATACAAAAGTTACGCCAGCCTTTCAATTAGCTATACGCGGGTGAAACCGTTACCTACTTCGTGTGTGGGGTTCCTTTTGCGGGGCGAACCGACTCAGTAAGTAGGTACTCATTCTGCATTGAGCTATCTGGGGTGTACGATGGGATAAATACATAAGTACCTACCTGTCTACTCTTTACCTACTGGATCACTAGATGGAAAAAGAGGTGAGACCTACGTCATCTACTTACTTACCATTTATGGATCACCGAGAAACGAGGAGTTCCGTAGTGTTCCGGAGTGTTCCGAGTTCCGTACTGTATACCTATACCTAGGTGAAAAAAATGTAAAGGTTAGGTAAGGTCTCATTAGCCAAGTCCTTTCTACGAGTACTATTTATTCATGGTTCTAACATTTGTAAACTATGAGAAATCATATTACGACTCTTTCGAAATCTTGGTTATTCTCTCCTCGACTCCTCGAGTCCCTATAGTCCCTGCAGCGATGCCGAGTGGACTGGCGGCAGGCAAATCGAGGCGATTAGGTGACTGTATATTACTGACGTCGTGACCGACGTCTTTTAAATATTACTGTACTTACCTACCTTATTATACTAAAATAACAGGTCCTCCCGAAACTTATTTCGGATAATGTAATCGATCAATCCGGACCGGAACCCCGTAGTTCAAGACCTATACTCCTCCTCATGAAAGTGAGGGGAGATCAGCAGTGAGCTGATGGGGGTTGTCGATGATGATGATAAAACTTACTCTTTTTCAAGTTCCTTTCTAACATCTATTGACGGCAATACTGCACGTAGTTTTCATGTCGACATATTATGTATCTCTCCATGCACGAGGCATCCTCAAGAGAGAGCTGTTGACTCGCCGAGGGCTATCTAACAAAAAATTAAAATGTATTACAAATAACAGACAGTAGGTAGGTAGGTCCTACTTATATATAATTATATAGTATGCAAATTGTACAGCTACAAGATGAGTTAGTAATTAGGTACCTACCCTAATAAGTATACTCACTGACGAAAGGTCACAAAATCATAATAACTAGGTAGGTATAATTTGTGCACGCCATGTGCGTGATTTTCATATCCTAAACCGTCACTGAACCTACCTAGGATACTATCATTGATTCCTCAATGGGACTTAAAAGCATAATATTTTACCGTACCTACCTATACCTAAGTAGATATACCATGGTATATAGGTATATTTTATGGATGGGTATAGGCTAGGTAGTACATACCTACATATACAATAAAACAATGCAACAAAATAGTTTCCTAAAAACTTCACATAATCAAACCGCCCACAAGCCGTCGAGCCGTGACATTATGATGACAATGCGACATGGTAGGTAGTACGTAAGTAGGTACCTACCCCTCTTTTGTGAATGCGACTATGACAAGTTTTGATTTTGCTTCACGAAATAGGTCACTACCTACCTATTTCATTTTATATTTCTGTAGGTAAGTACCCAGATGGTACAAGCTACCTACCATGTGGGTGGATACCACCAACACCGTTTCGTCCGTGGGTTTCTACTTTCGACAGTTCAACTTGTGACCGAAGGACACCGCTTTTTGGGTGTTATTGTTATAATAATTATACCTAATTTACCCACACTCGTGCACGATAACGAACACACAATCAATAATAATCCACAATACTACATAATAAAATGCAGCATATTTTCAGATTCCCGCGAAAACTCTCTAATCTGTTGTTTTTTTTTGTTGATGTTCTGGCTTCGCACGGCTTGTACATAATGTACATTTCGCTAGCAGGGACTGAAATACCGATAATTTTGCGGTATCGTTATAAATATATTGGTTAATACGCTACCGATATCATAATACCGATAAATAAGAATACTTATGTAATAGTAGTTTTTCTAATGCCATAATATCGGTACTTTTTATGTGGGTATCGGTATTGATATACCAATACTGAAATACCTACCAATATAATGCCGATAAACCATTCAAATTATTGAAGATCGAAGTTGTGAGAGAATGAAACTAGATGGCGTCGACTGCCTTATTCATCGCGCAAGCGTTTCATTCACTAAATGAAACGTTACAAAATGACTAACTTCACACCTCTAAACCTACTTCACCGTTGCCGTATCGTGCATTGACCACATCGTGCAATCTGGCAACGACGCATTAATGTCTCGAAAATCTCGCTATTATACGGAATAGTATCGGTATCGTATTACCAATACCGTTTTCGGAGTTTTGTATAAAATGCGATGTGACACTTTTTTTTGGTTACTTATATATTTATTTTCAATAAACTTGTGAAAGTTAACAAACACTGAATGACTGCACAATATTCCACCAATATTACTTACACATGAAGAATAACAAACACTAGTTTGAGAATAATATACAAAATCTTTGGATTCCGCCAAAACATCTGATGTTGTTTAGCGAACATCATTAAAATTAGGGGATAGAAACGTCTGTAATACCTATCTAATCCATAAGACTTGCTTTACGTTAAATCCGAAAATCAGCGCCAGTGAGGAGTGACTGAACCTAAGTATCTAATAATTCATCTTTGCTGCGCGCCAGCTTCAAATACTTCTGCGTGAAATGGAACGTTATTTTGTTGTTTGTGGTCGTCAGTCTCGTTACGCTGTGCGTGAATCTAGTCTATGGTTCCATGCATTTGTGTCATTCAGTGATTGTTTACTATTTTGGGAATTATTACAAGTTATGTGTTTTTAATTAATAAAATCGCGAATGCTTCTGTGAACTGATGAACGTAAGTGTTGCTACTGTGTTGTTTTATTGAGTAGCCCTATTTTTGGACCTTCTAACGTGTCGTCTTGGCCGTGTTTACGTGAGTTTTCCAAATTGTTTCGTGCTAGTGCAGTGATAGTGCTTTATGAAAGTTTAATAAATATTGCTCATGGTTATTCATGCTTAGAATTACATACGGTATGTGTATTTCTATTAGCAAGGTGAGTGCATTGGGGAAAGTAACACGACACAAACGAATGCAGGTAGGCTGTCAACCACTGAACCAGGTAACAAGAGATCTTATTATAAGTTTGAAAAACTTAGTTATAGTATTTGGAATTCATAAAAAAACGCAAGAAAATAATGTTGATGTTCATAAATCACACATACACACGTAAATTACTCGGCAGCTTGTAAACATAACCTACAAATGTTTGGTTCCGATTCCTGTTTCCTTAGCAATGCTTTGCTGTTCTAAATAGTCAATTGGGTTACTCGGTGCAGTTTTGCATGAGGAATGAGATTCGCCAATTAGGTAGGTACATTATAAACATTTGTGGGCTATATTATGCACTTTGACTACCGTGCTACCGACTCCGTGCTACCAAGCAAAATACAAATCTGATTTTATAGCCCTGCCAAATCTAATTCAACGAAGTTGAGTAGCCACTTCTGCACAAGATGTGATTTCATAGTGACATGGTCACTAGTTCGCGGTAAGGCAATATACTGTGTCTGCGTTGAAAGTCTTGTTTCCAATGAAATTACTGGGCATATGAGACTTATATGTACATAATATACTCATTGAATTAATACTGCAGTCTTTGACCGTGTTCTGCAAACTCTTCACGACTTTCATAGCGCACTGGTATAATTTGTTTGACAAGCATATTACTTTACCGACAAGGGCACCTGAGAAGCACTTACTTACATCATGCATCAGCACATCAGAACATACTATAGTTCTATATAAAATTTTATAAACAAAATTAAGATAATAATCAATGAGTTGCCTCAACCACGAGTTGCTTTCAGTGGATGTGGTGGCCGAACTGTAATTCAACAATACTGTAAAATCCAACTATACTGGGTTCGTTCCCTGGTGTTCACTGACACCAATGATTTTCCGTGTTATTTGTGGATTTCAGTTCCATTGAGTAGTCGGTCCCGGTTGTTATTGATTGATAGTAGTTGTTAAACCATATCAGAGGCCCTTTGGCGTCCTGATAAACTGACACTAGGGCTAGCAAAATCTCATACAACAAACAAAAAAGAGGAGGAAATAACAACTTTTATTTGATCGGGTACTATTGAGTGGCTGCCTGACTATTTCATGACATCTATCACCATCAAGCAGAAAGTATGTCACCTAACCTCATAGGGTCCTTGATAGCATATTTTATGGTTGAAGTGTTTTTATCATCTTCTATCTCATTCTCAACTTAACACCAAGTGAGAGTGTGGTGAATCACTTGCTCAACCAGTTAGATCTACAAACACTGCACTTATTCAATAATCACTGAAGTAGGAGATATTGACCTGAAAAACAAACATCGGAAATAGATCTCTGATCAAGACAACTGGCAAATAAAGTTAATATTTAATTTACCATCAGTGCAACTTACATTAGTACCTATAACTGGGACAGGTGTGATGTATATGTAATATACTTACCTACAATGAAATTACTTTGTTGATTGACTAACTTTTGAGATATATACCTAAGCACATATCACACTACACATTTAAACATAGTGCATAAATCATTCTACACCTGATTATCTTCATTAAATGACTGACTTTTCATTAAATATATACCTATACACTCTAGGATCTCACAGAAAAGAGAGAGAGAAAGAGATAGATAGATGGTATGCCCAACCGGCTGGCTCAGTGTGGTACTGTCACATACTGTTTATCATATTTTGTTTTTTTTTGTGGGCAGCAATTGCAATTAAAATAATAATTAACTTTACAAGTTGTTTAACATTACACAATGTTATTAAATTCACTGTGTTTGTTAATATGTTAGAGCACATAGGTGTTTGTTTATGCCTAAGCTAAGCTTGTATGTTAAGTTATTGTAGATTAATTGAGTTCAAATTTAGCATTCCCTTCAAGTTCCAATGACACAATATTAAGGTGACCTGCGGTGGTTTGATGATAGACTGAAGTTAGGCAATGGAACTCTTCATTCTCTATTAGTGAAACTGGATCTGTTAACAACACTGCGCCTGTACTGGTCCGTACGGACCATGTAACAGTTGAATATCTATTTTGTCAGGCATTGGTTATTCAAAGGGTTAAATAGAGATTAATGTGATAAGGCTTATTTTGATCAGCTTGAAGTACCAACCTACTGACTAACATTTAATAATTAATTTTATCACAATTTGTTGTGCAATTAGCTCTATGGTAAATTTAAACCAATACTTTTGCATTATTATCATATTAGGTTAAAGATTGTCTTGTTTCTGAACAACATTTAAACTGAGATACTGATAATGAGTTGAGGAACTTTAATTTTGGTTTCACATAATTTTCCATTTAAATTTTTCCAGTATAGCATACTAACTCACTTTTTGAGAGTACTATTTTAGATCCTAGCAAATACGGACCTCACATAATTTCGATGTTTCCAGTGCCTGATCGTCTGTCTGTCTGTCCGTATGTCCCGCACTCTAATAATTATTACTCCCTCGAACATTATAAAATAACATTACAATGTAATATCATAATATAAAATGTACATTTAAAATAATAGTACATGTGATGTACTAATAATAATAATAATAATCATTTAGCCTGTAACTGTCCCACTGCTGGGCAAAGGCATCCCCTCACTCGTGAGGAGGATTAGGCCATAATACACTACGGGACCTAGTCCGGATTGGTGGATAACATGCCTCCGAAAGAATTCTCGGGCATGTTGGTTTCCTCACGATGTTTTCCTTATCCGAAAAGCGGGTGATAATTACGGACATAATGTTTAACAAGAAACGCATTGGTTTTTGAACTTGCCACCCCCGCTTTGGCAGGCGGACGTTCGCTCACTAGGCTACTACCGCTCCACCGAATGTCACATGTACCTACTGTTATTTTAAATCTACTATTACCTGTATTAAGCATTTTGTGCTATAACACGTAATTTACGTATCATAAATAAGCAAAAATAAGAGCAGCCGGTATAAAGATTTGAAATACATAATATATATATTTAGAAATATTATATTTCTATAATATTAGGTATTATATTTACAACTAACTGTGCGATTGATTTATTTATGACACTGAGCCCTCAAATTTATGAATTAAGATTTTTTGTCTGGTCTTAACTTTAAAACTTTGAATATTATAAGTACCTTCCGGAGGGATTGTAATGAAGATTTCAGAATAATTTACCAGTATGTATATATACTTACCAATGTGAAAGTATTCACATTGGTTAAAAAGTGGGCAATAGCTATTTTTCATCTTTCACTCGCATTGTTGAACTAGAATAAAACACGACAGATTACGTAATACTATACAGATGCTATTTACACTACATGAACAGAGGGAGAGGTCAACAATTTTCAATTTTGATAAAGAATAAAACAGATTGCCATTAGAATAAAGAAAAATATTATTTTTTTCGTCCTCATGTCTGTTAGTTCGTGTTCGTTTTAGTACGCGCTTACCTTTTGCTCAGTTCTTAGGGTTCGGTACCCAAAGGGACTCTATTACTAAGACACCGCTGTCCGTCCGTCAGTCCGTCTGTCACCAGGCTGTATCTCATGAACCGTGATAGTTGAAACAGTTGAAATTTCACAGATGATGTACCTTCTGTTGCCGCTATTACAAAAAATCCTAAAAACCAGAACAAAATAAATATTTAAGGGGGCTTTCATACAACAAACGTTATTTTGTTGCTCGTTTTTGCTCGATATTTATAACGGCAACAGTTAGACACATACATAATTAAATTTAAATACAATTCATATTTAAGGGAGGCTCCCATACAATAAAGTATAAACTTGATTTGTTTTTTGCCGTTTTTATTGATGATGCTACGGAACCTTTGGTGCGCGAGTCCGACTCGCACTTAGCCAGTTTTTTTATTTTTGGTTTTGTTGCCATGATTCAGTCAGTGGTGGTTTAGGAACTATTTCTCTTCGCTTTGCCATAATCTGGTAAAAAAGAACGCGTGTGCTACGACGTGTCATGGGTTTTTTGTATTATTGACAAGCTTTATCATAGAAATAACATAAAATTAAAATGTATTTTATTAAACTTTAATCCATTTCACTTACACACACTGTGAGTTATCTATCTATCAATCTACACTGTATTAGATAATTGTATTTGGTTTACACAATGATCAGATCATAAAGCTTAGACATAATAGAAAGGAGGACTTCATTATAATATGACTCCCGTAGAAATATTATTATATTCTGTGCTTATAAGTACCCAACAGGACTGTGATCGGTAATATTATGAAGCTGAACTAAAAAACTAAAATTAGGTTTAATGAAAAGGTACACGCGTAAGTAGGTATATAATATATGTAGGTACGTAGAATCTGTTTCGAATTTCTTATAGGAAAAATATAAAATATTATTATACGTAAGTTATAGTATAGTTAGGTATACAACGTTTTACTATGCTTACACGATATTAACTAACTGTTTTGATGAGCACAAAGTAAGTGTGAATCGATATCAAATTAATCATATTTAATTCATAAAAATATTGTAGACTTATAATAAAATAAACTACATTTGATAAATTTCGACAGATGATTTTTTTCGTCTTCAATTTTACCTTTTCAGTATAAATGTTTAAAAAATAAAAAGGATAAACATAAGTTTTTAAATATTATGGACTAGTTTGAATTAACTAATCGTTTACCTATTCCATTTTATTTAAATGCGTACATGCTAGCTCCTAACCAGTGGTGGATTTACACATTTCCCAAGTATAGGCTGTTGAATTTTTGCCGCCTTTCCCTCTACAATACCGGTGCGGCCGTGCGGAACCGTTGAAAGTATTAAAGAGAAGAGAGAAAAGTCACCAGAAAGATAACTTGTGGACTTATAAGATATCTACTTCTGCAATCTGAAATCTATAAGATAGCATCTGAAAACGTCTGTCATGGATGACTTCTATGATGATGAATTCAGATGGTTTCTAAAAAACGGCTTTCAAATTTGCCGCCCTTAAAATTAGCCGCCCACGCTCAAGCCTACTAAGTCTGCTGGTAAATCCGCCATTGCTCTTAACCTTAACCAATGAATGAAGGAAATTTAAACACCATTTCGGACTGAGCCCCCGTGATGGATTTTGGCCTTAGCCTCCCCACGATAAGTGAGGTAAGGTGAGATTTATGCTCAGCAGTTGGCGTATGGGTTGTTATTGTTTACATCCTTTTTTCAACCTCAAACCATAATCAATTAAGTACTGTTTAATTTAATGTATCATACTTTATGTTTTCATGATTCTCTTTGTTAACGAGAATTAGCTGTTTGACTTGTAAAAGTGCGATTTAATTGCCTATTTACAATAAATGCTTTGACTTTATTGATGATAATGATGACAATGAAAAGTAAACCAACGTTCAAATATTCGTGTAACGTGTTTTTTAACGAAGTGTCGCGCGTTAGTTGCTTTGACATAATACGTACATAATATGTACATTATAACTAATGCATTTTTGAGTTTATTTATCCAGAGTAGACTCTTCTGACTGTAAACTAGGGCTTTTACTACAGCTACAGTTTAGTGTATGTAGGTTATTACAAATAGACGACAAACGTACTGCATGTGTGCAGTTCGCACGTTCAACTGCGATCAGTTGTGACTTCAACTGCACGCAGTCGGTTGCACTCGTGCAGTCAGATCCAATACATGACTGCGAGCGTATACTGCGCGCAGGTGTCCGTGATCACCAGCAGTTACATTATTTCTTGGCCGGGTACGTGTTACCTACTGTCTGTAGGAAGATCTATAAATATATGAAGTAATTATAAAAACTCTTGATTGTCGTCAAAGCCTTAGACGAGATAGAAGTAAGCGAAATTGCTTTGTTTTAATAGGCGTGGCGAAAGATTTTGAAATCCTCTTCCATAATGGCGGTACATATTTACTATTTACGGAAAACCCTTTATTTCGGTAATAAACATGAGTTTAACGAAGTTTAAAACAATTTTCCTAATATTATTTCAAATAGTGCGCCAAAACAGCTCGCCGGTGTCATGGCGTCGGCTGTGATGTCACGCTTAGGTAAACAATGTCATTGTGCCTCTGCGTTACGACGAATGTGATCAAAACATTTAGTTAATATTGTGTTAAAAATGAATTCCAAAGTTTATAAGTGGTGTGCAGTACCTCAGTGTAAAAACACATCAATAAGAACACCCAACAAAGTGTTTGTACATGTTCCAAACAAGAAAATAGTAAGAGATAAGTGGTTAAAGCTCGCACGGCGAAACCCAAACGACGTAGTCACGAATTCACCACTTTATTTCTGTGAAGACCACTTTGATGTGAGTATGTTATCATGTAATGATAGCTCTTAAAATGTTTGTTTGACTTGTTATAGTTGAATCAATGAAGCTATGAAATAACTCATTTATTGAGGTTATGTTTGTTTTGGTCTTGGGTATCATTCAATTTTTATTCGTATTCTTTTTTCAGTTGCCAAATGACATGGAAAATTATATGGAATATCATGTGATGGGATCAGTATCACAAGTACGTATGAAACCAGGATGTATGCCGCATAAATTTACATGCCAACCAGACAGAAAAACACGAACATCCGACACAACTGAGCGACCCTATATAGCTAAGAAACGAAGAATGATGATTCTCGAAGAGTGTAAAAAGGAATTCGAAGAAAAATGTACAGTTACAAAACAATCAAGTTTTGAAGCAATTGCATCCCATAGTTCAGGTAAATATTATTAACTTAATTAGTAATCTCCTATTTATGTTCATAATAATTATACTTAAGTTATTGTAAGTATACTTATATTATAACAAAATATTTGTTTTACAGTTCAGCAAAATATAGAAGTTCCCCAGTTAACACCAAGACTGTTGGATAAATCAATTCAAGTATACATCGGGAAAACATTCAGAAGTAAAGTTAATCAAACAGAAATCAGTTCGGTAGATCAGATGACATCACCATTGAAGCCATTTCTACATTCTGTTTCTACATCACCATTTAAAATCAAGCATCATGGTGTTAATAGTAAACCATCAAGACCAAGTGTAAATTATTTCAGTAAAATAGGTAAAAAAATAGAACAATCCGATAGTGATACTTCATATACTCCCTCTGTAACTCACACAGAATCATCAATATCTGTAAAATCTCTTCAAATAGAGTCTACTTCGGACTGTAGCGAGATGATAGAGGATGTCAAAAGGAGAGAAGATTTAAACGCTTTAGAGTCTACCTTGAAGAAGATTAAAAAGAACCCTCGTTCTTATATTGGCATTCCATTACATTGTTATTATTTAGTTAACTTGATTCAAGAACAGACAAATATACCATTTAACAATATTTTACTATGTCTAAAAAAGATTAGATTAAATAAATCATTCCGTGAACTTGCTGATGACTTTGGCATAGATAGATCTTACCCGAGCAAAATTTTTTTTAAAAATATACCCATTATAGCAAGTGTAATGCGTCCTTTTATTGTATCATTAGATAAGGAATTGATTAAAAAAAATTTACCTATGGCTTTTAGGCATAAATACA
This sequence comes from Hylaea fasciaria, assembly GCA_905147375.1. Classification (NCBI taxonomy): domain Eukaryota; kingdom Metazoa; phylum Arthropoda; class Insecta; order Lepidoptera; family Geometridae; genus Hylaea; species Hylaea fasciaria. Next base: position 9,431,195 of record LR990200.1, read on the forward strand.
ATAATGTGACTTGTATAATAGACTGTTTAGAGATTGAAGTACAAAAGCCTTCAAAGGCCTTAAATCAAGCTCTTTCCTGGTCGGATTACAAGAAAGCCAATACCATTAAGTACCTCATATCTTGTACACCTAATGGTTTGATAAATTATATTTCAAATGGCTATGGAGGCCGAATAACAGACACTTGCATTGTTGAAACTTCTGACTTTTCAAAATGTTTGCATCCTAATATGTGGGTCATGGCAGATAGAGGATTTAAACATGTAGAAGTGTATTTAAGAAAAATGGGTGTGCGATTAGTACGGCCTCCAAGTGTTGTATCTACAGGCAAGTTTACTAAAGCCGAAGCAAAAGAAACCAAACAAATAGCTAGCTTAAGAATTCATGTTGAGCGGGTGATAAGACGGTTACGTGAATTCAACATGTTAAAACCACATGCCTGTCTTAATTTAAATTTGGTTAAAGTGCTTGATGATGTGATAACTATAGCTTGTGGTTTGATTAATATACAAGACTCTCTTATTAAATAAAACACAAATGATATTTCTGAATTTTTATTTTCTATTCTATACTTTTGTACAACAATGGATACACATTGGTTTTCCAAAATTTAATAACACTGTCAAGAAAGCATGACATATATTGTTGATCAAAATGTATACTTATAATTTCTACATTTTTATTAGTCGAAAAGTTTGGGTCTGCAACACAAAAGTAACACTTATTTAGACCACTTACGTACATTTGCATTTGAATCTGGGCAAAGCATTTCTTGCTGGGTTTACCATTTTTTATATAATTGAGATAAGTTTTGTCGCTTATAGGACATTTTATCTCCACAATGCTATCTTGACATATTCCATCCGGGGAGCCTGCTATCATTGGATGTTTTTGGGATATGAACAGTCCAGTATTTTTTATTTTTGCCCCTAGTTTCTTACCAACAATTTCTCTAACTTCATTTTCTAAATATCTACCCCGTTTCATTGCTGGTGTGTCTGGTATCTTCCCCCCCCATGATACTAGAAATTAGAGTCCCATCATTGGTCTGGCACCGACTCACTTCATAAGCTTTAGAAGCTGTTATCCTGCCATACCTCAGTTCAAACCAAAGGCTATTTTTGGACTGGTCCCTGGTTTCAGTTTCAATCTTGTTGATGAGATCAACACTTAAATTAATTTTAGTTAAAAATAAGTCACAACACTCTTCTTTATATTTAAGTACAAGTTGGTGCATTGAGACGCTAAGTAATTCAATACAATTATAATCTTGTTGATATTTTAGTAGCTCACAGTTATCAAGTTTTCTTTTCTTTCCTTCATCAATAAATTTTTCGAAAACTGTGGAGTTAGAAGGCAATACAGGGCTACCTTTGGATAAGTCTTTTGCAGTTGTAAATTTCAACGTCGTGCCAACTCTTGATAGTTTTGATTTCCGCCAGTAACATTGAACTTCTGTACATGAAGGTTCTTCGCTTCGCCTATGGATCCACATAAGCAGCGCTATGGCATGCTTACATCCACCCTGGGCAGCAACACAGTCATGGCATTCAATGGATATGACTTTTTCCTCATCTTCATCAACTGTTAGTGTAACAGCATATAGTTTTGCATGTACTTTATGTTCTGGGCAAATCTTGCACTTTACTGTACAAATGTTTCCTTCTCTTTTTAGTTGCACATAACTGATTGCATCATCCCCATATGATGGTCTTGAAGACCTGAAATTATTGAAATTAATTAGAACAAATACATATACATTGACTTAGGGATTTATCAGAAAATATGGTATTGATTCTAATCACTTACAAGTTGTGAGGAAGCTAACCTCAAAATGAAATAATGACAAGTTTATGTAAAAATAACCATGAAAATAAATAAATTAAACTCGAATGAAGAGTTTGATTATATCTGAGGTAAAGTTAAATACAAAATTTACTCACAAAGAAGTCTTCACGTTGCGGAACTCAGACGAGCAAAATTCTTTATTTGTTGCGAGGAAATCGCCCAACATTAATATGTCAATCCTAGGCAAATTAGAGCTATTTGCCTTAACAAAGCTTGGTTCCATTGTTATATCGTTGATTATAGTCGATAAATCACACGTTTAAACAATAAAAAAACACTCCAAAAGCGCAAAACAGTATTCACAACAACAAAATACAGTGAATGACAGTACTAAACAGCGGAGCTCACCTAAGTGTGACGTCATGCGCTGTGATTGGTGTTTCAATCAAAATGGCCGATTGCAATATTTTAATGTTTTATTTTATTGAAAATCTTAATAATCTGATTATATTAAATAAAACTTGACCAGTGTTTTAAATTATTTTATTATGTAGATTGCCCTAAAATGATTAAATCGACGATTCTTTGATACTGTCGCCACGCCTATTGTTGTTCGTATTAGCTTAAACGCCAAGCCAGAATAAATATACTAAATAGTAATTTGTTTTGTGTAGTATTTATAAGTATGACAAAAATAAACATGATTTAGGCCCGTATTAATAAATGAACCTCAATAGCGCTACCAAGTGCGCTATCAGCTGATCCACACTCAAAATGTAATCTACATCTTGAAATCGTTGCTATTTAATAAATGGATATTGAGATGTAGCACTGGCTACTAGATGCTGTCTTGTATGTGTCAATTGTGTCATAATTTGATAGCACTTAACCGCTGAGTGTCATTTATTAATTTGCCAGAGATCATGTAAGTTTCTGTTCCTAATCTACAACTTAAGATGTATCTCTTCTTATTTAAGAGCATAGCTCTTGTCGGTGGAGTAACCGCCAGCGTTCTCTATCTTCAGCCAAAGTTTTGACTTCCCTATACGACGTGACATTTGTCTTTTCTTTTATCTGATCTGTGAATGTCCTTCTAGGTCTGCCTCTTCCTCTCTTCCCTTCTACTTTCCCTTCTATGATGTTTTTGATAAATGTGTCATGTCGTATAAGGTGGCCAAACATCTTTCCTCTCCTCCGTTCCACTGTCGCTAATATGTTCCGTTTTTCTTGGACCAGGCTAAGCACTTCCTCGTTCGTTTTTCTTTCCGTCCAGCTTATTCTTTCCATTCGCCTCCAGCACCACATTTCGAACGCTTCCAGCCTTTCCCGGTCTTTCTGGGTTATCGTCCACGTTTCGCATCCGTATAAAGCAATACTCCAGATGTACATTTTTATTAGGCGTTTTCGTAAAAATTTTGTAATTTTGCATTTAAAGAGGCATTTTTTGTTATTGAATGCTCTTTTCGCCATTGATATTCGAGCTTTGATATCTGACGAGCATCTAGCGTCACTGCTAATAAGGCTTCCTAAATATCTGAATGAAGTTACTTGTTCTATTGGGTTATTGTTCAACTTAATGTGATTTCCAGTCGGTGAATCTCTAGTGATTGTCATTGTTTTTGTTTTATTTATATTAATTTTTAGACCTATATCTTGAAAAGTGCTATCCATTAGTGTTACAAGTTGTTCCAATTCCTTTTTATTATCTGCCAGTGCTGCGATGTCATCTGCGTAACGTACAAAAAATATGCGTTCTCCGTTAATTTTAACTCCTCCGCTTTGTGACTATAATTTTCTTTATTGCGTTTTCTATAAATATGTTGAATATTGTTGGTGAAAGAGGGCATCCCTGTCTTACTCCTTGCTTTATTCTTGTTTTTGTTGTTTCGTTCCCTACTTCTATTTCGGTTTCCTGATTTTTGTATAATTTATGTATGATTCTTCTGTCCCTGTAGTCTAGTCCTATATTTTTCAATATGTTCATCATTTTTTTCCAATTTACTTTATCAAATGCTTTTTCCAGATCTATAAATGCTATATGGGTTTCAAGGCCTAAATCTATTCTTCTGCTGCTAATTAGTCTAAGTGCCAAAATAGCCTCTCGTGTGCCTTTTCCTCTTCTAAATCCGTATTGATCGTCACTTATGCTGCGTTCGGCTATTGGTCTTATTCTGTTATGGATGATTTGAATTAGTATCTTCGATGCATGAGAGATGAGACTAAGTGTTCTGTGTTCTTCACATTTATATGTATTTAGCTTTTTAGGTAGCATGACAGTTTTTGTGGTTTGAAAGTCACTCGGAATGTTTCCTGTCGTATACATATTTTGAATTAGTCTGAATATTTCATTAAGTAGAGGGTCACATACTGCGTATTTAATTAGTTCTATGTTTATTCTATCTGTTCCGACTGCTTTTCCGTTTTGTATATATTGTAGAGCTTTATCAAATTCTTCCCTTAAGATGTATATACCATATTAATTAGAACGAAAGAGCAAGTGCACACTGAAGATAGCTCTCAGCGCTAAGTTTGATTTATTAATACGGCCCATAAACCTACATCGCAGAATCTATGAAACTAAGTTCTGATTTAGGTACCACATAATATATGTATATAATAATGTTCATAATGTAGTCGGATTGCCTGAACTGTCTGAACATTGTACTGCCCAAGTTTCGAACAGTTATTTTGATGTCATTCTTGCAATTTCTAATGTACCATGAAAATAAAGTTTTGTATAAAAAACAAAATAGTATTTTTTATTGAATTTTTATACCTTAGACAGTTTTGTTCAGTAGAATTTACAATGAATACTAATTTTAATATATTTTTTAGTTTTAGGCGCAATAGGGCCCGTCACAAAGGGGGATCTACACTTCATTCAGACGAAAAGTGGCCGCCTGCAGTTAATATACGACCCATATATATTTGTGACGGACAGCGTACGAAGTGGTCGAACTTTCTGGAGGTGCAGCGAATACGGGAAACGGTGTCGTGCTAGAATCACTTCCAAGAACAATGTGCTGAAAGTAACCAATCCGGTGCATAACCACGTGGAAACCCATATGCGTAAAATTACGCGCAAATATGAACTAGGAGAAGTAGTTACCTGTCCTTCGGTTTAGGGCTATAAATCGTGATGAAACAGTTTTGTCAATTCTCTGCAAATATAAAAGTTTTTAAACATATTTTTTATAAATAACCTCTCAAATAATGAAATGGTCAAGTATCGCCTTGCGCCTGCGTTACGATGTAAACCTTTTTCAAGTTTGTGTTGTAATGATTCGTGATTATGACAAATTTTAATATCATTATTTTACAGAACGTTACATACATGACAACGTTTGCAACTGGTAATATTAACTAGGTAGGTAGGTAGTTAAAAGCCTAGTTATTGTGATGAAAATAATGTTAAGATCATAAAAAATCAAAGTTTGTGAAAATAAAGAAATAAGATTAATGTTAAGTAAAATAAAGAAATCGATTTTAGATATACAAACAATGTGCTTTATTTTAATAAGTAGGTAAAGTGAGCCTGACGTTTGTCTCGTTTACGGCGGGCGGTGGCGTTGACTGAAGTGTTACGTTCGGCGTTGTATCCAGGCTGTGTTCTGTAGAGTTGGAGGTGCGGTACACGGTGACGCAGCGCGGCGCACCGGCGCTGCTGGTGGGCGGGTTCGGGTACGTGGCGCGCAAGCGGCGCGGCGCGCGCGTCTACTGGACGTGCCGCGCGCGCCGCCTCGGCTGCTCGGCGCGCGCGCTCACCGCGCACGGTGCCCTGCTCGCGCACACCGCACAACACAACCACGAGGCGCACGCGCCCGTGCTGCACGAACACGCGCGGATCGAGAGCCTTATAGAAACTATTACTGTACACAAATAAACTACGGCATTTATGAAAGACCTATGTTTTACATTATCTTATAATATTATGTATATAAATTTTCCCACAACCAACCATACCAACCATTCCCATACCAACCTGTAACAAACGTCGCGTCGCGTCGATAGTAATAAACCAACCTAGTTGAAGCCGAATAAAAAATGTGGGTAGTAGGTATTAATTGTTTTGGTTTCAGCTTGTCGTGTCTTACAGAATGAGCCCAATCATTGTCAGTGGTAAGTAGGTAAATAATTCTACAATTTAGCTAAATAACTCATACTATAATATAACTGGCTGTTGCTTATGAGCAACAGCCAGTTATATTATAGTATGAGTTATTATATAACCCGCGACTTCGTCAGCGCGCACTACATTAGGTATATCATGATAAAAAGTATTCTAGATGCCCTTCTTCAAGGTCCAATCTATCTCTCCACCTTTTATCGAGATCAGCCCATCCGTTTAGCCGTGACGAGACGGTACTTTCGTATTTATAATATTATGTGTTTACTATCTTATTGCAATGTACGTATCCATACTTTACAATTTACAATATTAATAATCAAACTTTATCATTTTATGGTATGATGATTATGATGGTTTTGAATTTTGATATAGTTAGGTACTTTGTGTTGTCCCAGATGATGTCTTACTTGGTGTACTGGCGTGGATAATATTATTATTTTAACTACGCATGATGCATGTCTGAAGCTTCTGCAAAAATATATTTAACTCTTGAAAAGCTTGATTTCATAGAAAATACAAACGAAAACCACTAGAAATTTAGATATTTGCAATCTGTCTTTCAAGGTTTCAATTATTGGTGTACTTACTAATAGCATACGAGACAAAACGTTCTCGATGTAAGCGCACGCTTTGGGCTACGGGTCGAAGGTATGCGGTTGCGTATAGTGATGTAGCTTATTTTACAGTGGAATTCGTGATATCTAACCGGGGACGGAGGCATATGCGACTGGGCGGCTTCTCGTTTTACGCGGAAAAGGTGTTTCCGGAAAAGAGTAAAGTGCGGTGGCGATGCACGCGGCGCACTTGCCGCGCGTACGCGCACACACTGCACGACCGTATATTCGCGCTCAGTAACATCCACTCGCACGAGCCGCCCGGCGCCGCCGCCGCCGCCGCCGCCGCCTCGCTAGCCGCCCAGCGATCCCTCGCGCAGGCGGCCTTCGCAGCTTCCGCGGTCAAGGCGGTCTTAGACGACTAATCCATTGCAGTAACACCGATAGCAGCCAGCGCTTATCTTGCAACTACTTACCACCTAAAATTAACTGTGTTTAATTTTTATATTTTTATTACAAATCCACTTGCATTAAGATAGGTATTCTATGATTGTAGGTATTGATAGTTATTTAGTAGTTCACTCAAAACGCAGATTGTGTTATACTCAGTTATGAAATAGGCAGGAATTATGTGTAATTAAAAAAAAGCATGCAACAAGGTGTGAAATGGTGAAGGTGATTTGTCAGTAGGTAGTATACACATATATTTAATTATAATAATATGTTAATGCCCCCAATCTAGTCTTGGCGAATAATTGAGACTCCCACTGTGTTGTGATCAAAAGTTTTATTATAACGTAGCAATGCACATAATTATAATCATTACGATTTCCTTTCTGCCTACAAAAGGTGCTATAAGTAGGTAAGTAGTATAATTATTGTTTGCATTCGTAATAGTCGCTGGAGGTCGGTTAATGTTTAATTAATTACAGTAGTAAGATGATAAAAAGGGCGTAAATGACAAAAATTGGGTTGATATTAATACAAACTGTAAAAACATAACCCTCCATCAGCAGTCGGGTAAAAAATATGATTGACATCAATTCTTTCAACATTCGATTTCTATTAATTTAATTTTGCAATTTTATGTTAATAATATTCGAATTGATATTAAATTTTATTACGTAGGTAACATAATATTAAATTGTCATGTTTTAACCCATGTACCTAAAGTAATTACAGAAATACAGTAAACAAATACATAGTTTACCATAAAAATAGTAAGTTTGTACTTTTACAAATCAGTACGCCTCAGTAACTATTTAGTAATCTGTGACGTCGCGACGTCTTTCGAGATCATCACTAACGGGATAACTTCCCAAAGCAGCCACAAGCCCTTTTTCTATTAGTAGTTTTTTATAGTAGTGTTTATAGTAGTTCGTATTTGTTTGAAGAGTCGAAAGAGTCGAAATTAGAAACAACCTAGTCAAAATTTAACAACAGCGATCTCTTAATCTCATAAAAGAGTTAATCAATATCTATATTTTCTATGTATATGTATTTACTGATTCGTTGAAAACCATTTACTTTTATTTACCAAAATAATTATTAATTCAAACAATCGAATATATTAAAATGAATCATGGAATTATAAGCAATAATTATTTTAATGTTAGCTAAATTTGTAAAGTAAGTTATTATTTAATTGAATTATAAATTATACTTCGGATTACTTTTACAACGATGGCAGTTGCAATGAAGTTGTACCTACGAGTATGTTTGCGATTTGGTGACGTTATGATATTTAAAATTAATAATTTGACCTTATCGGGTGAACTTAGTATTTATTTAATATGTGACAATGTGACGTACAAAATATATGAAACTATTAATAATTTGGCCTAGTTTTAGTATTCCGATATGTCGGTAGGTGATTAACAGCATGCGTTTGTAATTGTTGTGGGATTTATCTTCTGCATGTCGCTATTACTTACACTGGAAGCGAGCTTCGGTATTAAAACAATTTACAAATCGAATGTTATGATGTAGTGTCGTTATGTATGTTTATAGAAAACAATATAGTGAAGCTGAGCGTGGGTCCGGGCGGGCGGCCGCGGTTGTGGGTGCGCGGGCGCAGCTTCTACGCGGCGCACACGATGCGCTCGGGCGTGGTGCGCTGGCGCTGCACCATGGGCGGCTGCGGCTGCAAGGCTTACACACAGAAAGGGCAGCTGCATAAGCTGGTCGGCGAGCACAACCACACGGGCCGCTGCGGCCGCCGACAAGCCTCCAAGCCCCTCCATACTCCTGTCCATTTCAATCTGGCCAACTCCTCCCCGCCCACCCCTCTTCTAGTCCCTCGGCTGAACGCCTTAGACTTTGACAACTTCGATCCCAGTGCTTGGGTTGTCCGTTATTGATCTATGTAATCCGCCTATTTATTGGTACGGCAGTGCAATTTACGTCATTGCTATGTCAAGCCACAAGTATGAAAAATACTAGAGTTACATACACTACATACATATCGTGTGGTAACTTATAACATTTTGGTCAGTAGGCATCCTTTAGTATTGTCATGCACCTCACGTGCTGGCTTATGGATGAGTGATAATTATAAAAAATAGTTAAATGGTCGTGCGTGTATGAGATTCTAATACTTTGATTCATAGTTATAATGTTTGTAGAAACTTAGCGAATGGTAAACTAATTAGGACTATCACAGACTATACTAAATGTTTATGTGCCAAAAAGTCTAGTCGCTTATTAAAGTAGGTACAAGTACCCGTCTACGAGTATGTATTTCTTTAGTCACTCTAATTAAATGTGATATATTTTATTATAAACAAAAATATTGATCTCTAACATATTGTATTGATAAGTGTATGAGAATTGGAGGCAAATGTAGATGATAAGTGTAATAGTACGAGTTAAAATGTTTATCATGAAATCTAGGTAATCGCGAGTAACGTAGATTTAGGCCAATTTGTAAATAGGTTTTAAACTTCGTTGTGTTAGTTTTGAGTCTTCCTTTCATATGAAATAATGTTCTTACATATTAGATACTATTAAGATAGGTAGCTGTTTCGTTATATATTATTCGTAATATCGTTATATTATTATTTTATTCAATACTATACAGGCCTTAGTTCTGTAAAATTGCTCATATTCTATAAAAAAAAGTAGCCAAATTGTACTTATCGTGTGCCAAGCCATTTGCTCATTTTCTTGTTGTTATATGGACTATCATGATGAGAAACTAGTTCTCATTGCGAAACGTAGATTGACCCTTTGTTTCAATCCCCGTTCGTTAGAAAGGTTTATTAGTGAGAACACGAAGTCGTGTTGATAAAATTGTGTTGTGTCAAAGTGCAAATAAAATATACTTAAATCATTTCGTATTGTGTTTTAATTTACCTGTATGTCTACCGAATTAAACTCGTTTACCTAATACTGCGATTTTGTTTCATTTTCATTGTTTATTACTCTACTGCTTGGCCCTTAGATCGGTAACGTAGAATAACAGACGACTATCGTCATATCTCGCTCTCATTAGATATTATACTGCATGTTAGAAACAGATATCCCAGCTAATACGGGTTCTGTTCAGTACATAAGATGATTTCCTTCGTGTATACTGATTATCGTGTTTGTGACGCAGCGCGCTTCATCCGCGCCGGCAAGGGGAGGCTGCTGCTGCACCGCGGCTACACGTTCCGCCTGAAGAACAACCTGGCGCACGGGCGCAAGCAGTGGTACTGCTCGTCGCGGCTGACGTCGCGCTGCCTCGCCGATGTGAACACCGAGGGACCCGAGGGGCACGAGCGCATCGTGCGTTCCCGCTATGCGCACAACCACGCGCCGCCCAACGTGCGTCGCTTCGCGGACGGCCGCTACGTGGTGCGTACGCCGCACCAGAGCGGGCACCGCGCTCCTGCGCCGCTCGACCCGCACCACCAGCTACTGCAGCTGCAGCACGCGCTGGCGTTGTACGCGGCCACCGCGCACGCCACCGCCACCGCCAACGCGGGCGCCGGCACCGCGGCCGCGCCTGCGACGCCCGCGGCGCACGTCTCGCCGCCGCCGCCGCCGCACACCAACCAGGCCAAGCCGTTACTCGTCGACACGCCCTGCAAGGAAGAGAACTGAACCGCGAACGATTTTAACGAACTATCTACTTTAACGACTTGACTATGACAATGATGTAACGTTCGAGTATTCGATATTTTCTGAAAGCCTTTTGGCGTGCGAAATTATAGCATAATTTATTTAGGTTACGACTAGCGTAGGTTAGGAGGGGATGGAGGGAGGAGACGTTTAGTTAGGATTCGGCGATGGTTATTGTTGGTTATTCGATATCAGTAATGTGAATGTGACGGTTTCGTGTATCGGATGTCGGCGACCGGTGAGCAGGGGTTGGGCAACTCGCTGCAGCGGGCGAGCTTCTCGCCGCGATCCGCGTATCCGTATAGGTGTGGGATGTTTAACGAATCGAATAGGATAAGAATGTTAATGTGTAAGCACTTCTGAATTTTTAATAACGGTGTCAGCTCGTATCGATGTCAGGCTTTAGGCAGTTGGTTATTATCTGGAATAGAGTCGCTTGTAGCGTTTGGTTTAGTGTATCGACCCGTGCAGTATAACCCGGAGAGCAGCGCGAGACGGAAGCCGGTCAGTCGTCAGGCGGGATCGCAGAACGGAGCTAGTCAGAAGTCGACTCGGATTGCACAGGAGAGGCCGGCGGCCCGCGCCGTCGGCGACGCGTCGGTGACTGATTGAGGAGAATTCGTTCCGAGATAAGCAATACGGTGTCCCCTGGACTGTACTTAGAGTTACTTAATTTATTTTGAGAATGTTGACTTTACAAGTTTCGGATACTTTTTGCTATTTAGACATTTAGACGTCCGCCTCTTTAATCTATAAGAATTATAACAGTAGTTATCGAAATTGTCCAAAGTTCACGGTGTCTTCGAGCGCGCTCACCCGACCGCGGAGCGCTCCGGCCGATGTTGTGGTCTTTAGGATCGGTTTTAAGTACTTAAAGCTCAATCAATCTACCTCCTTCACTTTTTATACGGGTTTTACATATTAGTTTAAATTATACAATTTATACAAGAATGAATACTCAGAAGCTTTACTCGAGTAAGGTGTCGTAGGCTAAGTTAGGCTAGACTAGGCTAGGACGGCGCCCGGGGGCCGCGGCCGCTCAGGGTCCGGCGCGCCGTCTCATTACCTCTAAAATTATTATCGAAATTCAACTACCTCTTTACTTAGTTTTAATTACTTATATACACGAGCGTTCGCTGTTGACGAATTTTTAATTGAAACGGACAGGTTCTACTTGAGACTGTTGGCTGAATATATTTTATGAATTGTTTGTCTACTTTGTTGCTCGTGTACATTAATCGTAAGATCGAGTAGCGGCTTTCGTGTCTACTACTACTACTCTGATTTAAGTACAAATTTTATCACCTACTACTTAATTGTTATTTAGAATTACTTGGGTTCTTTCGAGATCTAGTGTGTGTGTGAATGTATTTTTATTATTTAGGTGTAATTATAGATCGTGTCAAATTGTAGAGTTTGTTCGGCGGTGGTCGAGCCCTCCCCACACGCGGGTAGCTTGCTTCAGAAGGGGTCAGATCTAGACTGGATGATGTACTTAAGGACTTGGAACGAACGTCTAGAAATGCTTCTTCTGAAACGATAGCTACCTAAGATTGCATGACTGTTTTGGCGCGCTTGACCAATATTATAATGATTGCATTTAGGACCGTTTGACACGCTCTATTGTACCTGATGAATATCTAAGCCAAATAAAATAGGCGGCCCGTGTGAAGCCGTGGCGACAGCTAAATTAACAGTTGCATAATATTATGTAAGTTATTGTATAAAAAAAACTTAATTTAATGCGATGACAATATTCGTCAATTATGAAAAAAAAAATACGATTTTGATTCTTAGTTGAAATTAAGAAATAGGTAAAGTAAGGGATTTACATGATCTGTGTAAATATTGATTTTATGTGGACGACAATTTACTGTTATCGATTTCAAGAATCATGTTAAATTTTTTTTTGAATATGATGGTCGTTGTTGCTGTGCATGTGTTTGCTCATGTCGTTATCGTGAATCTCGACGGTAGTGCGCGGAGCGGTCGCGGCTAGCGCCGCCGCCGCGGTCGCCACGGCTCCACGGGCACTAACGCCAGTTTTTACTCTATTCGACTATTATCTACCTCAATAGCTGTTAACTCATAATATACAATTCTTATAATATATGAATTACGGTAATTTTATACCTACTTAAATCATTACTTAAATATATCTTAAGGTTTTTTAGTTGAGTACGGGGTACGTTTGTGAAATCATATTAAATTGTACTTATGAGTAACCGCTAGTTTAATTTTTCCTTCCCATTACACGACACGGTGTGGTCGCTTGTGGCACTGGTACGGGGTATCCGGTATGTTCGGTCCGTCTGTTTTCCGTTAGCTGACTCTGGTTTGTTCTCCAGGTATAACGTTTTTGAAGTCGCGCCGCGGGAAGGTTATAATGATGGTGAACACGTTCCCGTTCTGCGAGGAGTCCAAGTTGAGAGACAAGGTGATATGGCGGTGCACGTCGAAGAAGACTAACTGCAAGGCGCGGATACACATGCTGGGGCAGAGCGTGGTGGCGGTGAAGGGCATGCACAACCACCCGCCGCGCGCGCTGTGCCTGCCGGCGCGCCGCCCGCCCGTCTCGAGGAAGACAGTCGACGGCGCTGCGCCGCCGCCGGCGCCGCACGCGCTCCCCGCCGCCACCACTGCCGCACTAGACTCGCTCACCGCGCCTCTAGAATTCGAATGACATTACCCACGATTTTTCCTTTCCAAGATTGTATATTTCGTCAGCAGGCAATAAGATCGTCAACAGTTTAACTAAACTATTATTAGTTATAGTATTAGACGACCTCAGTACCCCTAGTGTGAGTTTTTACTAGCTCGACATAAAAACGCTCGACGTAAAAACTCACGCTAGGGGCACAGTTCTTGGTCAGTTGTGAAAAATTAGTTTAATTCGATGGTATATTATATTTTGTTCCACGTAAATAATATGTATACATGTTAAAATCAAATGTTACGATTACTTAATGCACTATATGCAGATTGTTGATAGGTGGCAACAGTACTGTCCGTAAGATGTAATAAAAAATATTTTTAGGTGTTCCATTCCGTCGAGATATAATATTATATACATAAACCGCCGTTTTTATATTATTCAAATAGTGGTGCTTACGGTAGCAGGTGTAGTTTATACTGTAGCAATTATGATAGTAATAGCACAAACATTAATTTATGTAAATTTTTGACTCTTTTATCATGTTTTATAATTGAAATATGATTTGAATCATGTAAAATGAATATCTCTATACATATTGTTAAGAAACCTTTAAATATCTAACTTTTAGGTTATATTAGATATCAACGCACTGCAATTAGCTTAAAGTTGTGATAAGAGACAATACTTTAGACTTTTAAAAGTTGTAAGATTTTTGTAGAATTATTTTTTTAAATGTTATGATAGGTATTTAGACTTATATTTGGATATTGATGTTATAAGCTCAACATTATTATATTTATTCAGCGTTGATTGATATTCGGCTGATATTTTGTAAATAAAAGACGTAAACGTGCCTTCTGTTATACAACGGGACCATTTTGTCAATTAGTGTAATTGATGTACTGAACATTCCTATAAAATTTAGCTGGGCTTTATAATGTCATTGATATTTTTATAGAATTATTGCATAAGATTTGAAAAGACAGTTACGTTTATGAAGAGTATTACTCCTTATGGTATCATTAAAACATTTATGTTATAATGGGTGCGTTTTTAATTTAATTGTTACCTAAAAAATATTAAATTTTGCAAGAAAAACGTGGATGTTATTAGCACATTACATATTTAATCGTTGCACGCAATCAACATCTCGCTTCTAACGATAATTACTATCAGCAGTGGTCTTATTATTTGTGCACGTTGAACGTTGTCTTGTCATGTATAACTATGAAATGTTTCTTTATGATGACAGTTGGTGAACGTAGGTTTGTTATTGCGATAGGTGATGTTGAAGATGACGAAGAAGAAGTAGGAGTGTTGCATTCGGCAGGCATCACGAAGTTCCGGTTCCAGCGAGGGTCGCGCCGGCAGGAATCGCTGATACTGGCTGGCAAGTTCTCGTTTGCCAAGGAGTGCGACTACCCCAACGGGAAGGCTCGCTGGAAGTGCAACCACGCCTCCGGCAAGTGTCCCGCCAACTTGTTCACCGAAGATGGCGACATCGTACTGCTACTCGACAGACACATTCATAAGTAACATTCACGCCAGAACAAAAAAAAAATCTTGGTAACAAACGGTTCATTTGTAATTGTTCAGTCGTAAAAACCTGAACATGAACGAAATAATCGCCATGTGATTCCTGGATTTACAAAACATGTTGGAATACGTTTTGGTTTATGAGCAGATTAATTCATGTTGGGCTTTTGGTTTTAGAACGAAAATATTTTTTTGTAATTGGAGTTTTAAAACAATGATTAAATGTTTGCCCTTTCAAAGAAGTTATCTAATAACAATTGGTGTGTTTGTTTATTCAGGAACACATAATATTTAAACATTTTGATTGCCGATAGCAATAGCGTTTACTTATTACAAGATAATATAATAAAATCGGATACATTACATAGCACCTAGGTAGATACTCATATTTTTAAGTTATTAAATAAGAGTGTCTGTTACCATGTGTTTAGGTACCTATTTGGTGTGTCTAATTTATATAGTAGTTTGGAAATTGCACGTTATGTATTCGGTGTTGTAAAAAGTTGATTACTCGATATTTTTGTTACTTCGTTCGTAATACGAATGTTTAAAATGTGTCGTTTTGATGTTAATAACGTTTTGTAATTAGTTTGGAGTTATGGTTGGCCCAAAACGATATGGCGTGAAGTCCGTTTGATGAAAAAAAATGTAGGTAAGATTGGAAAAATACAGGGATGAAGGGCAAAAGCAGGAATCATGTTTGAAACAATTTAGAAGGTAATTTATAATCTATTAAAGTGATATGTGTGAAATAGTATCAATTCGCTCTATTACAGTGAATAATAAGTAAGGTATATTTTCATAACGTGTCTGACAATGCATTTATTGCCATATGCAATAAACCAAAGCTTTATATGTTAGTAATTTAGTGTTACGTAAGTATCAAGTATTATTTTATTCCTAAAAGAGGTATATCTCGTTTAAGTGTCGTTGTGTTTCATTTATTGTGTCAAACATAATTTTATTTTTACTTGTTTTAATAGTCAGGTGTTTTACCTAATGTTGTATCATGTATTAATCGTCTATTTTATTTTGTAACTCTATTATAGCCTTACTGAATATACAATATCTCTTTGATAGTTTGTTTCATATATTACATTTTACAGAGCAGTAAGTAATCTTTCGCTTTACACTTCGTATGTTGTAATAAACGTTTATAAAGGGTATGGTGGTTTTGTAGGGCTATCAGCTGCCGCCTATATACCTTCAAAGAGCGGTAAGAAGATCCTGGTTGTGCACGGATTCGCCTTCGCCGAAATGCATTCCACGTACTGGCGGTGCGTGCGCGGCAAGGCCCATCACTGCAAGGCCAAAGCGCGCACCAACAAACGCGGCGAGCTCATCTCCTATACCACTAAACACAACCACGAAAAACCCAAGTTCTATAAGAAAACTATCAACAAAATGGTCAATCTAGACCTTCCCTATTAATATGACAGCTTCAGCGTTACTTTAATTAGGAATTTTAATTAAGGCATCATGTTTTGTTTCCAAATAGTAATTTAAGTCTGAACATGAGAACCTATAGTAACTACGAAGTTTTATTGCTCTAGAGACTCTAGACTTATAATTCTATGTGTAACGAGTGAACGCTGGAGCGGTTTCGGCAACAACATGGAAACTTTCCGGTTTTTTCCTATTGTTTGATACTAAACGGAGTTGTTCTTTTTCAGAAGCCTTTTTCCTGCCGTCACGTGCCGGAAAGTCGGTATTAATATTTCGAAATAACAAATTCTGGGTCAATAATCAGTACCGGGGCAAGTTGAATTGGGCTTGCAGAGACAAGGACATAAGAAGCTGCTTGTGCCGGGTGCAAACCACCATGGACGGTCGCTTCATCAAGGTGAAGGGTGGTCACAACCACGAGCCTAACTTCACCCCTGAAAACTTCCAAGCCCCCATTGTGTCAGAGAAAAAACTGGGGAACTGGCATTCTTCAGTCGTTTGTAGCGACGGATGGAAGATGGGCAGCTAGAAGCGAGGCCAGCCATCCGCACTGCCGGTGGCTGCAGACGGCTGTGAGCAAAGAAACGCGTTGTGATTAAGCATTTACTACTGATACAAATAATGTACATGCCAGGACCAATTGTCGGTATTCAGTGTACTCGTATGATTGTGGTTGAAATTTTAACCTGCTACTTGTACTCGTAGATACCTACTCTTGTCTGCATTTGTTTTGTCCTGTTTTAAATTGTAATTATAATATCAGCGCTACCCCGACCTAATTCCACATTATGTACGACACACTATTATAAACATGTTCCCGTGTTATTTTCGCGGATGCATGAATAAATTTTACTTGTGATCACTACCGAAACATGACCAAGGTATGAAGTATAAGTCTAATATAACTTATTGCAGATAACAATCATTAAATGTAGTTATAAGTAGGTGGGTATTAATATTTGAGACTGAAACTTTTAAATTAAAAACTAACTTAATCATTCCAATTAAACATTGCACTTACGTTAGGTATATTGTAGATGATGAATAATTAATGTCACAAATAATGAATTTCATATTTTAATCAATTTAATCGTTCGTGATTTTGTGTTCTAATTTAATTTATCACTGTATTTAAATGGTTGTATCTTACTTTGTTTGCAAATGATACTCATTAGATTAGGTTAAATATATACACCAATAAGTATGGCTTATAAATACGGACGTTCCATGGAGATGATATTATCGGGTACACGTACGCTTGTTTTTGTCAGGTATGCCATATTCCATGAGACCCATATTTTAACATTTATGAATATTTAATGTGGTACGTAAGTTCCAAAACGTGTGTTTATGATCTCTTGCATATTAATTATTTTCTATTTAGGCCAGTGAGTTTGTGGCAAACAATTTTGCTTAATCATCTGTGTTAATATGAAATGTGTGCGCGATTTTAGGTGTATGAACTTTATGATAAGTTTGATATTGCAGCTCACAATGTTAGGTAGGTATATCACTCACAGTAGGGTGAAAGACTGCTAAAGTCGGTGTGCTTAGTTCTTAGCTCTTGATATTAAATGAATACACGGTATTTTTGTAGCGAGTTGTTTCATTGAAGCGTTAAAGTCCGGTCAGTGGTCCACACGACTAGTGGTAGCTATCAGTACGGTAGCGAACAGTGTGGTTGCAGTGTACTGGAGCGTGTCGCGGCTGGGCAACCCAGTGTTGGTGGTAGGCGGGCACCGGTTCCGGCGTGTGGGCAAGCAAGCCGACAGCGGCGCGCGCGCCACCTGGCTGTGCATCAAGTCGGACTCCGGCTGTCGCTGCTACGTCGTCACTCTCTGCGGAGACGTGGTCGCCATGGGCTTCAAGCATCAGCACTTCTTGAGGAAACGCTGTCGGAAGCCCACCAGACTCGCTCTGCCGACTGATGACCAACGGTCGAGTCACACAAGCTGTGATGTATACTCTTAATATACTCTTAGTATGTAGGTCGGGAAGGTGTTTAGAGAACCGTTGCGTTTCCTAGTGGTACTGGCTGTTCGCATATATTGTAAGCAGATATAACTTATGAAATTATACTTTTGTTAAAATGTAATAATAATAATGTATACACGTTAAACGTGAGTTACCAAATTTTATGCAATAAAGTTTATATTTTCGTGTTTATTATGGTTCCTTGGAGGCTTATTATTTCGATCCTAAGGATTAATCATCATTTACTTAAGTACTGTAAATGAACAATAATATTATGAATATTGGTAGGTAGATGAACGTTATGAAAAATAGAATACGAACTATAGTTTAGTTCAAGAGTTGTATTGTAGAAGTGGTTGCTAACATAGTAAGTTCAGTTGCAGTGAGCACCGCGGGCGGAGGTCCGCAGCCCGAGCCGCCACCGACGCTGGGGCTGCCGTTTCCGTTCCCGTGCTTCCCGGGCCAGTTCCGGTACTGCCTGAGCAAGCGCGGCAAGCCGGCCATCGAGGTGGGCGCGCACCGGTTCTGCTTCAACGGGCGCGCCGCCAGTGGTAAGGTGTGGTGGCGATGCTCGCGCAACCCTCGCTGCCGCGCCGCCGTGCACACTTTCGGCCTGCGCGTCGTGCAGATGAACAGCGCGCACACGTGCGGCGTGCGCGCCACGCCACTCAGACCTATGTTCTAAATTAACCGTCGATGGAGACGCGCAGCACAGCACTAGGCTTTCAGGCAGCTTCTACCGATAATCACATTGCATTAACGAAATAGTCGTTCATCTCTCTGTGCTGCGTTGCGTTCGCGCCGATGCGGCAGGTAATTAAGCGCGCCGGCCCTCGTAAAGAGACAGTGGCCGGGTATGGGGCGTTTTGGCCAGTCTTTGAGTCAATTTTTTCGATGTTCAATAACGACCACCGGCTTACGAAATGTTGATGGTGTCCGGCACAGATTTTGATCTCAATTCGAATCTCTACGATGGATAGAAAAATGAAATGTTAATTAGATGGAAAAGTTCTAGAATGGTTTGTGAAATTATGCTCTTGTGCCTTCCAGCCGGTGGTCGATGAGTATACGCTTTTATCAATTTCATGTATACGAACGAATGAGATTTTGGCAAACTATAGTTTGCTCATTTATTGTCTTTCTCCAAAGAGATTATAACGATGTATACCTATCTATATTACGTATTAAGTAGATAACCACATGTGAATGGTAGATATTTTTGCGCTGTGTAAAAGTATACGATTATATTACGAAATAGCATAGATCTAGTTAGGATCGTCGTCCGTAACCTGGGAATTGGAGGCATTGTTTTCGATTTGCTTAGTACAATTGTATAAATGTTGCTTCTATATTGGCACATGACTACACCATGGTAGTATGAACATTTTTAATTAGTAAAGCTTCTTAATTGAAATTTTTAAGCCAAAAATCTAAAAAGATTATATGAAATTTTACTTTTTAAAGGAAGGAACGTGTTTAGTAGTTTCGTAAAAATATAACCACCATATTTTATTTTATACATACGTATAGTTGTGGATCTATACTAGGCAAAACATTGTGTCGCATAATATATAATTTATTCGTGTGGGGATTCTTAAACCAGCTGACGTTGAGAGGATTTAACTTGAAAATGTTTCGCAATTGCCACAATTCAGTGGCAAAAGGCTCAACATCTTCACATTGTGCTTCCTATCATAACGGAAGATGTGATTGTCGCGTGAAAACTATTTAATTGAAATGATTATTAGATTGTTAGCAGTAAGCTCATCTGTGAACAGAAATAAAAGCTCATTCTGAATGCTGGGCCCAGATCCTACTATATGTAAAGAAACGCAAATCTTGACTTTATAAAATTAACAGTAAGCCGAATACCAAAAGTGTCAAGATTTTCAGTTTGTGATAATTTAGAAGCAATCTATACATACGCATATTAGTAGAATTTAATTCCTGATCAAGATTGATGATTCTTGATAAAATATTCTCGTTAACATACATTAGCGGATGTTGTGAATGGTTTCAGTCCAAAGAATCTTTACAAGAATTTACGTGTCACGCGGACACCTCACGTTGCGCGATTATATTACGTGTTAACAATAATTTTACAATCAAGTCGAATCATAATTATAAGTAGTACCTCATCGACGATTAAATAGCATATAAGTATGTCTCAAATTCGCGTGCAATCAATTTAGCTCTTCCGACTGGCGACGGTCCTCTTAGCTGTAGTTATCTGTACAAAGTGATAGTTCTCTTATGATATCCTAAGTATTTTTATACATTATTTTTACATTATTTTTTACGATTTTATTCGTGGATTTGTACATAAAGAATCGATTGTTGAATGGAGTGCGCTGGACGGAGGCTCCGGAGGTTGGATTCGGTTGCGTCGGTGGTAACACCTCGGTTTTGTTGTCAAGGGAACGCTTAGAGAAATTAATGTTGAAACATTAAACGAAGTCATGTCATGTATACGATTAGAAATGTAACGACTTGTTAACGTAGGGATTTGCATTTATTGAACAATTTACTCTTATTATAATAATACTCATTGTATACGTTATAGTTTTAAGATATTATCTTTATTATTTTATGAGATTTACCCACTTGTTTCATGTTTAGATTTTTTCTTGATTACCTACTTATTGTCTTTATTGATATTTTGATACGATTATTTGCATCACTTAGTATATTTATCCTAAAAGTTGGTACTTAAAGAAATAATGTTATGAGAGTTTTGATTTTACATATAGATACCATATATACCTACATAATAATATTAACAAAATATTAATTCAATAGACTATGTTATGTTAATCTGTTTTGAATTTTTACCATATTTTATATTAGGTTTTACTTTAGATATATTAGCACCAGTGGTTTACCGAACGATGTATACGATTTCTGTGTTAACCTTCAAGTATTATTTTTGAAGTATTATTTTAATGTATAATGTGATAAGATACAAATTACTCTTATTGTTTAGTCCTGAAAGTATTATGGAAATAACGGTAGCTATAAGCGACAGTTGTCGATCTGAGAATGTTACGCTGTGTAGAACTACGGTAGATGGAAATGTATAGGTACAAAGAA
Source organism: Hylaea fasciaria (assembly GCA_905147375.1). Lineage (NCBI taxonomy): Eukaryota > Metazoa > Arthropoda > Insecta > Lepidoptera > Geometridae > Hylaea > Hylaea fasciaria. The sequence continues at coordinate 9,452,472 of LR990200.1, forward strand.
ACGATTATATTGCGCTGACTATTACATCGTGCCTTTCATTGTAACACCATGTTTCGTCTTTCAATTAAATTACAAATAAAGGTGTTCGACTGTTCGTAATTAGGAACTCTTAGAAAATGTTCCAGTTTCGAAGTAGCAATATTTCAGAGCCATCTAGAACGGAAGACCATCGAGATTTAAACGACAGAAAAATATCTACAAGGGTCTGGGAAGAGTAATCTGTCAAATGCAAGCAATTCAGGTATTCTTTTCTGTAATGCGTTATTAGAGAGCTTTGAAGGCGCTAGCCCTGCATAGCACGGAATCGGTGGTCCAATGTCCAATGCCGACCGAATCAGTGTCGCGCAGCGCTAGTGCATTCCGAACACTTATGATAACGGTACTTGGTCTAACCGGGCGGCGGTTGCAGGTTGGTTCTACATCCGGTCGGCGCGCGGCGGCTTGCATCTGGTAGCGGACGGCCATATTTTCTACGAGGACGGCGGTTCGCATCCGCGCCGCGTCACGTGGCGTTGCGCCCGCTCCTACCAGAAGGCTGAGCGCTGCCAGGTAGCGCTGTGCCTGCGCGACGGCCGTCTCGTCTACTTCCGCGGCTCGCACAATCACCCCGCCACCTACAACCCCGCCAAGCACGAGTCCAGAAGATTCGAGGTGGACCCTATGGGCAAGTATAAAATCGTCCCCGGCGCGACGGCCCACCGGGCGATGCCCGACCTGCCCCTGGCTCCGCCCGCGCCGCACGCCGCTCTCATCATATAGGCCTGGCGCGACCTCCTCGTGCGCGGTCTCCTCGACGGGAGACAATGACGCGCACGGGGAGAGTCGCACCCTCATACGACACCACATTTCGCGGTGCTGTTCCACGGACCTTCGAACCGATGGTATTCGTTTAAGAATGTTGTTGCTTCGGGGTCCGTACTAAGAAAATTAAGGCCTTATTATTTGTAGTAGTTATGCCTAAAACGATGCAATTCCTTTTGTTTTAGAATAGGTTATATTGTTACGAAGACTCATTCAGTGTAGTTGTGGACGTTACGATACGAATTAGGAGAAACGAGAAGATTTGGCCTCGTTTGTCGATGGTGAATGATGATTCGGCATCTGTTGGATTTTGAGTTGTGATGTGTAATACTTGTGGTAGATCATTTGTTAACTTATTTATAAATTGTGTACGTATTTATATTTACATTGGCTACATTACGTTTGGTAGAAATCCCATTTGGTACGGCTTTACTAGTGCTACTCAAAAGTTGCGTTTAGTAAACCTTGAAATAACTCCTGTTTCATTGGAAATATAACACGTCTTCTAAGGGATATTTCTAAACAGGATGTACCCAATAAAGAAACCAAAGCAAATAATCTAAGTAATCTTCCATTTGACGAATTATATTTTAGTATTTTTTTATTTATTTTTTGTTTTGAGTGAACACCACCGTGTCATTCGATGTTGCGTGTGTTACTGTTTACTATATGGATAATTATTATAAAGTTTTTTTATTTTATTTTACATTACATAAGAAGTGTTTAATATTGAACTCTGAAGTTACAACAATAGGCTACTAGGTTGTAAGGTAGCTCTAGAAACGCTTTATGGTCGCCTTGTACAGCCCGATCGGCTGATAATAAGTAGGTACTGTTTATTCGTTTATAAGAAAATTGATGAAATTACAATCATTGTATAACGTGAGTGTGCGATATTCTCTTACCAAAAATGTTTAGAAATTATGTATACAAACTGTATAGCTTTAACTATAGCGTAGCCGTCTTGTTGATGCTTTTTTATAAAATTCTATTTATTGACCGCAATGTAGGAAGCGGGACGACTGATAGCGGATGATACTAAATACTCCAATATATTATTATCTATTATATAATTTATATTTAGAGGTAGAGTAGCGTACGGAGTAGACACGACAGTGTACCGGCTTATGAATCAAAGTAATACGAGCAATAGTTTTGTATTAGAACTTATACACATAACGACCATGGTAGATGTGAAGTAGACTCGAATTAACTGTATAGTAGAGTAAACAACATGTAGAACAATATAGCCCGGTTCCTAGTACGTATAATGACTATGCGTTGGTTTAGTATATATATATATATGTATATATATATATTATGTACTGTCTTCTAATTATTGGGAACCGTTTCATTTAACAGATACGATTTTGACGTCGGTCGATAAGAAATTAGTTTCAACCATTGTTGGGAACGCGGTTCCCATTATTATAATTCGATTTCCACCGTAACTGATTGATCTTTTCTACCGTTTTAGTCAATAGCGTTGTAATGTGACCCTGTTTATTTTCATGCCTGATCTATAAACGTGTATACGAAGGAAATAGTTTCAATATCCCCGGAGTCCCATATCGTAACTATCTCATGTCATCAAGATTATAATCGACAACCTTTACTATAATACCACTGCTAGCTGGAAATAAGCCTCCGCTAATGTATAATATAGCGTTGTTTGAATTATAATATTTGCTCGGGAACATCTAAATTATGAAACATCATTTTTATATATTGAAGTAAATAATTATTATAACATCAATATCAAAGTAAGACTGCTACCACAAATTCTTTCATAAGTAAGATTTAATTAATGACACAAAACACGATCGATCATACAATCCACTATAACTAATTTTTCATCTTTACATATAAATATTCTATAAAAACATCATAAAGGAACAATTTGGGTACTTCGGTCTAATGCCTGCAAGCTCTTGTTATGCTGGGGAAACTCTACGGCTCATATCCATTTAGGGATTGATATGAGCACGCAGTCAATAGACTCAGGTAAACCAAGCAGGTGGTGGTAGGGTTCAGTGAAAACGGGTGGTCGGGTCTCGCGCAGTATTTCTGTTGGGTGAAGTATCGGTATGAGTGAATTGTTGTCGGCCGGTGGCAGCAGTGGCGTGTGCGGGCAGCGAGGGGCAGCTGCTGCGGCTCGGCGCGCATTGGTACCGGCTGGACTCCAGCTACCGGCGCCGGCGCCGCTGGACCTGCGCGCGCGGCTGCGCGGCGCGGCTGCACACCGAGGGCAAGCGCGTCGTCTTCTCCGAGCTCCGCCACCGCTGCAGGGAACAACTCCATCATACTATTTGATGCCGGCTCTTCATTTTATTTTAGAATTCTTCATTTGTGGTAGGTACGCTTATCGAAGGATTAGGTTATCAATATTGGCATGATATTTGAATATTTGATGATTCCATGCAAATATTTAATACCTTTGAAATAATCCTGTTGTTCGACTAAGGTGCCCGTCGCAGATTTAGAAATATTTCATACTTATCTTATTGTTTTTTTCTACTTATCATGTTTAGCACACTTAAGTTTTTTACTAATTACATTTATTGTTTTGAAAACGAAGTCATGTTTTAATTGCGATTTTAGTCGCTTTTAGTATTTCAACTAATGTCCTCGAAACATTACAGTTGAGATGATATACTCGAATAACGGGTACCCGAAGTTGGTGGTGCGAGGTTACGTGTACCGTCCGCACAACGCGTACCGCAACAAGGCGCGCATGCTGTGGTATTGCGCAGGCCGCAGCCGCCACCAGTGCACCGCCAAGCTACGCACCTTCAACCGCGAGATCCTGAACGCTTCCGGACAGCACAATCACGAACCATGACAATTAAACGGCCGCAGAGACGTGCGGCACCAGGCCTCTGCACATAATCCGCCCGCCATACGAACAGTACACCCATCTAATGAAACTAAAGCTTCGCGGTATGCGTTCCCGACTTCATCTGACGTACTTCAGACCACACAGCCACCCACAAGTCCAAGCGACGCCCATTCTCTGCCAGAAAAGTCCACGACTCAAGCCTCCACCACATACCTGAGCGAACTGTTCAGGCTCTACGGCGAGAGACTTCGAGCCGACACGAATGGCTTGCTTACAACATTACAGCGATTGTAAATGTTCACATGTTGTTTGGCGCGATGTTGAATTCTATACATAGGGGCCGGGAAAGTGAATGTTGTTTTGTTTATAATTTTGTTCAGGTTGAGATAGGTACAAATTTCTCGACTTTTTTCCCGAATTTTGCGATGACGCAGCCAGGTCAAAGTCGTTTCCATCTCGTCTTCGATGTCTATGAGCCTCAGAAGTGCTCCAAAAGTAAGGCTAAGGAATTAAATTAACAATTTCATTATTTATGCTAGACTATATCGTAATAGCGTACGTAATGTCTAATTTGTACAATTTTATTAAGGGTAGGATCTTGAAGCCCTCGTGGCTTAGCAAAGTTCCTATGTCTTCCACGGCAATTCTATTTCTCAATCATTCCTAGTAAATTGTTATATTAAATTAAGTTCGTCTACTTAACTCAACATGATTGGCTCAAGTCTTACGCTAGTCTGTAAATTATGGGTGGGTTAAGTAATTTATGTCATCATATATTATGATTTTAGCAGCGTCTCAGTTTATGTGCCATTTACCTTCCCCATCTGTTTTTTTATATAAGTACCACTTTTTATGCTAGATGTATACTTGTACATTGGAATGTTACACGATACCTAAATTATGTCGAGTTTTGATATTGTAACGTTTTCATTAAAGTTGATATTGTAGGACTAGACTTAGAAAGTCAATATTTTAAATAATATTTTAGTGAGGTTTTAGTGCAATATACTTGTTTTCTCAAACATTATTAAATTTTATTCCATTGCCACCAATTTTACAGGGGGATTGGTTGTGTTGAAAGTGGTAAAATCTCAACCACGAAACATGCAGGTTCGTAGTAGTATACTTAGTACCTTGTATGGTAGTCAGTAGTAGTACCTTATCATAAATTCTTCACTATGATATGCAGTAGGTAGATGGTAGTAGGACCCTGAATTTGTAGATTATATTTAAATTATCTTATTTATTTTAGCTCCGATCTAACATTGAAAATTAAAATATTCGGGTTGGTTTTTTAAACCAGTTATCTTACTACATACTACATCCATGATAGTCAATACTCTTCGCCCCTAAGAATATAAAAATATGTAGGAGGTTTTGATTTGTTTTGTAAAATCGCACACTTTGGGTAGGTAACTACCAATGTAAGAGCTTTGCCAGTATTCATTAGGTCCTACATGAGTTACGTGACTATTAATTCTTATACAGAACCTTATTGTGAGGCCAGTTAGCGATTGTGTAAAGCGTTACATAGACTTTCATCATGAGCTGTTCAAAGTTTTGATATTTTAGGGGTCGCGTTGTCTGAAGTAAACAGAATAGAGTTCTGGCAATTCCCCTCATTCCCGGGCGAAGGGTCTTCCCCAGTGTGGGTATTACGTAAGCATTTGTAATCGCTGTTGATGGATTTGATGGTTGACGCAGTGCCGGCCGTTTACGTGCCTTCGCGGACAGGCAAGTCGCTGCTGGTGCACGACAACTACACGTACTACTTGAAGAACCTGCAGGCGCACGGGCGCAAGCAGTGGTACTGCTCGTCGCGGGACATGGCGGGCTGCCGTGCCGACGTCATCACGGCACCCTCGCGGGACGGCCCCGGCGACGTTCTGTTCCTGGTGCGCGGGCGTCACATACACGCGCCGCCCAGTTACTACTTCACGCCGGAAGGGAAGTATGTCAGGAAGAAGGATGTCTACCAACGATACCGGTAGTGAGCGATCTTCAATCGATGCAATCTTAGCGTATTTTATTTTTAATGTTTTTTTTATATTTTATTATTGACCATCATGTTTTCTATTGCAATTTTTTTTTGTATTTTTTTATGTTTTTTTTTTCTATGATTTTACGCGATTATTTTGTGATAATAATGTTAGAAGTACCGATAGTGGATAGTTTATTATGAACTGTTTGTGTGGTGTAGAGAAAATACGTCCGAAAGTTCCTAAAATCGAAATATGTATTTGTGAAGACATACAATACTCGTAGGAAAGAAACTAATTTTATATTACTCGTAGTATACCTAAGTCTGTAAGTACTTACTTAAAAGTTAAACGACATAAATGATGTAAGTAGTTATAGTTGTTTTTTATTGACGAATAGGGCGTGGTTGTTAAGTGATGACGATTATCGTTAAAATTCTGATTTGTAATTCAATGGTTTTTATAATTTCCTTGACAAGTTTCTGTTTACTTCGCCACTGTTAGAAAACGATTTTGTTTACTCCGCCTTACTATTATTTCGGATGAAATACTCTGTAATACTAGAATATTAAACGGTATGAATGAGAGCTGGTTGTTTTCCTGTGCCGGGAGGGGCGAGAGGGAGGGGGGGGGGGGGGGGGAGATATCGGCTAATGGCATTGCATAGGCGGCAGTTAGTGCGTCTCGCGCCGCGCCAAGCCCGGGGGTGAGTCGAGGGTGCCGCGTAGTGCGTAGGCTGCCAGGGCGACCCGAGAAACGGGGTGAGGGCTGCGTAGAAGGGAGGTTATGGTAAGTACTTACGTCACGTGTGCGTACGGACTTGTGACGCACCTCCTCGCCTTCCGTAAATACCACGTGGTCTCGAAATGTTTGTAAATAACTATCGGAAAAGATATCGAGCCACATTTCTGGTTTTTAATACTTAAGTAGGTATTATAATATTTATCAGCGTTTGTGGTTTAAGTATAAAATTTCTGGCTGTGATGCGGTTACATTTGATTGGTGTTAGTACCTACTTATTTACTTAAATGTGTTTTAGTTGCTTTTCTTCATTATTTTCGTAAATTAAATATTTGCAACTTTTTTAAAATAACTTAATACTTAATATTATATATACTTAATATAATATAATCAATAAATTATTGCTTCATTATCGTTTGACATTGATATTTGTTGTAACACGTTAATACGATTATATACTTAGTTAAAATTCATATCATGATTAGGGCATGCAATTATCCGCCAATATTACTATTCGGATATTTCGGATATTTCCAGAACACTATCCGGATAAATCCGGGTAATATGGATATTTTGGATATTACTAACTAGAAGATAAATCAAACGAATATCAGTCTCAAATCAACATTTTTATTACAAACAATTCAAAAATTATGTAATTATACATTATGTAAAGACGAATTATAAAATTAACACATTTAGTAACAGAATAATTTTTAAAGAGATCCTTTATAAAAGTTACAAAATATACCTACCTAATATAAACAACGCAACAGAATTGTATTATGTCTATGTACTTACAGTATCGACGATCAGTAACGACACGAGTGAGATCTAATAGTGATAATAATAATAACATATTATTATTATATTTATACAATACATATATACATAATTATAGTACATACAGTAGGTACAGATAAAATAAAACTTCTCCAAATTATCCAATTTAGTGCATAGCGCTCTCGGCTTTATAACTATAATAGTTGTATGCGCTGGAGGATAAAGTTTAAGTATCTTAAGTATGTAGGCATTGGATTGGTTAAAAAAGTTAATTAAGTAAGTTTTTAGTCTTTATTTTGAGTTTTTGTAAGTTGGAAATAAAATTAAGTAAGAGGTACCTAGTTAAAGTAGGTAGGTACTTACCACGCATGACGACGCCGTCAAAATAAAACCAACAAGGCCACATCGCTCGTAGAACTGATAATCGATGGGGAAGAAAGGTTCTAGAGTGGACGTCTTCAGGCTGATGATGATGAAGAGTAATTTTATAACAATATCATTAAAAAAATAACGTAGTTTTGATAAAATAAGTAAGTATCCGTAAAATTCGTATTATCCGAATAGTAATAGTATGAAATATTCGGATATTATATTCGTCGGATATCCGGATAATGTGGATATCCGGATATCCGGATAGCATGCCCTAATCATGATCAATGAATAAGTACCTACCTGGGTCAGGACCAAATTCTTTGCAAAAACTGGTATAATATTTTGTCCACAGCCTTTCTACCTAAAAATAAGTAATGTATTGTATCAGTGAATACTTTGTGAAATTGGTAACACATTATCAGTTCTACTAAAGATCAATTACTCAGAAGAATAACATTTTTTTTAAACAAAATTGTAAATTATTTAGCAATATTTATTTTATATTTTTAAACTCTTCATACAAAATGGGCATGTCCCAAATGAGACAACCATGAAATATTGTGGTTTTATTTGAAAACTAAACGGTTAAACTTATAATTTATTGCATAACATATTGTTTTTTGAATTGTCTAACGTATTTCTGTTCAATTATATGGAATAACCTATATAGTTTTTAATTTAGCATATATTTTATGTATGTCTCAAATTAACCTCCGTTGTGCTACTTCAGGTGTGCGACGACCCAACGGGGAAACCACAACGTAATGTCGGTAGGTTTTTAAATTATAATGATGGCAGCACTGACTCCGAACTGTCAAGACAATTTCGCACACTTCCGCCATGTAGTTTTTTTGTCAGATTTTTGTCATGTTTGTTGTGCACCACAGGTCGTTAAAATTTTGTGACTTTGATTGAAGATTCTAGTGATTTCTATAAGATCTTTTAAATACGAACGTTTAAGAATGAACTATTATGTATTCGACTTCGGAAATATCCCAAAGATAGTTAGTTTTTCTGTTTAATTTAGCCTATGTGAAGCATTTTAGATAAAGTCGTGAAGTATTTCTATTCCATTGTGCGACGAGTGACACGAATTGTGCTACGTGTCACAACGGAAATTTCTAAAGGTATGTATACATTATTCTGATAACATATTCTTGTGTCCGTAAATTCATACGCGTAGACCATACAATTTTTCGACGAGCTTTATGCGTCGCGTGCGTGGTCCGAAAATTGCAGACTTAAAAAAAGGTCTTGGAAAAATATAGTGTTCCCCCACTCATCAACACGAATAAGCATTTAAGTAAATAGTGGTTTAATAAATTGAATAATTAACTTTTTTTTCAGATGCCTTTATCTTCTGCAGAAAGATGACAAAAATACCGTAAAAAAACTAAAACAACAAAATCCTGAAAAATTGGAAGCAATGAAACAAAAGAACGCGGCAAAAGCAAAAACGGTGTATAATAATAATAGTTGATATGAAAAGTTTACTTTAAACTTTAATTTTTGTTTGCTATTACATCGTGTTTTTTTTAGATCTCATTTTAACTTGTATTTTGATATACTTGTGTTTTTGTGATGATAAATATTTGCTTACCTACTTAAATTTTATTTTTAGTCCTTTTAATAACCTAACCTGAAGAATTATGTTAGATCTCAGAATAGCAGTTAGTGGCTACTAAAAATATTTTTATCTTAAGACTGATATCATAATTATACCTACCTACACTACAGACTAACATACCTACTATGTACAATGTACCTACATAATATACTATATTATTTTTGACTATACTGTTTTATTACGCTACTAAAAGGGAACTATTTTCGCCTACTTACAGTCACTGTATCGGCGGTAGACAACCTCAACTATGTGTACACACACCTTTATGATTCCAGTGTGATACATAATTTTCCGTTGTGACATTTTCCGTTGTGATTTCCGTTGTGCAACCCTGCAAAGAATTTGGTCCTGACCCACCTACCTATTTTAAACTAATTGTAAATAAAATCTTAAAAAATGTGACTTCTCAATTGAACAACTATTACCTAAATACTACATTAATTTCATTCGATTCCGTAGGGATCGTAGCTAAGAAACCGCTCCAAAACATCAGTAAAAATAAAACTCGGAATATCTACGCGGGGCGCGACGCAAACACAGTTATCAATTCTCATAGCTGTAACATCCGCGTATCTATTCGAGACTCGAGAGGTCATGAATTGCGCAGTTGTGACGGATCAATACCAGCTACAAAGTTATGAAAGAACTTCGGCAGGGCACGGGGAATCGTATGGGCGTTCCCTCCCATCTCGCGCTATAGCCTAGTTACGCCCTGAATGCCCTAATTTCGACGTGCCTACTACGTTCCGTTCCACGCAGCTCGCGTCCGCTGTGCCTGTGTGCGCACAAACACAAACAAGTGCGTAGTTGTACGCATCTTACTACGCATCCACGTTTTCGTGTTTACGTCGAACCGATGCCATGCGGTGATTCGGCGTACCCTATTTATAGTATAGATACACTTACAGGAAGCTAGATAGAGCTTCTTGCGATAACAAATATTATGCGTGTTCATTCAACTAGTTCATTATGTTGTTCTTTTTGATTATTAATTAAGTACAGACGTTTGGTTACTAGTTGGTAATTATGTTTGTGGACTTCCGATTTTAAATAGGTACGTATACCTACTCAATGTGCTAAAGTATAAGTAAATAAATGTCGTATATTTTATGTCAGTTATACTTAAGTACTTTCATTAGAATATTCACATGGAAAATAAACTATCACTTACGAACGATAAGTTCATACCTATGTAGTACCTTCCCTAATATGAAATCTAAATTACTATTACAAGTAGGTACCTAATATACTTTCATACAAAATTGTAATAGCTCTCAGCAAGCTCATATACGTGTAGTACCTACCTACGTTAAACGACATGTTTACTCGACAAATCTGTAACAACACGCATTGTGGATGTCTTAATTGCGTTCATAAAGTGATTTGTCGAAGGGACGTCCGAGCGGAGTTCTTAATTGGCGTAACAGGTTCTCGGATGTTAATCGTGTTTACATTAGCGCCGAGTTGTCATGGTGCGGCAAGGGTACGTCGCCGGTAACCAGGGAGCATGGCGGCCAGGCCGCGCCGACACGCCGCGACACCATAGGCCCGGGACATGCGCGCGGCGTCATCGCATCCTGGTGATGGTACCCCCAATCGATAATGCCCCAGAATCTCTGCGGCCCCTCTCCTCTCCCGTTCTATCCACCCACTATGCTACGCCTGTCAAATTATAACATCCCATTGTAGTAATAAGGTCGTTTTTACATCTCCACTTCCGTTAATGTATCCGTCATACTTAATAGCCGCTATAAAGGAACTTTTTTGATGCAGACATTGTTTCTTTGTAGCGCTTTTATGTTTGGAAATGTATCTTGTATTTGTTATGAGATTTATCTAGCCTCGACGCTCGTAACTCGTTGATTGGATAGTGACTGTATGTATAATATACCTACTAAATAAAGGAATAAAGTTTATTACATTTAAAGAATCCCAACTATTACGTTTCAGGAGCTTAAAAAGGCCGTAACTGATTAACTACCGGAAATGCTCAAACTATGCTATTATAGGCCTATTTTGCCTATTTCATCTTAAGTTTAAGGTTAGTTAAAAAATATGGTAAGAGCTTAAACTACCACATGAAAATAGGGCTCCGCCTAGACTTGGTAAAATAGACATAGTTATGATTACAAACCACACATTTAAGGGGTGCGGCTAAAAAGCCGCCCAGAGAAAATATTATGAATACTGAATAGTATGCCTAGGTATGCTCTAATAAGGTAAGGCGCCAGTTTGTGAAACGTAGTTGGTACCTATCGAAATGACAATCTGGCTAAAAATTGATCCGCCGTAATACGAAACAGTTCATTTTTATTTCTTTATTTTGTAAAATAACTAGCCGTTTCGTAATAGTCATGGCGGATTGTACGACATAATTATATGTGTCATAAACACTGTTTTGCAGTGCTTCGACGTCGCCTTGTTGTGCCTCTACAGGAAAGCCTTATTGCCACTTTAATGAAACGTAAACGTAACGTTTTAAAACATGCTCAGTGTGGTGTGGCCTCCATTTATTAATATGTATGTTGTAGATACGTTCTATGGCCACGTTTAAAACACCTCTGGTAGCTTTTAACGCATGGTGAATGTTATTCATCATCATCGAACCAATGTCATGGAAGCTCATAACTAGTATATCATGGGATCGATCGATTACCCCTTTAATTCGAAAAAGGTTTTTACTGATATTCATAAAAATACTGTTTTATAAGGGGAAACAAGCTGAAATGGGGAAGGGAAAGGATGAGTGAGTATGTTTCAATTGCAGATTGTTATAATTATAATTAATATTTTTCAGTAATTGAAGATGTTTCCAAACAAAACAGCCCCTTTCGTCGTCGAAAGAAAAAGCAGAACACGCGTCATTACGCTAGTTATTCCGCCGAAAAGTTAAAAATAGCAGTTGATCTAGTTAAATCTAAGAAATTGTCGGCACGTGCAGCAGCGGAACAATTTGGAATACCTAGATCAACGATTCGCAATAAAGTCAACAACTCTCATGACAAATCTGTAGGTCATCCTACACTCCTTAGTGAAGATGAGGAAAAACAAATAGCCGACACTGTTAACATGGCGGTTAAGTTTGGCTGTCCCTTGACACTATTAGATTTGCGTATTGTGGTTTATCTCTATTTAGAAAAGAATGGAAAGATACATATTGTTAACGGTAAGTTGCCCGGAAAAAACTGGGGCGTTAGCTTTTTGACACGTCATAATGTGACACCGAGCAAAATCCAGAATATAAAGAGAAGTCGTGCATCGAAATCCGTTGCTGACTATCATGATTTTTTCAAACATCTAGAAGCCATAATCGAAGATGTCCCTCCATCACATTTGCTTAACTACGACCTAACCAATGTTACCGATAATCGCGGTCGCAATAAAGTCATATTCCAAAAATTTGTGTATGAAAAATTTGGCGTGTAATATAATAATATTATTACTAGGTATTAAGGGTTGTTCTGTTTCGCAGCTATTTCAAACAACCTCGAAATGCAGGCAACTTTGTAACATTTTATGATAAGTACAGATAATATTTTCTCCTTAAAATGCAAAATATAACCTCTGATATTATGAGAGTAAAAATTAATTTTATTGGCAAATAGAATTTATTCAAAAAAACTCACTGTGTCCAAAAACTAGAAAATGTAAGATGTGTTTTTGATGTAAGCGTCCACTTACCGGAACGACTTCACTTGAAACCACTTCTTCGATTTCAAAAGCGGTTTTTCAGATCCAATAACTTTAATATTATGGATTTATTATGTGAAGCAAAGTTTTACCTTTGTATGAATATTAAAAAGTTAAGAATTTATGAAAAGTTTTATGACAACTTCGGCTCCTTAAACTTCATTTTAATCAGCAAGTCATTTCATTGTTTCATTATGAAATAAAAATATATACGTTTTAATATATGTTTAGTCTGCGTATAATACTTACTTATGGTATAATGGGTATAATTTTAATAATTTCCTAAACGCACGATAAAGTGTCGTTGTCACCAACATTTTTATCTTTGGTCGATTAATGGTTCAGACCATTCACTTTAACTTCTCGTATGTGTCATTAGCGGACAATCCATGTGTTGTCTTGCAGGATCCTTTCCAAAACATACGACTGGTTACTGTTGGTGCTCCAAACAAAGCACCGTTGACTAGTCCGATGACATTCAAGTCTCCATAATCATCCACCCACCATCATCCTCATGGGAAGCTGTATGTTGGAGATGTGGATGGTCGGCAGGTTGCTGGGAGTGGAGCTCGTGGGTGGTGCGGGAGCGGTGGGTGGCGATGCAGCGGCGGTCGCTGTCGCTGGTGCATGCGCCGTCGTGCTGTGTCACTGCCTTCGCTCGCCGCCGCTGCGACTGCCAGCTGCGACGAACCCCTTAGAAACGACCTACATGAATATAAGTGCACTGGCACGCAAGCCTATAGAGTTGTGCACTACGCACGGGCACCTAATCGTTCTTTAACCCTAGACGTTTCCAATGCACCAGCACCGGTAGATTTGAAACGCAATGTGAACTACTTATTTTCGCACGATCAATACACCCACTTGTAAGTGGATTCCGCTCCGTATCAACCGATTTGTAATCTCATACAAATTTGGTCTTGATTATGGATCGTTTCTTAACCGTCCAGAATTATTTTTAGAAGTATAAACACGTAGCATTTACATAAAAATGTGTAAAACCAAAATTGTACATATAAACTGGTTGCCTTACAACTTTTGCCAATCGCGAAGAACCCTCGTTTCTTCTGTTATTATTATGTTTGAATAAGGGTCAAACAAAACAGACATTCCATTTTTAGCATGAACCCGGAAATTATTCGTTCTGCGCATGCCTCTACAATGTATTATAATACTATACAATGTAGAACCTACATCAATGGAAGTTTTCGGAAGATTTACGCAGATTGTATACTTATACAATCTGCGCAATACATGTAGTACTCGTAACTAGGTACACAAAGCCTTTCTAGGCTAAAACAAAGGATCTCATTAACCAGTATTAATTTAATACTAAATGGTGCTCAGACTTCGTTCACAGTGGTATTTCTTATTCATTAGGACATTAGGAGACAGCTTCCCACCAAAGCCCCATAGCGGCGCATAGCCTATGGTTCTAATAAAAAAAAATCTACGTCTAGTCGTCGGATTTCAATTAAATTTATGTCATTGCACTATTCCAATTCTGAGCTGCCAATACCACACTGTATAAACCGCATTGCAATCGATTCAGTATACATGATACGAAAACAAAACACTAATAGAAAAAAAAAAAATAATATCCTAAACAATTTACTTATTTAATGGTACTTCAATGTATCTACAGATTGTTTGTCCATTACTTACTGCTTTATTAAACCTACTATAAATACCTGCAATTTCAGCGACCCGCCCCGACTTCACACGTGTAGCACTTTATTCGACATCATCAACAAAATATCATCATTGCATTAGCTTTTTTGCACAGAATATTCACAAACAAAAATCCCTCGTGAATCAGTATGTAGTGGGGAAAATCGCATGAAAATTCCAAGAGTATTTCTAAGATTAGCCCGAACCGAACGTATAACAATACGCGGTGGGAGACAGCAATGTGTTAATGTTTAGAGTGATTGTAGAGTGAAGTCCTACCGAAACTGACTAGTAGATGATACAGTAAGGTTTGAAGAATCAATAAAACAGTACGCAAGAGAAACATGTTTTTAATTTCACGTTGTTAAATCAAAGCTTTTATAGCTTGGCTTCTTTTAACAAGCTATTTGTTGGTTATAAGGTGAGGTGCGCTACTTGGCGACGACACGAGGTGCGAGGCTCTTGTACTACCAAGGGAACACTTATTTCATGAACTCGAGAAAAAGACAGGACAAGGCACGTCTGCTGTGGTACTGTTCTTCGCGCAAGTCCCGCTGCTGCCAGGCCTCGATCTTGACCCTCCACGACCGTGTGCTGGGTCTGCCGCCCGCCCACACGCACCCGCCCAGGCTGTCTCTCACCAATACCAACGATTACCCGGACGACGAAGTACTAGGCGCTCACGCTCTCTTGCGGATAGAACAGAATTGTGATTAATCCTCTTTCGAACTGGGTAAACAATTATGAACTCAAAAAGAAGAAAGAGATAGGTACCAAGAAATCGTGTGTTTTTCTACGAGATTCTGTTGTTTAGGATTTAATAGTATTGCCATAGTATACACGTGTTTGGCTATGACGACTTTTAGTCCTATCTAAATATTTTAAAACTACAGTGCCAAATTTTCCAAAAGGTTTTTACGACAAAATTCTACAGTATTTTTATATGTATTGATAAATCGGAGTTGGGATAATCCATGTCACAACATACTAATTATGTACCTATTCTCAGAAAATTATTTCAATGTATAGTCGCATCGGGCTACCGACCACATGTACAAAAAGCAAAGTTCCACTACGCAATTACTTCGATCAGAGTGCGTAACCGAAATACAGGAACCAAAACATTTCTAGTCGTAAAGCGAGTGACCATACTCGTATTTTTCCACTATAATATAATATTATGTTCACACGTTATACCTAAAAGTTGTGCAAGCTAGTCTATAAGTACTTATCGTATTAATTATATGAATTCCGTTTATCACCGTGCCATAATTTATATTAAGTAGATTAAGTAGGTAATTTTAATATTAGATATAATATTATAGTATGATTTTTATTATCTAGTTGACATTGATGTTAGATAGATAACTCCAGATGTTGTTTACTATTTTTAGGGCTTGTTTATTAATTCTAGTCAATCGGTTGTGTTTAAGATAGAATGACGTAAGATTGAAGTACAAAATGATAGATTTAGTATGAACGTTAACGTTTACAACTGGTACAGCTACTTGCCTATTCCAAATTAATGTTACAAAGATGTCTGTGCCAAAGCGTTACTAAAATAAATGTTTCAAAATGCGCCTCGGAATATTTCTCTAGCTGTTACCCACATTCGTCGTCGCACACATCGACACTGATTTCTACCTGCTCTTTCTGGGAACTAAAAAAAAAGAATGTCTAGACGTCCTGCCTTTTAATGCTTTTTCTATTTAAAATCGTTTTTATGGAATACTTTGATCGCTTTCATTGCTAGCGCCAGGTGCAGGTAGAGACTGAGGGATCATTCAAATACTACTTTATTTTTTTGGTGCTAAGATACTTTTTCACTTCAGCTCACTGAGGCATTGAAATCGGTTACTTTTTTTTGAGCTAACCCTCGGGTTATTATGCCGTCGTATTGTGTTGGAGTTGAGGTGCGCTTGTTACGAACCGTTGATAAAGTTCTAAATGTAGATAGGTACGAGCACAGTCTATTCATTGGTAGCGAGGTTTCATTTTACCGGTCCCTGCTTTATAATATGGTAATTTCAATAAGTATAGGGTTACTGAGTGGGATAATGTTGGATGGAATGGAAACCGGTACGGCTTAGGCACAGCCGGACTGGATTAAGCCTGTACCTTTTGTTTGTTATATTGATAGAGTCCCCCTTTTTAAACTTTACTCTCTTTATAATTATTCTGACAGTTACCGAAGAATATTATAATTGAGTGTTCAATAATTTCCAAAATCAATACAAACAACAGAATAGTAATATTGTTAAAATAAGTTGGTAATTCATGGTTATCTAGCATTATGACGTGTGTAGTGGAAGAATTACGTATTGTGATTAAAATTACAGATAAATGAAGGAAAGTGCCAGACCGGGCATTTAGACAAGTACCTAGGTACTATGTAAACCAACAACACAATAACGTATGTGGTTATGTTATAGACATTAGATATTGAATATAATCTCCGGAACTATGTATTTATGCCATCAACACGTCAAATAATGTTTTTGCTTTAATTAAAAACTATCCAAACAAACAATACCTATAACTGAATCTAATACAATGGGCGATTATTCCAAACGCATTGCCAATTTGTTACGTTTATATTTTATAATTATTCTACACAAGTTGTACGGAATTCAAGGCCAGCAATTTGATCACATGTCGCATTGACCAGCCGCCCAGAGAATTCTTTAGAAATAGTACGGGCTCCCGTTCCCAACGGTCCCAGAGCGTTTCGACCCCAAAAAGCTCAAACGTGCACCCTCTATGACGTATCATGTTTTGCTTGAACATAACATTTTAATAAT
The DNA here is from genome assembly GCA_905147375.1 of Hylaea fasciaria. Lineage (NCBI taxonomy): Eukaryota > Metazoa > Arthropoda > Insecta > Lepidoptera > Geometridae > Hylaea > Hylaea fasciaria. Next base: position 9,469,776 of record LR990200.1, read on the forward strand.
ATTTGAGAAAATAATCCTTACTACCTATCATAAAATGTTGTTGTCTTATAAATATTTTTTAGTATTTAAGGTCGGTATCTAACTCGTATTTTGTCATACCTACTCCACTTTAGGTCAAGTTACTTCGGCTAGGCGGAGGAAGTACTTTAATCAAAGCATCTTCTAATGAGTTGCTGCTTCTTGAATGGTCATTAAAGAAACAGCTGGTATTGATTGTGTTGTAGCATGAAGTGAGAAAGTATTTGGTTCCGAGCTCACGGCCCTACCACCTACCGCGTGTCGGAGAAGGCACCTGGCGCAGTCGGTCAGGCATTCCCGTTACCGTTGCTTGCTGACAAACTGGATCTTATAACTACTGTGACTGCCTAGTTATATTTTTACTACTTATTCAATTGATATTTTTACAAGGTGTTTTTAACTTTTAAGCTGAAGATTATTTGTATGCTGTCTGATCTAACGGCTGTAGGTAGATGGAAGGAGTTTATGTATAAATGTTTTTGCTATGGTAATAATGGGTCTATATTGCAATTGCTGCTAGGTACGATAAGCATTTGATATCAGATCTGCAGTTGTTGGTCTGAACCTGTTTCTTCTTTTTTGGTTGGGAAAATATTGAGGATTCACCTAGATGCGTTTGGAGAAAGATTGTGACATCAACAGGTACCTATATAGACAATATTTCTCAGTTTGAATAATGTAAAGTTATGTAAGTTTGAAAGGATTTTTTCAAGTTTTCTTTGAGTTCCCCATATGACTTGACACATGGAAGAGAGCTGCGCGGGTCAGGAAAAGAAGAAACACAACAAAATAAATGAATAAATAACCTAATAATTATCCAACAACAGAACCTCAGGCGAGTGATTTAATAAGCATTACCTACATTGCTTTGTTTGAGATTTCGGAGGTATTTAATTAATGAAGTGCCTACTTTTAAGTAAGAATTAAAAGGTAGCATTATTTTATTTCAGAAAGTAATAAGAAGAAAATACTCATATAAAAGCGGCTGTCGACATTTTATTCGTCATGTAAGTAAATAAGGATGGGGCAAAAATGTGGGCGTGCGTCAGAACAAAAATGCAAGACTAAAAGTTCGATGAAATGATTCTGTGCCTTAACGTTTGCATTGAAAGTTTGCACGATAGTGCCGGTGGGACGTCAGCAGTTTAGAAGACATAACGTGTCGAAAAAGTCGAGATCATTAGGGACAAATGAATGCTAATAGATAATATATTTAAGTATATATCTAGTTAATAACAGAGCTTTAGCTTTTGAGCTCAATACAAATACCGATTGAATAGGTTTAGCGATAGTTTAACAACTTCTATCATATGATATTTATGGTATGGTATCACGAACATGCTGATTGATCGAAAGTTTGCTATCAAATATGTTTGGTTCGTAACTAACAAACATTACTGATCGTAAATGTCTTCAGTGTTCATCAATTTCGTTTTCCTGTTTGCTTTATATAAATGTTGGCTACTATGATAAATATTACGTGAGGTAAGCTATATTACATGATTCATGCTTCGTACAGTTTTTGTCAGTCACAGGTTAATGCACCAAGATACATTAATGTATGAGGAAAATTACCGGACCAACAACCTACTGATGAAGTAAGATAAAACTAGGACCACCTAGGACCTATATTTGAGGACTATAAAACTTAAAAACTGTAGGTAGTTTTTTTAGAAGAGCACGATTTTTTTTACGATAAATACATAGTTTCAAGTTTTCCCCTAGCTTGCCTGTGTGTGATGTAAGGCACATTACAAATGTCAGTACAGAGCGCTAGCGGTTCCGTGAGGCTGGGTAGGTAGGAGTAGGTACGTCGCGTAGTGTTGTAATCTTTAGCAGCACATACTCATCAACGGCCCGTTAGGTACTTATTGTGCTACGGATCGTTCACTTTGGATTTTCCTGTTTTGCACCACGGTTTTTTTATATTTATTAACTAACGGTTGCTTTTATTAAAACGTGATTGTAATTGTGAAATCTTTTGAAGCTGTTTTGTTTGCGCGATATAGTTACGATAAGTTGGAGAATGACACACATGCTTTTAGACCCAAAAAATAGGCAGATCATATGCGTAAACAACCCAGTGTCAGTACTAAATCAGTACCCACAAATAGTAGGTAAGTAACTAATACGTCAACAGATGCAGACAATAACTTATAGGGCAAAGAAGGGGCAAAGTGATGTCTGCCTGCGAATGGTTATGAATGGTTTTTGTTAGGGCCGAGGGTCGAGCTAAGCCTCGATCGATATCATCAAGTTAACGGTTACCTAACTGGATTTTTGATGAGCCGGTAACTGTACAAGAGGCTAGGCGTGGAACCGACGCGACATCTGCTTGCCTCGTGCATAACTAGTGCTTGGTTTATGTTTTATCTAGATGGTTTTATTGTAAATTCCAGTTTTGGCTACCTATTCTTTTTGTGCTCTAACTTATCTGTTCATGTAGGTTTCAAAGTGCAGGTTCTAAATCCTGTTTTAAAATGTTGTCTTTGAATGATGTGAATAGTGCCGCTAGACTACCGATGCGCATTGTAATGATAAACGTTTTGGATTTGACGTTTGGTCATGATTTAAACTTCTATAAAGTCGTTCACCATTAGGATTTCATTCCGCGATCAGCCCCCGGTTTCCGCACGTATACCTCCGCGCATAACATTTAATTAAATTAAGTCTTTGATGCTAGGTCAAGGTTTCGAACCCGAAACTATAGATACCTACTTTTCGGTTTATTTATAGTATCCAGCGTCCTCACTGACCTCTCCACCAATGCGTGCGTCATCAAATATGTAGGTTATGCAATGCCTAGTTATTGTAAATGAAATAATTATTACAGAAAAAATGTTAATATGGTATTGGTAGGGTAGGTAGGAAAATTCCGCCCAATGTATGGCTGGCTTAATCGAGACAAACATTTCATAAATTTTAGATCTTGCGAGCAACACAAACGGTGTGAGAAACTGGTTTGGGGTATCTACCTACCGCGCTGCCACCATACAATATTGAAGGGCTTACTAGTTACCTACACGCTATAGTCTACCTACAGGCCCTTGTATCAGATGAGAATAATAAAAATGAATACAAGAGTGTGCAGCGCCGTCTGTCGTAGCCCGTTACAAAACTGTGCTTTGCAGATGCCCTGAAGCCAAGCGGTCGTGAACGTGTTTTCGAGAACTCCTCAAAGGTGGCGCTAGCTGTTATCAAAATATAAAATTACGTTCAAGTGTTTTAGGTTTGATACTGCGAACATTTTAATAATTTATTAAAATATGGTTTTACATCTTACACAATTCTGACATAAATTTAACCATTACAGTACCTACCTAATAAATTATTAGCATAATATATTTTTTCGTATTGTTCTACGTCTTGAATAGATGGCGTTAGGGGCTTGTAAATTATGAAATTACGTTTTACAATCATACATGGAGGCAAGTTGCAATAATAATGAGTATTGTTATAAAACACTTAAGCAACACACGCAAGTTTGGTATAGACGAAATTACTAATATCAAACGTTTACTAATTTTTAAGTAGGTACTTAATTTTAGTTTGCCTAAGGCGTCGGATAGATGGCGTTACTAGTGTTCTGATGAAGACTTGCAAATATGATTCATTTGCCAAGATACTTATTTTATGTGTTTTAAAAACAATTATGTTTATCATTAGGAACTCAACGAGTCACTGGTTCCCATTGATAGGGTGCGGAAGTATTGATATCCCTGAAGAAAGTAAAATCACGAGATTCTTTCATTTAGAATAATATAAATACTGGGTTTACCTGTTGAATTTAGTTAATTTCATCCTGGATGCTATTAATCCAGCTCTATCCCAAGCAAGACTCCTTGCATTGCAAAATTAAGTTTTTTGCTGAGTAAGTGTAATTATTGCCTTTCAGTCGCTATGTTCGTGTTGTCGAGGCGCGGTAATCCCATGATCCTCCACCAGGGCATGAACTTCATCCGAGAGAGGACGCAAGGCCCGAAGAGCAGGTGGGTCTGTGGCAAGAAGCGGCGCATGAACTGCATCGCCACCCTCACCACGCTAGATAACGTGATCGTCAGGTCTTACGGGGTCCACAACCATCACGCGCCGCGGTTATGATCCTGCCAGTTCTATTTGCTGTATTGCCAAGTTTCTTCATAATGTGAAGAATCGAGGGAAATTGGTGTGGCGCTTCTAAATACTTTCTGAAGAAAAGATACATGATCACGGTGTCCGTACATGAAGTCGTTATAATTTTGTGCGTAGCGGCTAAGTATAATCATTACGGCAATATAGCAAAGGCACACAATGCATAATAGGTAATAGGAATAAGGTAACAAAAGTTTTATACATATACAAATACTGGCATAAAAAAGTAGGTAGGTAAATATATGTATAAATTATGTAGGTGAACTTAATGCTGATTCGCATTTTCTTCCAAGTAACTTCTCCAAAAGGTTTTGGTGATTTATTAGCAACTTTGATCTTTCTTTGGGCACTTTTTGCTTAAGTGTTTTCTATCATACGTACCTATACACATATGGTAGAACCATTATTATAAATATCTAATTATCTAATTTATTAATAGAAATAAACGGGTAACTTGTGACCTAGTAAAAGTAAAACTTTTGATGATGATGTATAAATTAATAACTAGTTTTTAAAAGATTGCAGTTTTATTAGTCAGAAAGAAAAGACTCGATACAATGCTGCAGTGTCCCTGTTTAAAGTACCTACTCACATCAAGGCATTCACCTAGTGTAAAAGGGATAGGTACATTTTTACTTAGATGTATGCGTCAAATACATTCTTACATACTTACTTACCTTGAGTACATTCCTAATCAGAGGTAAAATAGAGTTACGTTAATGTTTTGCGAACAAATTAATGTAAAATAATCTAGGTATTGAATTTGTTTTATTTAAATGAAATGTTGTGCCTTAGATGTAAAGTATTTATAAATACTAAATAGGCCTACGAATTTACAAAATGGCGGGTAGAAAGAAGATTTGTAATTAGCAAGTTACCTGAATAATTATATTTATTCATAATATTATCACAGCCTTATTAACCCTGTGATATTATTGTGTAATGTGTATTAATGTTACTTTTAATTGCTAGTAGGACTTAATATATTTAACGTGTTAAATTTATTTTGTTTACATAATGTTTGAGGTATTTATCAAAGGAATAAGAATTTTGTTTCCAATCACATTTATATCTAATACCTACTCCTTTCTAGAACTGGAATATATTATCTACGTTTTTACTCACTTAATTATATAATTTACATTTATCTAGTGGGTATTTTTTTCTTTGTCATAATTTTGTTGTTGTAAAAGCTATTTTAGTATGATCATTTATATTTTTTTTAGTCTAGTATCTAGACTATATTAGTTATTTATTGGTAACATACTTAATATTATACGTATAGAAATAAATGGTAAGGCAAGTTAAAATTCCAATGTAAATATACGATTGGGCTGGCATACCAATAAGGTAAATGCTCCTTAAAAACATTGATAAAAAATGTTAATAAAGTCTAATTAACTGACTTTATTGCGTAGGTAGTGAACCCCTCTGAGCCAAACCAAGGTGTGGCATTAGGGAGGGAGGTCTTACCGTTTAAGAACACGAATTATGCTCGCATTAAGAAATGCAGTTTTTATACTTACATTTTATTGTGACTGATATTCATGTTAAAACAATGTTATAAAGTTTATTTTTATATTTATATTATGATATTTTTGTTTGTTTTTCTTACATTTTATTCCTTTTGTTATAAAGCTCATTTATTACTTTTATTAGAAATAAAATAATATTCCGACGTAATTTTCTTCGTAGACTATTGATGAGAACATAATAATTTGATTGAAGGAACATAAATAAAATAAATATACTTACATCTTTTACCAGGCAATGGGTATGATATGAATATGATGGATTCTAATCATAACATTGTTCATTATTTAGGTTAGTAGGGCTGCATCCACGGTTCCTTTATCCGGAATTTGCACCTAGGAGCATAAAATGAAGTATCAAATCATTCCTGGCATGCTATGCATCAGTCAGTTTAACACAGAAACATTCGTTACCGATATTATAACATTTTCAAAATCATTTTCACTGAATGGTTAAGGAACAACATCTAAATTTCACACGTAAAACTGCATAACTCATGGTTCCGAGCTCAACCACTTCGTGGTCGTCTTTTTCACTCCAAAAGTTTATATGATTTTGTAAGACTGCTTCAATTTCTCCTTTTCTATGTTTTGGTTAGTATACGCGTTTCACTTTCAGACGAAGCAGCAAGGCAAGAGCGGCGGTCCAGACTGTATTCCTTCTTTGATTTGGAGATAGCGTTGCATCACTGCTCCAATGATTAGACAATACATGTACTATTCATTACTAAACTAGAGTAAAATATACTGTCAGTGGACTCAGATTTAAAATTTGTAGGTCTGCTACTCGCATCTAAACGGGTTCTAGTAGGTATTTATTATCTAGTACTTACTTAAAATACTAGGAAGGATTTATAGGATAGGATAGGATTAGTAGGAAGATTACTATCACGAGCCTATGTTAGGCGCGTACCGGGCCGATTCAGAATGTCACTTATCATGACCTTTAAGAGCTTCAGCAAACCTCGGCTTTCGTCATTTGAAATTTTGAATGAGAGTACTTATTAACTCTTTTTTGGATTGTTGTATCCACTCGGTATATCATAATTATGCACCTAGGTCCGTACTGTATGACTTTAATGTAACGGCTGCCAGGCTAGAAGCTATTACACCAAATTAGCTGGACTTTTTATGCGGTCTTGGGCTTTTTCGAGCTGTTGTCTCCACTCCTACGTCGGCAGCTGGATTGTTAGCCTGTATGTACAATCCGAATCTGTTTTTGTTATAGTGACTTTTCCCATGACTGTATGAATTGAACATTTTGTTAACGGGTTCAGTTGACCGATTAAAATATTAACGACGTCAACTGATCCCGCGGATACAGTTTGGTGCGGGTTCATTTGTCGTAAGAGCCGAGCGAACGAAGGAGGGAAAACTCTTGTGAGAAATTATGTAATAGCATTCTTTGAAGTAGTATTGATGGCTGAGCTGATCTCTATTAAGGTTTGAAGACTAGGCCTTAGCGGAATATTAGGAGGTTTATTACGATTGAGCACTCGTGACTAGTGAATATAATTTTCATTTGTATCTACCTAAAGGTGAATTATATAATTATCTATAATTACGAAATAAGTAATTGGTTCAAGTACGAGGTTTTGAACAGAGTGGCGTTGGATTGACAAGCGCGCACGAGTTAGGTATACAGGGTGGCAACCTAACTGTACACTACGAATATTTACGAATACGAATATGTCTTCCGGCTTGTGCCTTTGCATTACGAACCTTACACTTTTCTAAAGACTTCTAAGACGAGATAACTTGCTTCTTAGACAACGTTTCAAATTTTTTATAAACAACAAGTAAAACTTAGCTTTAGCACAATTCAAGTACTGACCTAGTGAAAACCGTTGCATTATTGAATAAACAACAAAAAACTATTTTTTCCCTCTTTAAATTATGTATGACCAATTTACACCTAATAAATAGTAGATATATATTTCGAATAAACTTGCCATGTGACCAAACTTCACTTAATGTATGAAGTTGAAACTGTATGTCCAAATTACACTATGACCAAATTACACTAACTCCTTCTATCTACCGAGATCTATATATATTATTATATATATCTTCAGTTTAGGTTTTTAGGGCTTCCTAAGAGTTTTAAGGCTACATACTAGAAATGAGGTGCTTGTAGAAATATATTGAATAAATATACTTATATACTTGCCATTGAAATAAATATATATTCATATCATATTTAGATGTGAATCTTAAGCCATGTGATATAAGCAATATAGTTAATATTCTACAATTATAAATAGTTTTTTATTTACTTTCATACTTTGCACATATTTTATATGTAGGTATAGGACGAGAAACAAGGAATGTAGAATAATGCTTCGTCGATTACCGTTATAAATGCCACTCAATTATTTAAGACGCTACAAATCATATTAAATTATTCAAATATACATTAATTTACGGTTTCGGCGTGCGACCAGCGAGAGACCATTCCTGCGGGTTTTAAAGTTAAAATTCAGGTTCCTTAAATAGGTGCACCTACGTAAATACAAAAACACGTGATTATCTATACGCAGACAGGGTCTAGTAATATTAGCAGCTCTGGTGTATTGATACCCACTATTGAGGGAAGGGTGTCATTACTTTTGCTAGAAGGTTTCAAGTATAGTCGGAAGCACCACAGCTTATGCTGGTATTGCTATTGCTCCTTCAGGAAGTCTAAACGATGCCCCGCCATAGGTAAGCGCGCTTGATTGGCGAAGTCATAAGGATACGCGTGTAGAACTGACATGACGGTCGTGGTATTCCTATCCTGGTGGCAGTTAATCAATTTTGTTAAATGTATGTTATGAAAACAGCATTTCCAATATCAATAATCGTAAACGGTTGAAAATAAACCTAAACACGGTGATGTTGTAAAAAGTAAAAACTTTAAAGTTGGATAAATAACAGTTCGATTTAATGCGAAGCAATATTCTTACAGGTAAATTGATACCGCCATCCAAAGGGAAAAAACCACTTCTGTTGCTAGACGGCTATACTTACCACCAGGCACACACGAGCATCCGCTGGTATTGCTCCTCGGCGCAGTCGAAGCGCTGTCCCGCCAGGGTGAAGCGGCTGCCGACCGGCGAACTGATACGGACACATGTCGTGCACACCCACGACGTCGTATACCCAAAGTAACTAGTCTATGGAACAAATCCGTTTTTCCTCAGTTCCCCAAATGATCCTTTACATAGTCTTTGGCCGATTTTTACTTATTAATGTACTTATTCCATTCTGTGATTTTAGCTGGTTTTTAATGTTTAGCAATGTTTAGTGAACGTGTAGCGTGAAAACAAGATTTTTTTTTACTTACAAGTAAAGGCTCTGTTCTATAAAAATACGTATGTATAGGTAAAGAATGGATAGCCTAAAATATTGTTTATTTATATATTTTTTACATTGATTGTGAACACCAACATTATTTTGTTTTCTAAATCTACCATCACGGGCTATGTCATCCCCAAAATACTTATATTTAGTTTCAACAAGTAGAAGTTAAAAATAAAATTAAAAAAACCCCCGATAAAAAATACTATCATATAAAAAATTGTATTACGTAGGTAGGTACGTGTAAATATTTCTTAAAAATATTGTAAATATAAGAAATATTGTAAAAACAACTAACAGCAGAACATCTTTTTCTTAAAACTCACTTGATCGTCACCTACCTTCATCAATGACAATAGAATATATACAGTCTTCCTAGTACCAAAGTTTTAAGCATGTTCTCTGAGAAAGGCTATTTTGGTTGAAACCTCGTAGAGACAAAGTTAGGTAGTGAGACTGCGATTATATATCCCGCCTGCTCAAGGTGCGGTCGACATTTTTAGAATAATTGGGATCGATTTATTAAACTCCCACTGGGGGAGGTTCCTGTCTTCTGGCTACCTCACTTGAGTAGCACCGTAACTTAATCTTGGGAATATTCTTTGTGTCCAATAATACTGCATAAGTAGGTAAGTACATAATTTTTGAACTTATCTCACTTTGTTAATGACTATGTGGTTATTGTCAATGTTGCCCGCATTTCCCGCATAACAAAATATAAAGATGTAAAAATACCAACTTGCAGTAGAGTTGTGATAAATTTATCAGTGAAAGTGCATAGTATAGTCATTTCCTTCTTTCAACTAAAATTTTAAGTCCTTAAAGTATAAAGCAAATCTACCTACACATACACACAAACACATAGGACACGTATATAGACACCTAGCTAATTGTAAATATGGTTTAAAAGAATATTTGTGGCCTGTATACTTATTTTGTTTCAGATGTCAACCAACGTACAGCCAAATATAATACCGTGAAAATCATAAACAAATTACAATTGGCGCCGGTTAGAGCACCGTTAAGAGGTAAATCTGCTCTAGGTTCACCAAGAGAAATTGGCATTCCATTGATGGCCCTGAAAAGACATACATAATACATACACGTCAACAACCCATATCCACCCTACTGATGAGTACAGGACTCCGTGAGGAGGTTTTAGGCCATAACCCGCCACGATGGCCCGGTCCGGATTGGTGGATAACTTACTTCAGATTAATTATTATTCTCGGGCATGTGGGTTTCCTCACGATGTTTTCCTTCACTGAAAAGCGGATGATAATTACGTGCATATGTTTCAATAAGAAACACATTGGTCCGTGCCCGCACTGAGATTTGAATAGCTACCCTCTGCTTGGAAGGCAGACTTTCACCCACTAAACATGCACGAGGGAACAAAAAGAGAGTAAAAAGGGCATCTAATATGAACCAAATAACAAATAAATCCTTGATATTGAATATTGCAGAAGAAAAGTTTTTTGAGGATATCTAGTTATTAAATTACACCATGAGTTGACAACAAAATGCAAATGAAAAACATATACTTACAGTACCGGAAAAAATCTAAAAACAAATATACACTTGAATTGAGGACCTCCTTCCTTTTGAAAGTCGGTTAATAAGAAGAATCTGCATAATACTGGGATCGTGGTTTTATAAACACTCGAAAAGCTAAATGCATGGATGATACGAGTATGTATACAGATTCGCTCAGCAGTGTCGCCGAATGATTTCAACATTTCAAGAGCCTGTTAATAAAAACATCCACAACCTAGCAGAATAAGCTCAGAAAGGCCAGGTCAAGACATTTTACTATTCTTTATGCAACACTACATAAGACTACCCTGTTAAAACTGAAACGGAATCTTGAACCATTAGAAGATCTTACCAAATATATGCGCATATTACGAGTATTAGGATGTAATTACTCGTATCTACTTATCCGCTGATATGGGTGTTTGATCAAAAGCCGAAGAGGCAAAGTTGAACAAACGCTGTCATGATAAAATATACCACACATAATAAGTCTCCAAATACGAGTGTGTAATGTAGGTATAGTCAGTTCTGAGCATCGTCCTTGTTATGCCGGCTACGCAACGCTACCCGCTTTCATCCCCTCATGGCAAGAATAATATATTATGCTGGATGGCTACATGTACAAAAAACTACGTGTGGTGATGGTACTGCTCCACGAAGCAGTGAAAGAAGGACCTAACAAGGTTGCCCCGCAATGGTCAAAAGATTCAGCTACAGCTTAATAAAGTGAATACTAGTGTGGGCACAGTCACGAACAGCAACAAACATACATTATATGCACTAACTATGTACTTACTTGCTTAATAAAATATATATGTATACTTGAACTTATTTACTTTTTTATTTGTTATAGGGTGTCGATTATATTTAAGATAATATTTAATTGTAGAGGGATTCGACATAGTACGATACTATGAGCTGTGTTTTAGAGCCTTTATTTTACTCAGTAACCGCAATTCAAAGTTGTTAACAAAAACATATATTTCATAATCACAGTTCAAAAATGATCATCGTATCGATGAACATGTATATATATTTTATATAGGTCTATGGAACATTCATGCATAAAAAACATACAGAATCAAAACTTACAACATGCTACGAATTTCACTACAACAGGTCCGACAAGAAATGTATTATCTTTATTTTTGTTATAAATATATAAATTACGCGTCACGTTGCTTGCCCGCGATGGACTCCTAAACTACTTTTCTGATTTTATTCAAATTTGCACACCGTATGCAGTTTGATTTAACTTAAAGGATAGGATACCTTTCATCTCACTTTATAATCGCAATAACAAACACCTTAGCCACAGCCACGCGTGGCTGTGTCTGCTAGTACATATACCTAGTCAGGTCATAAATTCTGTCACATGTTTTATATAAAATAATTGAAACAAGTTTATTCATTATGTAACCATTTATATACCAAAATGAACTTAACAAAACATAGATTCTTATGACACTAAAGTTTATTCAAAATGACCTCCGTGATTTTGAATACAGGCCTTCAATCTGCGCGGCCAGTCGTCTATCGCAGCACGAACGAGGTCCATGTCAATATCGGCGGCTGCCTTAATCAAGGATGTCTTGAGTGACTCCAAATTGGGATGAGGCTTTGAGCACGCCTTTTCCTCCAAGTGTTGCCATATCTTGTAATCTAGCGGATTCAAATCTGGACTGGAGGAGGGCCAGTCTTCGTGCCGGATGAAGTCGATTTCACGCGCCGCCAGCCAGTCTTGTGTGCTCTTCGCTCTATGAGCTGGCGCCGAATCTTGTTGGAATACCCAGTGCCTGTTATTAAACATGGTATGAGAAACAGGTTCCACAAGGTTCGTCAGGACTGTATTTTGATACACAACTGCATTCGTTTTTACACCTTTCTCACAAAAATGTACCTCTGTTAAGCCCCAATAAGACACTCCCAACCATACCATGAGCGAGGATGGAAAATGACCTCGTTGGACACGCGGAATACGGTTGCTCGCTTCTTCACTACTGTGTGCGTACACCTTATCATTTTGTTTGTTGTAGCTCTCTTCTACGGTAAAAATTTTTTCATCCGAAAAAAGAATTTCCCGATATATTTTTCCCGCGTACCGCTTCAACAAAGCGCGGCATCTCTTCAGTCTCAGGTCCATTAGACGAGCATTCAAATGATGTCCTGTTTTTCTTCGATATGCCCGAAGCCCTAAGTCTTCATTTAACACCCTTTTCACCGTGGTTCTGCTTAATCCCATCTGAAGGGCCAACAGTTTCTGCTTACGTTTGGGATTTCTTTGAATTCGCGCCTTCACAGCTTTTATCACTGCTGGAGTCCTAACAGACCGAGGGCGACCACTTCTTGACCTGTCATCTACACTAGAGTCTTCATTGTATCGTTTGATGGTACGATAAACGAATCTCTTGGTTATATTCAAATTTTTCAGTATGTCAAAAATTTGAATTGGCGCGTAACCGCAACGATGCAACGCAATAACTGCAACACGGTCTTCTTTAAGCGTCCACTCCATATTTAAAAATGAGTAAAATTCTAAAAAGTATACATTTTTATTTTCATGAACAATTCGAAATTCGAATTCAATAAACTTTTTTGTGGCCAGCATTCTAAAAGAAAAGTTTTTACTGTGTGACAATACTTATGACCTGACTAAGTATTATATTTATATTTTTTCATATATTACCTATATTTCTTGTCAGAACTTTAACGCAAATGTAATATAAAATGACACCCTATCTATAAGCACCGGTGACCTCTTTTTATCAACGAATTGATTATTTTATACGTTTTTATAGAAAAACTATGCCTGGTTTTGCTTAGACACCATAGATACTTACAGTGAATTTGAAGTCAAGGGCTGGCTCTGTAAATTTGTATATTCCTAGTTGTGAGCACTGGGTCCGTCACCACACCCGCGGTCACCCGAGTGGATAAAATGATAAAAAGAGTAATAATATATGTAATTTCAGAATTTAGATACCAAAATTAATCAAACCTGTATCAAGTGTTAGTTAGTTAGTTAGTAACTGTAGCTGGGACTCTGAGACGTAACATATTTTTGCATTAATAATATAATTAATATAAGTTACGAGAAGCCAGTAGTAGGAGTATGTATAGCTACTTTGCAATTGGATGTGTCGAGGATCGCTTACGTAGTGAATCATGCTACTTTTTTTTTTACAGGTGATAATCAGAATGCGGTGCACGGTAACAAGCTGAACATGAAGAAAAGGAAGATATTTTGTCCAACAAAGAAACGCGGAAGGTAATCAACGAGCTGTTATAGATTACGATGCAGAAAAATATAACATAGAGACTTGCAAAATGGCCAATAAAGAAAAAAGCCACTCTGTGACACTCTGTTTCAGACAAAATGACGATTATCATCAATTATCTCACTTACATGGCAAAGAAGATAATAAAAAAGAAGGAAAACCTCGAGAAGGCACAGCCATATGCGATTCTGAGGCACTTTCTATGTATTATGTTGAACAGAAAAATGGTGCGCAGCGGTTCCTTGCAGAAGAGAATACTACAGCTGATGGTGACGCAGATATATTGAATAACCCAAGTTCTTCAAAAAGAGCCAGAAGATCTGAACATCCTACTAGAGACATACAAATCGCAGATGGCAGTGTCATACTTGATTTGTCTGTCGGATCCTGCACTAGAAATATCTTACAACAAACTACAAGCGTTGTTACACATAATTTTGAGCAAAATCCAGGCACTACCATAAATAATGCTGCTGATATTAACGACGACGCTCCATCTGCTATTAATGATCTTGAAGAAGATGATGCTGAAAATGTAGATAAATCAAGTAATTTGAAAAGACCTCGTAAACCTAATCATTCTACTCAAGTTATACATTTAGCCGATGGTTCAGTTAAACGTTACTGTAGACGATATACAGATGTAGCCGCACTCGCTGCACGTAATTTTCTGATAAAATCAGATGCCCCTCTAGAAAATATTGAGGATACATTATGTGTCCCTGCTAGATCTGTAACACAAAATGATAAGCCTATAGCTGGAAGTGCTATAGTTATTGCTTCCAATAATATACCGAAAACTACAAGCGCTGCTACATGTAATTTACAACAAAATGCAAGCTCTTCTCAACAAAATACTGGTGAAGTTTTAGGTGCCGCTACATCTGCTATACGTTACGTTAAGCCTGATTCTAGCAGTACTACACTTTCTACTAATAATGTTTGTCAAACTACAGACGCCGCTGCAAATTATATGCAGATAAACTCAGGCGCCTCTCTAAAAAATGTTGAGTATATGTGTGCCGCTGCTAGATCTGTTGCACAAAACGTTACACTTAAAGCTGGAAGTACTACGCGTATTAATACTAATAATGCCCCACAAAATGAAGGTGCTGCTACACGTCATTTTCAACAAAATTCAAGCTTTTCTAATCACAATATTGATGAAATTTTAGGCGCTGCTGCTACATATGCTATAGGTACTGTTAAGCCTGATTCCGGCAGTACTCCACTTTGTACCAATAGCGTTCGGCAAACTACACGCTTCACTACACATTATTTTCAGCAGAATTCAGGTGCTTCATTACAAAATATTGAGGAAGTCTTAGGTGCTGCAACATCTGCAATGCATAACTTAAGACCGAATGCTGACAGTAGTACCAATAATTTGAGACAAACTACAGATACTCCTATAACTATTAATACTAATACACTCCCTATATCCGATAATTTGGATACAGATATACCCGATATAGCCGTTACATCGACTGAATATAATTCTTACCCAAGGAATAATCCTTTATATTTACCACACTACTCATTATCGCCTTTCCCACATATCCCATATCGAGTAATTGGAAGTATGAATAACATTCCAGAACCTTTTCTCCCTGGGGTACTGCAGATGCATATGAATGTACCAAGTACGCCTTTAGACTCGTACATTGGCCCAGACGGAAACTTTGTATATTATTTTCAGAATCCTGCTCGGGATATAAATACAGATTCTTCTCGATATCGGCCCTATCCGATTAATCCTGGCAATGCATATCAACGCCAAAGTTTTGACGAACAAATGCTACACGTTTTTAAACAGCAAAATGACATTCTACAAGGTATGCTACCTTCTGCATTAAGCCGGCAAGTACGATTGAAACACTCTATAGAACAGATTATTCACGGTGACCAAAGACCAACATATGTTTACCCACGGAATATAAACGCTGAGCAAATTCCGATAAACAATGAACACCAGGCGGCAAACGTAGAACTACAACCGACAGAAACTGGACCACGGCAGGGGGGTACACATGAGCAAGAAACTTCTAGGCCGTTTCTTGGGCAACGACAACGTCTTGATAATTCGGTTTTTTCGTCGAAGTCACCGGCTACTACAGATGATAACCGCGGCGAACCGAGGCTACTACGCAAGGAGAACTTAGAGCAAAGGTCTACACCCGTTGATCCACGACCATTTAATGTTGACGAACACATGAAAAAAATTGAGCGAACGTCATTGAATAATGAAAGTCACCTAAAAAACGTAGAAAAACTGTCGGAAAAAACGACAGAACAACTAATTACTATTAAACGCCTCCTTTTTAACCTTAATCGACGACTGGCAAACTTAGAAGGTCGGCAGCAAGGTGAGCAGGACATACCCAGTGGGATTTCGGGTCAGCAGCAAGATCTTGATAAGTCGCTTTCGGAATCAAAAGATACGAAACGTTATGAATCTATGGCGCTTGATGAATCCTGCTTACGTGCTCGTTCTCAGCAAAATCCGATAAACGTTGATGAACAGCCGGTAAACCTTGTTTGTCGGCAGACAAACGTAAATCAACAACCGATTAATCTTGTATATCAGCCGACAAACAGACTCCAACAGTTGGGCAATATTGAGCAACGCCTGTTAACGGCAGAGCGACGATCGATCATTACTAATCTACGGCTGAAAAGCATTGAGCAACTGACGACAAACCTTAAACGTTGGTCAATAAACGGAGATCGTCGGTTGGCTAATACTGAACAACGACTGCTAAATGTTCATCAAATGCTATTTTGTCATGAGCAGGACCTGCTTAATCATGAATGTCAATTGGTAAACATGGTAAATAATGGAGGGCAACGGCCTATGAACATTCAGCCGGGGTTAGCCTCTCCAATGCCACCGTCCTCTTACCACTCCCGCCCACAACCGTCACAACAGGTACAAGTCCAGAAACATCCTTTGAGCTCTCCGTCGCGACAGATAAACGTTCAGCAACAGGAGGTTAATTGTCCACCACCTCAAAGAAATTATCAACCGAGGCAGCTTCACTCCCTTTCGCGGGAGATAAACGTTCCGCAACGGGTGTTAAACTCTCGACCACCACAAGTAAACGATCAGCTGAGGCAGTTTAGCTCTCCGACGCAAGAGATAAACGTTCAGCAACCGGTGCTGAATTTATTACCACCACAAGAAAATGATCACCCGCAGCGGCTTAACTCTCCGCTTCCAGAGATAGAGGCACAACCACATGCATTAGAATCTCCATCCTTTGATATTAACCTCATGCTACGACTGATAGAGTCTCCGGACCAGGAAATGATCTTTCAGCCCCGGACATTGTATACGCCGCCACAGGTACTCGAGCCACATCCGATTGGCGTCCAACTTCCAGCGTTAAATTCTCCACCTCAATTGTTCACGCCGATGGAGATGTCGCCAGAGTGGCCCGAGTTGAATTTTCCTTGGTTACTGCCATCGCCTGACCCAACCGTATAAAGGCAATATTTTTTGCCTTGTTCTCACATTATTTGCTAATTATTAGTGATACCCCATACGTTCTCTTCGCTAGGTTTGAGCGTGACCGTATCAGCCACTTTACGATCAATGTTTTGATAAAGTTCTCACACTAATTATTTCAGCGCCTATTGCCCCAGTGTTAGGCAAAGGCCTACCTTCCCTCTTACCACGCTTTGCGATCGGTCGCTGGTGTATACCAATCCTTCGAGTAGCCGTTGAGTGCTTCCGCATCCGTCTAGAGGCCCAGACGGTCCAACAGCCTTTTTGCTCCCTGTGAAATTCATTCGGTGGTGGCATATATGCCTATAAACATTATCTGGCATGCGGCAGATGTGCTCTGCCCACAGACCACGCTGCCCGTTACCACTTTTGATACCAGTTTAAAAATCACGATGATATAAAATTACGTGATAGGTTTGATAAAATGTCTGTACCGAACAAATCTCTTTAAAGGAATACAATATTGTACCCTTCCTTAACCTGGTACTAACGTGGTAACTTGTATTTATACATTTAATTACATTACAGGCAAGCTGTTACCCGCCTGTCTCGTTTTTTGTTGTTTTTTAATTAAAAATTGTGTAGAAATTAATTATATTTTCAAATGTTTATTGTTATCTATTAATTCGCTAAAAACGGGTCTTAATTCGCGCACAAACTAATATCAAATAGATAGTTAATATGTTTTCTATTTGCGTAAGTTTAAGAACTGATATTGTTAAATATTTCATTTATTGACTCTTTGACGCCTGACCCTTAACTGGAATTGTTCCTGTAACACTAGTCTGGTGTCAGAATATAATATTATAATAGAATAGAAAATTCGAAATACTTTGTTGTACCAATTTATAAAAATAAACAAATGTATACACAATGTTGTAAAAGGTATCCACGTAGTTTATTTTTACGATAAATCTAAGTAGGTACATATTATTTTTATTTATGACTATAAATGTTTATTGACTTAGTTATGTGTCATTTACTGTATATAATTAAAATGCATAACATTATGTTATTGTAAATTATACTTGCTAATCATTTTTCATAATTTGAAGGTGTGAGGAGACGTGCAGTAATATTACTACTTATTTCGTCAAATATACTTACGCATGTAGTCATTTCATGTATTAAATTAATTTTATTCAAGTGGGTTAGCTATGTGTGTGGCCGATACAAACGGCGTCGGGCGCCAGCAATCGCCACCTGTATAGCGCTCCACAACGGCACAGAATACCTATAATAAACCCTAGACATAGGTTTAGATCAGACGCTTGGGTTGGGCTATTGTGAATGTTAATGACCCCATCGCGCCCCACTCCAGGCGGATCGACGGCTCAAGGTGGGGTTTTCAGGTCCTACACGCCCCCCTTCCGCCACCACCGTGGCGGAAGACATAATGCGACGGCATTGAGCCACAAAAAAAAGGGCTGTACTTGCGCATGCTTATCGATTAGCGAACGATATTTTTTCGAATTCAGACGGACAAGTGGGCTCCAATTCTTAGCCACTAGGTGCTACTGTAGGTATTCTCTTGGCACACACAAACTAGCAGCGGCAGCGGAGGCACCGCGGTATGCCAATGCCACAATCCGTATTGCTAGTAATTCCATCTTGTAGCAGACCATCGTCTATCGCTAAATAGTTAATTTATCGTATTACTCAAAGTAAAATGTATGAGGGTTATATTATCTAATCATTAGATATCTAACGCATCAACAACGTGAGAGTTAATAAATGTAAGTAAAGTGAGAGTTGAGAACATGAGACTGATTGATAACTTCGGATTGCGAAAATTTACGAGTACGAGTATATCGTAATATGGTGCGTGCGGGCTATTCTCGTTTCTCTTTATCGATTGCTTTATACAAGCTGTTAACAGTTATGATTAAAGTAAATCTAAACACGTCACTGTGCCTTTCACCGCAATGTGAAGTCCGTATAGAGATATGAAATCAAAGAAAGCCTATGAAAGAAAGATTAACTCTCAATTTTTATTTGGGCGGCTATAGCCAAAAATTAAATTGTATTTTTCCCTTCCCTATTGTGAAATGTACCAAATGTGAACCAGTTTAAAGTTATTTATTGTATTATTTGTGTTCGTTGTGTAGTATACAAATTAATCGAATTAAATTGGTTAAATAAATAAACTACCAAGTAAATAGTTATTAATAAGATAAAAAAACCGGTGATATGTCTCAGGGATCTTCCCTAAATTGAAATATATCAACAGTAGATGTTAAATACCAATATTGGCAGTATGGGCACAATATTTCTGGGTGTACTCGTTGCTAAGTATCCTTAGGGGTCTTCCATAAAGTAAAGTCACACCATAAGGGGGAGAGAGGGGGTCATCGAAGCGTGACATTATGTGCTATGTGTTCAATTGTATGCGCCATTTCACATTTTGGGAAGTGCTGTTTAAATTAAATATTTTCTAGATGAAAAATTGCAAGATATGTGACGTCACACTATTAGGTCTCACAAATGTGACAAACTGTGACAAGGACGGGGGACGGGTTAAAAATCACGAAATCAGTGTGACGCACTTTATGGATGAACCCTGGTTTTTAAATTAGTAAATAATATACTGAATTATTTAAATGTTACTCCATTTTAATATCGAAGTCAAAGTAGCTAACCATCTCTGAACTGAAGTAATTTATGTACTTACCTAGTTTATAAACAAAAGAGATAGGTTTTGAAAAAATAGTTTTTTAATCAGTAGTTTGTGAGTCTACTTTTTACAAATACACTCGCACTCTCTATTCACATATATGAAATGTATAGTTTAATATACATTTTAATTACCTTTTCAAATCGCCATTGCATAGTTAGTCTTGCTGCGATGGTAAATATGTAAGCAGGTAATAACTCGCCTAGCCTACTCGACGTCAAAATCGCGCCACAAATTGTACGAGTCACTGTCGATTTGAAAAATGTACTTTCCTTTTAGTATACCAGTTTATACTTGCTTATGCATAATATACATTTTATATACCTGATTCTGTAGCTTTCATGTTCTGTAGATCAGTCAAAAGTTGCATTTTAAATCCTTTTATATTCTTACTCATATCGTAGATGTAATCGTAATTAGATATTAATTCAAGGGAAGTCGACCATAGAGTATTAACTAGGGATGTTACGGACATATTATAATCCAAAATACGAGTACCTGAGGGAAACAAATATCCATAAGCGTACTTATATCCATTTCAGAATTAAAAGTATCGAACATTTTTGACATTTTCAATCAATTCGTTTACCACATTTTTAAGAAAAAGTTCACTTAAAAAACTATCCCCATCCGAAAGATCGGCATACTCGATACGATAAAAACACATCCATATTTGAAATTCGACATCCATAACATCCCTATTAAATTAACGTGTAGTATCTGTATGAAAATAACTGTTTTTCATCTTATTGTGTATCATTGTAGAGCTCATTCGTATACGAGTAGATTTTATTATGTATGTACCTTACATACTGTAATATTTTAATGAATAAACATATGTTAACCAAATAATTCATCATTAATAATATAATAGGTACAATGTGTAGACATCTCGTTTTTTTTCCACATACTTACCCTGATGAATAAGAGGTAGGTGTACATTTCTTTACTGTTTATTTTCAGAAAACATGAAACCTTGCATAAATATTCTACAGATAACATCCACTATAAAACTTATGACGAACAGTAAATAAAGTAGCGATAGCAACTAGTACATTTTGAGATGTTAAACGTATTACTTTCGAGTCAGTACAGAAGATGTAGTTGTCATCTGTGAGCAGGAGGCATTTTTACTAAACAGTATGTGTGTGTTTCAGACGTGCAGTTCATCCCGACGGAGAAGGGCAAGTACATCCTGGTGCTGCGCGGGTTCACGTACTCGCAGGTGGGCGGGCGGTTCTTCTACTGCTCGTCGAAGCACATGGGATGCCGCGCGCGCGTGCGCATGCTGAGCGGCAAGCTGGTGCCGTCGGGGGACGCGCACAACCACGCGCCGCCGTCGCACGCGCGCTGCGGCAACGGCGCGTTCGTGCAGCTCCGGCCGCGCGCGCCCTTCGCTGGACTGACAGGCCTCGCCGCCGTGCTCCCCTCTCCTGTCTCCTCGCTCACGCCCGCCGCCCTCGCCCTCCACGCTCTCAACTTCCCAAGGATATTTCCTAAAACAGACCTTTGGACCAGGCTGCCCACACCCGAAGTAAAAAAAGACTCTTAAGCGCGCGCGTGCGTGCTCCGAATTGACGGCGGTGGAATACCGTATCTAGGTCTGACCTTTCATCAAACTTATCACTGACTCTTACGTTGACGAGAGATGCGTAAAAGTATTCTATTAATTCTATAGAGTAGACTTTGGAACATGTTGCATTATCGTTATACAACTGATGTACATAAGTAATTATTACCTGTTAGTTATTCTATTCGTATCTTGTGGCATTTGGAGAGGTTGCTCCAGAGGGTATGAGGATACCAAGTCCGGCCCGGTTTCGGACCTAGTTTCGAAAGATCGAATTTTGCGATACACGCCATGACTATTGACCAATAGCGAATTGGTCATTTTACGAGTAAGCCATCGAATGGTGCACTAACCTTAATGAAACCCGTTTAACAGTGCTTATTAGCACTCGCGCGCGCAGTCTTATTACGAAATTGGAAAAAAAATAATCCGTCTTACCACAAAAGTTTAGACCAGAGTTAAACAGATGTTTCTAAAATTTCGTCACCCAAAATCGATCTCTCTACCCAAAGTGTATCTCTCGCGTTTTCTTACTAAAACCTGGCATTCCTAGTAATTTCACTTGTGGATTAGTTATTGAGTTAAAAAAAACGAAGGTTAAACGTGAATTTGTCGAGAAAATTTTAAGACTCATCTGTTCAACTCTGGTTTAAATATTTTGTGGTAAGACCGAATAAGTTTATAGTAATGTTGATATTCTTGGAGTTCTATTCAATTGACCAAGTTAAAAAAGAAGAGAAAGGAAAAGGGAAAGTGAAAGGAAATATCTGGATCTACTCCCAATGCCATGCCACTATGAGCCGCGCCCCGGGTGCGCTCGTGTTCTAGTTAAGTATACGGAATCACAACGAGCAATAAATATGACACTTTAAGTTTTACAAAAGCTATTGTTAAATGTTTCTTACATTTGTTGATCGATCTCTAAAATGTATATTAGTTTTAAGCTTCGCTCGGTGATATCTCAACGCGATACGTAATTTGGTGATATTTTTAGCTAGGCTATAATTGTAAGCCTTATTATATTGTGTTATAGTTCTACTTAAGGTGTTATTTCCTAAATATTTTAGTTGTAAATAAAATCCTATTTTTATTATAGACGCCTATCTACATGAATTATATTCTGCTTAAATAGCAAAGTCGTTTTTTTATGTTATTAGTTCCCCTGTATGAAATGTTAAAAGTCTGCCTGAAGTTTCAAGTCTCATGCAGCTTACCATCAGTATCAGGTGAGACTTATGTTAAATAATCGACCGTTATATAAGGTCTTTTTCGATTAATGATATTTATTTATAAAAGAAAATGCTGATCCTCGAATTTGGACAGTAACAAACAAAGAACACCTACTCACCTATGGTAGATAGTCTTTTAAATAAATTTCTATGCATTTTATAGAAGTATACTTATGCCCTACAGTGCACAAGTTAGACTTATGATGATGATAATTAAATGAAAGTGAAAATATAAATTGGTACCACAGTTGGTACTTAACAAAATATGTAGAGGTTGATAAGTATGTATGTATATATGTTATCGGTAATACGTACGAGTAGGTTGTATGGTCTGACATCAGTCTATGTATAAAATGTTATAACTTTCAATATTACCTTAATTAGGACTTTTATACTATACTGACAATATGAACAACCGCTAAAGTCTCGTATATAGATCTATGATTTCGGTTAGATATAGATGCTCTGGAGTGTAACACTCGATAATAATTTAGAGGTTTGGAGGTTGTAATGTAATGCTGCATTAAACTTTAAAGACCAATATACAAATTAGGTGACCATTTTCAGGCGAGGCTCAGTATTTCAAAACCAACAAAGGTGCGTTCGGAGTTAAGTTCGCAGGGCGCAAATTTTACAAGAACTATGTAGGGAGCGACGGCAACGTGTCATGGACTTGCCGCAACCGTCGCTGCAGGGCGCGCCTGCGCACCAGGGAGCGCCGAGTGGTGGCATTCGTCGGCAAACACGTCGAGGATTGCCCTATATTATATTAACATAGAACATACCCGGCCATAACAAGGGCTATGTGTATTAGTATGTGTTATGTTCCTTTGACTCTAGGCTAGCGATTAGCCATTATCTCCACTGTTTAGTGACGATGTGAAGGGCTTAAGAAAAATCTGCTTAGTGCATAGGCAGCTTTTTTATACGACTGAGTGAGGAGACGAGCAGGGCCACCTGATGGTAAGCACCTCGTCTGTCCACTACAATGGAGTGCAGAGATAAAAAAAACCCTCAGACGGAATGATACGATTTTAGGGCCGAGTTTTCCCAGTTTTATTATTTAATGGATTTAATTTCCGGTGCTATTTTTTTTACAAGAAATCCAAAATATTATATCGTGTCAAAGATAAACCTCGACACCATTTGTTTTTATTTACCATTTGTTTTTATTACTTAAGGTAAGATTAATCAAGGTTCGTTGCTGTATGTTGTGTTTTTATTGTAAATATCTGTAATATTCTGTCTGTTCCTTGTAATAAATTCTTTAATAGTATAGATAATGCAATACTATGTAAAAATTATGAATGGGACAGTTTTTGTAGGCAAACTTCGCTTTAAGTCGGATAAATCTAATGATTAAGGAGGGTTCTATAATACCTGACTGTTATACTAGAAAGCCAATATCCACCACTTATCCTATGGGTGCATTATTGTGCAATGTGTACTTTTTTAGCGAATCACCTATTTTCCGTATTGAGGTTTCACGATCGGCACCTTTAAACGGTATTTTTTCAGTTTTATTCTTCAAACCCCTTCAAACCCCAATTCATATTTGTATATTTACATAATTATGCACCTACAGACAATAGAATAAAATGTAGTTTCAAAGTTTATTAAGAGTAGAGAGTACGATTGTCTGGTATTGTAGTAGTATAACAGTGACCAGGGTTAGTAGACAAAAACAAAGATTAATTAATTAAATATTTCCATTTGTTGTAAGGTGTGGTATTTACGAAAAGGACATCGTGCAACAAGATATTGATGTACAAGGGACACAGATTCTCCAAGAACTATCAGAAAGGTGACAAAGTATCGTGGAGATGAAACAGAAGGTCGTGCAACTGCATCGCTTGGATAAACACCATAAATAATGTGATAGTTTCTGTGAAGAACGACCACACTCATTAGTTAATCTACAGAATAAATACGGGTACTATTGACTTCTATATTTATAATAGTATAACAATTCAGCAATAAGTTGTTCAATACAATATTGTTTGGTAAGTACATATCAACAAATATCAGAGTACGAGTATGACTACCGCTTTGAACTTAAGACTGTTGTCAATGACATAACCATAGTCTCAGTTTAGTTATTAACACGGAACCTCTATTTCAGGGTAACCTTTGGGCGTATCAAGGCTCGGGCGACTGCAAGCTTCTGGGTGGCCCTGAGAAGGGCCGTTGGGGTGGCCCTGAGAAGGGCCTTTTAGTCGTCCTTTCTGTTCGCGTGGGGGAACCGACATTGTCACAGAGAAGGCGTGTTTTGCGGCGACAGACAGAGTATTGGCCTGCTGGACACCTGCGTTACCGGGTCCAGACAGTTTCCAGGGTGCACCGCGGGGAGGTTCTCTGTTCTTCTTCGCACCCCAACTTTGCTTGGGCCTGTAACAAGACTGATCTGAGCCATAAAGCTTTCTTCCGAGGATCAGCTGTCGGCGCACTTCCAACACAAAGGATACTCACCCATTTCGTCACCTGCAAGAAAAACTTTATCTATAAACATTTCTTACATTATTATGTACATGTAGTCGCACCAAGTTAGGTTTCTTGTAATTTTATTTTTTATTTTTTTTGTTATTTGTTTTGTTTTGATCTAGTCATTCCAGCAAGGTTTTTCGATGATATAACCTATCTTGTATATGAAAAGTTGTAAAAACACTCAAGAAATCGATAACTTTTGTCCTTTATAAACTTTGTATTTTTTTTTTTTTTTAAAAGACAATTTAATGTTCAAATTTTCAATATGATTCATATACGTAGTATATAATTAAAGTGTAACTCGAGCTATTTTTAAAACATATTTAATTCATATAAAGGATTAAAAACTATCAGCTTGATTTAAGTATGTAGCACCTTGCTGGAATGACTTTATTAGTCAAACCAACACTGGAGAAAATAGTTGTGTTATTGTTGCAGGTACTCCAACCTCAGTGGCGTAATCTCCTGGATGCAACCACTTTAATAAGTATAAAGTAAAAGGATTTTCATAAAACTGCCTTCTTAGCTTCTGCCTTGATGGCTCTTCGGTAAATGGATTACTTAAAAAAAAAAAAACCGCTGAACTGAGAACCTCCTTCTTTTTCTGAAGTTAAGAAAAAAGGGATCGTTGGTGAAATTAACCACAGTTCATCCTTAGTTATTAGTCGAATCGGTAAAAGGTAAACACTATAAATTTAGGAGGATGTCTCATAATCAGAAAGCCGTATCCAGAAGGAGTCTGACAAGTAAAAGCTTAAAAGGCTCTGCCGCAGCGCTTCAAGCATCTTATTTTGAATCTCTAACGAGGGATGTTCCACACAGTTTCGTAAGCCTATCACATAAATATTTATATCTACTGATTGTAATTACTGGCGAACTTTTAATATACAGACATACCTACATTGGAATAATCGAAGGTACATTTTCAGCGCTTCTGAATCCCATTCAGTTCTTTGCGACCAAGTTTGGGAACCCTGCCATTCTGTGCGGTAAATACAGATTCACCAAAAAGCTAACTCGAAGTACCAAATCTTGGTGGGAGTGCTCCGCGAGAAAGTCCTCCCAGTGCAAGTGCAGAGCAGTCACCATCGACGACAGGTTGGTGCAGTTTAACGGGTGGCATAACCATTAACGGTATTATGTCGGGACTGGAAACGTCTTCTAGAGTCTTGCTGGACTCCGATAATTCCAGTTAAAATCAACCAAAAACTACTTTTGTGCAAGCTTTCAGGGCATAAAATATCGTCCAAGCGTAGTGGAGTTTCTGTCATTTACAGCGGAAAGAAAAACAACGATCTCCGAGGCATAGCGATACCTCACATCGTTTCAGACCTGCTTTTGTGCAAAACGCAATTGCGGCCTACTTGGCTTGGAGCATTATTTTCAGCTGTTGAACACAACGCCGCAACTTTTAAGCAACAGCGTAACGAAACTTGTGATTTGTTCATTGTTCACTACAGATGTCCTTAACAGCACACCGCACTTCAGCCTATTGCGTCTCTGCAGTACGTTGATTGCGACCAGTTGATTGCGGTTGTTGTTTGGCAACCGGTGGATGCAAGTGGCAAATTGTCGTTCGGTGTGGCGGTCTAAGGAGGTGCCTATGTTCAGCAGTGGACGCCTTCAGGCTGATGATGATGAGTACGTTGATTAATAACTTAAATACATTACCCATATTCGGCAGTAGGGCAATAAATTGGAACCACTTGGTTTACAAAGAAAGATTGGAATTTCGAATTCAATTGTGTAATCACGTTATGAATTGTATTTAGGTGTTATTTACAGTATAGGTACTATGTAACTTATTATTCATTTCAAAATCAAGAATATGCTTGTTTCTATTTGTAAATAATGTTATGTTGATATAAATATATTCACGACACGTTTGGCGTAGTGAGCTCTCAGACTGCTGCGCTTGGTGTCACGGGTTCGATTCCCGCCTGAAACAAATATTTGTGTGATCCATAGATATTTGTTTCTGGGTTTGTCTTATACTCGTATGTCTCCAAACGGTACCCATGATACAGAAGCAATCCTTGTGTTTATTTAAACGAAACATAGAAATAGTAAAAATAAATTATTCATAATACTTAACTTTATTCATTACTGTAACTGTACCTATCTGATGACACTGTGTCACTTACCGTTCATTTTTATTTTATTATCAGCGTTTCCCTTTTGATTTCATTTTACATTAAAATTGTGTTCTTCATATTTTTTGAAATCGGTATCTTTATTAATTGACTTATCAAAATAAGTTCTTTATACTAAGAACAACCACCAAAAAAAATGATTTTAAATTACTTTTCATTGTTTTTTTTTACCGTAGTGGCAGATTGACTCATGAGTAGGTTTACTTCCAGGATTGGTTCCCAAATTCGCTAAGTCTACGCGCGGCAACACTGTGATCTTGATAGGTCAGTACCGCTACAACCTCGTAAGTAAAAGCGGCGGCCGCGCGCGCTGGCTCTGCGTGAAAGTCAAGGGTGGTTGTCGCGCCGCGTTGGTTACTGTAGATAATGCAATCGTGCGAGTCAAGGGCGCCCACAACACGGCAGCCCACACCGGGCGGGATAACGATACTATGAAATATAAAATATCTTAGAGTGCGGTACTAATCGTCGCTACGAGATCAGATAAATTCAACATAAAGGTCCAATTTCATAGCCTTCCTTATTCCTAGCCTTCATTTCCGTCATTTATGGCTGCGTCTTTAAACCTGGAATATAAATGGTTGTTCATAATATGTTGACTAACTTATACCATACCTTAATTTCGTAATGAAAAAAAATGCTGTACCACTGGTACCACTGGTCAGTGTTAAATCGGTACCACGTTTATAGCAACCTAGTATATTACTGCATATAATAATCATCAACATATTCTATGTCAAACTAACTGCGCTACCAGTTGGTAACGTCCTCAAGAGGCTGGCGTTTATTGAGCAATAATTGGAAACAACAGGGAATAATCGTTTCAAAGAGTAGCATATTTCAGATTCGATCGCAATTGAGGAGTTTGAGACGAGCCGCGGCACGGTGATGTTGCTGGCTAACGGATACCGCTTCTCTAAGGAAAGAACCCGGGGTCAAAGGACCAGGTGGCAGTGCTCCCTCAAGTCTAGGACCAAGTGCCGGGCGAACATCACCACTTTAGGCAGACGAGTGCTCAGATATAATTTTGACCATAATCATCATATTCATACGAATTAGCTCTGATAGTAGACATCTTTATGTTACTCGACTGAACTTTGTCCGTCCAAATGATGAAGAGGTCACCAATAGGAGTTAAAACTACAAGTGCCTGAAATTTAATACAGATCTTACAAAATTGGTTTTTGGTTTATTTACCCGCTTCTCTTTGGGAGGGGCGCGAGAACCACTTTTCGTGCTATGACCCATAAAATTATGAAGATAGAAGTATGCGATTGACTGTTTAAAACCAGCACGAAAGACGACGATTCTACACCGTTTTTAACTTTCAGTGCTTCTGTACCAAACGCAGCGGGGTTCGTGCATCCTGGTCATAGACGAGTACCGCTTCTGCAAGACGTACTACCGGCCCTCCGGCGTTACTCGGTGGAGGTGCAATACGAAGACCGCTACACATTGCCCTGCATACGTCACCACTCTGGATGGTGTAGTCGCCAACTACAGTAACAGCCACAACCACGCCGTGCCGGAGCACTGGCGAACCAAGGCGAAGGATATGCGGTTTGTCAGCATTTTAGAGCAGCGTTTAGGAACGCTCCAAAGACGCGACTACAAACTATTTATTAACCCTTTCATCAAAGATAAACAATGCTGAGGTGCCGACTGTAAATGCGGGTTTGCATTGAAGTATATTAGCAAGAATTAAGTTACTTTTTAATGTTTTTAAACGTAGCCCCACACCAGGATTGCTCCTGTATCGTAGGTACCGCTTACAGACATATAATTTTACATACAAATCACACCCAGACCAGAAACAAATATTTGTGGATCGCACAATTTTTTTTTCCGGACGGGACTCGAACCTGCGACACCAAGCGCAGCAGTCCGATTGCTCTGCCACTAAGGCAAATATGCTGTCAATGATAAAATAAAAAAAAAACTGAAACATACACATTAAGTGTGGGTTCGTTGTTCTATGTTGTCCTAGTATACTTTTGAATACCACTTTTCACACAATCGGAACGTTGTGCGAAAGACCCAATTCAAAAAGACCCTTTGGCGTGGCTGTGGTGCAAAACGTCACATTACCCAGAAGAGTAGACGAAGCAATGTTAGGTACAACAATTGGAAACTAATTTATAAGTGGCAAGTAGACAGTCTACTTGGTAAAAAAATTCGTTATTAATGTTATCAGGCACCGTTGATTACTTCAATTTAAGTCTTATGTTCAAAAACACTTTTGCAGATAGCAAACAATATTTGAAACTGCATTCTAGTTACCGAATTAAATAAATATAATGTATATGTATATAAATGCAGTACTCTAATTATGTATTGAGTTATAAGTGTATTAGTGATCATTAAAACTTTAAAAGTTATATTTTAGCGGTAAAATATTATGAATGTTATAACCACAGATTTATATAATTATCCATAAAGATATATAAAATATGATCTCAAAATATTCTAGTCGTTCTATAGGTTAATGAAAAAATGTGAACTTGAATCTTTAATCTTATAATGATTATATTTGTCGATGTGACGTCCACTGATTTTCTTTTAGTTCCTATTATTGTTCCTAGTACAATAAAATTGGGTAACTATGATTGCAGGACTTGCTCAGGTGTGATTTCCAAAAAGTTGCAATATACTCGTAAGTTACCATGGAGGATTTTTAGGCTGTGCTATTAATTGCTCCACCTACTCCTGTGTGCCTCTTTTTGTATGTCTTTCCATCATTCATATCGCGTTGTTGGACAGTAACTTTCCGTCTAGTTCTTTGACTTATTGTCTTCCTGTACCTACTCAAGCAAGTCTTGCACATGTCGTATATAAAATAAAAACCAACAACGAAATGACCTCTAACGGCGTTTCAGATTTAACACTGCGTCCTTTTGCGATGTCGCAGTACATCGACGAATTAAACATGGCCAAACTGAAACGTCAACAAATACTCGAACTCAACCAATCTGGATTAACTGTGTCGCAAATAGCACGTTGTCTGGGCATCGCAGTAAGTAACTGCTCTATCATACTCAAACACCTCCGTAGTTGTTTCCTAAAGTGGCACAAATTCTATAATTCGAATGTAATCTATATTTATTACATATTAACTGTTCACGTAGATAACGAAATAAATATCTCCTGTAATAAGTTTAGTGTTATAATATTATATTACAGCGAAACACAGTGTACTTATGGATTAAACGCGGCAACACTGCATGTACCAAGAAGATCATAGGTAGACCGAAGAAGATAATATCCGATCAAGTGATGGCAGATATCGTGTATCCATCAAAGACGGCAGGCACCAACGACGTGGCCCTGGCGAAGAAGCTGGGCATATCCGTGGCAACACTCAGACGTCGCCGTCAAGAATTTAGGGTTAGAGTGCCATCAGTGCCCTGAATATGAGTTTTTACTAGCTCGGGATAGTACGCGTCAAGTAGCTCTTTATATGAAGATTTTTCGTTCATAAACGCGCCGGTAGAGGCGCTGTGCAGGATCTTCATACAAAAGCGCTAGTTGACGCGTACTATGTCGAGCTAGTTAAACTCATACTAGGGGTACAATTGTGAAAAATCCTAGGCAAGCGGAAACTCACGAAACTACAAGCTGTTGTGTAGTGATAGGCTGACGTTCCACAGTAAATTTCATTATTTTCTTGACCATCACTATTGCTTTTGGTCCAAAATCAAGTAACCTATGTAATTAATGGGACTGTAAGTGTACATTTCAGTGGTATAGTGGTTACGTGTTTGCGTTATTTCGTATGAGGTGGCATTTGGATGTTTGTAGTAATATATTTTGCAGTCTGTGATCGTTACCAAAAAAGGACCTAATTCATAAAATATAAATAAGATATTGTAGACTTTAGAGATGAGTGAAACGTGCGTACTTGGGACAACCCAGCGGTAGGTGGCCGTACCAGGTAATGCTGAATAGATCACGTAGGGAGGGACTTCCATAGGAGCGGTAGGAGGTGATGTGACACTAGAAAGACTAGTTACTTCTAGGTAAGCGTGCACCTTCGTAGACCGCTTTATATCAGGCGAGATAGTGGTCAAAGGAAACCTTATTTAAATAAAAAAAGACCGTAGTGTGGCTCTCATTATCGAAGGTCAAGGCTCATTTTGGTCACACGCTCCTTTCTAGGCTCCTCTAGTTAGATTTTGGAGAGTTCAGTTTTTATTAAGATATTATCTCGCCGATATTATAAAAATACTCATACTTATAATGTAGGTAAGTGTAATGTTTTGTCACTATTAATTGGTTTATGATTTTCACAAATATATTAGAATACGAGTATAAGTCCTTATTATATTATTATTCGTTATATGGCCGCTTTGTTTAATATGACGTGATTTCAAAATAAATCTAAAACCTGTTATTAATTAATTGAAAATGACCGTTGTTTTCCTGTTTTAAAAAGTAAGTAAATATTTTTAAATTTTGTAGAAAATGTATGAACGCACAATTAATTGTAATTAATCTTCTTAGTCAGTAACCAAAGCTAGTACCATCCCAAAAGACGACACATTCAGGTATTCAGTGAGGTACAGTTTTCCTGTTTATGTTTTCCAGTAAGAGCGTACACGACGACCAGAGGCACTCACATGCTCGTCCACGGCGCGTTTCGGTTCGGCAAGTCGTATGTGATGGGGCGCAAGACACGCTGGCAGTGCACCACCAGGTCCCGCACCAAGTGTTCCGCCTTCATCATCACCCTCGACGCCACCATTCTGAGGTCGCGCCTCGTGCATAACCACGACTACTGATACACACGACCAGTAATCATAACAATAGCGATAGCCCGTATACTTACTGTCTTTTTTGATGGGGCTTAATCCACTAGGTGTGGGGTGAAATGGGGTCCCGTTGGCATTTACCATTCTCTATAGGTATAGGGCGTATCCTAACTTAGCTGAAGGACCTGTGATGATGATTATTTATTTGATAACTTAATGAATTTAGTACTTATTTATAGTTTGAAATCTTTAATTTTTTTAGTGAAATAGTGAATGTGGGAAGCAAGTTTCCTAAAATAACATTTTTTCACAAGATAAAAGTCTATAAACGACGGTGAAATAATGATTGTGAAATTACATGTATTATGCATAATATATCAAAGAAATATAGTTCTACCCAGTGCGTATAAACGTTATTTGGGATTTACCATCTGACCTATCCTAAACCTTTCCGATAATAATTCACATCTTGGAACAAAATAAAGAGACTGCGTCATATTTCACAGTACCTAGTAGTTTATCTTACTAATAACTTTCTGAATGTTTCTGATATTTATGTCAAGATATTATTGTTATTTAGCGAGTTGTTTCTTTTCAGATTCTGTTTGAGAATTGAGAATTCTGCCCCTAAAGTTTTTTAATATTGCGCATTATTGCCAGTGTACTATTATTATAAGAAAAAAATATATAGCAACTTCTTCATCGCATCTATCATTTTAATACGTGATAAATAAAATAAGCGTTAAAATACGAAAAGGTAATTTCTTATATTGTTATGCTTGCGGATTTTTCTATATTCAGTGACTAAAATATGAACAATTAAAATTTTCTTTGTTTTAAAATTTGATTAACACACCGTACAACTTTTTCAAATGATTCTCCAAATAAAGAACATTACATTATGATTTCCAGTGACGCGCGTCAAAACCCACCGGGGTACCTATATGTTGGTGGTCGAAGGGTACCGCTTCTCCCAGTGCAGTATACCGAACGCCAAGAACCGCATCAGGTGGCAGTGTTCAATAAAAACCAGGACCAAGTGTAGAGCGTCGATGACGACGCTAAACAACGTGATCGTTCGAGCGAATCTTACTCATAATCATTGACGTGTTAGTCTTATGTAAGGTTTGGTTTCCCACGATTTGTACGTTTAGGTACCGAAGTGTCAAAGTACTTTGATAAAAAGGTTGAAATTGTGGACTCCCAGTCGGTCAGGTACCATATCCAAATCGATTCTAATAAAAGTGGCGGACGCTTAACTGTAACTTTCTTTTGGAGAACACAAAATGGCCTATTTCTTTAGGTTCGTTGGACACGCTTTTCATCACATACTATTCCTTCTTAGGAAGACTTTTGATAGCAACGATATCGTGTAATTGTAGATAGATAGATAAACTATATATTGAAACACCACACATCTAAGAAAACTTGAAGCTAAAACGTATAGCAATAAATAACAATTAGTGTCACAGTGGGTGGTCTTATCGCTCAAAGCGATCTCTTCCAGACAATGCATGGAGAGGAGTAGCAAGAAGTATTATGGACGGTGGTGTTCAATATTTAGTGTGTCTTATGTGTCATTAACGCTAGACTTACTTATATTATGTCCATGACTCATTTGAAAACTCCAATGTTTGGAACTATTTATTAACATTACCTCTGATAATTATGAGTATTTTTAATTATAATAAGTTTATGATCTTCCAATGCAATCGATATAATTCCGAAAACTGAAGCATGTCGAAACAATCTGACTGAAAGCAAGAACATGAAAAATAATTTGGTAATCTATTTGTAATTTGAAGGTTTCTCAAAACAATTATTAAGTACGTATTATTTTTAAGTACCTAATTAATTTTGTTATTTATTCTTAATAAGGTAGATACTTAAATATACTAAGACCAATAAAGCTATTTACAAAGTTATTGACTATTATATACATTTTTCTGCTCTAGCAATTATTTTTTACCAGGCTTTTTGTCTGCTACCTGATAAGCATTTCGGCGGCGGAGCACAAAATAAATCAATACATTCGTAATTATTTTTAGTACATTGGCCTAATGTACTTTTTCAGAAAATAATAAGGTACGGCGAAATTACTAAATGGCCTTCTATGTCAAAGAAATAACAGCTAACCCTTCGGTTTGCTTCCAGCCATTCGCTTCGAGCTAACTAAATCCGGGAACGCTGTAATGGTGCTAGGCCGCTATCGGTACAATAAGGTGACCAAGTGCAAAGGCCCCCGGTACCGCTGGACCTGTGTCAAGTACTCGAACGGCTGTCGAGCTACTGTCATCACTATTGATCAAAGGATCATCAATTTCTTGCACGCACATTGCCACTAGATCATAGCATAGGCGGCTAGATCAAAATGATTCATGACTGTATGGTTCATTTCATCGCTGGATAAAGGATTTCTGTCATTTGAAAATCTTTTAATAGCAATATTTTACACTGATAAGTTTATTATTTATTATTTTATACTATTTTTAAAGTGTAACTTAGCCATGTCTGTACATGTTAGAATCCGAAAATGTGATTTAAAAAATTGTTATATCTTTTTTTTTGCTTCTGGACGTATATGATGGGAGTTTCGGCATTTGAAAATTTTTAGTTCGAGTAAGTTAACGTTATAGTTTCGCGATTAAGTGACTACTTTTAAAATTTTGATAAACAGTGGGTAGGCTGCGGACAACGTGGCTGAGCCCGTAAGGCTAAGGACTCACGAAGCGGTTTTCACCCGTGCCCGCCGCGGTTGCGCCCGCGGCGTGTGCGATTGTTTGCGGGTCCCGCTGCACCGGCGGTCATCTTGTACCGGCGGGCGCGGGTCGCGGTCCCACAGCCGCGGCGGGTTGCACCCGCGCGTTCTGCGGTCGGTTGGCGGGCGATCGCGCGTGGACAGCGGGGGTCTTGCGATTATCAACCGCCAAGTTTGCGAGCGATAATCGCAACCGCGACGGCTGCGTAACCGCACAAAACTCCGGTCTCGTGAGTTTTGAAAATAAAACTCCATTCTGCCACCGCGGCGGGCACGGGTGAAAACCGCTTCGTGAGTCCTTAGCCTTACTATGCCCGCGGGCTATAGAGTTGGTCATAATGCCGTCCCACGTTGTGATAGTCCACTCCACACATACGAAGTCGCGGGAATTAACTTGGTATTACATATTTTCTTGCTTAATAAACATTATTTCTTGAATAGGTACCGACTTGAATTAGCTTTATATTAATAGCTTTCCTTTTTCTTCTCTTTCTAAAATCATTTGTATGATATTCTTCCATGGATTTCAATTGTATGCTTTTTACATTCGATATACTCGTATTTACAAATCTTTATAAGTACTATATGTTATAGCTATTGTCATCATTGTGGCCTTTTACACCCATTATGATGATTCAAAGAGGGCGGCGTGTATTCGGGTAGATTTTTCAATATTTTTGTATAGTTAATAATAAGAGTATTATATTGGAGTAAGTACTAGATTGTACAATGTAACTTATTTCCTCATTAAGTTAACAATGGTAAAAATAAATAATAAAACTTGTATTATCATAAAATTATCAAAAGTTTAAAAATATCAAATTTTATTATTCCATCTCGAAACATAACAATGTTAGACAAACTACGTACCTAGGTACTTGATGTAACGGAATTGATACTTATTTAAGTATATCAATGATAAGTGTAAGTAAACTTATATGTGTTAAATTAAATGCTTATTAAATAGTTTTAATATAAAATGTTTGAAGGTACATATTTTGTATATATACCTACATATTTTGTTCATAAAAGTTTTTTTTTATTATGGACAATGGAATGGCAACCGTGAGCCTATCACAGCTCACCCCTTCCGCTATGCAAAACTTGCTGCAAACAATAGGTTGTGACTGTAAAAGCCTTATCTATCCATTTCAGTGCTCACCATAGGCACAGGTTAACTTTTGTGCACACATCGATTGCTGAAGATACAAGTCGTCTATGCCTTATTACGCCCTGTTTCACAAGGTATTATATTTTATCGTAGATCCTGTCTACAGCACCACCAAACAGGGCAATCCTGTTATCATTCTCCAGGGACACCGCTACAACTGCGTGCTAAGGTGCAAAGGGCCCAAAGTGCGATGGACCTGCAACAAAACCCCCCAAGGATGCCGCGCCTCCATCTGCACATACGATAATACTATTATCTTACATAATAACGATCACAACCATAATTAGAATCCTGAGTTACGATTTTGCCGGGAAAAGGCCGCAGTTACGTTCTTGTAGGCTATTTCTTGAGGTCGCTAAAAAGTGTGTGTGTAATTGATTAATGATAGAAAATAAACGTAAATTGGCTGCAGGTCACCGCGGACTTCATCGGATGCGGCGGTTCTCACGGCCTGGCGATCTGGCCTGGTGCGATCTCGCCTGTGATAAACCAGGCCGTGGGACCGCATCTTAATATTATTTATGTCACTTTCAACCCAAGGACGAGGAAGAGAAAGCACTAATTCGTTTTAGTTTAGTTTTGTGTAGTTAGTTTTGCATCACTCAGTACCTACTCGTATATGTATTATAAGTAGGTACCTAAAAATAGTTAAAACATTCAGGTCAAAAAAAATGTGCCCGTATAGTGAAACTTTCAGATACTTACTTCAACAAATCTAATGTATCAAAAATATTGATGCCTCGCGTTTTTAATTTATTGATGAGGCACAGTAACCTCTGTTCACAGGGCTTGCTCCGTTTTCGAGATTTCCTAAGTCTTCTAGTTTTAGAGATATTCTTAGACCTTTATTCAGCCAAACTTCGGCAGGTAATTCTTTAATTTTACACCAGCCAGGGTTATCACTTCCACTACAACAGTAACCCAAATAAAATGAGCGAAGAGTCAAGAGTCAAGACACAATTATCACGTTTACTCGGTAATCGCAACCGTGTAAAATCATGTCAACACTTGATTTAACAGTGATAATATACATAATTATAATATAAATAATAAAATAGAATAGATTATGGAATGATATCCTACTTATGAAAATATTATATACTAGAAGCACCTCGCGGTTTCACCCGCGGGAATCATTACTTTTTACGTGATAAAAGGTAGCCTACGAGTATGTGTAGCGGGGATAGCATAGCTTCCCAACAGTGAAAGAATTTTTCAAATCGGTTCAGTAGTTTCGGAGCCTATTCATTACAGCCAAACAAACAAAGTTTTCCTCTTTATAATATTAGTGTAGATCATATTTTTTATTGCTCCTGTGTCGTGGGTACCGCTTATAGACATATAATTTCACATACCCGCGACCCCAAGCGCAGCAGTCCGTTTCCTCGGCCACTACACCAAACGAGCCATCTAATTATATTTACTGATAGTTCTCTGGTGCTGTTTTAGGACCTATGTTTGGCAGTACCGCAGCAAGTAATCACGTCCTCGTATAAGGGGTTATTGGTACAACTGTAACAACAATATAACACGGATAAACAAGAATGGACTGGACATACATTGGACCTGGGTGAAGAAGGCCTCCGGCTGCCGTCTGCGACGACGGCGTCGGTGGACTCCTCAATGAACACAA
Source organism: Hylaea fasciaria (assembly GCA_905147375.1). NCBI lineage: Eukaryota > Metazoa > Arthropoda > Insecta > Lepidoptera > Geometridae > Hylaea > Hylaea fasciaria. The sequence goes on from LR990200.1 coordinate 9,507,538, forward strand.
CCTAGGAGTCAGTAGAAAGATAATAAAGACAGAGTTAAGATTAAGAAAGAAGACCTGTAATAGACTAGTAATCCGGCTCTTCGCAGATGGAACGCAGTCACTCTTTGAATAGTTAAGGTTTCACTCGTTTGCGTGTGCACGTTTATGCGCTGCGATACTCAACTCAATGGTCTGCGCAAAGGTATACTTACTATAATAAGTAAACAAGTTTTATATATTCCTTCCTAACTTTTGCTTTTTGTTAGTCTCTTATTTGAAATCTGTGCTCATGATGTTTATAAACATCATGTTATGTATGTATATGTTATAAACGCGAAGTCTTGCTCCTTGCAGCTATCAAAGAAATGTATTATAGATGTCTTACGTCATTCAACCGTTCCAAACGATCCAGATTAAATCTAGAAATCATTTAACATGTTTTATTCGTGCAAAATATCATACGCGAATGTAAAAAACTGTTTTTCTTTAAATCGTTCCTGTGAGTGTGACGTCAGTTTGGTGACTTTTTTTATCCTGTCACATTATATAGGGATCAGTACAAATGTCACAAAACTGACACATAAGGCTTGTTACACATACACAATTTGTTAAACAATACAGTTTGTAGTATTTTGTATTCATTTTTTTTTCAGGCTTTTTCTTTAAAGTTCTTCTTACCAGGCCACTAAGTGCCGCTGAAAGAACTAGACGATATAGAGAAAAATTACAACTAGAACGCCCTCAGGAATTCGAAAATCAAAGAAAAAGAAATTTGGAAAGAACAAAATCTAAAAAGAAGAAAATTTCAGAACTGACGCCAGAAGAAGCCGAAATAAGAAGAGAAATCTGGAGAAAAGAAAAAAGGACCAGCAGGCGTAAACAAAACAAAAAACGGTTTGTTTCGCAAGACCAACATTAAATATCTGGCTCCAGTAATAAATACTACACATGAAAAATTTACTTTAAATTTCAAAACTTCAATAAATTCAATATAATAATAATAATAATAATTCAGCCTGTAACTGTCCCACTGCTGGGCAAAGGCCTCCCCTCACTATCGTGAGGAGGGGAAATTCAATATATTCAATAAAAATTCAATATTTGCGAAAAAAAAGTTCTTGTAAATACATGCAAACGGTACGCGAGATACAATGAAAAAATTAAAATAAACTTATCGAAAGCAGATTACTTCGTAACAAATAAATCACACCACACAAAATATTCAATAACCCTGTGCTATAAATGCCTACTCTTTTGTTTCGCTAGACGCTTCGAACGAAAATGCACTTTTAGCCTGCGAACTTAAAGTGATTTTGCTGTGTAGCTACGCGCTGCCAGCGTGGATAGCCAGGGCTGCCTCTTTCGATAAAGATCTCAGTATAGTATCTATAGATATTGTTAGATAGATTGATATAGATAGTGATCACAATATACTTTTTGAAATTTAAAAATAATAAACAATAAGAAAAGTTTAACATGTGTTTCATTATTTAGTAACGATAAATAAATTAGATAATAATATGACATGAAAATTTAGAATGGGTCATCAGAATTGAATGGTTTTACAATATTTTACATCTGATATAGGAACCGGAAGTAAAAAAATCTTTTGGAAGTAACAAAGAAACAGTAAAAAATGTTTAAGATGAGCACGATTTAATCTTCGATCTATCAATTCCCATCGAATACTGATCTGCGATTATCGTTTTAGGAGCAACATTCAGCGAGACGAAATTCGGTAACGTGCTACTGACTTACGAGGGATATCGGTACTATCGTGTAAAATCTTGCCAAGGGCCCAGGGCTCGCTGGCGCTGCACCAGAGTCTCCAGCGGATGCCGAGCCACGGTCATCACCGTGAACGACGAGATTGTTCTACAGAACCACTATCATAATCATATTTAATGGACTGGGGCCATACCATGATGTTTTATTGCGGTCCAATTCAGGACCTAAACAGAATCGTTTCACTTTAAATAACAATAATACATGGCTTTCGATATTATTTTATTTTATTTTATTTATATTTAATAAGGAAATGTTACTAATATTTGAATAAAAGTCATAACACTTTCGATATCATTTAGGTAGACGTCACTCCCATAAGATTTAAATCAACCTAAATAGAGCGTCTAGATGTCACAGCAAGACGTCATGGTACAAATAAATAGCAAAACTATTCTGTTTAGGTCCTGAATTGGGACGCAATAAGACGTCATGGTAAGCCCTCTGATCATCATTATCCTGCGTTCCAACCAATGGCACACAAGTTGTGTCTCGTAATCCATGCTGTACCAGTGCAAGTTGGTGGTAACTTAACATATTTGGATGATAAGGAATTAAACACTACCATTGTTAATGCATGTTTTTAAACTATCGCAGTTCTAATAATTTACTTTTTCATGTCATGCTTATATGACAGACTTTAGCTATACCTCTAACTAAAATCTGAGTGGAGGTGGTAGGTACAAGGCTTATGTTTGATTACCGCATAGCAGCCAGTACTGTTTGTCGCTATGATTATTTTTTAATTAGAGTGCTATAGCATACTTACAATTAGTTTAGTATTATACTCGTAGTAGAATAGTTTGTACTTCTCATATATAAATAGACATATGATCAGATGCTAAGCAAAATATTTTCTTTAAGTATTAAGTATTTCTCAACATAGCTGTTCCTTAATTTTTGACATATTTTGTTTGAACCAAAAACTGTATATTTTAGGAAAAGTGATCGTTTGATAGATTTTAACTTGAGTCTAGTTAGTGGTTAAGTTAGGACTGTATTAGTCCTAGCGTTTGCTTCATCATTAATAACAGATTGTTGCACTTACTATTTTGGCAGTGCCAGTGTTTACAACGAGTCAGTTCGGCAATCCAATGATAGTCCTCGGTTTGTACCGATTCCGTAGTAACAAGCCGAGTGAGACGGAAGAGCGTCTGAAACGGTGGACTTGCTGCCAAAGGCACATGGGCTGTCGCGCGGCGCTTCAGACATTCGACGATGTCATACTGAAGGCCTCGAACGAACACAATCATTGAATTCATTAACTCTACCATCTTGGCTACATTACATAGTACGACTAACGTGGCTAAATTAGAACTAAATTAGAAACGCGTTTCACTTGTTATTTAAGTTATAGATGTTGTAAGTTACATTCAAGATGACTGTGTCTTTAAGTTTTTGTGTTAGGAGGTTATTTTGGAAATGGTTCTGAAAAAGATACTATAAATGTAATATTTTAATTTAACCTAATTTAATAAGTATTGGGAAATATCCTTGTTGTTGAATTAGTCCACCGAGTTTAAACAAATATTTGTAGTCTTTTGTATTTTTTCAAAGCGTAGATATTTCTAGCTTTCTTAGAACGCGCTCATACGCATTCATTAGTATTTTTAAGTGTCTTATCTAATCGAAGAATTTTAGCCCGAAAATTCTGCAATAATTTGTAGGTATAGATAGGTTTATTATTTAATTTTGCTTTAGACTGCTACTGCTTAACACTTTGAAAATGTTTTATTAATTAAAAAATGTGCTTTGCGATGTTCTTTTCGTTAATTTAACTAGATTTTTTAATTTTGCATGAATTGTGAGTATATAGAGGCACATTTTGCACGTTTCATCTTTTCACTGCATGGGCTTGGTTGCATCTTCTTTTCAGTGTTCGCACCGGTGTTTGGCGTTACGCGCCACGGGAACCCCTCCATTTTGGTAGGACCCCATAAGTTCTGGGCAAGGAATAGCTCATCGCATGGACAGAGATGGGGCTGCAGCATCAAACGGTGTAAGGCGACATTGTTCACTAAGAATGACGTCATTGTGAAAACTAGCGGCGAGCATTTACATGGATAATATCCACATCCAACTATAATCCTTTTTACTACACGCACTTACTTTCTTACTTTTGTTTTAGCACTATATACTCGTACAAGCAGAATATTATTATCAGAATGGCGTAGATATTACCGTAAACCAATACGCCAGAGATTGTAACATTTGCTAGTGCACCAGATGAGGTTTTATCATTGGAATCTCGTAATGTCACCTATAATAACATTAATAATCCAAATTAATTCATATTATTATAGCATTAGTAATGGTAAACATTTACTGCGAACCTATTTCATTAGTGAGTGTGTGTACCCTGTAAGTAACATTACCCACATTAGTACTCAATATTATAAAATTGCCGTCTTTACGATTATATGAGTATACGCATATAACTTTACCTTACCGAAGAATTTATAAGATACCTTTTCGAAGAAGTTTCTCAGCGGAATGTTTTGTCTTTATTTGTGTTATTTTATTTTTGTCGTTAGACTTCGATATCTTGGATTAGAATAATTATAATTTGTGTAAGAAGGGTGTTAAATTTTTATAGTTAAGACTGAACCATTATGTTAATTATTATTATACTAAAATATTAACAATGGTAGGTAGGTGTATATATTTTATCATACGCCCAAATAGTTAGCCTCGCATCAAAACGAGTAAATTCGATAAATAGGCGTTATTTAGTTATGTAAGCTTGGGAGTGAATTTATTAATTGTTTCTGCCTTAAAAAATGTAATTGTTGCCACTCTCAAATGTATTAGTTTTAGTTAAAGAATGCGAATGCATAAGTTTATTTTTTGTTATACTTTATATTTCCTGTAGTCGTCACATAATTATTGTTAAAATGTCGTTCGTTATTTACTGAAGATTTCATAATAGTACCTACATATTAATTTACTTCTTCATATCACATAAAATACTCATAAGATTTCTTACTATTGTTTACAAGATAACTAACGTTTGACGCTAGTTTTCCTTGCTTTTATAAGTGAATATAATATGTATCCATATACTTACATAATCATTTTAATTGTTTTCTATTCTACGCAAAAATTTTATCAGCTGCATTAAGTTTATATAAGAGTCAGCATTAATGTGCATGAGAATAGATATACTCTACCTATTCCACGTTCTTGTGCTTAAGTCAACTAGTCTTCTTTGTTAGAGTTTTTGTCCCGATATCTCATCAAGCGGAGCTGAGTGTCGATATCGTACAGCTGCGATATCAAAACTGCACTGTGTGGATAAAAAAAAATATATTTATCTGATTTACAGTGCTTCAGTTCAAACTATCACGATACGGCAAGCCGGTGATAATGTTGGAAGGGTACCGGTACAACGCGACGAGAAACAACAAAGGCCAGCACAAACGCTGGGTGTGCTCTAGGGTTACGCGCGGCTGTAAGGCCAACATCATCACCTTTAACAAGGAGCTCGTGCAGGTCAACGGCCGCCACAGCCACGCGATATCTGATTAACTTGGAGAGATGGGCGTCAGGAGCGTTGGTCTAGGAATAGAAAACTTAACCTAAATCCGGAATGAGCGCCCGTTAGACAAGTAACCCGAACATGTGGTAGACTTCTTGTAGTGGTAGACCTCTACGCGAAAGTCCGCTTGGGGCAGTACCACACATTTAAGAGAAATAGATCCGCCACGAATTAAGAGCAGTAACGTTCATGGCACAAAGACACGTACAGCCTGAAAATTGTTTGATACTTTTTATCCCCGACGCAAGAACGACGGCGTGTTATAAGTTTGACGTGTCTGTTTGAGAGTGTGTGTGTTTGTTTGTGTGTAAGGGTGTGCGTGTGAATTGATTTAGTTTTTTTGTTTGAAGGGTGAATTACTCGGGAGTGTTATTAGCTATTTTTGATGAAAATCGGTCTATTGGATAAAAATCGATTCTATCGGGGGGTTTTAAAATTGTATAAATTGAATTACGTGTATGTAAATTAAAATCGCAATAACAAAACTGCTACTTAGTTGCTAATTAACAATAATATATTGCTGAAAACATGTTCCTCTTATACATTTCTTCTTATTTCATAGAGTTGTGTCTGGTTTTGTTTTGTATTCAAATAATATTTATCGTGTTTTTAGGTAATTCCGTGAAATGCTTTAGATTTGAGACGACCCGTTACGGTAACCCCGTGATTGTGTGCGGTCAATACCGGTACAACAAATGGAGCGGCTCCAAAGGGCCCCAGGTCCGGTGGACCTGCATCAAGAACCAGCATGGGTGCAGAGCCACCATCGTCACCTACTACAACTTCATCGTCAAAATGAAGAACCAACACACGCATTGATGAAGTTGAACCTCATTTACATTCGAGTTGTAGTGGTAGTCTTTTCTGCATTACTCAGCCTGGAGCCTCGACGTTTTTGCCACATATTCAATCGTCAAGCTGTAGGGTGCAAACGTAACTGTGTTCTCGTTAAAAACATACTGTTTCCAGAAAAACTTCTTATGCATGGGCCGCACGTATCGTCATCGTCAACAGCCAAATTAAAATAAAATCTAAATCTAAATATACGTGAACGTCAAAAATCGGGATATTCAACGGCAATGTCAATGTCATATCCCGATTATGTGGCTACACTTACCGCGAACGTCAAATGACGTCAAACAACGGGATACTCAATGGGATAGCACGATACATATTGTGGCCGCATGTGAGACAGCATTAGTGAACAATGCAGTGCAGGATATTTTGTAGTACAACATTTTTAGTCTGACTGAAAATCTAATAGGCTGACTTGGCATTTACCTTCAGCTGAACGGCATGCTCGTTTCGTTACTCAGTAATATGAAGATTTATGTATAACTTAAAAAAAATAGAAGAAATGATCTCATTACATTGCAATAAATGCAGTAGTCATTATAAAAATTGTATCCGATGAATGTAGCTATAAGTAGGCGTTTATTAATGTAATTTCGCATTGGTATCTACGTTTTTTGTGCGTGAGTGTTTAAGCTTTACAGAAGTAATGTGTCAGTATTTGTTTTCTAGGATAATTATAAGAACCTGTTATTAAATTATTTATTGATGTCACCGGTGTTTTCCTCCAAACAAAATGTTGATAGAATCGAATTACATAGACGCTGTAGTGTAAGAGTTGCCGTTATGTTTTTCAAATCTATGAACAATTCCAATGCATAATAGTTACTACTATTATGTTTACTATGTTTAACAAGGGGCGAAAACGGCTCATCTATAATCGATGTTTTGTCTCACGAGCGTAGTATGGATGAGTCGTATGAGATCCGCGTTAAACACAAAACTTTTCACATCGAGATTGCGAGGAATAAAATAAGTAGGGAAACAAATAAAAAACGATGAGAATATCTTACAAGTAGTCACGTTCGCTTTCAAATATAAAAATAATCAAATTTACGGATATAAACTTGCAAATTTATAAGCTAACGAAGCTAGTTTCTTCGAACTAATAACTCATAATTATGTCCCTCTAATTTTTAGACATGCAGGCCATGTTTGTTCAGTCTCGTCAAGGCAAGCCTGTTTTGTTGCTTGGGAGGTACCGTTACAACATGCGCGGCTCTACCACGGAGAGGAGTAGATGGGTGTGTGTGAAGGTTGCCGAAGGGTGTCGAGCCACCGTCATCACGGTCATCAACGAGATCGTGTCTGTAAAAAACGAGCACAACCATTCATAGGAGTGACAAATGTGATTGATCATGCCCACGTAAATGGAACGTCCGAAGAGGTTGCCTGCAGTAGTTGAGTCACCGTCGCACCGGCACAGGAAAACACATATTTAGTTATTATTAGCTAAGTCTCCAAAGATGAAGAGAGAAAGAAGAGAAAAGTCAGAGATTGGATTGTTGTCACTTTTCACGTGGATGATGTCACAAACGGGGGTCATTGATGGTCACTCGAAAAGAGGCAAATAGAAGCCATGAATTGTGTTCGTTATGGTACAACCACCATATTAGGTATATTTAAAAGAAGTAATTTTAACACTTTTTGTTTCATTCGTTTTTCATCAGCACACTACCATGGTTCCTGATGTTGATAATTTAGCTCTACATAGATATTATTATCTTTGGTTGTAATATTAAATAAATGTATTTATTATAGATTATGATTATTAACAATGAATAATGCCTTTTGATTTCAGTTTCCGAAAATATTTGTAGGCCTGCTCTAAGGTTCTCTCATGTTTTAGTTTCAAAGTCCCTTAACCCTGGTTTCATAGTCAATGCCTAACCATATGACAGCAGAAAAACCTTAACCTTCGCTTTCGAAACCCATAATGAGATCGACTTAATACTTTGTGTGCTCGAGAACGAACATTAAACAGTGTATGTGAAATTTTTGTCATAGATAAGCATGAAAATAATATGTCATTTATGCCGGGATTACTAACTATAGCTACTTGTACTTCTATGAATCGAGACTACAAGAGCCTATCTCAGAAACGTTGCACATTTCTTTTGCTAGATGAAGACGTGCCGATATTCACGAAATCCCGCTTCGGGCAGCCCGTGATCACCATTGGCAAGTACCGGTTCAACATGTGGTCGGGCAGCAGGGGGAAGCAGCGAGCGAGGTGGGTCTGCGTGAAGGCAGGCGACGGCTGCCGAGCCTCCATCATCACCTTCGACAGCGAAATAGTCAAGTTCAACTATGATCACAATCACTGAAAGTAGTACAAGTTCTGATGACAATACAATTTTATTATGACAGCGAACTGAAATGGTTGTAAAGAAGGACGGAAGACAGGAAGACAACTTTTCAGAAACTAAGAAACTATCACGAAAAGGAAATGAGCGGGAAATGGCCAAGCGCGACGGGCTCCGTTGAGACAAAGCAGGTTTAATATACCGCTTCACTCTTTATAGGTGGGAAGTTCATGTATAAAGTTTGCTGTTACTAGAACGGAGCCTGTAATGGGTGCTCTCCGCTCCAGACGGAAACTCTGCTTAACAGTAAGCTGATATTTTATGATAGTTTGTCTGTAAAATATATATATTTATTAACAAAAGCTTATTTTTAGTCCAATTCTTTATTCATATTCGCTAGACTGTTGGCCGATGTGGGTCAATATAGGTGTTGATGATTATGAGACAAATATCTTTATTGGCTAATTGGATTCATCGATTTAATTAATTCTGTTTTAGGTAATGAAGAACCCATATTAACGACCTCTCGTTACGGCAAGCCTGTGATCTTGATTGGGCCCTTTCGCTTCAATGTAGATTCTCGATGCAAGGGAGCCCGCGTGAGGTTTGTCTGTGTCAAAGCCAGTTACGGCTGCAGAGCTACCATCACAACCGTCAATGGAGCAATTGTTAGATTTAGCCATGGGCATAATCACATATAACGGCTGTTTTTGTAAGCTCTGCTAAGTTGAACTGAGGATTGAAGACTCTTGTGATAGACTTCCTAGAATAATTAAAGGAAATGTATCAAAATGAAATTAGGTATAATTGTTGTTTTTTATAGTAAAAAACTTTAACATAGAATTATGTTGTTCGATGGTGTAAGTAGTGTGGAGATCAATATTTCTCCAAACATTTTCTACTAATATCCGCGTACTCAAAATCTATAGACCAAGTTAATCTATATAAGTAAATATTACAGAGGAATTATTCACGTGGTGTGTAAATACTGTTAAAATATTGTTAATACTCGTATATGTATAACTAATGATTAGCTAGCATTTGTTATTTGACTAAAAGATAAGCTGAAAGTTACAAATATGCCATTAATTGGTATCTACAGACTGACATGAGCCCATAAAATATTTGCGTAGCAGACGGGCACGGGTTGTGTCTGATAGATAGCAATACGTTAATTTTGTATATATTTGAGGCACACATTATAAGTACGCAGACATTAATTGAGGCTAATATAACTGTAAATTCTATTTTCACATTGCTATTAAATACATTAATTTTTTGTTTGTATGTAAGACTAGATTGGCTCTATACCTATAATATTCGGTCATTGTATCTCACATGATATCTATTAATTACATCGATGCTCCCATTCAAATTAACCAGATAATAATTGATCTTGCTCCGTAGTGGTGTTCCTGCAGACTCGTACCGGACGGCCAGTGATACAGATGGGTAACTACCGGTACAACCAGGCGGCCTCTTACAGGGGGCCGAGGATGAGGTGGATCTGTGTGAAGGTACACTCTCAGTGTAAAGGCACCCTTACCACATTGGACCATATGATATTGAAACAAACGCCCCATAACCACTAAAGGCTGGCGAGTGCTACAGCCGCAGCCCATCGCATTGCAAAATCGAGCCAAAGAAATAGTGTGTTGATAGTTCATATAAAATGTACGTAAGTGGTGTAGGGCGAGTTTTTCTTTGTTATGCGATGCGGTGCGAAGCTTGTATTTTAAGTCCATTACATAAGCATTTTTGACGAAATTAATTAGTACCGTAAATCTTCGTATCGCTTATTTATTACTTAAATATTTTACCTTTGTAAAATCAAAAACCTTGTTCTATTATCAAATTGTTACAATACCTACTTTTAAAGTAAAATAGTGTGGTTGTCTAGTCTATCTAACTAGTTGTAAGGTTAAGTCAAACTTCTTAGCAATGCATCTCTTGGCGCGACGGAATGGTATTAATATTTAATTTGTAGATTATACTTAGTCAGGTCATAAGTATTGTCACACAGTAAAAACTTTTCTTTTAGAATGCTGGCCACAAAAAAGTTTATTGAATTCGAATTTCGAATTGTTCATGAAAATAAAAATGTATACTTTTTAGAATTTTACTCATTTTTAAATATGGAGAAGACCGTGTTGCAGTTATTGCGTTGCATCGTTGCGGTTACGCGCCAATTCAAATTTTTGCCATACTGAAAAATTTGAATATAACCAAGAGATTCGTTTATCGTACCATCAAACGATACAATGAAGACTCTAGTGTAGATGACAGGTCAAGAAGTGGTCGCCCTCGGTCTGTTAGGACTCCAGCAGTGATAAAAGCTGTGAAGGCGCGAATTCAAAGAAATCCCAAACGTAAGCAGAAACTGTTGGCCCTTCAGATGGGATTAAGCAGAACCACGGTGAAAAGGGTGTTAAATGTAGACTTAGGGCTTCGGGCATATCGAAGAAAAACAGGACATCATTTGAATGCTCGTCTAATGGACCTGAGACTGAAGAGATGCCGCGCTTTGTTGAAGCGGTACGCGGGAAAAAAATATCGGGAAATTCTTTTTTCGGATGAAAAAATTTTTACCGTAGAAGAGAGCTACAACAAACAAAATGATAAGGTGTACGCACACAGTAGTGAAGAAGCGATCAACCGTATTCCGCGTGTCCAACGAGGTCATTTTCCATCCTCGCTCATGGTATGGTTGGGAGTGTCTTATTGGGGCTTAACAGAGGTACATTTTTGTGAGAAAGGTGTAAAAACGAATGCAGTTGTGTATCAAAATACAGTCCTGACGAACCTTGTGGAACCTGTTTCTCATACCATGTTTAATAACAGGCACTGGGTATTCCAACAAGATTCGGCGCCAGCTCATAGAGCGAAGAGCACACAAGACTGGCTGGCGGCGCGTGAAATCGACTTCATCCGGCACGAAGACTGGCCCTCCTCCAGTCCAGATTTGAATCCGCTAGATTACAAGATATGGCAACACTTGGAGGAAAAGGCGTGCTCAAAGCCTCATCCCAATTTGGAGTCACTCAAGACATCCTTGATTAAGGCAGCCGCCGATATTGACATGGACCTCGTTCGTGCTGCGATAGACGACTGGCCGCGCAGATTGAAGGCCTGTATTCAAAATCACGGAGGTCATTTTGAATAAACTTTAGTGCCATAAGAATCTATGTTTTGTTAAGTTCATTTTGATATATAAATGGTTACATAATGAATAAACTTGTTTCAATTATTTTATATAAAACATGTGACAGAATTTTATGACCTGACTAGGTATATTATTATTGTAATTTGCATCGATAGAATAATATTAAAGAAACCTAATGTAGGTTTATATTTAATTTAATTGCTTTATTAATATAATAAATATAATATATTTATATAATAATTATATAATAAATTAATATCCCACACTTTACAAGGACGAAAATCACCCAGAATAAAGATAATGGGCCGAAAAGCGTGCTTAACCAGAGCAAGAAGCTTATTGAATTATTTTCTAGATTAGGTGATACATGTTTCATTGTGGGATACATTCAAAAGCAAAGGTACTGAGAGTTTAGTGGCTGAGCTAAGAGAGACGAGTTTTGGAGGATCCATATAATAATACCTGTTTCGATTATAAGTGAATTCAACAAGTTATCAATGAGAATGGACGTCAAAAATAGTAAGACATTAAGTATAATTTTCCATTTGATTTGCAGATGCTAATTTAATGCCAATATTCTCGACGTCTCGCTACGGTAAACCAGTGGTGGAGATTGGCGCCTACCGTTTCAACAAATACTACAAGTGCACGGGGCCCAAGTGCCGGTGGATTTGCAACAAGAAGACAGTATACGGCTGCAAGGCTTACATTGTGTCTTATGATGACCAATTAATTTCTATGGTGGGACGCCATAACCATTAGCAAATGAGAGCTGAGTTTAAATATACTTTGGTTTGAAATATAATTAGGTACTCGTAATGTTGTAAGGTAATCGATATTATTGATATTTCTAGGTAATTGAATTTAATAGGATAATAAATAATGCACCGACATAGGTATGTCTATATTTTCTATACATTTTTTCATGTTATCTAACTAGTGATTTTATTCGTTCGAGTTATAGTTATTTTATGTGGATCCGGTATTACTTTAATGAATATTTCTTATTTAATTATGTCTGTCATATAATAATAATAACAAAATTAATATAATTTTATACTTATACATATCTCACATACACAGTTTGCCAGTGGCATAGTATATTGCTAATAATAATTTTGAAAAATAGCCGTGTAATTGTGACTTTTATTTCACATCTGCAAAAAATACCCAAATTTACGGAAATTACAGAGACCATAAAGTTTGAGTGCGTCAAAGTGACCGTAAAATTTCAACAACAATACAATTGTTTCAGAAGCAGTATATTTTACAACGTCACGTTACGGGAAACCCGTGATAGTGTTGGGTGGATACAGATACAATAAATTTCCAACGAGCGGAGCTAGAAGCAGATGGACCTGCTCTATGGCAGGGAAAACTCGATATTGCAAAGCTCATTTAATCATGTTTGAGGGCAATATCGTAGCAAGGAAGAATGAACATAACCATTGAGTTTGAGTGATGTGACTAACATATGTTAGGTACCTACTTATAAGATATATTATTATCTTTAATTGATTTATCTGCCACCGTAACACTCTCGGTAATAAACACATACATATCGTGCTTTCATTTGGTCCATTAACTTCTGAAAAAGTAAATTATTTCCACTTCCTTCCTGGCGTCGTTAACTTAGTTAACGTATTGTGAAGTAACATTCGATTTATTTGTTCTTTTTCCCGCTGCTTGCGGTTCTTTTGCAAGATTTTTTCTATAGGTTTGACGTTGGGCGTGGTGATCAGTTTAATAGATGAGTAAAATTTGCCACTGCTAGAAAAGGAGAGAACGCCGTTTCCCGGTGCTATCACATCATATACAGTTATTTTAATCTAACAAATTAAAATGCTGGCAATAATATTGGTTATTTTTTCAGACGCGGTATTCACAACGTCACGTTATGGAAAGCCAGTTATTGTATTGGACGGACACAGGTACAACAAGTATCATCAATGTAACGGCCCTAGAGTCCGGTGGATATGCACAAAAAATTGTAGTCAGCGTTGTAATGCTTATCTCATCACTATTCAGAACGAAGTTGTGGCGTTGGTCAACAAACACACCCATTGACCACGGAGTCACGAAAAAGGTCGGAAGAATTATGAGGTGCCATTATTGGGATACACATTTTAATTGGTATTCGTCATCAGTTTAGCTGTAGGTTGAAATACATAGTTATTTAAGATAATATATACCTAGGTATTTTTCGTAGAACAGTTTTGGGAATTTATCTAGATAAATTTATACCTACTATGCAAACCGCCTGAACATTTCACGTAAATTTTTAAAATTTGATGTATTGTGATTCTTAAGTATATAAATTAGAGCATTTTTAAAAGCTTTTATTTCACTTGCGTTGTATGGGTATGTAAGTATGTTTGTTCGGGTGGAATCTTTGAACTCAATTTTGAAGTAAATATCTTTTTTATTTAATTTTGTCTATAAGCCATACAGGTAACAATTTTTTTACGTGATTGATATCTTACAGTAGGAGTATTTCGGATAAAACAACCCGTGAGTACTATCCGATTATTCGTGTCTTTTAACAATATAATATTTATGGTCAATGATTAGTATAGTGTGTTGATTCTAGGTGCGCTAAATTAAACTAAAATTAACTTTAACAACTAAAATAATTATTATGGTCTCTGTGTTCAAATAGTAGTAATAATAGTAGTAAATAGTGTAGTTTTAGTTTAGTTTGGTGCTCCTAGAATCAAGCAAGACACCATCTTTATTAAAAACGGGTAAGAAGTGGTTTAGATTGGAAATTTTGAGTTGGCTATCCTGATTGTTTGAGATCGCTCAGTATATACGATGTCGATATGGAAGTGCCTTATAATTTCAGCCATCAAGCCTATATTCACAAAATCACGTTTCGGCAAACCTGTACTTCAAATGGGGCAGTACCGTTTCAACAAGAATATCAGTTGTAAAGGTGAGAGGGGACGGTGGACTTGCTCCAAGAAGTCCGGGGGATGCAAGGCGACAGTCACCACTGTCGGCGACCTGATCGTCAAGATGAATAGTGACCATCGTCATACCACAATAAGAAATTATGTCTCTTTATATTAGCGCAATCACTTCCGCGCAACTCTAAAAAAGGGAGCCGCGCGTTATGGGTAAGGTGCGATTATGTAGAAAGTAGTCAAAAATAGTTAAATTTAGACTTTGGGGTTGTTTGCTCACTTATTTGGTAACCTTATTTAAAATTAATAAAAACCGGCCGAGTGAGAGGCGGACTCGAGCACGAAGGGTTCCGACCCATTATCTATAAAACCGGCAAAAAATCACGTTTGTTGTATGGGAGTCCCCTTAAATAATAACTTTATTCCGTTTTTTAGTATTTGTTGTTACAGCGGCAACAGCGCGATTGTGTTTAATTATATACAATATTTTTTAATTGTAATGATGTATTCGGCAATAAATGAATTTACAAGGAAATTTGGCGACTTGTTTGGTGAGTAGGTAAATGAGTTATGAACTAAATAACTACCATGTGTATATATATCCATATAGGTATCTAGGTAAAGTCACTGCCAGGCATCTGTAGAGGGAATATTAAATGAAAGTACAGACTTGCGCACTTGTACGTAACTTGTACGTATTATGTAAGAGGCACTTTGGGAGGAATGAGGGGCCGAATGCAGAGTGTAATGAGATGGATTTGATTCCCGCATTATTTTTGCGATCTACGTGTTAGCTCTAAGTCAAGGTGTTTGTTGTAGGATCATGAACTCAAAACTCAAAATATTTATTTTAAGTTATTAAGTAATAAATCATCCTCGTTGTGTCTGATTTCCTAGATGCAGACCATTCCAATTACAAGTCGGAATTTATACGCGAGTGTGATATATTATTATATTAGAGAAATATTGCCACTAAGAGATCTCTCCTTTTTGTTTTCAGGTTTTAAGTACATAAAGTCGTGTCGAGGCAAGGTCATGATACTCTATAAGGATCGTAACTTCAGCCTGAATTCCAGTCATGGTGACAGGAAGCGCTGGCACTGTTCCAATTGGGGCCAAGGATGCAGGGCCTCATTGATTACTTTTGGAGATTACGTAGTTAACTGCAAAAACGTTCATAATCACCACGCAAATTGCCGTGCAAAGTACTACAATACCATTACGTCGAGTAAAAAATAGGATCAGTTCAAATGAACCTGATGTAATGAACTGTTTTGATCTGAAGTGGCCGCCCCGTTGATGACTTGTAAAAGGGTGAACGAACATGGATGGAAAAGTGGGAAACATGCTTAGCCTAGAATAAACAGAACGCAACTAACTACTTATGATATTAGCCCTTTATACTGTCTGGGAACTATTGTTTTTCTTTAGTACTATATTGATTATAGTTTTTATAAAAAAACACATATTTCACATCTCGTGCTCAACAAGTGTGTCATATTAGTTCAGCTTAGCGGGCCTAAACGAGGTTGTTAGGCCCTAGAGAGTGGAAGTAGTTTTTCAAAAATTTGTACTCGCTATTATCAACAGGCTGAAGATTCTAAATTACAATTTTCCGTTTCGACAAACATGATATTTACATAGAAAAAAAAGGGTATCTTAATGCACCAACCATGCGAAGCCTAAACCTTTTTTTTAATGGAACTGTAATTTTGGTCCTTACTTACTAGGTACGTGTGCGTTTGCCAATATTAGAATAAATTTAAAAATTTTGTATTGCCGCTATAATCTGTAGAATTTTTACAGCAATGCAAATTGTATACTATAATGATTTGACTAGTTTTTTTATATTTGAAACTGAACTTGACTACTGTTAAAATATATTATTAGCGTTTTTAATTGTATACCTACACCTACCTACTTATTTAATTTCTCGCTATCTCGATGTGATAAAATTTTGTGTTTTACGCGGACCTCAAACGATTCACTCATACTTGATTCTATGTGCCACACTCGCTAGGCTCGTGGGGCAAAAAATCGAGTAAGAATGTGCCATTTTCGTCCCTTGTAAAACAAACTACTATTTTGCGCTTCGATACCAATTTACAAGTACCTATACCTTAATTACATTTAAAAAAAAAAACAGTTTAGGTACAGATTTGGCCCAGTTACAGTTTTATTGTAATATGTGATAGATAATATCGAGAAATGTTTAAGTTAGTAGGTAAGTACTGAATAAATGATTATACTTTGTTTCGTTTTCTTTATAAGTTACGCGGTTAAAATAAAAAAATATTTAATAACTTTATCAAACAAATAAATTACATAACACAATAATTATTATGAAACTACATAATCATATGAAATATTATCTATTATAGGTGTATTTATGTGCATTTTTTGTTATTTAAACACTGGCTGATTGTTTGATCCGTGGCGTAGTATATTCTAACTAATATTCATTCCAATTGAATGGAGAAATACATAGGTAACATAATAATTATCATATCCATGATTCTCAGTCATTGCAACTAGGGAAATATTCACGATTTATCCAGAATAATAATATGTATGTAAGTACGTAGTTGGATAGAATCAGGCGCTTACTTCATCGCGTAGACATGACATGCTTTGACATACATTTTGTTCAAATCCTTGTTTCTTTCTAATTATTCTAATCTAAAATTGTTTTACAGTGAAGTACGTCAGGTCGTCCCATGGTAGAATTATGATATCTCTGGACAACTACACGTTCAGCCTGAATTCGACAAGCGCAAACCTGAGGAAGCGGTGGATCTGTTCGAAGTGGAGCTACGGTTGCAGAGCCTCATTGCTAACCTTGGAAGACAAAATTATTAAATGCAACAACACTCATAGTAAACATGTATAACTATTTTTTTTATAACACGATGCCTCGCTTTTTAGGAGCGCGGTGGCAATGCTATGTTTTAGGTGGCACTACAACTGGTAGGTAATAGACAAGTGCGGATCGTAGCTATAAAAAGCTTTTCATTTACAATAGGTAGGCGATTAATTCTTATTGGAGTTCATTTAATCAAACATGAATTCGTATTAACAAATAGTAAAATGAGGATATCATAATTTTGGAAATTGCTAAGACTGTTTAATTTTACCTATATTGTTAAGCTTCTGTCAGCATTTATATAATTATGTTTTTCCATTTTTTACAACATATTAATGGTTGTCTACTATATAACCGATTTGAATTGAATAACGAGATGACCAGGTAGGTACAGACAATTGTTACGTACAATGTGAACAAAAATAGCATTGATTAATATTTTTAGTTTTGTGTAATTAGAATAGATAAAAATAATATTGTGTGTAGTGTGTGTAATTGTATGGCTATACGCTGTTATGGGCATTTGTCAGCCCATAATGACATGAAATGTATCGTGTAATTTTCTAAATTATTTTGCACTTTTAATTCTTGCGAGGATTAGACCATCTTTTATATAGCAAATGTTAATTACGATCATGTGTGACATATAAAAAAAAATGAAATCTCTAGCGAGTAGCGAACTCTTAACATAATATACTAATTATTGATGGCTTCTTATCTGTCTAGAGTGCTGTAATTTGTAAATCCATTTATTGTTTTGAATAAATCATGTTTGTTCTTCATGTAAACTTACTACGTTCTGATGACAAGTCCCGTGAAGCATCATGCAGCATGAAGTAGGAAATATCATTGCGATTTGTAAAAAACATGAAGTGTCAAACATCAAAAACATGTTACAATGAACTCGTACTATCACAATGCCCCTACCCTAGTCGACCGCCCACACGCTCTTACCGTACTTAAATACCCTATGTTTTATACTATCTTAATTAGGATCGGATCCTTGATCGAATCTATGTATGTATGACTCACTGATTTAGTACGACCAGCTGACTGATTTAGTAGATAAAAATCTTTTTTCATATTTCGACCCATGTTTGTTGGGGAAAGTTGTTCAGTTTAATGATTAGAACACACCCTTAAAATATTTTCACTTAACTTAAAATTACCTTATACAGCGTGTAACGGAAGGGGGGGGGGGGGGGGGGGGGGTATCAACCCTGAAGGAGGTGAATGTGCTCATGAAACTGAACAATTTTCCCCAAAGAACATAGGTAGAAGTATGAAAAAAAATGTTAGACCTCCCATAGTAATAGTACGTAAATCAATCAGCTGGTTGTCAATTTTGTAAGGGAGGGCCAATTTTTTTTTTCATATTTCTACCATGTTTTCTGGGGAAAGTTGTTCAGTTTCGCGAGTTCTATGGTAAAACTCATAAATGGTCAAGAAATCACACGGAATTAAGCAAAAAAAATTCATTTCAGCAAATCAAATAATACCTAACGACAATGACCATGTCCTTGAGATGAGCGCTAAACGAAGAAATTGTGCAGGTTGCTACGACAGACTTCGAAAAACCTTGAATAGTACCCAAACTAAAAAAAAAGTTAAGAAAATAAAAAAATATTGCAGGAAATGCAACCAAAACCTTTGCGTAACATGTTTCCAAGACAGGCATAAGTAAATAAAAACCTTTTTCAGTTCTTTTACTATAATTCTGTTTTATTTTCGATATCCACTCATTTTTCTCTGTCCCATCACTACTGAAAATACTTTCTAGTGCGGTTCAGGTCAATATCGGCCTGCCGCTTTTCCTGCTTTATTTCTCATTTCCTGTTTGGCAGATCCCGGGGCGAATCAAACCTAAGGACGTTGGGTTCAAGGTCATTCTAACAATATAAAAAAAAATTATACATTATGTTTCCACAAAGTTATAGCAATTTAATCTATCCTAGTGCCGGTGGGTCTAGAAAGACCTGCCACGCACTAGCAGAAATATCATTGGGGGCGCATATTTGCCCACCGCCGCACCAGATGAAATATTATGATTTTACTTGCCGCAGTAAACGTGTTAACATGTACTATCTTAATTAGGATCGGATCCTTGATCGAATCTATGTATGTATGAGTCACTGTTATTATTAATACATGTTATTTTTCAGCGCTGACATTCTCGCAGTCGCGGTACGGAAACCCATTGATTCTCTATAGGGGGAATAGGTATTGTCTTAAAGACAAGAACACTATCAAGAAGACTTTTCGTTGTAACCGATGGGACAGAGGCTGCAGGGCCTTGATGGTGGTGATCGACGACCGCGTCGTCAGCATGAAGAACGTTCACACACATTAATAGCTTTGGTAAGCTTGAAATTTCTAAATGGCTGCTTTCGTTTTAAATAAGAAGGTGCCAACTCGCGCGCGCACGCGAGTTGACGAACAAGTCGTTCGTTCAAAAGCTACCGTTTAGAAATTCCAAGCTCATAAAAATATGTGTATTGAAATGATACTAAGTACAAGTAACTTGATATTTGATTTTTGACATTTAATTTGTTTTTGTGAATCTTCTGACCCGTTGCTATGTTTGACGTGTTCTGTTCTATGTTATTGATATATTCTTATTATTATTCCGACATATTGTTGTATCTTTGAACTGTGGTTAATTAATGTGATTGGTTCATAACCGTGTTAATTAATTGAAATAAATATAAAAAAAAATAACTAATAACCATAATGGGCCTGTAACTGCAAATAATGTATTTATATACATTTTATAATATGTATCAATGTAATATTAGGGGGTCGGTAATTCGGAATCTATGCAAGTGATACGTTATTTTTGTATATTTTTAACCCGATAGCTAGCAAGTCGGCTGGCTGACCTATATTATTTAAATCAAGTTTTTCTGAAAAATATTATTTTGTATTTTGGCTATTTGCAAAGCATCTCGTCCATTACCACAAATGTGGTGAAGTGAACCGACTACATCCTATATCGTAATAAACAGTAAAAATGAGACAAAATTTTGATTCATAGTTTTAGGCCATTTAGTTGGACGCCATGAAATGTACGAGAATATAATTTAAAAATATCGTTACACAGTAAATTCATTGATTTCTGTGATTGTTGTGATATTCAAAAGTAAAATTGATATACACTAACTAATGGTACTAACCATTTCATTATAAGTATTCATATAGGAGGCTATAATGTTTAGATATTTTTGCGTACCTATATTGACTAGATTAAAAAAAAACGATCAAGTGCGGGTCGGGCTCGCGCACGTAGGGCTCCGTACAATTTGCTATAAAACTATCAAAAAATCACGTTTAAATATTATTATATTCAAGTTAGTTAGAATTTGTTGTTATAGCGGCAACAGAAAATGTATTATACATATATATATTCTGTGAAAATGTCTACTGTCTAACTGTCACGGAGCCTGGTGACAGACGGTCTGACTGACAGACGGACGGACAGCGGAGCCTTAGTAATAGGGTCCCGTTTTACCTTTTGGGTACGGTACCCGGAACTCTAATAACATATGCACATTTAGGTACAAAATAGCATATACGGTAATGTAAGGTAAGGTAAGGTAAATGTAATTCATAAATTCGTGACATGAATATAGATTATATACAATGTATTTACTACATTGGTGTGTTTGCTGTAATGTTAAATTGATACCACTTATTTGTAAGTAACTAATAAATGCTTAAATAAAATCGAAATTTACGACTTTCTTTCTACCTAAGTACTTATATTATTTTTACATATAAAAATCTCGAGGTTCGAACTCAATTCGATGGAGCTTTTCGAATAGCAACCACTGCATCCTGTGGCAATGTTTCAGGTCCAATATTCATACGAAGTAAGAATGGAAATCCCGTTCTCATTTACAATGGTAATCGTTTCAACAAGCACGCCCAGAACAGCCGCGGCCCGAAGTGGTATTTTGTCTGCACCAGGTGGAGGAGTGGTTGCAGAGCTACCATAAAAACGTATGGTAAACGAATTATTCAAGTAAACAGCAACCACGAACACATGAAATAGATCAAGAAAAGAAGAATACACGTCATTAGTCCCTAAATTGACATAACATTTTTATTATAATATACTAGCTGTTGCCCGCGACTTCGTTCGCATTGACTATATTTTTTACCAAATTACAAATAACTAAAAATAGACCATGACCCCCAGTTCGACATCAACATCCGATATTTATTATTTCTTGACATGCTCTTGTTTAATTATAGCTCAATTTTTCACCTCTAAAGTTTCATTTGCACAAAACAGATTTTTTTATGTTATGGCAGGACCCTTGACAAGATATACGAGTAAATGTGGTTAATAGTAATGTACTTACACTACCATCTATATTTTTTTTTTTAATTTTTATATTTTATTTTAGGACCTTCTTTTACAAAGAACCGGAATGGCAATCCTGTGATTCTGCACAATGGTCATAAGTTCAACCGCCACAGCAACAGTAAAGGGCCAAAAGGATATTTCGTTTGTGCTATGGTGCGTAAAGGCTGCAGGGCTGTCATCAGAACGTACGAGGGGAAAATCATCTTTATGAAAAATGATCATACTAACCATGGTAAAAAAGGACACCGGAAGTGAGGTTGACGTGAAAAACACTAATTTGAATATAAATTTCCAATGTAAAACTATACGTCACGAAACACTTTTTTGAATAAATTACTTATCACAACCGAAAACGGAGAACATTTAGCTGTTTTATACATTTCCACATAATATGAACTTTCACAAGTTTTCATATGAAATGTGGATTTCGTGGAATTCAAACTAACCTAATTGAATCTATGTAAATGGTTTCAGAGCCCGTATTCACGGTCAACAAGAACGGAAAGCCAGTTATAGTATACGACGGGTACCGGTACAACCAGCACAGTGACAGCGAGGGACTGAAGGGATACTACGTGTGCCGCGCTCGGTATTGCAAAGCCATGATGCGTACTTTCGGGAAGGCAATTACCGTTATGAAAACTGTTCATAATCACCCACGGAGATCTTTAGCAAAGAAATAAATTATTCGTAACATATTTCTGTTTGTTTTTTATTATCGTTGACGTGTCACTACTTCATGAGAACCTTTTAACCACTTGGCATAATATAATTAACAAGGTTAATTAATGCTCGTAGGACAATCTAAATAATAGCACATATTAGGATATAATGATAATGGTTGAAACATCGACGAAAAAATGATACAACGCTATCTTGATTTCAGACTGCAAAATAGCTGTATTGTTAACCACAAAGTTGTCTGTGTATTTATTTTAAGCCAACGCGCTTATAATATTAATTGAAAAACGTATTATTGTAGGACTAATATTCGAAGTGAACCGGAATGGGAAACCAGTGATTCTCTTTGAAGGTTTCCGGTACAACCAGCACAGCTCCAGCGTGGGAGCCAGGGGGTTCTTCGTTTGCGGCAGGTGGTCTTCTGGATGTAGGGCATCTATCAAAATGTATCACGGTCAAATTATTTGTATGAAAACGGAGCATACTCATAAATGATAGCGCGCTGCGAAAAACAAATTGTATGCTTAGTGTAAGTAAATAAGTTAAGGATTTGTGTTATGAAATTTCTTATTATGTTTTCTAGTTTACAGACATGTTTTATGCTATAATCATAACCAATAGACGTGTTATATTATATTTAAAATACATTAAATCCATTGAAAGTTATGGCAAGTAGTAACAGATGTGTATATATATTATTCTAACGGTTTCAAAAATTTTGTTAGGGAGTGAGAGACAACACATCGGAACTTCAAGTAAGGCAGTGGACTCAAAGTAACTAAATAAATGGGCTGGGATGGTTTCTATGGAAAGTTCATGATTTTAATGAACTTTTTAATTTTACTCTCATCCGTAAATGACAACAATCTTTTATTTTTTTTCTTTTACAAACTTAATGTACAGTACACTTACTTAAGGTACAGTAAAGAAACACTAAGGATAGATTATAGACATCCTATGGCTAAATTAAAAACAGTGCGGTTGTCCATGGTCCCCAAGCAGCAGGTATCATTCAACATCATCATCATCAGCCTGAAGACCTCCACAGCTGAACATAGGCCTCCCACTAGACCGCCACACCGAACGACAATTTGTCACTCGCATCCACCGGTTGCCTGCGACTCTTTTGATGTCGTCGTTCCCATCTAGTGGGAAGCCTACCTACACTGCCTCTTCCAGTCTGTGGTCGCCACTCTAGAACCTATCTTCCCCATCGGTTGTCAGTTCTACGAGCGATGTGGCCTGCCCATTGCCACTATAGGTAGCAAACCCTGAGAGCTATGTCGTAAACAGCATTAATTAATGTAAGCAGCAGGTATAAGAAGTCTAAATAGATATAAAGTAGACGATAGCTATGCATAACAATCACTTTCTTTCATGTGGCTTAGTTCTTAAGTATAATTTTGACGGTGAATATATGAAGCTCGTAATTTTCAGCCCCGGTGTTCACAACGACGCGTTTCGGAAGACCGGCTATAATGTTCCACAACTATAGGTTCAACTTATGTCGAGTGCGTGACACGAAGAGCATTTGGAGATGTTGGCGATGGCGAGACGGCCAGTGCAGAGCGACGTTGACGACCATCAACAACGTCATCGTTGCTATCGCCAAAGAACATAATCACCCCCCCGTGCCGGCATCAAAGCTGCGGCCTTTCTTAGATATCAATGTATTTAACGTTCTTAGTAATACTTATAGGGGTAAATCCATGTATCACCAGAAATGAAATTGTTCCATTCTACAAACGAAGCGGTTAGTCAACCGCTTCGAAGCATGAAATCCCGATGTACGCTATATCGAAAGTACAGGAGCTCGATGTACATTAGTTCGAAAATACACGAGCTCCCTGTATTATTCCGTAGAGTTAGCAGCTTCTCTCATCAATCATTGAACATTCCTTATAACCAATTGAGTTTAAAGAACGACACAGCTTAGCTAGATTTAAATACAGAGATATATTAATTAGAACGATTAAAATTAAGACAACGATTTAACAATAACGATGGAAATATTATTAACTAAACGGTTGTGATTCATGTAATCCGATTGATACAGGATCATAATATTGTTTATAACGATAATTTACAGTACAATATTAATACAATAATTCGACATTGAACACCATAAAATATAGAGATAACACTACAAGGTGTGGTTGCAAAACCACCTACAACTTAGATACTCATAGATGGATGTATGGATTCTAGACTCGGATGGATGGATTCGAGGACTGACATTTGTCAGCAGTGGACGTCACCAGTGGTGACGATAGGGATAAGTACATTCTAGAACTAATTCCCAGTTGTCACCAGTGGGGACATAAATGGGGGTGACGACTGGGAAAGACCCGAAATAACGCTTTCATACCTTATAACTGCAAGAGCGCCTTAATGAAGAGTAGTTTAATTTATGTTGTAGTAAATTAGTTTATACTTATAATGATTGGTATCCCAATGTAATCCGCAGAGTTACATGTTACGTAAATATAGCAATAACTCTTAGTGATTAGTAGAGATCACATGAGAAGTTTTGTATCCTGCAACATTAGTTTTTTAACTTGCAACATATTTCGATATTTATGTAAAAACCACTTAACATTTGGAAAAAAGTATCCTACTACTTTGATAAATGCGAATGTTTGTGTTATTATCACACACACTTTTTTGTGTGTTTTCTTCTCTTCTAGCTATCTAAACAACTGAACGGGTTTTGATGATATTTAGTATATATAGATACTTTAAGTTCTAGTTTAATAAATACAGTACTTTTAATCTGTAAAAATGGCTGAAAATCATGTTATTTTTAATTTCATGTAGGTAAGTAGTCCGCGCGCGGCTGCTAGTTAAGAGTACATGTCTTCTAGTCATGTAACTTTTATAGTTTTGTTGTTAATGAGTAAGCAAGTAATAAAAAATAGTAAATTATTAACAATAAGATCCATTATGTAATAAAATAGATTACCTATTGAAATAATAATGATAATATTTTCGTGTACTTATAACAATATTTACAAATACCTACATTGATCGATGTACGAGTAAGTATACATAAAATAATTATTATTCTATCAATTGTAATTGAATATTTTGTTCATGTACTGTGTACAAAAATCATTCCGTTTGCAGTAAGTACTATTTCTAATAAATTAATACTTTGTTGAACTAATACATATTTTCTTTCTTATATTGTGTGCCATATTATCTGCTATTATTATTTATATTTTATAATGAAACAAAGAGGTCATTTGTACTTCGAACTTTTTTAATTACGCTCTCAGTCGTGTTAGTAACGCCAATAATTTATAACTCATCAATGATTGGATCATTTTGTATGATCATCACTTTGATTAATTTGGAGACAAATAGCAGAATAACTATTGAAAGACAGGAAAAATTGACGAAAAACAAGAAAATAAATAATTATCATTTTCTCGTATATACGAGTTGTTTTGTATGGAATCACTTGACTGCACAACGGCTGTCGGTCCGGTTACTATTACCTACCATAAAAGCTTATTTAAAGACACATACAATATTCGCTCTGCTTCCAATTTATTTTATAAAACCTCAAAGACCCAAAAACATTATTACATTGGAAACGAAATATTGATAAAGACTTTGACGTTATTACATCATTAATTAATGATGTCTTTCCCAGATTATCCACTATATTCGGAATCTCAGAGGAAAAGGCCGGTGATATCATTCCGTAACTACAGGTTTAACTTGTACCGGGATAACGGAGTCAAGAAAACTTGGCGGTGCTGGCGGTGGAGTTACGGTTGCTGTAGATCTTCCCTTATCACCATTAATGATAACGTAGTGAAAATTGCGAAGGGACATAACCACTGAACCAAAAGCTAGCATCAAATGCACCCACATCCCAATCGTGTTGTTGTGTTGTGTTCACGTTCCAGCGTTGTATTTACGAGAACACAAAACCAATAATTATGAGTTTAAATGGTGTGTTGTGTCAAAACTTGTGCCTTTTAAATTGTGTCAAATAATTTGAAGTACATATTATAGACATTAAGAAAAGTCCTCACTTGAATTTGGAGATTAGGACATGTCCTTAAGCTGGAGTTGAGAGTAACAAAGGCTTTTGTTGGTACCCGTACCTACCATACAAGAAATATCGTACAACAAAATTTACGACGTATATTCCAATTAATATATTGTTAATAATTAATCAGTAAGTACCTATATACATATCGTGATTAAATTAAATTACGAAATTGTAAGAAATGACATTCCCGTATAAACTCTTCTTGGTCTTATCCGACTTCCTACTAATATTATAAAGGCGAAATTTTGTGTGTGCATGTTTGTTACCTTTTCATGCTCAAACGGCTGTACTAATATTGATTAAATTTTGTTGTGGAGGTAGTTTACACTCTGAATTAACACATAGGGTACTTTTTATTCCGAAAACAGCGGGTAACGCCGCGGAGCGAGCTAGTCTTCTAAAAGGGAAGTTTTTCAATCACTGTACCTTACCTTTTCCTGTGCGAGATTGAGCCCTTGACTTGTGAAAGTGCATTTTTACTGCCTACTTACATAAACGCTAGTTTTAAGTGTTCGCGACACTTAAATGTGCTATACTCGGATATTCATACTTTATTGCGTTTACATGCAAGATTTGATTTTTACGATAGCACATGTTTTGTTTCAGAGGCGAGTTACAGCATATCGCGACTAGGCAAGCCCTTACTGGTAGTGGGCGATAACAAATACAACCTGCACCAGACCTATGGCTCCAAGACTATCTGGAGATGCACGCTCTGGCGCCATGGCCGATGTCGCGCCTCTGTCGCCACCATGAACAAGAATGTCATTTCCCTCCGCAAGGACCACAATCATTAACAAAACTTATACTTTTGAAATAAAAGATATCCTACAATATTGTAAATGCGAAAGTGTTTGTATGTGTGCGTGTTTGTCTGTTCTTCACGCCTTAACAGATGAATGGATTTGTATGACATTCGGTATAATACTCCGGAATAGAAAATAAGATACTTTTCACTCCGTAAAAATTAACGGTTCCCGCGGGACAATAGCGAACGCGAGTGAAACCGCGGGGCGCAGGTACTTAGTATATAATAAAGTTCAGACTTTCTCGCACCTACTGTATTGCAGTGCGGTCTTCAGTCTTCTCGTGATTTTACATCGAAGCTTTTTAAATATGGATTATACTACTTACTACCAAGCAATTTATGGATACTACTCGTATTTCAGTGTAAACGAATTTACAGCTGCATTGTTTAGTTTAAGGGCTACAATAAAATATTGTATTTATGCACAATATATTTTTGTTTTATTTACATATCGAGAATAATACAAATTTTCTTTGTGATACTATTAATCCATACTTATGTATATATAATTATGTACATGAGGTAAACTAGGTAGGTACGTAGGCTTTTCTGTTAAATAATCTGGTTCCCTGACATGATAGCTTACTAGGGTTGACAAAATTTTCGGCTTTGATAATTAATTATAATTTTACGGGGTAATTTGTAACACGTTGTATATATTCATATAAGTTGACAGCCGTGCTTAAAGTAATACCTCTTATTGTTTAATGTGGAACAACAATGCTTTCAGAATTTATATGGAGCGCCTCCAGAGCAGGGAAACCTATCATCCAGCGAGGCCACCATCGATTCTACCAGCATAGTTCCTGCAGAAGCGACAACCCTAGATGTCTATGGGTCTGTTGCAAGTGGCGCTCAGGGTGCCGAGCCTCTATAAATACCATAGAAAACGAAGTGTTGAAATTCAAAAATACTCATAATCACGACTGAAGCATTTTATGTTTGTTATCGTTACCGGTACTGGCAAGCCTAAACACGTGTTTAAAAGTGTTCAAACAAGTGGTCGAGCTAAGTTTATGTGAAAAGACGTGTCCTACCTTTTGAGCTTACGTTCTGTTGTCGTCATGTTGAAGCGCTCTACTATACAATATTAATACATATATTCTGATGACCTAATTAATAGATGCGTCCTGTAAAACCGTGTAATAGTGGATGCATGTGAGATCGATCGAATCTGTCCGTGGTGCAGAGCGCACTGGAAGCCGGTCGGAGGCGGTCGCGCGTCCGCCTCCCCTACGCCATAGACCGGGTCGTGACCATTTTCCCATCCCTATTTTGAGGGAAGTTACCGCGATTCGCGTGCCAGCAACAAGTTCCTTTATACTCAAGTATGTATAGATTTGTAAAGTTTACAACGGCTTTTCTTAGTGATCTGTTGTATGGCGACCCTTTGTTCTTGGAACTATATTGATTATATATCAGCGTGACCTGATTTCAGAAACAATATTGTATGTTATGAGCCTCAAAACTTGGTTGTTTGCGTAAAGCGTATATTCATACTAAGGTTCAGTTTCAAATATAGGTACCCGTTTGTCGCGTAGTAAGAATCGTTTTTTTATAAGATTTGTTCTTAAGAGTACATAGTAGATACTACGTTTGATGTAGTTCCATTCATATTTAGAACGAAGTCTTTTGGGAACCATAAAAATTAAAGTTTATATCATCATCATACCCAGCTTTGCCGCACATGTTTATTTACATTTCTATTCGCAGGGCACACAGTGTATTCGTATGTATACGTGTACACGAATAAGGGACGCCCTATCGTGATTGTCGGCCCTTGTAGGTTCTATAAAAACAATAAAGCATCTGGAACCAGGGCCACGTGGTTCAGCAACCGTAACAGCTAGGGCTGCGCCGCCTCGGTCTTTACCATCGAAAATCGCGTAGTGCGCTTCAAGAGGAAACATAACCATTGATGTAAGAATGGTTCAAAGAACATCAGCTTTTCTAGAAACGCATGGCTGGTACAAACTCTGAAATTCATGCATCATTTTAGGCAAAGGTTTCTTCCCTATGTGTTTATCATTTTTTTAGGTTTAGGGGCATTCTGGTAGAACGTTTCAGTTTCTGCCTGACGCTTGAGAATATAAAACCTCCATTTATCACCATGTATCATTGTCGTTTCGGCTAGAACATGTGAGCTAATGTTTTAATATAACTATAAATAAGTACATATAATCATTTTAGCTTAAAAGTAATGTATATATTGTAAATCTTAAAAACGTTTTTGATTCCACTTTTAAATTGATTTCATTTCTTATTTAATTTGAATTAAGTGTTCATTTCTTAATTACTGGTGCTCTGTCATCAATCGTACCTACTCGATGTAAAGTGATACTGCACCTAATAACTAAGGAAGCTTTCATAGCAACTATCAAATCTTGCTATTGACTGCGTATTATGCTGGACACTCCAATATGAAACTAAACATAGTAATTGCTTCCAGTGGCACGCTTTACGTTCACCCGGTACGGCAAACCGGCGATCCAGAAAGGCATCTACCGGTTCAACAAGAACAACCGCACGAACGGGCCCAAGTCCCTGTGGACTTGCTGCAGGGTCAGCTCCGGATGCAGGGCTTCCATCACCACCTTAGACGACCTTATTATCAAGGAAAAAACTGAGCATAACCACTGAATGTATTCTGATTCAGAATTATCAACCTATAGCAGTTTATATAACCTCCCCCCCATAAATTGGTTAAATCAGTTGTATATAATAAAAAAATATACTTTTTATTTGATGTAGGTATACATCTTTTTACATCTTTTTATTTGATATTGGTATATATAGACCTATATTTTAAATATTGTGTGACAAGTGAAGAGTTAATATTGTTTTGTGATTGTATTGATTAAAATAATAACGTTTACAAGATTACTGTTTCAAAATATGATTAGATTAGATTATGAACCCTCAGTATAATAGCATAATTATTATATATTAGCCGTGGTCGTCATTTTGACAGTTTTCGGTGACTTGAGGCCCAGGGGGTTATCCCGAAAACGAATTGTAACTTCAAATTGATATCCGGTTGATGGATAGCTGTACGATATTGCGCGCCTGGCTCAGACGGCGCGAGCTAATTGGCATGGGCATAGAAATATATTATTTATATGGGCACGGGTATACAAACCAACCGAAGCTTGGGGGCTTATAACGGCGCGTTGTCGCGGCGGATGACGTAACTTAATTCAATAAATACCTTAGGAATAAGCATTCGGTTATGCTGCCAAGCCTCGTAAGGGAAAGGAAGTGAGCATCAGTTAGAATAAAAACAATATTTTGAACATCGGTTTACTTGTGCTGATTGATTTGTTTTTGTTTTAGACATGGATGCTGACTCCTGTCATTCAATACCATCTTGCGGTCACAACTCAAAAGCTTATCAATGTGCAACATTGAGCTCGGAGGACATATGTTTTTTTCAAAGAAAATTCTATAAAAATAGTGCTAAAATTCTATAAAAATTCTATAAAATTAGTCTATAAATTCTATAAAAAGTTGATCAAGACTCCTTTTTGTTGAAATATGTAGTAGCTTCTGCAATAAAACGTAAGAGAAATACTGGAAATAGAGTAACTGGAAATAGATCAAAAGTTATGGCTCTAAAATATTTTGTACGAAAGAAATTTAATAACATTTTGATCCCAGTATGTATGACTACCTTTACGGACATATTGAATGTAAGAAAATGGCGCATACATGGTGTAGTAAAGCGTCACTTTTTAACAGGAAGTACGCCTAAGGAGAACCGCGGAGGTGACAGAAAATCTTTTAAGAGCAGAGCAAAAAAGGAAGCAGTAGAGAGGTTCATACAATCTTTGGAACTTGTTGAATCTAATTGTATTTGTGATAAAAACAGCAAACGCCACTACTTAAATACTGAGCTCAACACAAAAAAAATTTGGGCTATGTATAACGAACAAACCCCACCAAGACTAGAGGTGGCAATAGGAATGTTCCGTCAAGTGTTTAACACCAAATTCGATATTGGATTCGGTAATTGCTCTGTTAGTAATTCAGTGAGGACAAAATAACAGAAACATAATGAGGTGAAGAAGCGGACGGAACCAAGCATTAAATCTGTAAAGGGTATTTTGCGTGCTTAGGTTTTTTATCCGACTGCTGAAGGAGGGTTATATTTTATCTGTACCTATTTGTCAAAAATATCAGGTGTCAACAGGGCAGGCTCATAAATAATTATGCGCCAAGGATAGATATCGCCCATCAATGTGGTAATGCAGCCAGTGTTCTTGGCACCATGCCGCAAGGCCCCCGGCACCGTTGTTAGATTTTTAGGCTTAGTTAGTTTCAGTCTTAATTTAACTTTTGTGTTTGTATGAAATAAACTGATATTTCGATACAAAAAAACTTTTCTAATATAGTATGCTTAACCGGACACATCCGTAGATTTAGCTTGAACTTGTAGGTACTAATTGTATGTGCATTAAGTGGATTTTCTGTTAAAGAAATAATTTCGAAGAAATAGTTCGATAGAATGGTATTTCAAAACGTTTGATTTTGCTTGTGACCATTTGACATATTAATTATAAATCTTATCTATCTTTTGAGCTTATCAGTTATTAGACAATTAAGTACATAACTAAATCTTTTAATAATTTTCAGGGTCCCCTGCATCAAAGTTCGTGAAGCCCTTGCTCACGTTGAATGGTCACAGTTTCTTCTTGAAGAACGACCGAGGCTCCCGGCGGTACTGGACCTGCAGCAAGTACCGCCTGGGCTGCAACATGGCCGTCACCACTTGGGACGACACTGTGGTCAAACAGAGCGGGATACACAATCATAATTGAGACGGGCCAACCCTAACTGGTCGACAGTTTAAGGCTTCTAGTGCCCGTAAGGTCTGCAAGGCGATGCGTGATACTCCGGACATGTATCGAGATTTGCTATACACTCCGCATGTATCTATCCGTCTTGCTTCAGACCACTGTTGCGGTAATAATCCGTCTGATCCTCTTTCCGATCATATGCCAGTCACGTCAATTGATTTTCCATGTCATGGAAATTGTCAGTTTACCCACCAGGTTGCTGATTCGCAAATGCTTTGCAGGCCATTACTTTACAACTGACTTGACGTTTTTGGCTTTAATATGTGTGTTGGCAAGTTTTATCGTCTTGTGTTGCATCGCGTTGCCTTGTGACCGCCTGTGGTGTTATTACCTGCGGAAGGTGCCGCTCTTAATGCGGTAATATATTGCCTTTTTGTGGACCATTTTTGGGAAAGAACACTACAAAATAATGAAATATTGATATCGTGGATCCAATGATTTTGTTACTATCTATAAATGTTGAGTAACAAGATATTTATCTAGTCATAAATGTAAGTGAAAATGTGTATAATATTTAAGATTCATCATAGTATTTGATAATGGTGAATCTGTACAATAAATACTAATACGTACCGCCTAACAACTCAGACTTAATATTTTAATGTTTATATTTATTACATTCTACATGCCTATATTAATTATTCTAACTAACCTATTGAAATGATGCACGTTAATATAAAATATGTCGCTATTGTGTTTTGAAAAGTTTTTTAAATCCTATTAAGTACTTTTTCTGGGAAACTTTATAAACCTCTACGAAGATAATCTTAGAATACGCACCGATTGTTGTTGTGGGGTATAATGTTTAGGAATTTGTTCGCTCTATAGTATTTATATGAGGACTTTTCTAAAATCGCCAATCAAAAGTTGCGGGTAGCGATATACAGGCATAGTACATAGCGGGTAGGTGTCTTTACCTGTGCTTTAATTACTTCCAAATGTTTTATACATATTAATTATTATACTAAATAATAAAAATATATGTACATAATAATGTATAATATCAGATATTTGGTAAAATGTGTACCTACTTTAGTAATTAATGTCACCTAATGTGTATCAATTCTAGTTTTTATGTGATAATAATTTTGAATGATCTCGTAAATAAACGTAGGTACCTTCTTAGTATAATAAATTCTACGTACTATACGATAAAAACTAAATGCGTGTTTTGTTTAGTAATAAAACAAGTTAATATGTAAATGTAAAAAAAAGTTAGTTTAAAAAATAAATCAAATATTATGCGCGTTTGACTATTTACAATGCTTATTATAATGAAAGGTTTTATATACCTGCCTATTAATGTTTTTGTGGGTAAAAAAATAAATAATAATCACATGCAATAAAAAAGCAATCCAATGGTGGTATTTGGTTTTATTTATGTAGTAGAAAAAATAAACTTAAAACCTAACTGCACAAAGCAACAAACAAGCTCTAAAAATATCTCTTTATTATTTATGCATGCGAGTAAAGGGTTTGCAGGCGGGTATAAGCTCTTTTTCTTTTTTTTTTACGTAGTCCCACACTAGGATTGCTACTGTATCGTGGGTACCACTTACAGACATATAATTTCACATACACATCACATCCAGAACATAAACAAATATTTGGGGATCGCACAAATATTCGTTCCAGGCGGGAATTGAACCCGCGACACCTAGCGCAGCAGTCCGATTGCTCAGCCACTACGCCAAACGTGCCGTCAATATTCCAGGATTAAGAAGTATGTGAAGTGATGTGTATGTTTAAATCACATATATACATTCTTTGTCTCCTCCTGCCACTTTTACTAACATTCATAGATACTAGAGAGATATTTTAAAAGCTTGTTTGTCGCTTTTTGCAGTTATACTAATATGAAAATATATTTGATAATTATTTTCTAGTTTCTCTTCGACGTTTTATTTTCACACTCGATGTGACGAAAAGTTTGATAAAACGCCACCTACTGGCTTCAGGATGCACTGAAATAACGTGTAATTTGCTCCACACTCTAAAAGGTGTTGCCGCATAAGGAAGCGTTTGTAAAACTGTGAAGGACTAAATACATAATATTATATATACTTACTGAAGTTTTCCGCACATAATTATACTCTTCCTATGTTCTATGAAAAAATGTACCCGTTTAAAATAAAGCCAAGAGATGATTTAGTTGAATGCGATATTAATTCTGAAAACACGGTTCGATAGCTAACAGACATGGGTGTCTGATCATCTTGAACCCTAAATAAGAATATGTAAAACTAGGTAGGTAATCTGAAATAATGATAATCTCACTCGTAACAAGTACAGAAACCCTTCTGCACTTGTTACCGTAAATCACAAAGTTTACCGAGTAAACTTTGTGATTTAGTCACTGTCTCGCCACTATCTCGCCGCAACGCTCAGTCGAGTACAGTAAATTAAATGCAAGTTTTAGTGTAGTTTTAGTTCAAAATTAAGTGCGAGAAATAATGTGGGGGTGGGCACTACGCCGGCCGAGTACAGTAGGGTGAGCAGGAACCTCTATCGAGAAAGTATTCGATACGTTAAAAGTCAAATTTGTTTTAGATTTGGTTAGCGCCTTGCAATATCGACAAGATGCTTACGCGAACGGTTACCTTGATCGATACGTTAACAATACGAACCGATACAATCTTCGTGCTTGCACTATTGTTGGAGTACTGTTCAAATCTAAAACAAATTTGACAGTTAACGTATCGAATACTTTATCGATAGAGGTTCCTGCTCACCCTACTGTATTCGGCCGGCGTAGTGCCCACCCCCACATTATTTCTCGCACCATGGCTCCACGCGTCTACTTGGTATTCCGCTATCCCGTTAAAAACCGTTAATATTTTTTTTTTACGGTTATTTCTCATAACTGTTATGTGTCGGGCTGAAAATTTAACCGTCTCGCCAGACAAACTACTGCTCGCTCGGCGTACTCTCTCGGTTGTAATTGTATTGTCGCGCCGCTGTACACGTTTATACGTTGTATAATCAGTCTTTAATTTGGACCTACTATTGTTTCAGATTCGGAAACTTCAGAAGTTAGATTTTCGTACACCAACCGCGGCAAACGTCTGCTGCTCTTCGAACGCTACAAGTTTAACCTCAAACACACTAATGCTAACCGGCTGAACTGGTCCTGCAACCAGGCACCCAAGGGTTGCAAGGCTTCTATTATAACAATCAATGATATAATTGTTAGGTTAAAGCCCTTTCATAATCATGAATAATCTCAAAATAATAAATGTACGAGTATAAGTTTTATGTTTAGGTGGATCTCTATGCATGGTTAATGTAAGTAAAACGAAAAACGAAACGAACGTGTACGAAGTCATTTTAGCAATATTTTGAAATATTTAAGTAATATAGATTATCATGATAGATAATAATATAGGTGATACGCCATTTTGCATTTAATCTTGTACATACAGATAATGGAGTTCATAACGCCCAACTCTATTATTCTATTATCATACAGTTTGGGTAGAGAATGAAATTGAATACATTAAGCGCGCCCAAACAATACTTATTATTATAATAATATGTTTGGTGTAAACTCATGCATAGTTAAAAACAAGAAATTTATGAAATTAAAAATTGTCGCTTTCGAATAAAATATTTCCAATATGTCTGCCGATCTATTATTAAAATACTCAAAATTTAATTAAATACCCCAGTGACGAACTCCTCACCAAGATGGTCAAAGACGTTATAAACTTAAACAGGTATGTGATTGCGGGAAAGTTATAAAATACGGATAAAAAGTAGGACATGCCCAAATATTAAATAAATATAAAAAAATCCATTTACCATTTATACGCCAAACTCGAGCGTAAGTAGCCAGAATTTGTTAGAAAACAGATGTACTTGTAGCGGCCTGAATCGTCTTTACCAGTCATTAACATTGGATTTATATTCCAACACAGATAATTTGGTTTTCTCTCACCTAAAGGGGGAATAAAGTGATGTATATATCTATGTACATCATGAACATGAATTAAAGAACTACACCCATGTAGTTCTTTAGTTCATGCCCCATGTAGTTCATGTAGCTATACGTGTGCTATACCCGTGGCTATACCGGAGGAAGGAAGATATACTGGAGTTGCAACCAGGCGCCCAAGGGTATGATGAGGGATGGGCGCCCAAGGGGACGGACGATCGACGGTCAACGGTCAACGGTCAAGATGAGGAATTCACATAAACATTAATATTAACAAATCTGGGCATTTTGCATTGCTTTTTTTCATTCATTTTTAATTAAAGATAATACATAGCTACTTAATATTTCGATTAATAGAGGATGTTGATTACTCCATCGTTAACATCCTGGTTTTTATTGAATTTGTTATCATATTGCATAGATTTGTTCTTTGAATGTACGCAATAATTTTTATAATAACAAAAAGAGTCGGCAAGTCGTCACCCACAGCCCAACTTAACTAAAAGACAAGGACCGAAAGCGCCGCTGCTACGGTATTCACTTCGAAAAGTTTGAAATCCGCCGCCATAATTCTATGTCCAAGACGATAGATAACCAGGTACTCCTATGTATTGATTGCTTAATCTGTTGCCCTCCACAATAAAGCAGAAGTTTTTTCGTTTCAGAACTGAAACCGCTATTGTTGTTTTCTTTCACTCGTGCTGGCAATCGAGTGCTACATTACGACGATAACAAGTACAACATGATATCGAATAGAAGGGGGAAGATTTATTGGAAGTGCAACCAGGCTCCGCAGGGGTGCAGGTGCTCCGTCACAACGGTCAACGATATCATCATCAAAACTGATGGGGGGTGTCACAAACATAAAAAGCTGAGAGGTCGCTATGCTAAATGCCGGAACTCTATACTATTACCAAATATAAAAGCTGAGGTTAAGTCCTCAATGTAACTGTGGCGCTACCGTGTACTCATCTGCACTACAAATAGGTACTATACTTGTAATGTTCCTCAATATTTCTTTTTTAATATAGTAATGTGACTAAATTGTGAATTTTGGAATAGACGAACTAGAGATATTTCCTAATAATAACTAAGAGTTACCTACTTAGAGCTTTACAAGGCGAAGAGAAGGTTAAAAAGCAAACGAGATTTTTGTTACGTTAATGTTTCAATTGGCAGTGAAATCTTTATGTCACGTAACTATTAAAATAAATTAAAAGAGAAAGCTAAACTAAAATCTAAAGTAAATCGATGTACAAAGGCCTGGAGCTAGTAGGAACATTAGCTACTTCCTCAATGCCCCATTCGTTTTCTAATACCTGCGTTGCGTTATAAGTTCTATAGACGAAAACAAAAAAGAAGTAACAATATTTTTGAACGTTACTCAAAGGTTTCGGTGTATTTCTAAGTCGCAACAGATATGTAACCATGATTTTATTTCAAACTCGCATAATCATTGCAGAGCAGCTTGGAAAGTAAGAAACGAGGATACAAAAATACCATGTAAATGGATTTTATAGATGCTATCAAGGTATAATGAAGAGAGAATGGTAAAATCACCACAGGAAATCGAAAATGAATTTGATAAATGTCTTATTAACCTTACAAATAGCGGCGCCAAGGAATGTAAAAATACCAATAAAACACGTTTAAATGCACATTATTTGCAGATGACATCTCCATAATATTGACGTGTAATGATATAATGAAATATGAACATTGAAATTAATAATACAATTTAATCTGTTGTGAAATGGTAAGATCTTAATAATTTAAATGTAGATTAATCTAAAACGAATTATATTCAATTTCAGATCAAAGCTTCAACTGGGTCGCTACTGTGTGAGCGACTTTAGTGAGAAAAATATCTGACATTTGAATTTGACATGAATTTCATTGAAATCATTTTGGCTCCATAATTATTATTTATGTTAATGACTATGTTATATTAACACCTTAATTTTATTATGATCAGCAAGTCAATTTAGTGTAGGTACGACTTGCATGACTTAACTGTGATTTTATATGCCAGAAAATGGACAAATAGAAGAACATAAAGCTATACATAAGTTCAAGACCTGTACTCTATTTTCGTGAAATAAACACATTACATTTCCCACCTACTTTGTATAATTTATGAACATTTTGTGCAAGTTAGCTAAAATGCTACTATATAGTATTAATTGTCGATTATGGAATTCGTGGGATTGTATATTTTTTATATTCTGCTTAATCTCAGGTTGAAAAACGGAAGATTTGTATTAATTTTAACTTTAGTTTTCCGAGTATACAAGTATAGATACCTACTTATTTATAACTATTCCTTTACAGTTTACTACCAAAATATAAAGGGAAAACGTTGCATCATTTACAATGGTCATAAGTACTCGAAAAACCAAGTATTGGGAAATAAAACCTGGTGGGTTTGCAGTAAACGTTCTTCCAGAAGTTGTAAAGGTAGCATAGTAACCTTTATGCATGAAATAGTTAAAATGAATGATTTTCACACACATTGAAAGAGGATGAGAGTTATATGTATTATACTTAATGTGGTTTATATTTTAGTCGTTTATTTATTACAAAAATATTTTAGTCTCTTTTTATGTTTCGGCGTTAGATATACCTATGTTGTGATCTGACATTTTTATTTTAGTTGAAATATCTTCTCCGTATAATATCTCATCTATATAACCTTTATGTTCATACAATGTACTTAACTAGCACTTAATTAATATTGTATTGCGAAAGTATGGTGTATAAGTAGTTATGTATGTTTATAAGTGTGTTTGTTGCAAAAGTTGCCATTAAACTCCGTAGCGGCCGAACGGATGTCAACCATATATATTTTAGATCCTGGAATGACAGAATATTTGTCATTCGCAGGGGAAGCCGTGGGGCGCAGCTAGTGTGTTACCTGCTCGTATATTTTGTCAAACACGCTTACTGAAAATGTAGCATTAGAAGTCCATTTAACCCCTTTTTTGTTGTTCAATGATGTAAACATTTTGCATGCCTGTCAAGTAAAAGGTAAAAGCGAGCTGATCTGAGATCGCATGTACGTACACACCATCATTCCTCTGACACTCCTAAAGATTTTACACTCATTTTGATCAGCTTGCAGCACCGAATACGTATTTTATGAGAACTGTCTGCTAAATTTATTATGCACCCAAAACTTATTTGTCCTACGTGCACTACCGACATTTTCTCTGGCAGGTCGGGTATAGATACACCAAGACCAAGGGCCGAGGGTACAATACTTGGTGGGCTTGAAGCAGACGCTTTTACCACCGTTGTAAAGCTTCGTCACCTCCATGAGACATCTGGTCAAGATAAGTTATGTACACTACGATTGTAAATAATGAAATAATAGTAAATGTAATATACGTCTTATTAAAACAGAATGATCTAACGTTTTTAAATAAATGATGAACGTCAGTATGCTTTATTGGTTGACGAATTTACAAAGTAATAGCCGTTAAATAGGTATATTTACTAAAATACATCCAGTTAATGAGTTTAACTGCAACGAGCGACTGTTCATCGGTAAAAAATTAAATTTAAAGTAGAGGATGCAATTAATTTTGGTTATTATTAAATTAATTAATTTGATTTTGGTTGATTGTATTTACCACGAGCACAGTAGGTATACATTCTATAATGCATTAGCACCCAACAATCAGTCAGCTTTAGACAATGTACGGTACTGAATCTGCCTACTTTATAATAGTAGAGTACATATTGACATTTAAAGTTAGTAAATAAACAGTAAACTTTTTTTTACGTCCACAGGTTACAGAAAGTTAGGTCACACTTACGTACAGGTTAGGTACACACTTAGGTTAGGTACAGCGCCCGACATCTAATATTTGTTAAGAAATGGTTGCGAACAATTTCTATTATATTCACAGCATACCGAACGAAGCCGCTAAGTGATGTTGCTACAAGAGTGAAACGTTACAGAGAAAGGTTAAAACAAAATCCCGAAAAATGGGCAGAGATGAAAAAGAAACATTGTAAAAGAGTGATGGCTACATATAAGAAGGTATCAGAAATGACTGAAGTAGAAAAAACCCTGATTCGGAGAAAGTGGAGACTACAGAAACAAAATCAAAAGCAAAAGAGGAACAGAAAATGAAGAAAGCGCAAATTATGAATCAACTTAAACGGATGATGGTATTTATTATAAGTTTTGTAGGCAGACTAATAAGCAGAAAACAAGGTACTGGCGTGACGAAACAAAATTAGTGTATCGATTACGCCAATTAGTTTTTACCTTGCACAATTTATTATATCAAAGGCTACCTACAAAACACATACTTATATTTAAAAAATATATAAACCCGGTTGCGAGCAAAACTTAAAACAGCCAAACGAACTTCAGACTCTTGATTTAGCAATGTGAAATACAAGTCATCACAATGCTCTTCTCACCTGCCTACATTACACACCAATATGCATACAACGAGTATGTTATCGCCCTTGAATATTGTATTCATATACTGTGAGTAAAACATTAACGATTCTTAACATTTCAGCGCATTTTCACGACTTTCAAGGCAAGCGGTATCTCTGGTACGATAGCTACAGGTATACCAGAAACAAAATCCGTGGCGCCAAGATATGGTGGAACTGCAGTAAGCGGTACTCTTTCGACTGCAAGGTCTCCGTCGTCACCTTCGAGGGGCAAATTATGAAAACCAACTTGCACATAACGAGCCACACGCACGCGCCCGATAAGATGCCGAACCCCACTGACATAACGCATGTAGTGCAGTTTAAGGAAAAAGAGAAGTTGTACAAGAAGAAATGCTTCCGTAATGTTCCCTCTGGTGCTAATGCCCTGTCCTTACCTAATTTGGACGGAGTTCTTATCAACCCCTTTAATCCTATGTGCAAACCGGCGCATCAATAGTTTGTTTTCATTATCGCCTCTGTTGTTAAATTATAATGTGATCAGTTCAATTATAAGAATACTGGCAGTTAATAAAATAAATCTCTTTATTGATGCACCTACAAGTTTACATAATATTATAATTATCTTACCGTACGGTACGGTTATACAACACTTTATAAAAGTTAATGGGGATGTTGTTAATCATATTTCCTATGGTATATTTTATAAATATTATTAGCTTTTATAAATATATTTCTTGTATTAACATCGTTAGGTTTTACTGTTGTGTGATCGCTTTACAGAAAAATGTTGTTGTCTACGAAGCGGTCAATTTGCTCTTTGGTAAGACTAGGATGGCCAAACGGTGGTTGGAAATTAAATTGTAATTTTTCCGTGATGTGATAGTTGATGATATTATTACTATTGTTTCATTGTTCATATTTTATAAGTTGGTATTCATCTAAAATTTATGAGTTTTTAATTCTAAAATGTTGGGGTCATTCATTATGCAATAAATAATTTTAATTGATAATTTAATTTGACTTTCAAGCTCATTCTTTACTCATCTCGCTGAACATTTTCTAACTGTAAATAATTATCCTAGCGTTATAGTGTCTCGAGTTCTTTAAGTTGAATTGCAAGTTAGAAGATGGTTCGAGACCTTTTTTGCAAAGTAATTAAAAATAGACAAAATATTTTCTTGACATAATACGAGTACTTACTCTAGTAACTGTTGCGTTCCTTTCCAGTATGTTTCATCAAAAACCAAAGAGGTAACATTGGCGTAATGGTGAACGGGTACAGATTCAAAAAGCAATCCGGGTACAGGGAGAAGTCGTACTGGTACTGTGTGAAACGGGAGAAAGGATGCAACGCGAGGGTGACACTCAAGAACTTTATACTGCATAAATCGTTTTTGATGCATAACCATTATGAATAGAGAATTAAATATAATTGTATTGTATGGTAAGTAACGATTTGGGATGTTATTGAAGATGGCGAGGCGATCGCTATAACTGTTGATCACCGATTCATTAGCGGTCGAGTGTCTCAATGAAGTGCAATCTATTGTTTAATTAAACTGTGAGCTGGACAGTGGACACTCGAATTCACTCGTCGTTAAAATTCATCCGCAATTTTAGGCGGTATAATGAACTAAGTAGTACGTACTGCTGAAAAAAAATTAGTTTTGCTTATTCGCACAATGACATGTTACGTATAGGCCACTGAGAGCATGTGTGTTAACTAGAATAACCTAGAATTTAATTAAATGTTGGTCGTGTTAATAATTCAGTATTATAATTAATGTTTATCTACTCGTATGTTAAAATTTTAGAATAATATGAAATAATGGTTTGTAGTATACCTCTAACTTATTTAACGATTTTTCTTATTAAGTGTTATAGTATAATTAATAAAAGATTTAACTAGAGCACGTTCTTGGATCTTTTATCTACAAATCCAGTGATAATCGATAAAATAAGTATTACCATCCAATTCTATGATAAGATCTCCGTAGATTCCACTAATATACTACAGATACAATGTAATAGATATAATAAATATATAATACATATAACTAATATACTACAACAATAGATATAATATACTAATATACTACAGGTAAAATGGTAACCGTCGGAGATGGGAGCGCCGAAATGTTCTTCTGGCATCATGGCTACCGCTACTCTAGGAACCAGAGATCAGGAGCAAGAGTGTGGTGGCTGTGCAGCCGCAGGAGCCTCATGAGATGCCCAGCATCCCTCGTCACGTACGATGGGGAACCTATTAAAATCAACGCTAAACACACACACAAGAATTACTAAGGAAACTGTAATTTCCTACTCAAATGGCCAGTAGCCATTTGTAATTCAAACTCGATTTACGATAAATATTATAATAAGAAATAAAACTATTATCTTATAATTCTGAAGAGAATCAAGTCTTATATATTTTGGTCTAAACTGAGTAAACAAGGCTACTTGTGTGTTTCTTTCAAATAAAACTTGGGTCTACTGGGAACCTAATGTGTTGATCACGGTTTTTTTGCTTACGATTCTTGTAGCTTTCATTATTTACATATTATTTATGTAAAATTTATATGATATACATAAAATCCTAAGTTGTGGTGTTATAAAAATCGTGAATTCTTTATTCCTATTAGTCGAGCGAAGGTAGATCCCAAATCCGTCACACTATTATTTGTATTAATAAGTGATGTACCTATTTGGTTTGCTTGACCTGTCATAACTAAGACTTCGACACCTCTGGAGATAATGCTCATAATTATTTGAACTTAATGCTCATTTTGAACCTATATATCTATGACATAATTAATATTAATTCTAGTCCTACAAGTATTAACGAAAAGACATAAAGGTTGTTTAACTTTATATTACATAAATTGTATATTAAAATTACTGTTTGTTACTGATTGGAATTTTATCGCTTGTTATAACAAAATAAATATGTTTAAGTTTCGCTATCTTTAATATTGTGTGTGAACTTAGATCCTTTTCTATTCCATGTGCTGCGTATTAAACTTATGGTTGGCCGCACGCGGGCACTGTCGCGTAGCAGCTAGGCGACTATAATGATGCATCAGTAGTCACTAGTCAG
The DNA here is from genome assembly GCA_905147375.1 of Hylaea fasciaria. Lineage (NCBI taxonomy): Eukaryota > Metazoa > Arthropoda > Insecta > Lepidoptera > Geometridae > Hylaea > Hylaea fasciaria. The sequence continues at coordinate 9,551,160 of LR990200.1, forward strand.
CCTATTAAATTATTATGCAAGTTTATTTTTCACTCTTCACGAACCTATTACACTAAGCAATAAATAAATCACTATATGCACACTCCCCCCCCCCCTTTCCCTTAAAAAAAAGGTAATTTTAGGGCTACTTGAAGTACCTTTACAATTCATAAATCTAAAGGTTATTTGAAATGCAAAATATGAACAGCATTTTCTGTTGTTTGCTATATTGACCTACCACCACAGCTTTATAGATCCTCCAGTCTTTACCACTGTGCTACCATTAAGAGTATCGACAAATAGATAATGTAATTATTAAATGTTACCAACAGGTCCTGTGTTGGAACCACAATTTGTAACGAATCACTTTGGAAACCTAGTGTTGATTCTCGGACCTCACAGATTTAATAGGAGAAGTGACAGCAGGGGTCAAAAAGAAACCTGGATATGTGTTAAAAAGGGTTTACCTTGCAGAGCCACCATCATCACGATTGATAAAAAAATCGTAAGGTTCAGGAACGTTCACAATCACTAACCGCATTTGTATTGAGTTTCACATAATTGAATGTGGTTGAAACTCAACGACGTCTCCAAGTTACAAAAAACGATTTTGGAAAAATCACATTTCCATGAACTACCGTAAGGTCTTGCTAAAGTAATGTGTGCAATAGTGTGCATGCAACTGACATGCCATTTCATTTTCATAAAATATATATCACCATACCATGTGTTTGCATATTACGAGTATAAAACATATGCAACCTACATATAACTACATATATGACAGAGAAGATAATTTGAAACTGAAAAAAATCACGGTTACCCATCCCCATGATTTAAGAAATGTATTCAAGCGTAAGTTATTTCAAAGTGCTAGTGTTGTATAGGTACTTATATGAATAAGTATTTTTTGTGCAAAATAAGGTACTCAAACGTAATTGTATTGAAATTAGATTAATTTCACCTCCACAGTGACATTATTAACATTTTTATAATATGTATATGTATATGTATACGCTTTCAGGTGGTATGATATAATGTATGAGTTTAATAATATACTTTAACAAATAAAGTTATTCGTTACATGAATAACCGTTTCATATTGACGCCTCTTATTTAAATTCCTTACGACCATTTCGAAGTTAAGTTACACCTTCCTGAGTTCAACTAACTAACTAAACGTAACTGTAGTTAGCTTGATCGATCTCGCCACAAAGTGCACAACGAAATATGATGTTAAACAAATAACGAGTCACACGTTAACTCGTACCTCCGTCGAATCTACGAATGGTCCTAACCATTAGTTCTCATTTCAGATATAGCACTGACGGAGATGAAACCCAAGTTCATTAACTCCATGCGTGGCTTCCCAGCGGTGGAACTCGGCGGCTACAGATACAACAAGAGGATCGAGCGGCCGGGTCCCAGGGAGTACTGGCGGTGCTCCAAGAGACGTGACAAGAGGTGCAACGCTTCCCTTGTCACCTTGGCCGATGAGGTTATAGAGATAAAGAGTTGTCACAACCACTGAGGGGTGAGGAGTACAGGAGGTTTCCAAGGGCACATTAAAAATACTTCTTTTGATTGGCTCGCCAGACCGTAAACCAATAAGAGACTTTTATAAATGTAATTCAGTGATGAAAGATTGGTTCAAAATGTCTTTGAGAACTCATCATTGTGAATTGCGATCTAGTAACAATAGTTAGAGTAACGAAAGGAACGGGAAATGAATACTTAACTTTCTTGACTTGTTTTGTTTCTAATCTAGACACCGCCATCGGTTAGACTGTAATTTTCCACATGATAGGTACCTACACTACCAACGCAAAACATAATGTACTACCTACAGATATTGTGCCTACATGAAGGCACAATTGATTGAAAGTTTTATACTTACCTCAATTTTTGTAGATAGGCTAGTTGACTACTTTACGTGACGTATTTTGCAAGTATTTGCATAATGAATGATTTTTCATTATATGAATTTTAAAACTGAAATAGGCATCGTGATCATAAACTGCTTCATAGCACCTAATAATAAAGGTATAATTAGTAATTATCCTAAGTATGTGCATAACGTGGGATACCAATTTTTACAATGATTACCTACTTCAAAAATGTAGTCAACTAGATTACTTTCGTATTTTAAGAAATTGGCTAGTTAAATATTTTACTACTTAAAGATAAAATGTAGTTCGTTCTTATAATGTGCTTGTTAAACTTATTATAAAAAATCACGTTAGATGTTTAAGAATATTCAGGGAGGAATTGAAAAGTTCAAATATCAGTAATCAAACGATTTCCTACATGGCGGTGGACTATGAATCTGTAGCTCTACACGGCCGTAAGCCGCTTCCATACACGCGATATTAACGCGTTTATTCGATAATGCACGCCCGAGTCATAGTAGACCTCCGTCAACTAAAAGTTTCGTTGTTATCGTTGGACATTTCGATGCACTGCACCATTTAAACCCAGCAACGCGGCGCACCGTGTTTTTTTTTGCAGCCCGCGGCGATAATATTACTGCAGTGTGGTGGAGAAAACAACATAATATACTAAAATCAGATATCTCATTAAAATTGAAAACGGGCTGTGGTAACGGGAATAAATGGATTAAGCAAGCTCGGTAGACTCGTAGCTTAGATTAAATAATGTTAATATCAATCTATGTTATTTAGATGTAAGTATTATTATAACCCCTAGAATAGTAATAGTAGGTACTCCCTCGAGCCCTAACTACCAGTTAGCCCTAGCAATATAAGAATACGTCACAACCAGACAGCCTAATGGGTATGGGTACTTGGGTAGGCCTAAATTTGGCCTTATAGAGAAATGTATGTAATAATTATAAGGATTACATATTGTTTCCCATATAGATTAATTAATTGTTAAACAGTTTAGCAGCTGGGGTCCTAGAAATTTAAGACATTGTTAATATTAATTCAAATTCGTACCCCAGGTACTAAGGCCTAACAAAAATCCGAGGTTTATTATTAATGAGCAATATACGGATAGTTGACAGCTAGACATATTTTTATAAATCAATTATTAATATTTTAGGATACATTTTGATTGAACGCATAGTGCAATAGGTCAAAAACAACACTCTTAAATGAAATTTGGACTAAATTGTGAGTGTTCGTTGTTGTTTTCAAATATCATCGATATTTTGTTAGAATATTAAAATATGAATGTATATTATTGTGGTATATCTATTTTTGATTTCTCATCGGCTTATGTAACGATTGCATCGATTGATGATTTGAGTTTATTTAAAAAATAATATTTAAGACGTTTAGGATTAACTTCATGTGTTGTGTGCTTTTAAATAATAAATTCCTTAAATGTAAGTGAAACATTTTTTTGGTTTGCTAATAAATAAATTACTGCATTGTTGGTTCATTTCATTTACCATCCGATTTATTGACAGACTCTTCATAATTATTCCTATAAGATAAACTAAATAATTATATTGTTTATATGATATTATCATTCTAAATGTAGGTAAACAAAAGCAGCAAAATATGATAAAACAAATATTTACAACGATAAACTTCAAGTAAAGCCCATCCCCTAGTCTAACAAGTTATGCAAGGTTCATAAAATGCTGCAGCATTGCCATGTAAAAACATAATAGTCATATCTTACTTAAAATAACTGTATTCTCATTGATTTCAGAGGCCTTGATAGTTCAAACGAATCGAGGCAGCAAGCAGCTCATACTAGACGGCTTCACGTTCGTGAGGAACAAGCATTGGGCAAATGGCCACAACGTGCACTGGGTATGCAATAAGCGGAAAAAGGACGCCTGCAAAGTTACAGTCCTTACGCATAAAAAATGTGTCCTTAAAATAAAGGGATACCACAGTCATCCTTTAGACGCGTAGACGATTAATTATTATGTTATGTTGCATAAGTATATGAAATTAGTAGATACATTGAATACTACACCAGACAGACAGACGGCGATTGGTGACTTTGTGTTTATAGTGATGAAGTACTTACCTAAATAATGTAACCATCTTTTAGAGGGTTCCTTGATACGATTGTTGTGATGATTTCCGTCCGCTCCCTTCTGACACCGGTACTCGGTCCATATACTCCAATTTGAATATAAAGTGAGCAAGCATATTATGTAGATAGGGAATTAATATATGTACGTACTATGGGCGAAAAAAGTGACGTCATGAGCAGTTTTACTCACCGAGGATTAAGTCCTAGAATTGAAATATGAGACACCTCGTAAGTTGTCGTAATCATTTACATTTCATATTATTATTATGATATCATAATCATTTTTATAATTTGTTAGTTAGTAATTTTAACAATTCGTTTTTCACTTAGCAATAAAATAAACGTGTTCAAAATCGTTGATTTAATATATATTTTTTGAAGCTGTTAATATTATTGTTGTAAATTATTGTAGAAAAACGATGTTGTTATTGTAAATTGTATATTTTGAGTGACAAGGAAAAAGAAATTAGTATACACTATAATATTGAATTTAAATAATTATGCCAGTTACAAGTATAGTAACAAACAGTTTTAATTAAGTAGTATAAAATAAGGTAGTATTTTACAACATCCTCCCTTAATTAAAACTCTCTAAAAACCTAAGGCTAAACTTGTTACACACCTCGTATGTGCAACTCTCCCCAAAGGTTTTGTGAAGATATCAGCATAATTAAGTTCTGATCTGACGAACCGAATATCTATACATCCGTCAGACACCTTTTCCCTAATGAAATGATACTTGGTATCTATATGCTTCGTCCTTTCATGGTGGATAGGATTGTGTACCAAACTCTGTGCACTCTGGCTATCGTTATACATGACAACTATATCGCTCTTACCTGTAGTTTCTGAAATAAACCTTCTAAGGTAACAAGCTTCTTTAGCCGCAGCTGTGAGTGCCATGTACTCCGCTTCTGTCGAAGATAGTGCCACAGTTGGCTGTTTCTTGGCCTGCCACGCAATAGGACTTCCGGCCAACGTAAAATAGTAGCCCGTGTATGACCTGCGGTCAATGCTACAGTTAGCCCAATCTGCGTCTGTGTATCCTTGCAGGTACTCTCCAACCTTCCTTGATTTCGCTATCTTTTCTGACAATATTCAGCCCCAAATAATAATTTACTTCTCCAAGATCTTTCAACGAAAACATTTTTTCCAAATCAGACTTCACTTTTTGACATTGTCTCGTCACTTGTATGAAAGACAATAATGTCATCTACATAGACTGCCAACAAGACAAGTTCCTGAACAAAAAGTTTTCTATATACGCATGGTTCCGAAGGAGTTTTCGTAAAACCCAACTTTAGTAGAGTTTTGTCCAACATCATGTTCCATGCTCGGGGCGCTTGTTTCAGCCCATATAAGGATCTCTGCAGCAGACAAACTTGACCTTCATGACCTTTCTTCATAAAGCCTTGAGGTTGTTCCATAAAAACTTCCTCTTCAAGGTCTCCATTGAGGAAAGCTGTGTCAACGTCCAAGTGCCTCATCTTGAGATCCAACTCTGCAGCCAAAGCAAATAATGCACGGAGTGAAGAATGGCGAATTACCGGAGCAAAAGTTTCATTGTAGTCTACTTCCTTTACCTGCTTGAAACCTTTCGCCACAAGCCTTGCCTTATGCTTCATAATGTTACCGTCAGCATCTGTCTTCACTTTATAAACCCATTTGCATGGTATCACCTTCTTATTTTTCTCAGGCTTATCTACAAGTTTCCACGTCCCTAATTTAATGAGCGAATTATATTCATTATTCATAGCTGTACGCCATTCATCAGCATCTTTAGCATTAACTGCCTCTAAATAACTATTCGGCTCATTTATATCATCAGCTAATACCATATTGGTATAAAAGTCCGGTTGTCTACGAGCCCTAGTAGGATACCTACATACTAGCTGATATGCGCTTGTTCTTTGTTCAGGACTCGTAGGACCTTCCGATTCAGCGGAATCGAAGTCCACTTCATCATCACTGCGCCCAGAATTTTCTTGAAGTACAACCACGTTCTTGTCTGTCTTCTGCTCAACATCAACCACCACCACTTCTTTGTCCTTCTGCCTGACATCATCAAAAAGAATGATAGCTTCCGGTTTTGCAGTTTCAACGACATTACTTTTCAGTTGATTAAAGCGGTCTTCAAAAAACGTCACATCTCTGGACTTCTGCAGTTGCCTTGGATTTGAAGCATCTCTAAAGAAATATCCGTTTGGATCTTCTGAGTATCCAACAAAAATTACTTCTTTAGCTTTCATATCCAGCTTCTTTCTATGACATGCGGGAATTTGTATCAGCGCTCGACATCCAAATACACGCAAATGGCTCAGATCTACCTTTTGTCCGTTCCATTTCTCGAATGGTGTCTGCCTCTCTAAGGCCCGATGCGGCGACCTGTTCTTCAGGTATACTGCCACCTTGAATGCATCTTCCCAGTACGCCTTCGACAAAGAGCTCCCAGCAAGCATTGAGCGCGCTTTCTCCACTATGGAGCGATTGGTCCGCTCTGCCACGCCGTTGGACTGAGGACTGTACCCAACAGTTGTCTCATGCGTCACGCCTTTCGAAGTTAAATACTGTAAAAAATCCTTATTGACGTACTCCTTTCCGCAGTCAGTTCTCAATACTTTTATTTGAGCACCAGTTTGCCTTTCTACCAGCGCTTGGAAAGAACAAAACTTATCTTTCACGTCTGCTTTTGAAGCAATGAAATACGGATAAACCATCCGCGAATAATCATCTACGAATAATAGAACGTACCTATTACCCTGCAATGACGTCACAGACATTGGTCCACATATATCTGAGTGGATCAATTCTAGTTTAGACGTAGCTTTCTTATACGCAATTGCCTTGAAGGGTTTTCTACTTTGCTTACCTTCAACACAGGCAATGCATTTGGTTGTATCTACACTTTTGTAATCAATGCCTACATGAGCGTTCTTCAATTGGTCCATACCTATACGACATAAGTGACCTAACCGTTTGTGCCATAGTTGGTACCTGCTTAACGAGTTGTCAGAGTGCACATCGTACGCCACATTTCGGGAGGAATTGGTAGTACAATTTAGATTGTACAGTCCACCACTGCTGGCCGAACCATGTAGAACCACCTCACACCCAAAGTCGCAATCTTATGTCCATTTGCCACTGTAATAGTTCCGCCTTCTATTTGTCGGTAATTATTCAGCCACTCCTTGTGTGGAGTCATATGAACAGTTGCTCCAGAATCTATTATCCACTTCTGGTTACTTGGTACAGGTGTGGAGAGAGCCATGCCTGTTGTCACATGCGCCTCTTCCTCTTCCAATTTCAAAGAACAATCTGTGCCTTTATGTTCAACCCTCTCTGATACGCTAAATGCCTTCTTTTCCTTCTTCAAAGGGCAATCAGGACTTTTGTGTCCAGGTTCTCTACACTTGTAGCAGATTATAGGCTTTTTCTTCCTTATTCCAGAACTATTCGATTTCAAAGCCGCTACATGATCATCTTGCTGAACATCTTTAGACATCTCATTCAGTAATCTAGACTTTACTAAATCAGTTGTTACCTCAACATTGCTATTTTCTAATGCCATTATTAGGGGCTCATATCTAGAAGTAAGACCTCCTAATAAAATCGCAGCAATCGAAGTATCTTCTATTACCTTGCCAATGTCAGCCAAGTCTTGTGCTGTACTCAAAACAGCGTTGACATACGTTTCAATGTTTTGAAAATCATTCAGCGAGAGCCTGTAAAGTTTTCTCTCTAACGCTAGCCGTCTGCCCATGCCTCTATCTTCATAGGCTCCCTGTAACGCCTTCCAGGCATCTTGGGCAGTTTTGGCGCTTCTAATATGCGTTATTGCAGACCCGTCGACTGCCAAGCATATTTTTGCTAATGCTCTCTGATCGTTCCTGATTTTTGTGGCTGCAGGCATGGCAACATCAGTGCCATCTACACTGCTCCACAAATCCTCATGGATCAGATACTGTCTCATCTTGAATTTCCACGACGGATAGCCTTCTCTACTAGTGAGAAGTATTGCCGGAATAGGTGAAGACCATCTTACCGTACCCGAATCACCACTATTCGCCATTTTGGAAATTTTTCAAAGATAAACAATTTTCGACTTAAAATATATTATTACTTATTGCACAACATCTTTCTATTTGAATTTCCACTATAATTCCTTCGTGCTGATAACGTGTTGTAAATTATTGTAGAAAAACGATGTTGTTATTGTAAATTGTATATTTTGAGTGACAAGGAAAAAGAAATTAGTATACACTATAATATTGAATTTAAATAATTATGCCAGTTACAAGTATAGTAACAAACAGTTTTAATTAAGTAGTATAAAATAAGGTAGTATTTTACAACAATTATAGTAATATATGAAGTGTAGGACGTCATAAAGTAAAAACTTAAATACAAACTGAAAATAAATATAAACTAATTTGACTTAAATTCGAGGGTACGCTCGCCTCTTACAATTTTAAATTACGAGTATACCCGGATTCCCAATCTTTTTGCGTAAAATTTACAATCGAAATGACATTAAGTGAGATGAGAGAGATAAAGAGAGATACTTTTACTCTATGAGATTAGGAATCCAGTATAAAATAGGTAAAGCGGTCAGTTGTCTTACAATTTAAGAAACAATTGGTTGATCCGTTCATGAATATAATCCGTAAAAGTAGTAATAGGTAACTCAAGTTGGTTCCGATTAAATTTGGTTTAACATTTTAGCTTTCTTCGGCATGACAGCTAGTGGCAAGCAGTGTTTAGACATTGGCATCCGAAGATACACCATCCACCAGCACGAGGGTATGAGGACCAGGTGGAGGTGCATCAGGAAGCACACCGGCTGCAGCGCGTTCGTCACCACCATCAATAATGTCATTATCAGATTGCGACAGCTTCATAATCATGCTTGAAAAATTAAATCGAATGACAATCGGTTCAGTTCCTATGCAATGCAAATATTTAAAGTATTATTTGCTTTTCCGACAAGTATTTGATCCTAGTATGGGTGTATGTGCAAATCATATCAACACATATATCTGTCTGTATAAGTAGTACATAAGATAGTGCACAATTTCGGGTGATATGAAGCTGGTAAGTCACATGTGTTCAATCTACAAGTAGGTGTACAAAATTGTAGTCAATGAATTGAAGAGGAAAATTATAACAGAACAAAACATAGTTGATGCGATATTACGTAAGTGTTCTAATATAATAAAATGCAGATTATTAAAAATTTACATCTGCGACTATACATAATAATAGTTACTGGTTCTCTTAGATACTTGTAATCTTAGTGAGAGTCAGGACCTCAGGAGTTTAGGACCTCATAATTGGTCAAATTACTAATTTATGCATAACAATTATTATTAGTAATTAAACATTCCCATAGTTTTATATTCGAATTAAGTTGATGTTATGTGATAGTTATAGCTTTGCTGATATCTTTCGTGATTTTGTTTATTTAGATTATATCTTTGAATACAATAACTTGTCATTTTATGTCTTCAAGATTATTGTAAAGTTTTCATATTTTATTTCCATATCATTGTTTTAGATGGCGGGTAATTATATAATTTCGTCTATTCTGCTTGGCATCTTGTTACTATCAGAAAATATGTTATTTATTATGTTTGTACTTGTTTCAGATAAACTAGCTTATTTCGAGTACTCCTGCCGCGGTCAGAGGATCTTGATCTTGGATAACAAGAAGTTCCACAAGGACAAGAACCAGCAAAGTGGAGGCCTCAAAACCATCTGGAGATGCAGCAAAAGGAAGACTATGGGATGCAAAGCGAACATTGTCACTTTGGAGAATGAACTGATCTGCTTCAATCATGATCACAATCATGTATAAACGAAATACATCGCCATAAGTAGCCTAGCTAGAGTAGCTAACTCTATAGTTATTAGACCTTTACGACTTATTAGAATGAAATTAAGAAATCCTACTTAGTATTATAAATGTGAAGATTTGTGTCTGCGTGTTAAGTAACACTCAGCGATGAAACGGCTGAACGGATTCTGATGAAATTAGGTAGATACGTGAATGACGTTTTCATTGTCAACATCATTATCCTTAACAGTCAGCGCAGATGAAACTGGGAGGCGAAGCTAGTCAATAATAACCTCCGCACTCAGAGACGTCAATTAGAAATAATAATAATTCGTCACAGAGTATACTAACTACTTTAATCATCACAACTTGGCATAATTACTAGTATATAAATAAACCTTATCTATTTATAGGAATAGAGATAGTGAAAAGGACATGCACTTTTACTGACTGGTGTGTTACTTACGTACGAGTGAACAATCACTTGTGGTGAATTGTACGCTTCGGTTGTTGTGGTTTGTTTTGTTTAAACAAAAGTATTTTAGGCATTATTATTGTTATTATTGTTACATTTGGTTTAATTTACTGGTATGCTTATAATTTACATGTAGTTAATGTTTTGTTTGTTATTATATGGTTATAGATAAATTCTGATGTGCCATTAAATTTTTTATGAATAAATAATAAGACTTTAACTACTGATTGTGATTATTGGTTTCTGTAGGATTTGATTATTAAAACATTAATGTTAATGTGCTTAAATATGATTACGATGGGATTATGGCCAATTATGCCTTTGTCTTATAAGTATACTCTTTAATCTGCAGTAATCTGCAGTCAATCTGTAGGGCCTTAAATTGAGCGTTAAAAAATTACGCTTACATAATTATATGAGTAGATTTAATGTTGCCGAAGTTGTCAGATGAATGAACGACAGAGAAAAAAGTAAGGAGTGTGTTATCATATTTTAATAACTATTCTTGAAAATTTTCAGGTAACTGTGGCGGCTACTATGCCCAATATGCTAAGAGTAGGTTTGGCGTCAAACATATGCTCATCGTCAACGGATATAGTTTCTCGGAGTATAGTAAGAATTTTTGGTACTGTACGAAGAGAAGATTGGGTTGTCCAGGGAAAGCTACTACATATCCTGATGGAAGGTTAAAAAGTATTTTTAACGATCATAACCATGAGCCTCCTCAGTTCCAGATTGTAAAAGGAATTTACGTCCGAATGGAATAATTTCAATATGCAATTGATCTGCCGTGCGATTTATTTGTAGATAAAAGATATTTTTTTGGCTGAAATGTGCAGGTGTCTAATAAAAACAGTTCAATAAACACGATTAATACATATTTTATAATTATCATCATTATTAATAAATCGAAGATTAAATGAATACAAGTTGATTAAATTTCGGTTGTAAACTATCATTTAGCCCAATGTTACTCACTTAGGCATATAGTTATGTAACTGCCTAGTTTCGAATTAACATTTATAATATTAACATGATACATTCGATGTTTGAGCTTTATTCTCGAAAGAATTATATTGTATTGTAATCGTTTCAGCGTTTGTGACGTCACTACTCCGGGCCCGGTTCTGCAATGAGACCACGAACATCCACATCGGCAGTCACAAGTTCTTCCGACACTCCAGGTCGCTGGTTGGGAACCGCATCCGATGGACTTGTGCCAAGAAACACAAGCACAAGTGCAAGGCTTCCGCGGTCACCATAGACGGCATTGTCGTTAGCACAAATGGAACTCACTCACACTCGTAATAAGTACGTATGGACTGTGTAGCTGGCCATGCGACATGTAACGGAATAAGTTCTTTGCTGTCAAACTGCACATCTTTTCGTGAAATCGTTCATCGCACAAGCATTATTTCGAACTAACCTTTATCGCACGTTTGTAAGTCGAACTAAAATTATGCAATCACAATAAACTACCTAGGTACGTCAAAAAGTAGACGGGTCTGAACTTCAAGGAACTTGGCAACCAACCGCTAAAGCGGAGTTGGTTTATTTTTGTTAGGAGAAGGTTCTTAAGGAAGAAAAAATAAGAAAGTTGCGCGGAACATTAGAGAATGTAAGAAAACTAACGACTATAGTAAACTTACTGCAACTTTCTTGATAGAACAATTGCTAATTTCGTGACTTTAATGATAGGACAACGTCTGTCGGATCAGCTAGTAATATGATCTATACTATAATATTATGAAGAGATAAAGCTTCTATAGAAGATGAAAAATCTCCGTAACTTCCAATTCTGGAAATTCCTTTGATACTATATATTTAGTTATAGCCTATGTTTTATCCCGGAAAATGCGGGGTTCCTGCAAGAATACGAAAATCACGCGGCAATTACGATAGTCTAGTCCAGCGGTTCTCAAACTTTTTTGGTCACGGAACCCTTTTGACAAGCAAAATACTTGACAGAACCCTACAATAAAACAATAGTTTTTAAAAGTGTATTCTTTAACAATCTCGACTTTATGTTTTCGAAGATAGAGCCGGAAGTCACTTGTTCACAACTATAGAGTCTAATTCAGAGGCTTTTATCAAAGGGACTGCGCGCTCACAAGTATATTTACGCGCGGCGGGCGGAGTCAAAACGTTCGACCAGTGACCAGAGAGAGGTGTTATGATTTTTTTCTAGTCTTGCGGAACCCCTACAGGGGTAGCGCGGAACCCTAGGGTTCCGCGGAACACACTTAGAGTACCGCTGGTCTAGTCGATAAAAGATATATAGTGCAGTGAGCTTTCTGATGACGTGTCTTCTTTGCAAATATATTGTTTTGTTTTAATTATTGTTGTTATGAATTTGTTAATAATTTTATTTACATTTAAGGATGCCATCAAGATCTGAGGATGAATTTGCTATAATAATAATGATATGTAAATAGTATATTGTAGTGAACATTAAGTTATTGTTTTAGTAAGTCTCGATGTTTGTTCTCTATTTTTACTACTCTGTAGACTGTCTAGTTTCATCTGTGTGGTTTCTTTTAGACAAGCTTGCTTCATCTTCGACCGCAGTAATCAGGTATAATAATGTGAACTTAACAAATATTTAAAATACTATTAATCAAATACATTAAAAATGTTAATAATAATGAAGTTTTTTTCGGAGTGTATTGCTAAACTAACATTTTAATATAATATTTGCTGAATTTTAACATTCCAATTTTAAATTACTCCGGTAGTTTTGTTAAATTTTATAATCCATATTAAATATTGATATAATGTTAACCAAAGGAGAGTTTTATAGTAATTATTAAAGGTATTGGATGGACTGTTATAATATAATATATTGAATTATTGTGATAATGTCTTTATATTATTACCATGACGTTTATTATGGATACTCGAGAAATTATTGAACCATATTTTGTATAATAAAATTCACGTAAAATGAGCGAAGGATTTAAAAATGAAATGTGATAACTTAAGAGATGCTATAACGTAGTAAGCATATTTATAATATCTACTGTATCTATAACCGAGTATTAAAGATTTTATTCTATTTGAATTTATGTATTTTTGAAATCGCCCATATCCGTTTACTTCTTAGATTTGTTTAGAAAAAAGTGAAAAGTACACTTCACTGTCATTGCAAGATATAGAAAATCGATCAATCGATTGCCAATCGATGATCGATGTACGATGCGATGTGATTGTTAATCGATGTATAAAGGTATTGAGTATGGCTCGATCGATTTTGCAGTAAGTACTTAGTTTTTTTTGTGTTTGTAATTGCCTGCGCAAGGTTTGTATGAATGAACGCAAATATTTAGTGTTATCTCCACGAAGCCTGGGAGGGTCGCTCGTTATATACTAAAAAAGGGTGATAACTATTGCTATGTTTGTAGAAATTTATTTATCTAACAAAATGTTGATCTTTACAGAACCAAGATACACAGTGAGTCCTCGTGGAAACAGAGTATTATGTATTGGGACCTTTAAGTACATGATTGATTATGACTTAGGTCATAGAGTGAGATGGCGATGTAGCAAGAAAAATATCAGATGCAAAGCTTCTGTTATAACAGTATACGATACCATCGTTAAGGTAGCTGGATCACATAATCATTAATCATCTATAAACTTTCATACTTACTGTAATAATTATTAGGCATAGGCTAGCAGTTGACTGGGACTAGGTTCACATTTTTTAAAGTAAGTTTTGTATAGTAAAAGACAGTTAATGCTATAATATATACTTATTGTATCCTACATAAATGTATGATTCAGCAATAGTTACAGATTTACGTATAATCGTATCGTTTTGCGATCTTCAAATTAACCTTACATTAATTCTGACATTTATCTCGTATTATTTCTGTCTCTAAGGACACTATAGGGCATAGACGGAGCTATAGGGGCATCGTTACGGTAACAAAGAGACGTCATTGTTTTCCGGACTTATTTCTGAAGCGTGGTAACCTTGTGGGCAAACGACCGCTTGCCAAAGCAGGAGATAACTAGTTCAAATCCCAGTGCGGTCATGTGCCAATGTGTTTTTTGTTAAAATATATGTATGTTATTCTTCAATCAGCGCTTTTCGGTGAAGGGGAATATCGTGAGGAAACCAACATGCCCGAGAATTATTTCGAATTATTATATCCACTAATCTGGACCGGGCCCCCATGTTGGATATTGCCTAATCCTCCTCACGAAAGTGAGGGGAGGCCTTTGCCCAGTAGTGGGACAGTAAAGGCTGCATTATGTACTTCCGCAGCGCTGGTAGATTTAAAGGTGTATCTTTTCCCGTGCGAAATTCAGCCGTGAATCGACATACGGACCTTCGTAAATCACTGTCAATATAAATAATATGTAAAGTATTATCTTGTATACTTAACGCTTATTGCTTTCAGGATTCTTCTTCAACAAAGCTGGTAAGAAGATTTGTATTGTAAAAGGATACACCTTCTACTGCGCCACGGAAGGTGTGAAGACTATCCTATGGAGGTGCACCAGATGGGGCCGCTGCAAATCCAGGGTTATTACCACACAGAACGGACAGTTCAAATCGGTACACCTGGAGCACCATCATCCGCCGCCTGCGTATACGATACAGAACGGTGTATACTATAAGCTCTAGTTTAATTTTCATCATCATCATCGTCATCATCATCATCATCAACCAACTGTATAATATATAGAATTACCCGTGAACGATTATAATTGATGAATTAGCTTACTTTGACTAATATATACTCGTACTATAGGTGTATAGAAAAAATATGGGATCTTTTTATGAGGTTTACCTTTGTATATACAGATAGATAATATAGGTAGTGGTTTTATTTTTGTCCTGAAATTGTTTGAGTTACCTACTGTTGGATCACTAGTCACTGGTTGCGGAATGTCACTGTTTCATATTTTTATTACAGTTTCAGTACAGTGGGTTCAGAAAGAGAATGGTAAGAAACTGGCACTCGTGTCAGGGTACACGTTCTATGTACAGGACTGCACCGCGTCCTCGGTGCGGTTGCTGTGCACCAGCCAGCCCAGATGCAAGGCGCGTTTCATAATGACCTTGGATGGAGCCTTGAGACGGTGTTTATTTGAGCACAATCACAAGCCCCCGAATTATAGGATGGTCAATGGGATTTATTACAAAGTTTGATAATATCCTACTGATATTAATAAATGCGAAAGTAACTCGTGTTTGTTTGTTTGTTTGTTTGTTGCCTTTTCGCGACTAATCTGTTGCATGGATTGGTAAGGAGATAGATTGTCCAATCTATCTAATATAAGGTACCATTGTCCTTGAAGTAGGACATAGGTAATTAGGTACCTTCTATAACGAAATAATGTATAGTTTGCGCGGCGAAGTCGCGGGTGTTACACTATCTAGGTATCTAATAGTATCTTCTGTGTCTATTGCTTTAATATTGTGTTGATTGCATACCTACCTTTAATATATCTGTCATTGTGGTAATAAAGATTATTATAAAACTGCAACACTGAATGAGACCTTGTCAGTGTAATGCACTATCTGTGGGCTCGGTATGCTTGTGGACTCTATGGTTGACTAGATAAAAATTATAAGCTGTGGTTTTCATGAATTCTGGGATTCGTCCATGCATGTCGTCACTCAAATCCCGCCAAACAAATTGTTTTATTTTTCTTTTGATAAATGCAGATAATTACAAGGTTCTGAAATGAATATCCGGGGTTTGATTGTAATTTAGATCCGCTCCTTCACGGGCAAAAGCCAACAGATAGTATGAAATATTTATATGTTAAAATATTACATTATTGATGTTTGCATCGAGCCGCAGCCTTATTGTCTAAGTGAACTGGTAATCGTAATCGACTTCATTTTTGACATTTGAAACCTAGCCTGGACTTCGACTGTCACTTTCGTATTGTGTAAATAGCTGACACTTGCAACACCATTACCAGCGAAATTCAAAACCAGTGAATGAATGAAACTTCGTGTTCCCGCGAATTTTGGTATTGCGTAACGCCGAAATGAATTTCAGTTGCAAATCCAAGCCCATGTGAAACGTCAAATGAAGCAGGTAGCTCATTCGAGTCTTGCTTGAAAAAAGTGTTGGTGAAATCTCCATACAAAACAAGAAATTGTGATAAATATTGTGTTTGAAACATTACGGCTGAAAATAAGTAATTAAGGTAATCTCAGAAGTCAGTAATAATTATCTGAACACACATACTTGAGTTCAAATTCATTAAAAAAAAACAAGCATTCATTCAATCCAATATCTCCTTCCCAACTGGGAAAGAGTCAAGATATTTCACGAAGTACCTACTACATGACTAATTATATTGAGAGCACATACACTCGTTCTGTTACACATAATTTATTAATTAGTTTTAGTGGCGCCAAACCCAACAGCATTTAGGTTTGACGCCAAATCCTCCCAAAGTTGTTCCGTTTGTTGTTTCGCCAGTGGGCCGCTATTAGCCAGGCGGCCCACTGCGAAACCCCTGTGTGTTTCCATTAAACTAACCAACATCTCCATATGCCTTTCAGAAACAACTTTTCTTGCTGGCATTCTGAAATAGCCATATTATCACACTGTAACAACACACTTGATAACTTATGTAACGCATAAAATCGGTAGTAACTTGTTAAATCTACTTACTTGGCACAATATTTTCAAGTTTCCAAGATAAACAATCGTATTATTTGTTCAAAACAACCACCAAACTTCAAATAAACCGCGAACGAAGTTTTGACAACTCCGACATAAGCGAGTTTAAAAAAAAAAATCGTTTCGTTACTACTTTTATGTTAAACTTTTTTTATTTACCTCCACCCAACAAACTAACAAAATACGTGATTAAATTGCAAATAATGACAAAAATAGTGCACAAGCTGTGTTTTTACAGCAAAATAAATATAATTACCGACTTTGCAACTAGTAAAACAACTAAATTGCAAATAGTACCAGTGGAACTACTAGTAGTTCAACTTGCATTAACGGAACGTATGAAAGATCGAAAGCTAGAGAAATTGGATTCAAATGAATCATTCATTCCGAAACCGAAGGCCAGTTGAATACCTTAGTTAGACAATACCAAAAACATTCTGACTGGGATGACAACTGGTAATCGACTTGAAGTTCACTGGTAATGGATTTCAAGTTAGACAATAGGGCTGCAGTTATGAAATGGTATCACACGTACGTTGATGACGTAGCAAGATACACCCACATCATCATCCTTGTCCGGAGTGCCATACCTTGTTTTCTTGTACCATGAGCGGTTGTAAGTTAACAATAGGTACATTCGTTTTTCAGTGGTATTCCTGAACAACAACCGCGGGAAGAGGTTAGCTTTAATGCATGGCTATACGTTCTACTGTCATGACCATTCGAAGACCACCAACTCCTGGCAGTGTACCAGTACGGGAAAATGCAGAGCGCGGTTCACAGAATCGAGGCTTGATCAAACCATCATACGAGCGAATACGAATCACAACCACGACCCGCCTCGATTCCAAATCATGAATGGAGTATACCATAAAAAATACTAGCTGTTCAAATGGTTTTCATGGCATGCCGGATCCGCCTGGATTTTTGACCTTTGTGTGATGTTTAAACAGTTTATTTGTTAATTAGTATTTAAACGGGTTTGATTCGCGCACAAACTAATATCAAAATATATAATTTTGACATACCTCGACGTTTCGGCCGAGTTACATCGACCGTGGTCACGAGAAGACTGGAGAATGCGGGTGTCACCGTCCGGAGCGGCAGGTGTTGTTTCCAACTACCCGCGTTTGGTCTTGCAAAATGTAACCAAACGGTTTATTCCCAACGACCACCCCTGATTCTGCCCCCAGTGGTGGTTGTTGGAACCAAATCATATTTAATTGTTTGCCCTACCACCCCCAGGGGCGGTGGTCGCGACATACGACCTATTGGACCTTAAAAAAATCGCAGGTAGATCGATAACATTATTTTTACATATGTTAGTAGTAAGTGCGTAATTCACCCTGTATTGTTCCACTAGTTGTAGCGACAGTTAAATAAAAAGTAGTACTCGTCAATTATTTTAGTATTTTAGCACGTCGCTAACCTTGAGCCTCTCTTCATACAATTTTGAAACATGGTACGTATATTCAGAGATGTAACCGTCTAACTGAACGGAAGCTGGATTACCTAGCTGAACTCGTCTTCCCAATCCTGTAAGCCCTTGCATATAAAAGATTTCCACTATTTTTTTGTACCAACTTTCGTAAAAAACTCAAATGGCAAACTGCTTGGCCTCATATCCGGATACTCGTTTTACCAACACCATTTGTCGAAATCCTCTCAAAACTGGACTTGTATGTACGCAGTCGGACATCAAATATGTCGAGCGAAGTTCACAATGCACATTCACATTGCAACATTAACGGAGCATAACCACGAGCCCCCATGACACTTAGTGGTCGATATAACCGATATAACCCGTTGTATTCCTTGAAACGGTGTTAGCCGAATCTAATATTATACCAGTAACAATGTATATTACAAGAAAATAAGGTTTGAAACGGAATAGGATTTACCATTTATTTCAACCTTTGTAACTATGTAGTTTAAAAAAAGTAGGCCTACCTAATACTCCACTGCTGCAGCGACCCCAAGCGATATCCGACCACTATTATATATAATAATTATATTATCAATATATATTTTTTCAGTATCATATGTGATGCAAAGTACCGGCAAACAACTGGGTATAGTCAACGGTTACACGTTCTATTGTCAGCTCCGAAATAAAAAGACTCGCGCGTGGCAATGTACGATGGGCGGCAAGTGCGGCGCTCGATACATACTCGACCTTAACGGCCACATGATAAAGGCGGTTTTACGCCATAACCATGCGCCCCCGAAGTATGTAATCGTAAACAATATTTATTACAGGTTGTAATTATAATACAAAGTGTTACTTGCTTATTCGGTAACAGTAATTAGGCTCCCCTGTATCTCTATGTGAATCATAATCTCTATGTGATTTTCTATTTTCGACTCCACCTACACAGGTTTAACTAAAGCGTCGAATATCAATCTTCATTAGAGGTGTAAAAGTAACGAAAAAAAGCATACCCGTATGTATTCGTTACTTTAGCAATGAGCACCCGTTACTGTCGTATCGTTACTCGTTACTTTCCGCCTTACACTGAATACAACGAATTACAAAGATCACATTTTGCCATAATGCCTGTAGTCTGCGTAAAAAAACCCCATAATTTACTTCTTCTCTTATCAATTATTGTAGCAGGTAAACTGAAATGTAAAAAATTAATATGTTAGTGTAAATAATAATAAACCGAATATTGAGAACAATTTAAATAACAGCTTTTGTTTACCAAGAAACAATTAAATCTCATTAGAGTATGAAGGTAGCTTTATTATAATATTATGTCTACAAGAACAAAAAACCTGGAATAAAAAACAAAAACATAACCATACCTATTTGTAATTTGTACAAAAGTCTTTATTACCTTTTTTCTGTTTCAAATAGTTCCAATCAACACACTTCACTACTCTACACACACAATTTATACCTCTCTTAAACAAACAAACAGTATTATTTTAATTTTAGGACGAAGAGTTTCTAAATGATTACTTCACAAAAACAAAACAAACAAACATCGTTCTTTGTAACGTACTTAACGTACCTACTTTTCAAATTCATACGATTTTGCGCGCGCAATACGCATGCGTAAAACATACGATCAGCAAACGTTTCAATACACGTATCACTTGCGTGCGTACTTACTTGCGTGAGCTCGAACCGAACAGTGTTGGTGCGGTCGGTGCACCCATACCACGCATACGAAACATGCGAATAACGAAACAGATTCGCCAGTACCGTTTTGCTACTCGGTACTAGATGGCGCACCCGTTACTGAGTACCGAATACATACGGTTTGCTACAGCTCTAAATCTTCATGAATAATGAGTTGTTGATTAGTACTATATTATAATTTAATGAACATTAATTTTTCACTTGATTTATTACGCTTAACTGATCAACGAAGTGGATGATATGGATCAACGTCAACGTCTTTTATTTAATATATTCATCTGACTATTTTATATTTATATATGTTGAAAAGAGGTCTATGCTATTTCACTTGATCCTAAGCTTATTAATGTAAGTACTTATTTCAGTAACGTATATAATCAAAGCGAATGGGAAGAAAATGGCGATATTGAATGGTTACAAGTATTTTTCAAAACATGAAACGAATAATTGTAATAGGTGGTACTGCACACGGACTAGCACTCAATGTAAGGCGCGCTTCACAATGTCCAGCTGTGGCCAGATAAAGAGGATGACTACGACGGTACACAACCACGACCCACCGGCTTTAGCGTTTATTTATGTAGCCCATGACTAAAACGGAAAAATGATGTACAAGAAGCTCGTTAAGGAATATCTATTTGTATTCCTCTATTTTAATCGTTATGTAAAGAGTTCAATATCATTACAATATACGCAAATACAAAAATTCAGTAAATCTAAAATCTGTCTTCGTCCCTTTGGTCTTTCTTCCACGGCAGCACTTTAGCTCTCGTTGCTATCAATATGTCAGAAACCTGCTCCACTTGTCATCAATCACTATATCTTGTCTATTCTTTTTTGTCTATTATCTATCTGTCTATTATTATCTATCTAACCTTTTTTTTTTAGGGGGGGAAATGCCTTCGCACTTCCCTTCCGCCACGGGGGTGGTGAAAGGGGGTGTGTGGGACTTGAACCCACTAAAACCCCCCCGTGAGCCGTCGATCCGCCTGGAGTGGGGCGAGATTTATCTATCTAACCTAACCTAATCAAAATATGTTGTTATATAATGTGTTTATTATTTCAGTGGACTTTGTAACTAACATTTGCGGGAAGCAGCTGGCAATTATGCACGGACATACATTTTACATAAAATGCAAAACATTAACTACTGTATCGTGGTATTGTACTAGAAGCAAAACCTGTAGAGCGCGCCTTATAATGTCCTACGATGGCGAACTAAAAAAGATGGATACTCTACACAATCATTCTCCACCGAAATATGAGATCGCAGATGGTGTTTATTTTAAGTTATAAGGAGCTATTGTCTTTTTTTATTAATATTAGTTTTGTTTTATCATTATTTTAACTAGAGTACCTTCTACAAGGGCTTGGAAAAAAACGTGAAGTAAACGGATAGCGTGGAGAAGCGTTTTTAATTTTTGTCAACGGAGTAGCATGAACGATTTTGAAAAATTTTGGTATTTAAAGAATTTTCGCGAAATCGCAAGCAAGTTGGTTGCGGTATTGAAAAACTAAAATGTTATTTGGTGCTTATTTAGGTTTTCATGTTGAACATTTTCGATATAAACAATATACCTACTAATAATAATAATAATTATATATAATCTGTAACGAATTTTGTTACTAATAATTTTGTAACTTTTTTCAACTTTGTAGATTAGTGACTGCTTATTAATGACTTGGTAGGTTTATTACAAGGATAGGTAGATATTATAGATATTTACAATAAAAAGAACTACAAAAAAAAACCTTAAATAAACCTTTAAAAATATTCTTCACGGTAACAGACCATTCACCTCTACCAAAGGTCTTTTAGATTTGTAAGGGGGTTTGTACCCTTACAAATCTAAAAGACCTTTGGTAGAGGTGAATGGTCTGTTACCGTGAAGAATATTTTTAAGAACGTTTAATTTATTTTCAAGTTCCTCTCTAACATCGACTAACAGCAATATCTACGGATTACGTCTCTACATAATGTATATTATAATTATAATATGTTTTTCACATCTCATGCTTGAAGAGTGTGCGATATCAGCTCAGCTTAGCGGGCCTAAACGAGTTTGTTAGGAACTACTGAGGGATGGTAGTTTTTTTTTTATTTGTTTATCAACAGGCTGATGATTCGACTTTACAATGTTCCATTTTGACGTAATTACTTAGAAAAAAGGAGGCTATCTTACTGCACTAACCATGCGAAGCCATAACAATTTATTTTTGTAAATGGGACTATAATTTCATCTACATTTTTAATGTGTGCATTTGCATTAATAAATTTTAAAAGTTTGTGTAGGCGCTATAATCTGTAGCTGTGTAGATTATTGACCAACATGCAAATTGGTTTATTAAAAGTATTAAAAGATATGGTTAGATTATTTTTTTATTTGTAAAAGTGAACGTGACTACTTGTTAAATAATCTAAGCGTTTTCTAATTGTAACTACTTAGAATAATAACACAACTTAGAATAAAAGGCATACAAATTAAGTACCCCCTAGCGCCGTGTACCTAGCCATTTTTACTGAGACTTTTTGGGCCTAGTTCGGACTGAATCGCTATTGCTCGAAATCAAAGCTTTTATGGTATAAATATTTATTCATTTTCCCTGATCTTGGACTAGATATCAACACGTATGTGACATTTTCATTGCACTTGTGTGCGTTTTAAAGGAGATAATTACATGGCACTCACACACATTGATAAATACGGAAACACATTGATCAATACCTAAAAAGCGGCTTTACTTTTGAGTGAAACTACGCATGGAACTATTCTTCTCTGCGTTATTATTCTAAGTGTACCTATACCTACTTATTTTATTTCTCGCAATCTCGGTGTGAAAAGTTTTGTGTTTTACGCGGATCTCAAACGACTCAGCCATACTCGATTCTATGTGCCACTCTCGCTACGCTCGTGACGCAAAACACCGAGTATGAATGAGTCTTTTTCGTCCCTAGTAAACAAACTACTAATGTTTTCAGTGACTTTCGTATCGCAGAAGTCTGGCAAGCGGCTGGGGTTGCTGAATGGCCACACCTTCTACTTGCAGAGGAAAAATAAAACCACAAACCTCTGGTGGTGTACCAGATGCGGACGGTGTAATGCGAGGTTTACACTGTCCAGCGACGATCAACACATGATAAGGGCGAATGTCGTTCACAGTCATGAGCCTCCAATGTACAGAATTATAAATGGGATTTATAATAAGATTTAGGATGAGTTGCACCCAAATCTCAATTCAAATCAGCAATTTACAAATACAACAAAAACGTTGACGTGTTGCTGAAAATAGATTGTTCACGGGGTTTCCGATGAAAGTTACCTACTCGTATGTTAAATATTGTTAGTTTTTATACAATCAATCAGGGTAGAAATATTAATTAATGACAAGATTTAATTAAATAAACGATTTTGTGTATTCCGCAACTTTACATTTCAGTGAGTTTTGCTATGTGACGCAGATGAAATTCCAAATCATTCATTTTCCTCTAAACCACTTCAACGCCCCCTATTTTTATCTTGGCCCCTTACCGCCTTCTGGGCCTCCAGCGTCCACAAGGGGGGCGTTAGCGCTCACTTTGAGAACCTCTGATCTAGGCAATTAAACCGAAACCGAGCATGATTTTCATTAAAGCTTAATTCCGTAAAATATTTAGTCAGACTAATCGGTTATAAAGTTTTTATTTCCTGTGTGCTTCCACGTTTCTCGATCAGCTGACACACCCGAGGAATTTGTAAGAGCTTGTAAGGCGATGACGTAATTTCTGTGGCTGTTGACTGATTGTAGGTATAATTACTAAAAAGTTGAAGTTGGCCGATTATAATTAGTTTTGTTAGTGGTTTAGTGGTAGTTTCTAGCTTTAAATGCGACGCGAAGGTTGTGCATGTTGTAAAATTCAAAATAAAGATATTTTTTGGTACCTAATTATTCTATTTACATTATTCCAGTGAAATTTTTTCCTAACAGTTCTGGAAAAATGGTAGGTGTCATGGGAGGCTACACCTACTACTGTAAGCAACTTTACAAGAAATCGCAGCAGTGGTGGTGTACTTCCGGTAGAGGGTGTAACGCTCGCTTTACACTGTTCAAAGACGGAAAAACCTTATCAAGGCACATAGAGCACATACATGATCCTCCCGGTTATGTGATTGCCAGTGGTATGTTATATAAGACAAAAATAAAATAGTCAAGTTTCCTCGGCTGGTCGACGCCGCTGGTGACAACAGGGCTGGCTCTTATCTCGCACAGAGAATAGCCATTGCTATTCAGCGAGGTAATGCAGCCAGTGTTCTTGGTACCATGCCACATGGACACCCTCTTTTGTTAGATTTGTAAGGTTTAGTTTAAGCTAGTTTTAGTTTATTTTATTTTATTTAATAAAAAATATTTTTTGGAAAAATAGTCAAGTTGTATTTATGTGCCTTTTTGGACGTCTTATGTTTATTATATAAATAGCTAGGTAATAGGGATAGGTGTAATAGTTAGACATGCAAAGTTTTTCCTGTGAAATGTAAGCAAGTTTAATCAGGCTACCACACACATATTATGCCGCCGAGATACAAAATAGTACACGGAATCGGAATCACTCTTAAAATAATCGCGTGAGGTTCACTCGAAAAATGCGAGCCTGACTCAAAAAACCGCAAAAAAAAACAGCAATAAACACGTTTGTTGTATGGGCGCCCCCGTAAATATTTATTATATAAGCATGGATCAATAGAAATAATAATTTAGGTTTTGCGCGGTTAAGTAACTTGAAAATGTTATTTTTAACTTTATGACGTTACGAAATAGCAGTAGTTATGTTTTTTTTAATTTTACTGAGATTAATATATACCTAGAACTTTTATGTCACGCGGTGATTGATCACGGTCGTTCTGTAAAATAGTTATTTTTTTATTGCATACCTATCTATCTTTGAAATGTAAGTACTTGGACTAATAGTACGCGAACCCTTATTTGATTGCTTATTTTGTTTACATTTCAGTGGATTATGTATTTAACGAAAAAGGAAAATCTCTGGCTGTTTCGTCTGGCTTTACATTCCGTCGCAACGGTATGTACGGCGGGAACACCTATTGGACATGCACGAGAGCATACAGGAAATGTAAGGCGCGCTTCGTTACGACCAATAAAATTGTGATAAAAGCATTTCTACAGCACAATCACAAACCCCCCAATTTTGATATTGTACACGGCATTTATATTAAGATTTAGAAAGAAATAACAACATTTGTTGCCAAACTACATTTTACAACAGTAATAGTTGGACTAGGAAAACTAAAAGTAGATGTTACTGCATCTATAAAATTTATAAATAAATATGAAATACATCAATAAATAATGACGACAACTACGTGTTTGTGCCGCTTGACTTCGAAACTCCCAGGTTCCTAATTTTTTTTCGCCATTTAGTTAAACGACACCGTTGGTGACAAGAGGGCTGGCTCATATCTCGCCCAGAGAAACAAATGCAGCCAGTGTTCTTGGCACCATGCCACATGAACGAACACCCATTTTTGTTAGATTTTTAATGTTTAGTTAGTTTTAGTTTTCAATAGAAATAAGTTTGTTTTGCTTTAATGCTTATTCAATCGTTTCAGTTTATAACACATTAAAATTAAAACAAGTGGAATAGTGAATATTGATTCATGAATAGAGTACCATTTATTTTTCCACAGTTACATGAACCTCTCTATAAACTAAACCTCAGAAACTGGGCATCAATCATATTTAATTTTTATTTTTATTTATCTATTTTGTTAGTTTTAGAGAAAAATGATCCCTTCCTTGGTTCCTGAAGAATATGTAGTAATACTTTGCAATTAATTATTATCTATATTATTATAACCGTTTTGCCGACTCGTTTGCCGAGTCGATACAGATGTTTGTTTCATCATTTATATCAAGTTATATATTTTTTGCTTGCAGTGGTTTTTGTTTCCAACAGTAAGGGAAACCCTCTAGCTATTATAAATGGATTTACCTTCTACTGCAACGGGAAGCGCGCGCCGAACATCTACTGGCAATGCCGTTTGACTTACAAGAAGTGTAAGGCTCGTTTCATTATGGGCCGATGTGGAGCCGTGACAAAGGCCGTCCTTGAACACAATCATGAACCTGTTCCTTTTAAAATCATACATGGCATCTATTATAGGATTTAATGTATTACATAAAACTACCAAACGTGACAGATCATCGGTTACCAGAATCTAAGCTTGTGATTTTTTGTACTCTTTGTTTTGTAAACCTTTTTTTAATTTATTTGTGGGTTTTTCTATTTTGTTTAAGCTAGATAAATGAACGTGCAACCAAATGGCCTTACTCATTATGATTTTTTCTATATTATAAAGTATCCACTCGGCACGAACTCAGTTGCTAGTCTACGTCGACCTAGTAATAGCATTATGGAAATCAACTAACGAGCTGAGTAACTATGCTGGCATTAATAATTGAATGTAATTTCTCTCATAAACATTCAAATTTTTCACATATTATTAGCTGAGTTTGAGACAGATTAACTTGATTTCTAGAGAACCTACGTTCAATGTTATCATTTCCTAGATAGTAGATGTATTAAGTTTCTTACCCTCTATCGTACAGTATTATGTTTGGCTGGTCTTTGAATAATTCTTCCTTTTATTGAATTTTTCATCATTTCAGTGCGTTTTGTCTCCAATGCCAAGGGAAACACTATGGCCATATTAAACGGCTTCACTTTCAGTTGTAATAGGAAACAAGGGTCGAGTATGTATTGGATATGTACGATGACACACAACAAGTGTAAGGCGCGTTTCACAATGTCCAGCAACGATGGAATTATCACAAAGTCTACCATTACCCATAATCATGAACCCGTCTTCTTTAAAATTATAAACGGTATTTATCATAGAATTTAAGCTATTATTTCGTTTTTATTTTGTGTTGTAGCCGTTTTCTGCATTTAAAACGTGTATGTATTAATAAAATAACACCAATCACGTTTTACTTAGCTCAACACTATTCTCTGAACATGGACATAAAAAGACGTGAAGGGCTTTTATTCTGTCTGATGCAGTTTTATCAATTGCATTTATTGTAGAGCGGTTGACTATTCGCAGGTAGTCCTCACTAGTGTTATGCCTTGTACTTGTAGGGTGCATCTCATATGTGATTAGTGCAAATAAAGTGATCGACCTTATAAGATAGTTGATAGAATCAGGCGTTACTTTGCGGGAATGTATATTCAAAACAATGAAGTAGAAATATATGTAGCTTTAATCCCGCCAAAAATTCTTGTGATCAAATTACAAGATTACGTCATCAGTCATCTAGCCAACATAGATCAGACGAATCTTTGGCGGGATTAACGCTAGAAATTAATATTGTATCTCCTAACCAAGATTGAAATCGATCTTGGATTTTGCCTATCGTTCGATCGATCTCCAATCTGCGTGCCTTTATAAACCAATCCACGGATCGGTTATTGGCACGTTTGACCCTAAAAATGGATTGTGATATCAATCCCAGATAGCAAAATTTGGATTAGGATTGATTTATAAATTTCGGCCGTAAAGCTACACATATTTCTACTTCATTGTTTTGATCGATCTTTTGTTTATACTTACTGCAGTTGTCATTTAAGGAGCTAATCTGTGTATATAGGCCAGCCAGTGTAAGTCCACATTCGTACTCACTAGCAGCGGTAAAGTAATAAATTAAAATTGTTGCCCGCAATAATGGCTGACCTGACTTTTTGTACTAATACGAA
Source organism: Hylaea fasciaria (assembly GCA_905147375.1). Classification (NCBI taxonomy): domain Eukaryota; kingdom Metazoa; phylum Arthropoda; class Insecta; order Lepidoptera; family Geometridae; genus Hylaea; species Hylaea fasciaria. Next base: position 9,579,018 of record LR990200.1, read on the forward strand.
CCGTTAAAATTTGCGTGCTTGTCCGATTGTGTGAGTACTGATCAAATTTAGAACCAATTTGATAGTTAACGTATCGAATACTTTCTCGATAGAGGTTCCTGCTCGCCCTACAGGTAAACGTGTCGAGCAGGTGTCTCTTTTCGATGCTACTATAGAGACGAGAACATATTTGTTGAGGTATTAATAATGTGTGAGTGAATTTATTTTCTAAATGTATTTTTTACATGACTTATTATTTAGATTTATTTTCCTGTTACCCACGGGAGTAACGCTGCTACGACTACGTTTTCACTTATTTACTCACTGCAGCTGGTTGATTGGATGAAAATGGTTTCGCATTAAATCTTTGTATTGTATGTTCCTAATAGTTTATAATTAAAATAATAATAGACGTCTTCAAATAAAAATATGTCATATTTTTTTTCATATTCCAGTGCTTCAAAAGTGAGAGTTGCTCTATACATACAACCGCGGTTGATCACACAGTTCGCGAACTTTCGATCAGTCTAATCCTACTGGCAAGCAAGCCGCAATGAATTTTACCGTCCCATTGATATCCATTATTTCTTTGCTTAAGTGTGAGAATATTCCCCTACTTTTTACAGTTGTATGGACGAAGAACATAAATGGGAGAACGTTGGCAATCGTCGACGGGTATACTTTTTATAAAGATGGAGGAGGCATGAGGAGCGTGTACCTCCGTTGCACTGTTGGGGCGAAATGCAAAGCTCGTTTCACACTGCGCCAGTCGGACCAAAAAATCATCAAGGCAAATGGGGACCACAGTCACGGGCAACCTCGCTTTATCATTAGTAAAGGAATCTACTACCGAATAAGTAGTAATTAAAGCAATAGTTGTACGGACGGCCTCCGTGGCCGAGTTGGGGACGAGCCGATTGCGAAGATGTTTTTGTGTTAACCATAAGTAGGTATTTGCTGTGAGTCCTGGGGGTATTTGTAAACCATAGTCAATGTGGTTCTTGATTCCCTAGATTCAGGGATTTCTAATGTAAGGCCAGGATCTGTCTATATGTGATTGAATATCTGTATAAATGTTTGTGTTACTTGACATTGACGTTAAGTTAATTATATTATCTTGAACTATTTTTGAATAAACCTGGAAAAATAATTGAATTATTTCTTGAACACATTTTACTTGTAGGGTGCATCTCATAATGTAATCAGTGCAAATAAAGTTAAAAAAAAACAAAAAAAAATAAAAATCTCGGCTGGTCGACGCCGCTGGTGACAAGAGGACTGGCTCTTATCTCGCACAGAGAATAGCCATTGCTATTCAGCGAGGTAATGCAGCCAGTGTTCTTGGTACTATGCCACATGGACACCCACTTTTGTTAGATTTGTAAGGGTTAGTTTAAGCTAGTTTTTGTTTGTTTTAATGAAAAGATTTATAGAAAAATGTGTGTCCCTACATTTTTCCACTTTGGAAGTGTCTTTTGCGCAAACTGTTCAGTTTATAAAAAAGTGATATTAGGAACATGAATACCATTTTTAATAACCTATACATAGATACCCCACACGTATAGATTTGAAGAAAAAACATTTTTTGAGTTTCAGTTCTAGGTATCTACCCCTAAAATTTATTTATTTTTTTCTATTTTTGTGTGAAAATGTCAATGCGGTTCACAGTATACATCTACTAACCAAGTTTCACCAGTATAGCTCTTATAGTTTCGGAAAAAGGTGTCTGTAACATACGGACGGACGGACGCACAGACAGACAGACAGACAGACATGACGAATCTATAAGGGTTCCGTTTTTGCCTTTAGCTACGGAACCCTAAAAAACAGATTAAAATAAATATTTAAGGGGCTCCCATACAACATACGTTTTTATAGATAATTGTACGGAACCCTTCGTACGCGAGTCCCATTCACACTTGGCCAGTTTATTAGATATCATATTAATCAAGTTTGAATTTTTGTCCGCTCCTACCAGCAATGAAAATATTTTTTCCAATTTTAGTGCTCTACGTGCGCAACCAAAATGGGAAGCAGTTGGCTATTATAGAAGGTTTTTCTTTTTATTTCCATACAAGAACCAAATCAACTAACCAATGGCAGTGTACCATGACGGGGAGAAAATGTAAGGCGCGGTTCACAACGCTACGGTTCGGAAACGAACAGCAACTCATAAGGCCCAACCTAGAACACAACCACAGTCCTCCGACATACAGAATCATACATGGAATTTATACTAAGGTTTAATTTATAAAAATAATAACAATATAATAATGATTCAGCCTGTAACTGTCCCACTGCTGGGCAAAGGCCTCCCCTCACTTTCGTGAGGAGGGTTAGGCCATAACCACCACGGGGGCCCGGCCCGGATTGGTGGATAACATGCCTCCGAAATAATTCTCGGGCATGTTGGTTTCCTCACGTTGTTTTCCTTCACCGAAATGCGAATGATAGTTACGCACATATTTTTAACAAGAAAAACATTGGTACGTCCCCGCACTGGGATTTGAACTAGCTACCTCCGTGTTGGCAGGCGAACGTTCTCCCACTAGGCTAACACTGCTAAGGTTTAATTTACATAGGAAAAATATTTTTTATATTTTTTTGTATATCGTGTGTGTCTGTGAGTTTAATATGCACTTGGGATGTCCAAATGTCCAATTGGTGCGGTGTATGTAGTACTAGTTGAATTGTGTAATAGTTCAATCAATGCATTTTCCGTAAAAAAATAAACACATAATTTCTTATTTAATTTGCATTTCATAGATTCCACATGAATAAACGCTATGTTGATTCCGTAGTAGTGTAGACTGTTACTTAAATATTGTGTGTAGAAAGAGGTTAAAATATATTTTCTAACTACCCGCCATTATTATGACCACCACGCTAATATTGTTCAGTTCAAACATGACCGTCGCGTGCGCTGGTCGTGTAAAATCGCGCAAAGATATTAAAAAACAATAGAAAATTGGCTAATAATAATAACATTTTTTAGTCGTTTAAAAAAGTACGTTAACGGGAAACTAGATACTTACCATGTGAATTATGTGTTTGTGTGTGTGTGTGTGTGTGTTTTTTTTTATTAATGTGACCACTGTAACACTTTAGTAAATCTTAAGAAGGAATAACTGTGCTGGCAGTAACCAAGAATCAAGACGTCGGTCGTGAGTTTTGTTTCAATATCACTTGGAATCATTTTACAATTCATATGATTTTGGTATTAATATCGATAAGTCTAGCGCGAAGCAAACACTGCCGTACCATCCTTTACTGGAACCTTTTCGCCGCATTATTATTGACTGGTATCTCCGTCGATGGTTTGTCTCCCCTCGTGTTTTTTTTACCCTTCAATAGCAGGTAAACGTGTCGAGCAGATGTCTCTTTTCGACCCTACTATAGAGACGAGAAGATATTTGTTGAATAATATTATGTGTGAGTGAATTTATTTTCTAAATGTATTTTTACATGACTTATTATTGAGATTTATTTTCCTGTTACGCTGCTACGACTACGTTTTCACTTATTTACTCACTGCAGCTGGTTGATTGGTTGAAAATGACTTATCATTAAATCTTTTTATTGTAGGTTTGTAATAGTGTATAATTAAAATAACAATAGACGTCTCCAAATAAAAGTATTTGTAATATATTTTTTTGTTATTGCATTATTACATCTATTCCAGCGCTTCAAGAGTAATAGTTGTATATACTCGTACAAGCGCGGTTGATCACGCAGTTCTCGAACTTTCGTTCAGACTAATCCTACTGGCAAGCAAGCCGCAATGAATTTTACCGTCCCATTGATATTCATTATTTCTTTGCTTAAGTGTGAGAATATTCCCCTACTTTTTACAGTTGTATGGACGAAGAACGAAGCTGGGAGAATGTTGGCAATCGTCGACGGGTATACTTTTTATAAAGACGGAGGAAATATGCGGAGTCAGTGCGCATACCTCCGTTGCAATTTTGGGGCGAAATGCAAAGCTCGTTTCACACTGCGTCAGTCGGACCAGAAAATCCTCAAGGCAAATTGGGACCACAATCACGCGCCACCTCGATTTATCATTAGCAAAGGAATGTTCTTCCGAATAAGTAATTAAAGCAATAGTTGTATGGACGGCCACCGTGGCCGATTTGGTGACGAGCCGATTGCGAAAATGTTTTTGTGTTAACCATAAGTAGGTATTTGCTGTGAGTCCTGGGGGTATTTGTAAACCATGGTCAATGTGGTTCTTGATACCCTAGATTCAGGGATTTCTAATGTAAGGCCAGGATCTGTCTATATGTGATTGAATCCTACTAATATTATAAACGCGAAAGCTTGTGAGGATGGATGGATGGATGGATGGATGGATGTTTGTTAGTCTTTCACGCAAAAACTACTGAATGGATTTTGATGAAACTTCACAATAATATAGCTTACATATCAGAATAACACATAGGCTACAATTCATATAGATATATTATTGTACGAGTCCAAACGCGGGTGAAACTGCGGGACGCAGCTAGTATCTGTATAAATGTTTGTGTTACTTGACATTGACAGTGTGTTCATTGTATCATCTTGAACTATTTTTGAATAAACCTGGAAAAATACGTGTTTTATTTCTTGAACATATTAAATAGCATGTGTTTATGTTAATATTAGGTATCTTGTCAACGGTGAATGGTAATACTGGCTACTTGCATCTAATTTGGCCATTATACGTTTTCCTCAATATCTGATTAGTGAAATATATGACACGTTGAGAAATTATAACACAACACTCTATTGTTATTTCAGTTTCAACGGTTACTGTCGATGTACGTCGGATCCGCACCCCTCCACAAAAGCACGTTTTAATCGAGATTCCAAAAGTACCTGGAAAGAGAGCTCCTAGGAAGAGGTGTGCCGGTTGCTATAAGAAACTTGTGGAATCAGGGAAGTCTACCGTGGATGCCCGTAACGCGTCGCCCAGAGTGTACGCCCAATGCAACCAATGCGGTATAGGTTACTGCACTAAATGCTTTGACGAAGATCATAAGTGAGATCTCCTTACATTTTATCTTAGGTTATAGTGGTTCCACCCGAGCTGCAGAGCTATTTTAGTCTAATAGTATAATAATAAAAAAAATATTGATTTATGCTTGCAAAATCATAAATTATATTGTACTCTAGGTGTTACGTTAAATTGTGGAGTTATCGTCGGTTATGTCGGATAATAAGAGATGTAAATGTTTGGCACCAACTTAGAAAATGAAGAAGTCTGTCTGCAGATTCCTTTATTATAAAGTAAATAATTATTGTTTATCAAATTTTGAGTTTATGTTTTAGAGCCAACTTAAGTTTATCAATTTATTATTGTGAACGATTAGCTAAGTTCAAATTTTGTAGTTTTTATGGTAAATAAATGTCTTACTTTTATATGCGTTATTTTATATTATACATACAATATAATAATAATTTAATTTTCTACAAATCTACACTGAGCCGTTCTCTAAGTCAAAAAGCTAGGTATGTAAGTACTTATAGATTTTGACAGGAGTCCGTAAATACCTATCACTGCTATCGGTCTTCAGTTCGTTAGGTCAGCATCGATAGTTTGGTAGTTTGGCAGATCATCAAAGAAAATATGTATAATAGGAATAAGACACATATAGGTCACTAGTTCAATAGTCAAAAATTACTCAACCGGTGTCCAAAAACCAGATCAACAAAATTTACCAGTGGAGTAATACAACTGTCTGATGTGTTAAGTTAATGAAAGGCGTTTACGAAGAAAACAAATAGTGATAATGTATCCGATGATTCAATTACACCGCGAAGAATACGTCGGTGACGTGTATGGTACCGTAGTTCTGTTCACACAGTTATCACATGGCTTTTTGGTATGATTTTTTTCTAGCAATATTCATAGAGAATCGACATGGGAAGACGCTAGCGTTGGTCGACGACTACACATATTACTTTGAGAAGGAGCACAAAAAGTCGGTGGCTTGGAGATGCACAAACGGATCCAAGTGCAGAGCGCGGATGAACGTGGATCGAGACGGTTGGATCGTTAAAGGTTATTTGGTTCATTCGCATCCACCACCCAACTATGTCATAAAGGAGGGAGTTTATTTGAAGACCAATGGTTGAGGACCGACAATGTTAGAGCGAAGAACGACTGATGAAAAATTGTGCCTTAAATTAAATTTACGATATTGTTATTGATTTTGTGTTTCATTTTATACTCGCTTTACCTCGTACATGTTTGGAAAGTTTTTATTATGATTCTGATTATTTTATAATGAATAAAATGTATAGTATATGTTACAGAGTTATTTTATTCCAAAGTTATCGCTGAACTATTCATTCAATCCTAAAAGTGTGTGTAGCAAGACGTTCTGACCCTGTAATATATTTCAAAAAGTGCACTTGTTTTGTCGTTTCCATAGTAAAAACTGATTCGTCAGCGGCTTTAAAAACCTCATCTACCAACTAAATCAATAAAAACCACTACAAGCAAGTATGTGAATGACTAAAGAAATACCCTCTTATACATTTCCAGTCAAATGGTACAGAAAGAAGAACGGAAAAGAAGTCGCAGTTATAGCGGGCTACTCGTTTTACATCCATAAGAAAAATATGAAGACTTACAACTGGTCTTGCACCGGTTCCAAAGGCTGCAAATCCAGGCTCACCACAACCAGTGACAACAATACAGATGCCAGGTTTTTGATTGCAGCTCACCTGGATCATTGCCATGTACCGCCCACCTTTATTATCCGTGAAGGGCATTATCAGAAAATATGAGAAGATTTTCACGTGTGTCATAAGTGCACGAAAGAGAGAGACAAGTGGAAAGTGAAAAGTGGGCGGGGCGCGCGTGCCCAACATATGACTCGTAGCTCAAAACCTACGCCAGTTTTGCCATACATACTATGTCATGGTCTACGTCTGTCACACAATGAAAAATGACTTGTGTGTAGTTTTAGAGTCCATCAAAATGAAATGGTGCTAATGTAAAAAAACGAACCCACTTTTATTGTCTCTGTGTTCTGTGGTCCTCATCTCTTATATCTTATGCACCTCACGTACAGAGCTTGAAAGTTGTCGACTGTCTCGCTGCTCGCAATTGATTTTAATGTGTGAAACTAGAAAGGAGGCCTATTGAAGGATGGGCTTAATTATTATTGTGCCTTTGTTTTATTGTGGTGCTACACTAATCATTAATTATGTACTAATGCACGTTAGTTAATGTAAATAATCGTAAGAAGTTAAGTAGTTGCTACTTAAGAAAAGAAAGCAAATGTTTCTAGAAATTAAAGCTTTAGTATTTTAAGAAAATTAAGTATCAATTTTCATATGATTTTTTCAAAGCCAAATAAATCGAACTACTTACTTATTTCTTCTCGCTTATTTCGGTACACGTAGTATAAGCCAAAAGTCCACAAGGAGTTCGTTTGCGTACTCATTTAGTAACTTTATCGTTCTAAAATGTTTTGATCACCTGAAATAAAACTTTATAATGGTAATATTTGGTAAATTCACATTATAACTGTCTCGATTGAATCTCATTCTATCTTCAAAAGGTCATAAAAATAAGAAGTTGCACTATACATAATATATGACGGTTAGTTGAATTTAAGAAATTTGTAGTCTGATGTCCTTTGTTCTTTCGTACTATAAAAGATTGCTATTCATATACACTTTTTGTTTTATTTGTTATTACGCCCTGTAAAGCACTTCATAGGAGGCCAACATCACCAAAAGAGTCGCAGGCAACCGGTGGATGCAAGTGGCAAAATTGACGTTCGGAGTGGCGATCTAAGGGGGAGGCCTATGTTCAGCAGGACGTCTTCAGGCTGATGATGATGATGATGATAAGGCACTAGTGTAGAATAAGTTCTGAACAAATGATTGCCTTCCAGTGATCGTCCTGGCAAAGTCGCGGTACACCGGCAAGCATCTAGTGATGTACAAAGACTACACATACTACTGCAAGAAGCAGTGCCAGAAGACAGGGAACTTCCACTGGTACTGTTCCACGCACAACAGCAGGGGGTGCAACGCCAAGCTGAAGCTGGACGAGAAGTACGCCAAAGTCGGCTCGGAGAATGCGCACACGCACCCGCCGGCCAAGTACTGTATCCACGAGGGGCAGTATATCAAATTATAAGAAGCATCATCTCTTATCTCATTACACACTATATACAAAACCATATCGGTTGCTCCCGTGTTTCCATCATTATCATTTTATGAAGATTTACCATTGCTGGATTTAGACTTCTATTAGATTTTGTCTTGTCTTTTAAACATTATGTGTACGATTTTATATGCACGTATTATTTGACCTTTTACAAACCATGAAGTAGGCCTTACATAATATCGTCGACACACTTGCACGTGTTCATCACTACTAAATATTTTGAGATTTTTTATTGCCTCTTCTGTATTTTTTTAATGTACCTACCAATAAGCGGTCCGGTCTTGGCTGTGTTTTATAATCTCCAAACAAGCCACCCATCAAAAAAAAAAATCTTGGAACCTTATTTTACTGACGCAAAAATGGTGTACCTACCCAAAATTAACTCTTGATATTGTAGCATCTACATAAAAAGAGCACCATGTTACATTTATCTTTGAAATTATGGTAGTGATGTAAAGTATAATCAGTATAATCAATTTTTAAAGATGGATAACTCCTAAAGAAAGGCAATATAAATATATATAATAAAGCAATAAAATATAATATAAGAGAAGCATAGAAAAGAATAGTCTATTTATAGACATTATAAAATAGACGGCAGGTGTAAAAAGTATAAATTTGTTAATCTATATATTTTGTAATAAAAGCAAGAACTGACTGACTGACTGACTGATCGATCAACGCACATCCGAAACCATGAAATATGCACAAATATTCCTTATGGTGACGTAGGCGAGCAATAAGAAAAGATTTTTGAAAATTCAACGCTTAAAGGGGTGGAAAGGGGCTACAAAGTTTGTATGGAGCAACGTGTTTTCTTGGTCCGATCAACTTCAAACTTGGCATTTATATTCTTTAAAACATTTCATTAAATACGTGTTTCATCGTTTTCTAATATTCAACCCCTAAAGTGATAAAAAGGGGTTGCAAAATATTTTCATCAGATTCAGTTCATAATTGAAATTTTACACAAGTATTCCTTAAGTGAAGTAGGTATGCACTAAAAAAGGATTTTTGAAAATTCAACCCCTAAAGGGGTGCAAAGAAGATGTAAAGTTTTTGTGTAACAACGTGTTTTCTTTGTCTGATCAGCTTCAAACTTGGCATTTATATTATTTAAAAGATTTAATTAAACACGTGTTTCATCGTTTTTAATATTCAACCCCTTAAATAATATAAGGGGTTGCAGAATATTTTTCATCAGATTTAGTTCATAATTGAAACTTTGCACAAGTATTCCTTAAGTGACGTAAGTGTGCGCTAAAAAAGGATTTTTGAAAATTCAACCCCTAAAGGAGTGCGAAGGGGTTGTAAAGTTTTTATGGATCAACGTGTTTTATTGGTATGATAAACTTCAAATTTAGCATTTATTTTCTTTGAAAATTCAATTATACACGTGTTTCATCGTGTTTTAATATCCAACCCCTAAAATTTAAGTAGGAAATGGTAGATTTTGGTAGAATATGGTGGATGTGTTATGTCGATGCTAAAGTCAAAGTCATTTAGTTATAAGCAATTTTGGTATAGATTTAGATTTTGTACAAACATTGTAGATTTTGATTAAATATATTGATTGAAAAAAATTAGAAAAGAATTTGATTTAGAAAGAAAATGGTAATTTTGGTAGAAAATTATAGATTTAGGTAGGAAATGGTAGATTTTTGGTAATAATGGTAGATTTGGGAAGGTATGATAGCTTTTGGTAGAAAATAGTAAATTTAATAATAAAATGGTAGATTTTGGTTAAAATGGTAGATTATGGCAAGTATAGTAGAAAATAGTAGATGTAGAATTAAAATGTTAAGAAAAATGTTACATAATTTAGATTTTGGCAGTAATAAGTAGATTTAGAAAGAAGATGGTAGATTTAGGGAGGAAATGGTTGATTCTGGTAGGACATGGTAGATTCTGGTAGAAAATTGTACATTTTGGTAGTAATTGTACATTTTGGTAAGAACGGCAGATTTTGGTAAAGGTTTTTATATGAAATGGTAGATTTTTGTATAAAATGGTAATTTTGAAAGAAGATGATGGATTTCAAAATAATATGTTGGAAGTCGGATATTTCTATAGATGTCGATGTCGAGGTCATGGTCTATTATTAGTTATTTGGAATAATGCTAAAATATATAGTTCGCGCGGACGAAGTCGCGGGCAACAGCTAGTATAAATATAAGTTGTTACTTTGCTTGAGTAAAAAAATATAATAGATTACTTTGAAAGAATCATTATATGAAGTTTAATTTTCCAGAAAGATTATGTGGCACCATAGAAGTTATTTTTAAGTAATCTTAAATGTCGTGATGAATTTTATTTTATTCTTGATCCTCTGATTTTTTTCAAAACTACAAACTTTGATAAACCAGTAAAATAAATTATTAAATTAAACAAAAAACCCAACTCCAAAAACTGAAAAACAAGCGAGCTTAAAATATCTCTCTAGTCTCCTATGAATGTTAGTAAAGGTATTTGCAGGTGGGTACTAGCTAATTATTAGTTTAAATTACACACAAACCTATTTATTTGCTTGTCCCCTGCTGTAGTTTACCTAATAAGCTTGTCGAGAAAAACATACCTACCTGGGATTCTCAAAAAATATCTTATTGCAGATGCGTTTGTAATCATCAGTAATAGCAAATTGATGAAGGATGGACACGTATATTACTGCCGAAAGTCCAGAGGGATGTCTAGGCGATGGTATTGCAAGTTTAGGCGAGTGGCTGCATGCGCCGCCTACATTTGCACCTACAATGACGCCTTCGTCTGCTCTAATGAAGAGCATAGCCACGGTTTGCAATTATAATGATAGCCAACCCTCTGAAAGTTGTTTCAGCCGCGTTCCGATATGCGCTTATACTGAACACGACGTATACACTGCTCACGTGCGGTCTAATTTGTGAGCGTCGTAAGCGAAAATGGTGGTCGCGGATCTGTGGCAGAACGCTGCCGACCGTGCGAACCGCGAGCACCGTAACTTCTCAATATGACGTCACTTCTGATGTCAAACGTTTACAGCACACACAGTGAACGCTTCTTGCGCATTTCGAAAGGCAACCTTTGCCTGTATTATTCCATTCCATAAATTAAGTTTTTTCCGCCTACTGTAAAACTGTCGTAAGTCAGTCAACAAATTGAACTTATATTTTATGTTATTATTTATATAAATACTAATAAACTATTCATTTTAATTATTTTTTAACAGGATGATTACGTTGTGGCGTAGTTAAATAGTTTACATTTTAAATTATTAAATGAACAATATAATTATATACATATACTATTTTGGCTATAATTTAAAATTGAAATAATAGTGCAAAATCAGTAAATAACTACCTACATGTTCTGATTTTGGATAACTGCAGGTAACCCTAATTTACACTTCTTACACAATATGAGGCGATGATAGTTAGCACAGTTGGTTCTGGCGTATTCTATTTATAGCTCTATCAGTTGATTTCGAACCTAAGGCAAACACTGCCCATAAGTTTCCGATGAAAAACAACATCATTGAAAACCTTAGTAGGCCCTTATAGTAGGATTAGTAGGATTATAGTGCCCACTATTTCTATAGGCTAGTTTACGATCCTCATTTAGAACAACTCTCACTAAATCAACCATCAGAGTGTTCCGTACCGCTAGTATGAGTTTTTAATATCTCGTCATAGTACGCGTCAACTCACGCTTTTGTATTTAGATCCTGTACAGCGCCCCTACCGGCGCGTTTAGGAACGAAAAATCTTCATACAAAAAGCCAAAAGTAATCTGTGTTTGCAATTCATATCAAATAATGTTAGACAAATAATAATGACAATTACATGACATCACGGATATGCACAGGAAAAATAAATAAGTATCTATTTATAATATGCCAGCATTTCGTATCCATTATCCAAGGAAATCCAATACTAAGTAGGTAGGTACCTTATGTCGTAGTATTGTAGCTATAGTATTTAATAATGACTGTACCGTTTCCGCCCAATATGGAACCCGTCCAAAATGGAATCCGTCCTATATGGAATCCGTTCAAGATGGAATCCGTCCTAAATGGCCAGAGCGCAAAAAGCTAGTTGACGCGCACTATGGTGAGCTAGTAAAACTCATTCTCAGGGCATCGGTAGCTAGCAGTAATTGAGAGCCCAATATTCCCTGTTCTAGGCAGCTTGTACGTACTGATAAGTACTACACAATATTATGATGATAATTATGTGTGTTTTACGTACGTTTAAGATCAAGTGAGATACTTGATTACACGTGGTCAAATGCTTTTGTATGAAATATGTATATAACATAATATAAATGTGCTAATAAACGATTCATGCTCTACAGTCTCTTCTTTTCCATATTTTATTATAAATTGATCACATATAATTACCTACTATTTGTTCTAGACGAAATGTGTTTCGTCAAGCTGAAGTCTGGAAAGCATCTATTAGTCATCGGCAAGCACACATTCAACTGTAACCGTGAAGATGCAATAAAATGCACTTGGAATTGCTCGAAGAGACAAAGCAGAAAGTGCAATGCGAGGGTGAAAATGGTCAATGGAAAGGTTAAGTGTATGCTAGGAGAACATTGTCATCTGTAAAATATACCAAAGGATTGTCTTTGTTTTTATTTTTATTTTGTCCCAATGTTAATAATTGGGCTCTTACTTCAACTGAGCCCACTTCAAACTGAGTTCGCGGGATCAGTTGACCTATTCGTTAATTTTATTATATTATATTTGGTCGACTGAGCCCGCTCTTAAATTGACTATAATATCAGTTGTATAATGTACAGACGTGCACAAAACTTTCAGGGGTTTGAAAGTTTTTTCAAATTAACATGACAGCGCAGCGCAGGTGGCACGATCAACCGTATAGAGGTACTGATACAAAAGCTTACAACGCAAATAATTATAACAAAGCATTATAACTATATATTATATAGTTATAATGCTTTGTTTTATGTTGTGACGACTTGTCCAATAATGTTTTGTTTGTGGTATGAGGTGTTGCCCGTGTACGTTCCGAATATTAATAAAATATATTTATAATTACTTTTATTTAAAAGTAAAAAAAAAGAGAAAACAAATATCTCAAGTTATAGTAAAACTCACTATTATTAAAACCCCATTTCAATTTGATCGGTTGATAACGTTCGGCGTTACAATTAGCTGAACATCTCAATAAAATATATTTCTTGATATAGAAAAACAATGAAAAAGAAAACGCCATATAGTGAGTGGCGAGGAAAATTGAACAAAGGATAACATTGTCATTTCAGAAGAAATAGAATTCTATCTATCGTCCAACGGTAACTACATGCTGCGTATCCGCTCTAACACGTTCTGGCGAGCCTCACCGTGGTACTACGAGCACAAAAAACTCCTCTGGTATTGTTCGAAGAAGAAGAGCAAACGATGCCCAGCCAGTGTTCGCACTTTTGCCAGACAAGTGTTAGACTGCATTGGAGAACATAACCATTCTTGAAGAATTGCTAGAGCTCGTGTGCTCAAACAAATTGGCCGATTGGTTGTATTATGGTCAGCATATCATCCACTGATTTTTATAGGTAGGTAGTGCTTATACTACATAATACTAGCAGACACGGCCACGCGTTGCTGTGGCGACTATAAATTGAGATGTAAGCTTGAAAGATAGGATACTATCTTTCAAGTTAGATCAAACTGCACACAGTGTGCAAATTGGATCAAAATCGGTTAAGTGGTTTAGGAGTCCATCGCGGACAAACAACGTGACGCGTAATTTATATATGTTAAGATAAGTGTACTATGCTGGTCAGTGCTATCATGGACATAGGTTCCTATAGTTATTCTTGTTATCGAAACATTTTTTAAATTATGTTTTCTGTGATCTTTTCCTTTGTCAATCTTGGTTTACTTAACGTTATGTAGGTACACAAATGTGCGCGATTATATTATATTATGTTGGTTTAGTCACTAAAATAATGAAGTATATAGCTAAGTACCGATAAGTGTCAAAACGTAGAAGTTGTAATATAATAAATATGATACTGCTAAAATCTGTTTCATGACATCGATTGGAACCCGGTTTGGGATATCGGGCCGGACGGCTTGTTGGGTCTATCAAATAATGAAAAACTGCAAATTTCTAATTATTCGGGATATTTTTTAGGGTTCCGTGCCCAAAGGGTAAAACGGGATCTTATGACTAAGACTTCGCTGTCCGTCCGTCTGTCACCAGGCTGTATTTCATGAACCGTGATAGTTAGACAGTTGCAATTTACACAAATGATGTATTTCTGTTGCCGCTATAAAAACAAATACTAAAAAAGAGAATAAAATAAATGTTTAAGGGAGCTCCCATACATGAAACGTGTTTTTTTTGCCGTTTTTTTAGATAATGGTACGGAACACTCCGTGCGCGAGTCAGACTCGCACTTGGCCGGTTTTTGTAGCACGTGGAGTATGGCCACTTTCACTAACACTTGGCAATGACCACCTAACCTATATATAGGGTCAATTAACACTTTAGTTCAAATCGCGTTAAAATGCGGCGGCGTCATGTCATCATTCATTTTTTTAGAACTAGTACCTACGTAATCGCACTCAAAATGTGATAAGTAGTTGCATATAAATAGGACCCCAATTCTACTAAACCAATAATGATCACTATTAATTTGTAATGATAGGCATAAAATAATAGTGTTTGCAATTTTGGCTCGTACGGCCTGAGCCCACTCCAAACTGAGCCCGAGGGATCAGTTGACCTATTCGTTAATTTTATTATATATATTTGGTAGACTGAGCCCGCTCTTCAATTGAGTAATATATAAGTTGTTAGCATTAGACAAATTGCATTGCATTGTTATTTTTATTTTTTGCTTTGTTGTTGTTGTTGTAATTTTAAGTCCTTTGTTGAAGAGGTTTATCTTTTGGATGAGAGAATAGAGCTCTGGGGAAAGTACCGATCGTAAAAAAGTATTACCCCGAAATAATTAACCTCGAGCATACTTTTTTGACAGGGTCGCTGGAATCACTCAGGGATTGCGATATAGAGTTCATACCAACGGAGAGGAAATGCATGCTACGTCTCGGGCGGCGGACGTTCACCTGCATACGATTCTGTACTGACAAGCCTTGCAGATGGTACTGCTCCAAAAGAAAGAGAGGACATTGCCCTGTCATTGTACACACTTTGGGGAACCAGTTTGTGGCCCAGAATGGCGAACATAACCATTTTTGAATAACATTGTATGAGTACCTATCATTTACTCTTCTACATAATTATAGTCCTATCCTACTTAATATTATTCGAAAGTTTGTGTGCGAAAGGGTGTGTGTGTATCTTTGCCTCTCATCACGCCTTAACACGTTAAGTGCGAAACGACGCCTAAATCACCCCTCATGCAACTTCCTTGTGGTGCGGCAAGGAAAAACGTGAACATCTCTGTCGTGCGAAGGGCATAGCTTTGGTTTGGTCCAGTATAGAAAAGAGATAAATGTATATTTGAGACGCGCTAATGGTCCCGGACTCGGTGGTATACCTACCTTGGTACCGGATGTCTTAGGCCTCGTACCGCACTGAATTAATATAATTTTAATGCAGTGCGGAACGAGGCTAAAACGTCCCATATCCGCCCGGACCTCGTACCGCACCCAATGCGAGCTTCCCGCGACTAGTGTTGTGCATCACGTCGATTGGAGAGCACGTCCTTTTACATCGCCGAACATGTTTAAACGATGTCGGAAGAAGTTAATTTAAAAAAACTCAGAAACAGAACCAAAACAGGTAAGTTTTTTAATTGATATTTTTGTAGGTACTTAGTGAAAAACTCCACAAAAAACGCAAAGCAGCCGTTGACAAAACAGGTAAGTACTCGTAATTAATTAATAATTCAGTAGTTCTATGTCTAGGTTTTGAAAGTAAATAAAGATTACCTAACGATTTTTAGGGTTCCGTATCGAAAGATAAAAACAGGACCCTCTATTACTAAGACTTCGCTGTCTGTCCGTTTGTCTGTCACCAGATATCTCAAGAATAGCGATACCTAACTAGATAGTTGAAGTTGTCTCAAATTAAGTAGGTACTTCTGTTGCCACTATAACAACAATACTAAAACGTTAAAAACAACAAAATATGTACAGGGTTATTTTTAATCACCAAGTTTGTTGAGTGTGTTAGATTCGACTTATGTAAATTTTACACAATATATGATGACATAAGTATGAGTCAGTCACGTGGAAGACAGCACCAGGCGGAGTAGGTATATTATTGTACGATGGTAAAAGTACAGAAATTATGTGTTAGTAATTTAAGAAACTCAATATTATAATATGTTTTTTTTTGTTTTTAGCCATCTTTTATAAAGGATTACAGTGTTTGTAAGTACGTTTTGTATAAGCATGCGTGGATATGATATTTCTAACATTTGTCTATAAGATTACTTGTGTGAAAAGCTTGATACGAGAATTAATTTTGCACTAACTAATACACCCGTTTTTTTATTAAACCTTAACATAATATTCAACAACATAAGGTGCTGTCAAAATGTAATCGCATGTAAATAATCTGGACCATAATAAAGCTCGAGAAGAAAGATGCATACTTACAGACTATTTGGTATAAAATTACAGTATATTATTATATAATATACCGCAGCTTCACTCGCTTCACTCTTCACTCGGAATCTAGGCTTAATGCGTCTCGATTAAATCTGCTATCGGTTTCTGAATAAAGCGTTTACGGAGTGGTACGTTTACGTGTTTAATTCAATCCAAACTAATGAAAAAAAGTTACCGAAAAGACTCTTTGTGGAGAAACTTATAGAATCTTTTATAAAAAAGGAAATCGATGAGATCCCAGGTAATGTAATGCTCAGATATATTTCTTGACAGTTAAAACAAGTAAACTTTCAATAGGCTGACGATAGTCAACGTGTAGAAGCTTTCATAAACTAAGCCTGACATTTGGTCATTATTAAGTTATTTATTATTGTTTCCTTTTCGCAAAATTAAATTATTTTGAATTTAAGCTACCTTACCTAACTACTCTTTCAACATTTTAAGCATAAAGCAAACACATTCATTTTTTGCAGTTATACATTATCGTTGCTATTCTCATCTACAATCTAACCTAAGTAACAATGCCAGTTTTATTACGTTATCTTTACATTTTTGTTATTTTTCAGCACCTGAAAGCAACGCACGTCATTGCCTTGAAAAGGGTGAAAAAAGAAGAAGATGTGTTGGTTGTTACCAGAAACTACGCATATTTTTACCATCTCGTGAAGCTGACAAAAAATCCAAAAAGATTTTGACTCAGTGCTCTCAGTGCAATAAATCTTATTGTCTACCCTGTTTCAATGAAAAACACTCATAAATAAGTACAAAATATATATTGAGATTTGTTATAAAAAAGTATATATTGTTATACTGATTTTTTTATGTTAAGTTAAGTTCTAATAAGTGTATTTTTAAAGCCCGAGGCAGAATAAATAGAATAGTTTCTTTTCTACTTCTGGTTTTCTTTTTTTTCTATTCTGTGAACCGCATTAAGACTTTCACACAAAAATAGATAAACGTCGTTGCGTCGATATTATTTTTCTCATCTAGTGATGAGAAAAATAAAATCTTAGCGAAAATTTACCCTATTTCAGTGCGTTACGAGGTGTATAAGATCCCATATTTTGTTTTGCCAATAATTAATAAACTAGATATCAGATCCCGGGGCGACGGTACATTAGGGTTCATCAATTCACTGTCTATATCGATAAGGACCAAAATTTTAATTTATCTTTGATTTCGGGCCAGAAAATGGATTTTAGTCTGTTAAAGGAGGTGGGGTCTAATAGACCGCGTGTCGCCCTAACGTCTGGTCACGGTGCGGGCCGATAAGACCTCGTGCCGCAGGAACGGAAAGTTTGCAAAAACTGGTGCCGCAGCGAACGTGTTAATAGTGAACGGGTTTTTAATAAAATTGGTATCAGATACCATCGTTCCTGGAATACAAAATAGGATACCTTTTATCCCTTCAAAATTAACGGTTCTTATAGGATACTAGCGAAATACTAGTGAACAAATAACGCGTTACACATACAATATATTATTATATGTTTATAGTTTAACCCTCTAATTCATTAAAAGTTTTGTAAGGTTGTAAAAATGCGCACTGAAAAATTGTACTGCGCAATAGGTACTGATGTTTAATAAATATTTATGAATAAGGGAATTAATTTAAAAATATAAACTTATTAGAAAACTAAATACAATTGTCTGCTTTATGTAATTATACCAACATGTTTTGGAATTAAAGAAAACCAAATCATAAAGATTAGTAATTTTAATTTATTAACTAGCTAAAAACGGATCTAATTCGCGCACAGACTTTAATTAGGAAGAACTAGACCCAAATTAGACCAGTTTTTGGCTAGTTATTATGTATGCTGTCCGCGGAAGTTTAAGCAAATATAATCTTCTTTAAGTTCCTATTAAAAAGTCTGTGCCTATTGGGTTTGTGTATAAATCGATTATTTTTGACACTTAAAATATGGAAGGGATTTAAACAAAATGTTCTTTGTATCTTCAGATTATGAATTTGTACCTACATCCAGCGGGAATTACCTGCTTCGGATGGATCGTCACACATTTTCTATGTTTGGGAAATACGATTTCAAAGACTCTAAACGGGGACGCTGGTATTGTTCAAAAAGGAGAAGTAAGCAATGTCCTGCCATTGCCCTGACTCTTGGTAAACAGTTGTTGACTGTACTGAACCGGCATACTCATTAATACTTAATAATAACAATTTCACGCGTCACGAATATTACAATCATAATATACAGAGATAATGTGCTTAAGCATACAACAATCTACCCCAAGATATTATATGTTTTAAAAATATTACTTATTTATAAATCAGAAGTTTTAAGGTTACTTTAGCTTATACATTATTGTACCTTATATTCAGTCAAGTTAAGCTATTGCTATAGTGGCTTATAGGGGTTGACAATATAGTGTATTGGATGAAAAATATAAATTGCAATAAACTCGTTTTCGGATAAAATGTTTTACTTACATGGTGGTATGCGATACAATTGTTTGTTGGGTGAAAGATTTATGAAGTAAGTAGTGTTGGCTTCTAATTTCAAAGTGTAGGACGGCCAAGGGCCTTTTTAATTAATACCATGGTTACAGGAACTTTAAATCGCTATACATTCGTATAGTGAAGATGGAATAAAACAGCAACAATGAAGTACATGACATCAGACAAACCTATTTTACATCGCTTTGGTACACACACACATCCCTTCTCTCTCTTTGTCTCTCTCTCTCTCTCTCTCTCTCTCTCTCTCTCTCTCTCTCTCTCTCACACACACACACACACTATTGAATGTTTTACTGGTTAGGGGCTGTAATAAAGTTTTGTATATTTTCAGATTATGAATTCGTACCTACGCTCAATGGAAAACACATGCTTCGTGTAGATAATTACACGTTTTCTATGGCAGGAACATATGTTTTCGCCGAGTCCACCATGTGTCGCTGGTATTGTTCAAAAAAGAAGAGTATGAGATGTCCTGCCATTGCGCAGACTTTTGGTAAGCAGCTGTTGGATGTACTCAACAAGCATACTCATTAACCTTACAATTACACCTACATACACATAAAAATACTAAATTAAAGTGTCTGTTTGTAACGACAAAATAACGTCTTTTTACTAAATGCATGTGAAAGTACCACAGAAATATGTATTTTTAAATTGTCTGTCAATCTGTTTGCTCCGGGCTACCTCCGAAACGGCTGAGCCGATTTTGACGGGACTTTCACGTGCAGGTTGTTGATATTATAAGGAGAATCTTAGGTTACCTTTATTTTATTGCTAAATTAGACAACGCGACGTGCAGCTATAGTATTTAATCATAATGATAGTTGCTTTGTAATGATAGCTGTAAGCCCCTTAAATACAATAAAATGTAATAATACAAATAAAAATACTTAAATATAAATAAATGTAACAATTATGTGTATTATCTTGTTTCTTATACAGTTAGATTTTTTATTTAAAAATATGTTATGTTTATGTATTGTAATGTTGGTTTCCTCACGATAAGTTCCATCACCGGAATTATGTTTTCCTTCGGAATTCAATCAACTCTTTATGTCACAAATTATATAAGTACTTATATATTATGTTATTAAATGAAAACATACGTTATACAGTTAAGTTACATTATCTTTTTATTAATTGTAGCTAAGGTTTATTTAGTTATCCTATAGGTTAGTAGTTATAATCTATATTATTTGGTTGAGAAAATAAATCGCGTTTACTTAATACGTAGGTAAGGTACGACAAAAGTTTACTTTTACCTTGGGACAGTATTTCTTTTGCAGATGATTACGTAACAGAGTTAGTTCGGACATTTAAAGGCAATTACAAACTTCGTGTTGGCGACAAAACCTTCTGGTGCAGACGCTATGAAACAGATAAATGTATTAAATGGTATTGTTCCAAGAAGAAGGCCATGAAGTGTCAAGTCGAGGCCAGAACCTACAACGTTAAGTTACTGGAACTCACTGGAAACCATAACCATGATTAACCATTGACTATAATGACCATTGGCAGGAGGGAAAAATCTAAAATAACTTTTTAAAGACGGAGCTTTCATTTTTAGGAAAAGAATCTTATTGAAAATATATTTTATAAAACATACATTTGAAATATCTCGCAACGCTTTTGATTCGCTGTTCGTTACTTTTTTGATGTCGACCTTTGGTTTCTTTCTTTTGGTATTGTATTATCATCGCATCTCGATTGGTATGCAAAATTTTAACTCAATTGAAGAAAGGTAACAGGGTCAAAATCGATTTACAAGATACTACCTAAATAAACAGCCATCCATATACATATTAACAAGTGTGTTGCAATGAATAGAATTCGCAATGAAGTGAATTACAGATTGCATCTATTTTATGTATAATGGATCCTTTTCTGGATTAATTTTTGGTATTATATTAGTAGATATATTATCACAATTAAACATCTCTATATATAGCGATTAGGTATCTATCTGAAATCTGAGGTACAACGTTTTGTCTCAGTAGTGTTTCACAATTTAATATCCGGTACATGCGTTGTAATAAAATATATATTCCGCTTTTTACAGAAGTAAAAGTAATTCAGTCGCAAAAGGGTCAAAATTTGCTCTTCTGTCGCGGCTACACATTCTACTTGCCCGGTCCTTACCGGTCCTTGCAAAGGAAGAGGTGGTATTGCTCAACTGGCAGACCTCGAGGCTGCTCCGCCGTCATCATCACACAAGGCGATACAATTTTGATGATACAGAATAACCACAATCATGCCCCGGGTACCGGAGCGAGGGCTCATGCGAATGCACAACACTAGGCTACACACAAAATGCTAAGCTACCGAAAGACTTTGGTGAGAAACATAAATCGTATGTATATTTATTTTTCTTTTATTTTCTTCGGTGCCTTCTATTGTTTTTTTATGTGCTCACGTTTGTTGCATACCCTCATCCAAATATTTGGGGAACACCAGCCTTGTTGTAATCTTGTAATAAATTATGCAACTACTCGTATATGTACACTTGAAACAAAAAAAGAAGAACAACATAATATTGAATACGCTGAGCGGGGTGACAAACTATCGCTGGGAACAAGAGAGAGTGTGAGACGAAAAGGTATTCGGATTGTATGTACTCGTATTATAAGTATATTGTATTGTGTTGTAATTTATGTAATGTTATGTTTTTGTAACATAAATCATTTATATTTTCTTCGTACAATATTTACGTACGTTTTATAGTCTTTGTACAATATTCTAGTTTTATAAACGTAATACGATAATATTATCAACGGAAATAAAAGCTGTACTTAATTAACAAAAAAAAAATGACGAACAATATTTTTTTTCGTAGTTTCTTTCATTAAAATAAATAGTCAATCTATCTATGTCATAATGAACGTTTCTCATTGTTTCTTTTCTTTTTCAACTATTTTTTTTATTTTATAGCTATATTTATCAAATCACCGAGGGGCTATGACCGATAATAATTAGTCTTCAACGGATACAAGTATTGCAAAAACCGCCTAAAATGGCGCTGACTAGATGGCGCTGCACAAAACGCAAGTGCAAAGCCAACATCACAATTATTATGAATAATGTGATGCTACAGGCGTATGAAGAACATTTCTTGCTAGCCAATAATAGTGAGTTCTGACTACTGTAGAGTAGCAAAATACAGCTATTGAATTATTAGTCTAGTATGGTTGGTAATTAGTGTACGTTATATGTATAAGCAACACCTATGGTTATTGTGTGTCGATATCGGATAAATTATTGTACATTGTTGTATTTCAACATATTCGAACAATCTTAACTTTATAGCACCGTCCAGTCATCTAGGTTTCTATACCTCCACCGATGTTATCATAGCAGCAAAAATTGTAATTCAATTTCCGACAAATTTTGGTTCAACTATTTTCTCATGATGGAGAGTGCGCCCGCGCTCAGCCCTACATACCTATTGTATGCAAGGTGAAGTACCTCTTAATTTCAGTGAATGATACTCTGTATAAAGTTATTAAATCATTAACTTATTATTCACAAAGAATAATTTGAGTTACATTTCATTAGTTAACTAGGTGTAGTGAAATATAACTCAAATTATTATTTGTCAGGTAAGGTTCAGGTCCGTACTGAGGCATTTTGTAACACCTCATATTTATTTCATTGTAAGTTGTACTGTATCATTCGGTAATGGAGTGTTTTTGAGTCAGCGTTGGCTGACTATTGACGTCAGTGTCGGTGTCTTTAGAACGAAATGAATGAACGTAATGAATGACGAAAAGAATGAACACAACGAATGAACGAAATAAAATAATGTATTAATGCCCTTCGTCTCATAGCGGAATTTATTGTTGACAGATACATTTGACAGCAGAACTTGAAACTATACGAGTTATTGATCGATAAAGTTTTCCTTCTCCAGTACACATTGTTAAATAATAACCAGAGGCGTGGTACCTGCTTAAATTTTTATAATGGTACAGATAGATATAAGTTGGCACGAACATCCTAGTGAGATTATATTGTAAGACATAAATATATGAACCGTTGTGCTACCTAAAAAGTGAAACAACATCGTCGCTTGTTGTTTCGCTGTTACGACAATGATGTTGTTCATTGATAATCTAATATAATATTTAATAATAAAATATAACATTTTCTACCAACAGGTTTAGTTCCTCAATTCTATAAAGGCGCTAGAGGAACCGTCATTCTATTCTATGATGGGTACCGGTTTAGACGAAACGGTAGATCGGGAACGGCCAAAACTAGATGGCGGTGTACAACGCACGCTAGGTTCCGCTGCAGAGCCCTTGTACATACGGTAGACACTCAAGTCATATTCTACTACAACGAACATACCACTTATGGACAAGACGAGGCTCTAAGTTTTCAAACCGATATGGTCACATACACATGAATTAACGTTAGTAAGGGGTTTACTCGTAAATCATATGTCTTCAAGTTAGTGACAGATGATGATGATGGTTTAAATAGTGTCGACATATCACGTGCTTCCTTTAACCAAACACAATATCTTGGTAACGTGTTGTTTTCAATTATTTTTGACATGACATAATTCCTGAAAATATTATATGATATCTATCTACGAGTATGTATGTAGGTAGGTTCTTGTGACATGCCTAGAATATTAAAAAATAAAAAAATAAATCTGATTTGTCTCTGTAATGAGAACTTTGATTTAAGACACAAATAACTATTTGAATGTCGTAAATGGTGACGCTGTTTCAATGATACGACTGAAGATATTATATGAACATTTATGACTATTATAAGTTGCCAGTAACTCTTATGCCAAACTCATTGTTCTCGAGCTTGTGTTGCGTTGTTTGCGTTTTTTTATTGAAATTATATTTATCTAGACAGTAAGCAAACCTGGCAAATAGCGGTGCCAAATCCCAGTTTCTGTTTTTTACGTGTGATATTAATATTTAATATTTTATTGTTTTATAGACATGATAGAATTTGAATTCTATGAAGAACCATCTACAAGTACGGCGAAGGAGGTCCACTTTCGAAAAACTAGTAGAGGTGGCAGTGTATTAACATGTAACGGGTACCAGTACCACATACATAGAAAAAATAAAGGCAATTCAAGTGCTTGGCGGTGTATAAATCGGCGCATATCTGGCTGTATGGGCAGCCTCATTTATCGCAATGGAGTGATCATTGAAAAAAGCCTGCATATGTGTTCAACAAATTTCATCAACATAGAAGTAAAAAAAGCTGTGGCAATTTGTATGGAACGAGCGGCCAAAGAGTCCACTCCTATCTTAACGTTGTATAAGGATTTACTTGATTCCTTGCAAAATAAAGGGCTTGTTTATTTAAAAGCGGCACCGAGCTTTATAAGCCTCAGATCTTCACTTTACAGATGCAGGAGAAAGCACAACTGAAACATATTAACATAAGTGAAAGTAATGAAACTTGTGAAAATTGAAGATGCGTTAAGTTAGACACGAATCGCGTCTCTAGTTTTAGTTATGATTTTCGTCTACCTTTTATTTTAGTTAGCTTTATTACTAACAAATATGTTTAATGTTACTTATTTGTTTTACCTAGTTGTGCCTTCTAATATGGAAATTATACGTGAGTGTTATATATAATATCTGAGAAATACCTTATGATAAAAATATCATGAGCCCCTGTTACATATTTTTTTATGATTGTGTTCTTTCTAACAACTGTTGCAACGTATCTATATATCTATTTATACTAATGTATAATATGTTTGTAATGTCAAACGAACAGGTTTTTACTAAATGCATATAATGCGAAATTACACAATACTTCGATTACATACTTTTAAGTTTTCCGGCGTAAAACCATTGTATTATTACTCCATCTTTATATTCAGTATCGGTTTTCTTTGGGATCTCTATCGGTTCTTGACTTGACAAAATGACTATTGTTAGATAAATACATTTATTGTAACTATAGCTAATCCTAATTTTGATTTACCTCATCCTTTCGATGATGTTGCTTTTTATCGCGTACCAGTATGTTCATAAAATAATATAATAATTGTACAATGGCATTAAAAGAGAGAGAAGAAAGAACACCTATCACCCGACTCAGTTCAAACAATGTAGCTTTATGTTCTTCCCGCTGCCATATAAATAATACCGAATATGTTTACAGGTAAAATTATAAAGCACGAGTTTATCAAAGATATTTCTATAAGCAATGCGGACGATTATTATTTTGCTAAATCTATGAGAGGTGGCGATATGTTAACTCGTAATGGGTACCAGTACCACATGCAAAGGACGAATAAAGACGGTTCGAGCGCTTGGCGATGCATACACCGGCGCATGTCCGGGTGCTTCGGCGCTATCTACTTCCACGACGGATGTGTCATTGAAAAAAAGTCGCACACGTGTAAATCCGACGTTATAAAGACAGAAATAAAAAAAGCAGTGGCAATTTGCAGAGAACGCGCTGCCAAAGAAACCATTCCTCTTAATGTCATATATGATCAGTTTCTTGACTCCTTGCGAAGAAAAGGGCTCGCTTATTACAAAGAGGCACCGAGCTTTCTGAGCCTCAAGACATCTTTGTACAGAAGCAGGAATAGAGCTCGTGAAGCGTTAGCAAAGAAAATAATGAAAACTGTAGCGGGCTTACCACAAAATATTTAAACCAGAGTTGAGCCGATGAGTCTAAATATTTTCTCCACAAATCGACGTCTAATTCTCGCTTTTTCTAACTCAATAACAAATTTACAAGAAAAATAATTAGGTGTGCCAGGATTGAGTAAGAAAACGCGAGTGAAAGACGTCGACTTTGTTGAACGGAATTTAAGAAACCTCTGTTTAACTCTGGGCTAATCTATTGTGGTAGGACCGTAGATGCCTAAAGCCAGACTAATTTTACCGACAAATAATTATTCTGGTTTGCTCTCTACTATTTGTTGTTTTTACAAATTTCGCTTTCGCAACTATTGGTGTACATTATTGTATTGTAATTATATATCAATTGCGTTGTGTTGAGTATCTAGGAAATAAGAGATTAGAGGCCGCGTTTTAGATTGCGCTCTATTATGCAATGTTTTAAGGGCTAGTTAGTTAAATTGTGCCGTCTAATATAAGTAGGAATATATTTATTACTGTTTTTGAGTAAGTAGACAAGCCGGTTATTCACTGTAAGGTTACCACTTAGTTCTATCCAGGTTTTTGCACCTCAAAATCTTCCGTAGCACTGAATTGCGCTCGTCACATTGAAGTGTTGGTTCTTAAAATTATTATCAGTAATTTCAAGCTCTTTAAACCGGAGCAATGTTATATTCGTGTGGATCGTAGCTGTAACTCAATTGTATTCGATAAATACATAAATAATAATTTAATGTCTGTTATTACATTTATTTTAGATATATTGCCGTGTTGTCCGAAAAAGTTAACCAGCTGGTAGTTTTGGCATCAAGCTCTAAGGAGGCGCTGGAAAGCGGGACGGATGAACCGGTCAAGACGCCAACTACGCAAGGTGCGAGTGAGAAAGCAGTCAACACGTTATCGCTCCATGCTATGACAGAGCGGGCGCGCCGCGCGACCGAACGTTCCAAATCTAAGGCTGCGCCTGTGCTGCATAAGAGGAGTGAGAGCGGAAATACTGCTAATAAGGCAGAGATACCTATTAAGGATAAAGCCGAAGAATGGAAGGTTGTAAGAAATCATAAAAATACGAATAAGGTTCTAATGAAGGGAATTCAGACAGGAGGTAATGAGCAGATTGATACGTTCCAAGCCATTCAAAAGAAGAAGTTCCTGCACGTATGGTCTCTCCACCCGGACACAGTAGAGAAGGCTATAGAGGAGCATGTTGCTAAGATCTGCGGGTCTAAGGATATCAAAGTGGAAAAAATCATTCCTAAAACTACAAGAGACTACGCGTCATTTATGGTGGGAGTACCAGAATCCCAATTTGATAAGGTCAATAATGTGGACAGTTGGCCATTAAATACTCAATTTAATGAATGGGTGTGGTTTCGGAACTCCCAGAAATCAAAAAGGAACAAAGGCCACTAAAAAGTCCATTCAACTGTATTATCAGAATGTCCGTGGGTTACGTACAAAAACGGCAATATTCTGGGCAAATTTGCTGAATACAACGTGTGACCTCTTCGCTATTACGGAGTCAGGACTTAATAGTTCTATAAGTGACGGAGAATTAATTCCACCCGAGTTCAAGATACTGCGATGTGATCGAGCGGATGGGCGTAAACAAGGAGGAGTATTTTTAGCTGCATCGTCGCGACTTGAGTTAAATCGCGTTGTCGTCGATAATGTGGACACAGCCTTATTTGAGATAGTTTGTGCGACTGTGCATTTAGGATATAATTGTTTATTTTTATGTTGTGTAGTTTATATTCCACCAAAATGTGATGCGAATGAGTACATGCATTTATTTCATATTTTAGAAAATGTATGTGCTAAGTATAAAAATGTTATAGTGATAGGTGATTTTAATATGCCTTCTACAACAGTGGAAATACAGTGCTATTTGGAATATGTGACCGCGTTCTGTGGATTTCATCAGGTAAATAATGTATGCAATATTAACAATCGTACTTTGGACTTAGTGCTGACTACGTATATAGCGAGTGACGTTGAGGTAATAGTGTCTGATGAGCCGTTAGTTGATATTGACGTACAGCATCCCCCCCTGAGAGTGAGCGTTAACCTGAGACGGGGCCAGGACCCGGGTATGACACCGGCCTTGAACCAGGACGGAGCTGACGTTACTGATAATGAGAAACCGAAATGGAATTTCACTAAAGCTAATTTTTCAATGTTGTACTATAATTTGGAATTAATCGATTGGAATTTGTTGTATGAAATTGAGGACCCGGAGGAGGCTTTGTCATTTTTTTATAAGGTAGTTAATGCGGCAATTAACGATTATACTCCAAGAAAGAGACTTATAGTAGGTAAGAAAAAGTCTAGGTATAGGTATCCGAACTGGTACACATCTGAGCTGATACGTGATATCGAGCGGAAGTGGAGGTATCACAAGTTATTTAAAAAAACGAGATCACACAGTGATTACGAAACGTTTTCACGCTGTCGATCGCTAGTTAAAAGTAAACTCGCATCTTGTTATGAAGCTTATCAATATAAAATACAGATGAATATTAAAAATGATCCTAAATCTTTTTGGAACTTTATACGGGATAAACAATCTAAGCGCAATAAAACTCGAGTCACAAAAGACGGACAAGCGTTAAGTGACAAAGAGTGTGTGGATTGTTTTGCTTCGTACTTTCATTCAGTGTATAGCGATGTGCGGCCGGTTCTAGATCCGGTGGAGGCGGAGCGGAGCGCGGGCGCAAGGGCGAGCGCGGCGCGCGTGCACGTCGACCAGCTGAGCGTACGTGACCTGCGCGGCGCGCTGCGGCGCCTGAAGCCCAAGCACTCCGCGGGCCCCGATGGTATACCACCGTATATCGTTAAAGATTGCCGCTCGGTTTTTGAATTACCGTTACTGTATGTTTTTAACTTATGTCTGCGGGATGGTCACTATCCGGACTACTGGAAAACCACACGAGTGATCCCGGTACCCAAAAGCGGTTCCGGGTCAGATGTGAGCGGATACAGGCCGGTTGCGGTACTGTCGGCGTTCGCTAAGGTATTTGAGTCGGTGTTGCACACATGTATATATACGCAAGTGAGCTCGCAACTGAATGACGCTCAGCACGGCTTCCGGCCAGGTCGAAGTACGGGGAGTAACTTGCTGTCATTTATGACATACCTGGCGCCGGTGATTGACGCCAAGGGGCAAGTGGACGCCGCATACTTCGACTTACGGAAGGCGTTCGATACCGTGGACAACGACATACTGTTATCGAAGTTTGCAGAAGTGGGTTTTACCCCGCATCTTTTAAAGTTCTTCGCGAGCTACCTAGCCGAGCGCCGACAGTACGTCGAGTACGCGGGGTACACATCTGAACCATACTTCACGTTTTCGGGGGTGAGTCAGGGTAGCAATCTTGGCCCATTAGAGTTTATTATAATGATTAATGACGTTCCATCGGTAGTACGGGAGGCTAAATGTCTTCTTTTTGCAGACGACCTTAAGTTGTTTTTATCAATCGTTGATACATCGGACTGTGAGAGGCTCCAGCGAGACATCACTAAGGTAGTGCATTGGAGTAACACCAATAAGCTGTACTTCAATGTGGCTAAATGTGGCATGATGACCTACAGCCGTGCGCGAGCCCCGCTGCGTTATCAGTACGAGATGGACGGCGCGGAGATAGCGCGAGTATCGCGCGTGCGGGATCTCGGCGTCGAGATGGTACCCGAGTTGACGTTTCGTGCGTATATAATTGACACCTGTGGAAAATCCTTCAGGAATTTAGGTTTTATCTTACGACAGTGCAAGGATTTCCACAATACGAGTGTTATCAAAATTTTATATAATGCACTCGTGCGGAGCCGTCTTGAAACGAGTGCGATAATATGGAATCCCCATGAGGCTAAGTATAGTCTCATGGTGGAAAAAATACAAAATAAATTTACACGGTTTTTATATCTAAAGGAGTACGGGGTATATCCTTTTTATCCGCTGATGTACCCGAGTCTGTTCGTGATGGGCATGGTCGGGTACAACAGGTTGGAGGTGAGAAGGGACGTAGCTCTCGTGAAATACGTGGCTCGGGTGCTGCGCGGAGAAGTGCACCACCCGGAGGTGCTGGCGGAGCTGCGGCTGTGCGCGCCCGCCGGGTGCGTGGGCGCGCGCCGCCGCCCCGCGACTCTCGCCGTGCCCACATCGAGGACTAACCTGCTCAAGTTTGCTCCGTTGTCACGCGCTATACGTATTGTTAATATTGTTGCGCAGAATATTGATATATTTCAGTGCAACCTGGTGAAATTCACAGAAGTGGCACAGAACCATCTAGAATGTGGTATCACATTTTAGTTGGTAATGTATAATTATTAATTAAGGTACTTAGGTAATGTAATTAATGTTTTTGTCATTAGTATTTTAAGGTCACTGTAGCATTGCATTGGTGCTTTGGTACTGTCATAATGTTATGGTTGTTATTGGATAAATAAATAAATAAATAAATAAATGTCGCTTCGAAGTCGTCGACAAGTTCATCCTCGATTCAACTGTTTGTTAATAGCCAGGTCCACACTGGACGATTCACTGCGATCCGATGATTGTGCGTGGCGGGTGCTCGCTCCTGCAGGCGTGGTCGGTGTGGACAGTTGCAACGACCACCACTGGGGGCAGAATCAGGGGTGGTCGTTGGGAATAAACCCTGTGGACGTGCCTCACGCGATCCAAGCGCGCAAGTTGGAATTTGAAGCCACGAGCGTTCCCCTCGACTTGGATCATGGATAACGGAGCGCTGATCCGAAATGGATCGTCCGGTGTGGACCGGGCTAATTAAAAATGTGTCAAATCGACCGAGGTCTAGCCGAATCGATCGGTAACCGAGCTAAGGAAATTAATAACGAAAGATATTTATTTTACAGTACATATTGTGAAGTCACAACGAGGGAAGCAGATGTTGAGTATACACGGATACACCTACCGTTTCCAGTCGACAAATGGCTGGAAGGTCAGGTGGGCATGTTCTACGCACAACAGCAGGGGCTGTAAAGCGTCATTATACACAATAGAGAATAGATTGGTAAAAATTAACGATCACCACAACCATTAATGTTTAGAACACTAGTTATAGAACCAGACTTGTCTTGACCACGCGGTCGAATTTTATTGTGGTCGAGATGACAATCAACTCGTCTCGATTCCCTAGTGGCGTGAAGTTCGAGTAGGTCAATATCTGTCTAAGTATTTGCGAGATTTACCACGTATTATTAATGTATTATAGTAAATTGTATCGTTATAAACGAACGACGGTCTAGTTTTTGATTCTTGACCTATTTTGTAATTTTAACCTACCTATATCATTATAAATAATAAATGCAAAAGTTTGTTTGTCTTTGTTGCCTCTTAGCGCTCAAATAGCGGATTTGATGAAATGTGGTATATAGATACTTTAAGTTCTATAATCCCACTTTTCATCACCACATTTTATCAACTCAGTGAAATCAGGGAACGTATAAAACTCTGTAAATGGAAATAGGTACACTAGTGCCTAATAGTTTTAGATTAAAATAGGCTCGAGACGCTTCTTCGGACAAGAAACACTTTCATTCATAAAATTTAATTTAACTTGCAGTGGCATATTTCAAGACTTGCCCACGTCGCGGAGGAAGATTATTGTGTGTCGGCGAGTATACCTTCTGTCAGCAAAAGAAACGCAACTCTAACAGTCAACTGATAAGATGGCAATGCTCCACGCACAAGAACAAGAAATGTCATGCTTCCGCGTATACTTACGGCGATCGAGTGCTGCGTACCAATAACGAGCATAATCACTGCCCCACCAGACGACGCACGTGTGATATCCTGATAGACTGGGAGCCTACGTGATTGATAATTATAGTGTTCAGTTTCAAAACTGGGGTGAGATTTTTGAAAGTCATCGGTGGTATTTATTATTTTATCACCGAAAATACGTGGTACTTTTGAGTCGCATACTTTGTCTACCTATGTACATTGTACAAGTCACAAGTTTTACGTCGTCACAGAATACTATTAATACCGTAGAAGAAAGGACACTCCCAATTAAAGCGAGATAGCATGATCGGGATTTTGTATGACGTTTGAGCGAGTTGTCTCTCTCTTACATGGGTTTGAGTACCTTTTCAGTACGGAGTGTCCACCCTGGGACGTAGTACACAAACGTCGTGGTGTGACAAAATTATATAATATTTTGATATTAGTTTATGCTCGAATTGGGCCCGTTTAAAGTTAATTAATACGGCGTTTACCTCAGACAATATTGTGTATAAAATTCTACGTACACGGGACATATAATTCGCTATTTGATATTCAAATAACTGATGACTTTCAAGAATCGCCCTTTAAAAATGGGTTTATTTCATACTTTTTATTTTGCGATCTTAACTATTACTTTTTAATTTCAATCATGTTTTTTATCGGTGCTTCATTGTTATATTATTTTATTGTAATTTTCTTTATAATTTAAATTTATTTGAACAACATACTAACTAGTGGAATAATATGTTAATGGGTTCAGTTGACCGATTCAAATATTCATTAAAGTCAATTGATCCCGCGGACACAGTTCGGAGCGGGCTCAGTTGACGTAATACCCGTTTAATTATTATTTGTTAGCTTAGCATACAGTATGTCATACGAATACAATAAGCTCACAATGTTTTAGGCGTATATAATTTGTTTACTACCATTATAGACGGTTCATTATTGGTCAATTTTTATCTTTTATTTTACCTCTCACATGCAATGAAACACTTACATAATTAGACCAAAGTCCCAGCGCCGACGTCTCTGTAAAACTATAGATTTATGCCATATACGTCCCGGTTTTCGGCCCACACTATTAAACAGTATTTATTCGTCCCGCACGATCATATTTTCCATATTCGTCCCACACACCAAAATTATTGATGTACAGCTTATTCTGTAGTAAAACAATAATTCATTAAAATCTGGTTTCCAGTAAAGTTTGTGCAGTCGCGACGCGGGAAGCAGTTGCTAAGTGTGTTGGGATACACCTTCGGTGTCCACTCGACCAGTCGCTCCAAAGTCAGATGGACATGTTCCACGCACAACAATAAAGGATGTAAAGCGTCTTTGTATACGATAAATAACGAAATGGTTAAAGTTAATAATTATCACAACCATTAAGGGCGCGGACGCACCAGGCTAACTGTTTGCCTTGAAATTCGAGGCCAATACTTAAATTTGATTATAGCGTTATCAAAAGACGAACTTCACTATGCATCGTTGAGTCGGGTTATTGCTATTGCCCCCGGCGTGAACGGGATTTTTCCCGTTATTTCCCGACTGCACTTTATTGGTGGCAAACGCAACTATTATTTACTGTTGTCTCCCACCTTAATGAAATGGTTTTAATGAAAATTACATACCTATATATATATATTTATAATAGATGGAATTGTAATGACTGACCGCGCGATACTTTTGCTGAGCTTCTAAATTGACAGTTACCAGCAAACTATTTACCCAGTGTGTCCACGCCCTTCGCTTTCTTGTCGAAGTTTTAACCCAGGGATGGACTCCCTGTTTTAATCAAAACGTCGGCTTGATTGCGCACGATGTTTGTTAGAACCATAAATATACATTTTTTTAAACGCTACTTGTAGTATTGCGTATCGTCCTCCTTATTTTCTCATTGTGAGAACTTTAACTCGCCTTAAGTTTTGTAGGCAATCGCTTACTTGATGTTAAAACTGTGTCAGATGATATCAACGTGAATTCATGAGTATTTCCTTTTTTAAGTGTGTTTGTTTCGCAATACTAAAAATATCATGCCTTACACTCTGCGTTTCTTATTATTTCATTTTACTACTTCCTTGATACGTAGCTAAGGGTCGCCACATGAAGGTAAAAATTATACTACTGTTTTATTAAAAATAAGTTTGGGCTAAAACCAATATCTATATATTATATCACTAAAACACAAAAGTGTTTTAGTGATATATATTTTTATGTATAAATAGTTAATGTGCATAAATAAAATACCAAGAAATACAATTTTCTTCATAAATAATAAATACCTAACAATAATTTTGCCTGTAACTGTCCCACTGCTGGGCAAAGGCCTCCCCTCACTTTCATGAAAAGGATTTAATAATATAATTTTCCTCATACTTACTTTAAAAAATTGCAAATATTTTTAAATTTTTCAGTAATTATCAAAACGTCACGGCGGGGCAGAAAGCTTATTTGTTTAGATGGGTACCCGTTTTGTGTCGACAAAGCTAATGGTGTCAAGATTCGATGGAAATGTTCGACTCATCACCATTATAGTAGGACTAAATGTAACGCCTCATTAATGACGTTTCAGAACGAGATTTATAAAGTTAATAACATGCATAATCACTGAGTTACTTTATTAAAAATAGGGGGTTTAAATGATTGTGATTTTTAATGAATACGTTTATATTTATATGTTGTGACCTTGCTCAATGAGTTTTCATTGAAATAAAAGTTTGCCACGAAGGTAGCGAATGGGAAAATGTTTTTGGTTTTTTAATTTTAATTGTGGATTATTGCCAACCGGTTCCGAACCAAACATGATAATTAAAAATAGATTATTATTTTATCTAAGAATAATATAAATAAATTCATGGAAATGTTATTTTTTAATATTATGTGACATATTAATTATACGTGTTTATAATTTTGTTCCTCTCCTTCATGATTGTCTCATTTATTTAGGTGCTATATTTAAGTCGCAGCCTTATAGTTGAACTCGCCTAATTACAAAACGCTTAGCTATTTTACAAAACGGAGACATATCGAACTCCGGGAGAACGTACGCTCGCAGCATTGTATTCAGCGCTTAGCGGTTTTCATAGCGGATAGTCGTTATGTAATACGGTGAGTTCTAAAATTTCACTTGGACGTTACACATACATTACATACCAACTGTAGTGTTATTGCACTAACCTATTAGAGTGCTCCAAACTTATCTTCCCTCTCTTTTTGTTGTAATATAATGCCAAAATTAACTACAATAATATTCTCTTTCTTTCGTAGATGTGACCTTAGTGAAGACAATGGATAGTAAACACATGTATATCAACGGATTTAAGTTTTTTATCAAGAGTAGCTGTGGTCCGAAACTTAAATGGGCGTGCTCTACACACCACTCAAAAAAATGCTACGCCACAGTTTTGACAAATCGGCATAACGATCTGCTCAAAGTCAATAACAACCACAGTCACCCACTTAATATTGAAAACAGAACAAAAAAATATTTTTGGTATATGTAGGTGTATTTGTAACTAGCAAGTCTTAACCCTATTTTTAACCCTTTTATTATATTATTTATATTTTTAGTAGGACTGATGAGATAAATGAAAGAATATTTGGGTGATTAAGACGTTGATTTAATAAAGCTTTAATTATATACAAACACATCTAACACCGACCAATACCAACCGGAAAAGAGGACGAACTCTTTATAACAGGGATGGGACTGAATAGTACTCGACTATCTGTTTATGATTTAATTAATAAGTGTGGCCACTTATTTCTTAATTTTTAACAAGGACGCACACCGCGGCCAAAGCCTACGTAGAAAAGTGTATATTTATTTACCTAATCATGTCTTAAATAGTAGGTAGGTATACTTAATATCTACCACTTTTTAGATTTACGAGTTTTAGGTTTAGTTCGTTTTAGCTTTTATTTTAATTATATTAACCTGTATTTCTTTTAAAATAAAACATAGTAGGTAAATTATGTATATATTTTACTATAATTATGTGTGTAGTAAATATATTTGCCAATTATTATAATTAGAGAAGTACCTAGTATATAAGTATGTATATGATTATAATGTAAGTTTAAATGTGTAGTAAGTATGTTATACAAAATTATAAAAAAATATCATGTTGTAAAACATACTTTATTTTTTTTTTATAAACGTAGCCCCACTCTAGGATTGCTCCTGTACTGTGGGTACCGCTTACAGATATGTAATTTCTCATACACATCACACCCAGACCAGAAACAAATAATATAGGTTGTTGAAGGTGATGGTGAATTATAGTATACCAGCTAGTGCGATTGTGCTATTTAATAGGTACATAATAAGTATAATGTAGGCAGTAAAAGCTGAATTGCAATTATTGTCAGAGTTTACATTTTTAATTGTATCGTAAGGGAAAATTTCGCTTGCGATAATCTTACTGTACTTTATATTACGTGCCCGTGCAGTTGAGTCTCCCCATACAAAAATAGTTGAATTTGAATGGGTACAGTCGGCCGCTCGGAAGATGTTTTTGTAGTCGGAATTACCTGACTCTTTTTAAAGATTTGTCGACTTTTGTATTGTAGTTTAAAGTTGTTTATGTAAATCATATTTGTGTGATTTTATATTTTTCATTTTGGATTCGTACTGAGTTAAGAAGTTAGTGACGGCTGATTCTTTAGTATGTTTATGCTAAAAACAATGTGTGTTATCGAACATGATTTTGTGTCTAATTATGTATTTTCTTTGATTTATGTCCGATTATGTGGTGCATCAGATATTGAGGGCACAGATGTTCTCTTCAGGAAGTGGACTGCGCCATTGCAGTCAAGCCAAACTTATAATGACCTAGATCGCACAATTATTGTAAAATCAACACTAATACTTAAAACACAAATTATATTAATTATATAAACTAAAACGAAATAAATAATTCCAAATCCCTCAAAGGTCGTCAACTGTACAACATTTGTTTAATGTCTATGTATTGTATTGTGAATTATATCGTGTTCAATAAGGAGTTATTGTATTATTGTCAAAATGACGAGATTCGTCATATACTACTCGTATAAATACATAATATTATTTAAGTTTTATATTTCCCATTTATTTTTTCAAAAGCTCTATGTACTTACATACAATTATCTATTTTCAGATAAGGCAGAGCTATTAGTTACACGTCAAGAGATCCGTATGATTTATTATAACGGCCACAAATTTATACTTGTAAAAGATAATAGGAGAAAGTTCGCTACCAAGCTGAGATGGGGATGCTCCAAGAGAAAGTCCAAAAGATGTAGAGCAAGAATATATACTGAAAACGGAGTCATATTAAATACTTTTGATGAACATACACACCCACCCATGGACTATTTGCCTCAATTTGAAACTAAAATGCCGAAAAAAAAACGAACTAGCCTGAAAGATGACTCTGAGGAAACGGGGTCACAATCGTCATAAATACACTTTGTAATGAAATTATCTAACTATGTTTAAATCTGCTTACTTTTTAAAAATTTTATGTTTTTTTTTAAGCGTCGATGCTTCCTTATAGCTTATTTCTTGTTTTTTCACAGTGTAGCAAGTGAAGCAAATATTATGAAAATTATGTTCAATGCTAATAAAAAACCTTCATAAAAATGGTTCTAATGATAGTTTTATTTCATTAAATTTGCCTAACTACGTATTCTTTTCATTAAGATATACTATATATCACTTTATTGGTTGATATAGGCATTTGACCACGTAAAAAGTGTATTGATATAGGAACCGGTAGAATATTATTTGGATGTAAAATAAAAATCACTTGCAGTATTAATAAGAGTTCGTGGTAATTTTTAGCGACGTTTGTGAAGTCAAATCAAGGCAATGATCAGATCCTTTACGGTGGGTTCACGTTCTCTCTGAAGAAGCCAAAGACTTTGCGGCATCCTGAACTAACACCAGAACAGTATCGAACCCGACGGTGGATCTGCTCTTCGCATTTTAGCAGAGGATGCAAGGCAGTAGTTTACACTATTGAAGGCATTATAGTCAAAGTAAATACTAATCATAACCACAAATCCAGGTACAAGCCTCTTTGATGTTAATCACCCATAATTACCATTAAATTATAGTCAAATTACCTATTATTAAATGTATATTTGTTGTGTGAATGTTGATCTGTGACACTCATAATCGCGGGTCGCACTGCTCCTTGAAAGATTGCAATTTTGCATCGTTTATTTAGAGATTTCACCATTTCTTGTTCATTTTAAGATGTCCTGCACGTCGTTTATTTCCATTGAAACATTGTCGGTCCCACCAGGTTGTGAATGTCGCAGTATTCTAAGGCCGCATTCTTTATAGATACAAAAACATGGAGTGATCTTATGGTCGACATGAAAAAAACGAAACAAGAGACAAACCTCTTAGACACCCTAAGTTGCACATGTAAGTTATAGCAATGTAAAGCGCAAACGAATGAAGACCAAGAGAACTAAGAGGCAACCTGCGGAATGTATGATCTGAACTATTAACAAAATTAATAATCAGTCGTAATAAAGGTAATGTTCTCTAAAATTGAGGTAGGGCCACAGAGCAAATTATTGCTGTTATGGCCTAAGAGGAGCAGCAGCATAAATATAATACCCTTGATAAGAAAACACAGGCTACTTGATAAAAATGCCAAGTTAGACATATACCAAGAAATGTAAAGCACACATGGAAATACAACAAAACAATCATTTCAAAATGGTCACCTCCACAGGTGTGAATGTATGTCTAATTGTAAATAATTAAATCTGTTTATACACCTACTATTTTTATAATTATTTTCGCCTCCATTCAAAAGCTGTCAGTATGATATCGGATTGATCGATGAGACCACTCATTGCAATACGAAATATAGCAGTTATGGAATATTTTAACTTATATTTGATTTATTATACAATACCACGTTTTTTGTTGCAAATCGTAGATAACAATTATTTACATTTCAGATATACCTCCATACCATTTCGTGGTGTCAAGGAAAGGAAATCGAGCAATATCAATGGACGGATACAGGTTCAACAAGAAGAACACGGGAAGGTTCGGTACCCGGTCCAAATGGCGATGCACCGCCCACAGAATAGGCTGCAAGGCAGTGCTCTTCGTGAAAGATGATCGCATCGTCACAAGCGTCAAAGAAACACACAATCATCCACCGAAGTTTTTAGAGGAGCGATTGTGGCAAGACCCTTCGCCTGGCACTTTCTTTCAGTCCTTGAAAACATAGTAATAATTAAGCATAGTCTGCTTTTAATTATTTTAGAAGATACGATAGTTTCCTATCAAGGGCGACGGTTGCGACGCGCTGGCTACGAAGAGTTTAAATAAATAAATATTAGAGCTGGGTTCCTTTCTACTAGTTTGATTTAGATTAGATAGGTATATCAGGATCGTAGCATGTGGATAGGTATTGTAGTCTCTGCCTACCGAACGGGAAACGGCGTTTAGTTTTTCGTGTTTTTAAGTCAGATTCTGAGATACCAAATAATGCATTCCACTATTCCACTATAGGGCTATATGTATGTTTGAGCCATTTTTTTGTTGTTCCACCTTAGTTATCGTTTATCTTGTTGTTAGTATAAGTCACCTAAACAAATTTATTACCAACAATTATCTTTAATTGATAGATTTTATTTTCGTTGATTCCAATTTCCATTCAAAGGTTAGATAGCTAACCAGCAATCTATCAATTGCTAAAAGCAAGTATTATAGCCGCTCATTGTAAGTATACACATTTATCTTAATATTTACAGACTTTAAAAATAGAAGGAAATTCCCATTCGGCTGTATTGTTTTTGTTCTGTCTTGGAGTGATATAACGAGTTGTCTTACCTTATCTTATTAGATAGAAATCGATAGATTTAGATAGAAGATATATTTATACTTAGACTTAATTATCTCTATGATGTTAATAGATAGAAATAGATAGATTTGGATAGAAGATAAATATATTAATACTTACATGGGTAATTAGGTAATTACGAAACGTTTCAATTGAAAATATTTAGTAATTGACTGTGTTTTATCATCCCTTATTATTCTCATGTGCGAGTGCTCGTAGTAAAATAGTATTCTATGTAAACTTCTTACAAACTTCTCCTATAATACTATTATTTCCGACTCCAAAAAAGGAGGAAGTTTTTTGTTCTGTATTATCTTGAAGCTATGTTGAGGCCGCTTATTGTACTTTTACTTAAGATGTGTTTTTTTTTAATATTTCTATAAATGTATTGAAGCGCAATAAATAGTTGTTATATTATCTCACTATCTTGATTTCTGAACGCGAACTTCACGAGTTGCGAACATCGTTACGATTATTTTCGAGGAATGGCAGTTTTATAATATTATAGACTTAGATTGTATATTTGGTGTGTAACATAATAATATATCGGAATGTCTCATGTTACGAAAGTATTATTACTTCACATAAACTCTGGCATAGAGGCTAGCACGCCTCATACGACAAAACAGACAGTTACTTCACAATCTTCATCCTTATCATCTCTATCCATCCACTACAGAGCATAAGCCACTTTCTTCCAGCGAGTTCATCATCTAGACTAACCATTATTCTTGGTTAATCATTATGACGGCACGTTTGGCGTCGTGGCTGAGCAATCAGACTGCTGCGCTTGGTATCGCGGGATCGATTCCCGCCCGGAACAAATTTGTGCGATCCACAAATATTTGTTTGTGGTCTGGGTGTGATGTGTATGTGCAATTATATGTCCTATATAATACTTGACATGGACGTCTTTGTTATTTAGAATAATTTATAGCTTTTTTAAGCCATTTTTGATACGTATCTAATTGATAGGATACCAGAATCGGGGTTTCAAGCAATTGATAATTTTTCTAATTTTTATAATGATTTCAGAAATACCATTGCTACCACCGTACCGATTTGTGATATCAGGTAGAGGTAACCGGGTCGTATCGATGGGTGGGTACCGGTTTTACAGGAGGCATGAAAAGTGGGTCAGTGGGAAGACTTTGTGGCGGTGCACATCTCACAGTAGCAGGTGCAAAGCGATCTTGTTCTCTGTCGGTGACCGAATCATCAATATGAAGCACCAACACAACCATCAACCGAAGTTTTTTCATGACTTATTGATATAATTACAACTATGTGAGAGATCGTTAGATTATATCGTGACCGTGCGACAGATGTTCTCTCGCACTAACTCCGTCGCGTTAACATTGATTCGAACTCTTCATCGCATATTTTTGTATTTCGAACTAAGGTTACGCACTCTGCGTAGTTGGTGCCTTATAGCTATATAGCTGTATTTGAATGGGAGCATATTATAATTATTAAACTAATTTAGATCCTTGTCAAATATTATAAAAACTCTTGGTTTTTTTTTTATATACTTTTTATTAGTAAAGGCTAGTAACCTACATAAATTAAAAATCCTCTATTCTCGAAGGACCAACAGGTTAAACAATCGGTGAGATGGTTCTTGTTTTGTAATAAAATGACATAGACAATATACATGATAATATGTTAATAACTTTAATAAATTATTAAAGCAATTACTTATTCGACTTCATTATTTTTAGCGTTCATAAAATATACATCAATAAAAATCTCATGATACTTAAGCTTTTAATTTTAACATTTCAAATTGTTAACATTCCATTATTTTTTGTTAATTTCTATCAACTTATTAATCCTTCCTTTTTCAAAACCAATTTTACGATTACTAGGTTATTTAATTTGATCATCATTATCATTGCAGGAAAAGCAGTACTGAAAATAGGCAAGAGGGGTAACCGCATACTGATAGTGAACGAATATCGGTACTCAGCTAATGCCACGAAGACATTATCTGACGGCAGCCTCGCTACCAAGTGGATTTGCTCCAATAAAAGGTCTAAGAAGTGCAAAAGTGAAGTTAGATCCGTGAATGACATTATTGTGACCAAGCGATACGCGCACTCGCACCCTCCGATCTACAAGGAACAATTGAAATAGTAAATAGTGGGGAAAAATATTTTTTTCTTCAGTCCCATTCTGGAACTTAAAACTTGCAGCCTCGGGCCGAACGGCGGTTTCGTCAGCATGTCAGCCAACTGCAACTCCGATGGAATGTGTTGGACATTTAAGTCTCCGTTGCAATCACATTCTCTCACAAAAATATGTTCTTGATTGTTTAAATTTGCATGTATTTGAATGAAATTTTAAGCGCATTGAACTGCATTTTTTCTTTGTAACGTTAACAACCTTTATTTGAGCGGGGAAATGTCTTCACACTATTTCTTCCGCCACGAGGGTGGCGGAGGGGGGTGTGGCTTGAACCCACTATTTTAAACGATTTTTCAAAATTAGTCTAAACTCCGCATTTACTCATAAATTTATACCCTAAGTACCCTATTGTTACAGAACCACAATTTATTCCATCGCGGCGAGGCGGCCGCATGGTGCAATATTGTAACTACCGTTTTAAAAAGCACTATTCAAAAGGGTTTAAGACAAGATGGCAGTGTTTGAAGGTCAGCAAAGGTTGCAAAGCCAACATGTTCTCGTTAAACAACAGGTTTTATAACGTAAAGGCTTTTCATAACCATGCACCACCAAAGGATTAGTTGTAATTTAATTAGAACTCGAAACCTCAAACGAGGGAAACACAAGTTACCTCTATGTTATTTTTCCGATGTCATTATGTTCGTATCCGGTGTCGATTAGGTTACACGCTTTGGATTTGGGAATAATAGGGGCCAAACTTTAAAGAAAAGATTTCATAAACGACGACGATTAGACACCCCGAATATTTTATTATTATTATGAGGATCAAATTCAAAATACAAATTTGAACTCTATTGTTTTGGTTATTTATTTTTTACTTTTCCAAGGATCAAGTTATGTCATGGTAACGTGTTGGCCAAAATATGTAGTTCTTTATTCTCAAGTCTCTAAAAATTAAAAACCCTAGTGTAAAAGATAGTGGTTATGCTTTATGGGAATGTGTAACAGCAGCAAGGCGTTAATAATCTTAAGTAAATGAAAAAATGTGAAGAATCTCATACTGTTTATTATTTCTTAAAATAATTTAACTAGTTTATTTGGTTATATTATAGTGATACAATATATCCTATTTCAAGGTTTTATATGTGTATTTTATTCTTTTGTAGGACCAATTTTTGCCTGGTCATGCCAAGGCAAGGTGATGGTCAAATGCGGTGACTACCACTTCACTAGAGATAACACCAGGGGGGAAAGAACTTCATGGTTATGCTCCCTCAGGCCGCGTACTAAATGCAAGGCGGCAATAACCAGTTATGGAGAAGATTTCATAAAAATAAACAATAATCATAATCACGAACCATCTAAGCCGAGAACTAATAAAAAGCATTTGTAAAGTTTATTGTAAAATAGACAGGTTAGAATAAAAAATATAAAAAAAAAGGTTTATTATTTCAATCATTTTTCGTTCATATCTAACTTATTAACGTCGTGTAGGTATATGTATAAGTGTTGTGTCTATTTTAATTAATAGTTTAATTAATTTTTCTTTACAGTGCCAGTTTTCAGCAGGTCATCGCATGGTAACGTTATGGTCGAATGCGGCAAATACCACTTCACCAAAGACGCTAAGAGAAAGGACGGTTCAACGAGATGGTTATGCTCTAACAGAACCCCTTACAAATGCAAGGCGTCCATAATCAGTTTAGATGAACAATTTGTAATAGTTAACAATAGCCATAATCATGAACCTCCTAAGTCACGGAGCAAAAATAGCTGTTCTTAAACTTTCGCGAACTAAATACATGTTATTTTAACGTCGAGGTATGTCAAAATTATATATTTAGACCCGTTTAAATACAAATAACATGCAAAAATAGCTGTATAACTCTGTGTAAAATGGACACTTTACAGACCGCTTACCATTAAGATATCTCCTGCCTTGGGAATAAGCAGCATTGCCTTCGGTGTATGGCCAGGGGACATCTTACGGTGAACGGTTCTTAGTTTATTTTACTTTAAACCAACGTGTGACCTAAACACGCACTTAGGTCACGCTTTGCGGTGTTCAAAGTAGCCTATAATTATACGGCGTGAAGTTAACTGGAACT
Organism: Hylaea fasciaria; assembly: GCA_905147375.1. Taxonomy (NCBI): domain Eukaryota; kingdom Metazoa; phylum Arthropoda; class Insecta; order Lepidoptera; family Geometridae; genus Hylaea; species Hylaea fasciaria. Next base: position 9,622,696 of record LR990200.1, read on the forward strand.
CGTCGATGTATACTCCGTCAGATCGCGTACTAAGTGCAAGTGTAAAATCAGTTGCAAAATACGACTACTAAAGATAAACAATGATCATAATCATGTACCGTCTATATATGAATATATGAAATCTTGAAAATGTTTGATAATTAAATGAATTTAGAAGATTAATCTTGATTAAAACCGCAGTAAATGTATTCTGTGTATGTGTGGGCGAACGTCCGCCTTTCACACGAAGGATGGCGAGCTTGAATCCCAGTGCGGGCACGTACCAATGTGTTTCTTGTTAAACATATTTACGTAATTATATTATCACTTGTTTTTCGGTGATGGAAAACATCGCGAGGAAACCAACATGTCGGAGAATGATTTCGGAGGCATGTTATCCACCAATCCGGACTAGGCCCCCGTGGTGGAGATACCCCGTGCTCAATTATTAAAGTAATTATTAAATGTATCCTCACCTGTTAAGCCATAAATGTCGTGAACAATATATGTAAAATAGATTATACGAGTAACTGATCTATTTTTTCTTAATTCGTTCTAGTTTTGCGTATATACGTTTTATGGTTATTAAATTACTAGCTGTAATATTCTACCATTTCTGCAAAAAGTATTCAGGAGGTAGGTAGTTTACTTTAACTTAAAATTAATTAAGGCTCCAAGTTCTCGTAGAACGTAGGGTAGGTGGAAACTTATTGAATAAATGCCTAAAAAGAGGTTTTAGTTTATTTCAATTGTTATTAGACAACACACGTAATTTTAGTAAATACTTTGATTGTTATTATTTTAGTCTATTTACAAAAGTTACTAATTATGAATCATTTATCATTATTTCTAGGTCCAGTATTCACCATGTCACGTCGTGGTAACGCAATGATTAAAATCGATACATATGGTTTCAATAAAAATTCTACGAATGGTGCCAGATCGCTATGGTATTGCGTAAACAGACAACGATACCAATGCAAGGCACGTGTAATAACTTACGGGGAGGAGTTCGTAACAGTAGACAATAATCATAATCATCCACCGTAGGTACGTTCATCGCACAGGGATTCTTTCTTTCTTTAGCACTAAGGTTCATCGCGCTTGCATTATTTAGCACTAAGGTTCATCGCGCTTGTATTGTTTAGCACTAAGGTTCATCGCGCTTGCATTGTTTAGCACCAAGGTTCATCGCGCTTGCATTATTTAGCACTAAGGTTCATCGCGCTTGTATTGTTTAGCACTAAGGTTCATCGCGCTTGCATTGTTTAGCACCAAGGTTCATCGCGCTTGCATTATTTAGCACTAAGGTTCATCGCACTGGTAATTATTTAGTGCTAAGGTTCATCGGTCATTCATCGTCGGTGCGTGTGTGTTTACAACAATTAGTCGGGAGTATTTTTACCTATGTTTGATGAAAATCGGTTGTTTAAGCAGCTGTTTATATCATAAAAGATTACAAACAAGAAATCTGCATACTTATTGCTGTTTATAATATTAGTGTAGATGTTGACGGATTGTACAGGTACATACTAGTACTTTGACTATTAATACGAATATGTTAATGAAAGGCCGACAATATTTATTCATTTATTAAATAATTTAAATAGTTATTTAGACGAGTAATAACATTACGGGATCAGACAAAGTTTCATTTTCAGATTCAGAATATCTCAACTTACCACGTTTCATTACATCCCTGCACGGGAAACGCATGATGACGCATAACGGCTATAATTATAGCAACAATAAGATGACTAAGAGCTCAAACAAAGTGTGGTGGAGATGCTCCAGCAGCAGTTACTTCGGATGTCGAGCTACCATTGTGACTGAGAACGATAATGTTATTAAAATATCAGAGTCTCACAATCATCGTAAATCTAGATCCAAACACCATACGAGTGGAAGCTAGACTCTGAACGATGAGAACGGACTTGTCAATAAGGATTAGGCGAAAATATCTTGTATTTTCATTGTTTTGGCATTTATAATTTGTATGTGTGTTTTGAGTTCCCGAAAGAGTAATACATTTTTTAAATACATAATTTGATACATTTCATTTTAATAGTAATCCTTGCACGCGTGGACAATAGTAATAAAATACTTAGTCACAAATTATTAAATAGAACTAGGCTAGAAAATAGTAAAACAGTGTAGTTTACGAAATTCAATCCTACAAGGTTAATGTCTCACAATAGCTGTGAATCAATATAAAACAGTCATAATCTGCAATATTACGATCATTCACAGACTTTGACTTTTGCATATCGAAACGGGGTAAATAAAACTTGCGATACGATGGATATCAGTTTGGCAAGCAATACTCAATAGGTTTGAAGAGCCGGTGGTACTGTGTGAGTCACAATAATAGAGGATGCAAGGCATCCGTCTTTAGTGTCGGTGATGAAATTATTAGGGTAAATAATACTCACAACCATCCGCCTTTAAGAAAATAACGTATCACTGCATAGAAGTATTCTTACTTGATTTAAATATGTTTTGCAATTACAAGAGCATGGTTGTTCATGGTAACTCTCTAGACGACACAAAATATGCGTTTTCTTTTGTTTATTGTTCATAATCTGCTTAATGTTCGAAGAATATAAGAACCTTAATTATTTTTTCGATGTTTAGTATTTGCGTTGTATTAGTAATACCTACCGTAAACTCTAGAAATTGTTTCCGAACATGCGTAGATATAATATTGTCATCTTGTATTGAGCCGATATCATCCCCTTGTAACATCGGAACCTTATAATAAAACCTAAAACTCTCACGTTTGAGAGATATGGTGGCGGAGCGGTTACTTGTGCGCTTTAGAATCCTACGTAACCGGGTTCGATCCTCGGCCCCGCGCCGATGTCTTCGTCAGTAACGTGCTTACATTTGATCTGTAGGGTGAGCAGGAACCTCTATCGAGAAAGTATTCTATACGTTAACTATCAAATTTATTTTAGATTTGATCAGCGCCTTGTAATATCGACGAGATGCGTACGCGAACAGTTACCTTGATCGATACGATAACGATACAAACCGTTAAAAATGTTGTACTTGCCCTATTGTAGGAGTACCAACTGATCAAATCTAAAACAAATTTGACAGTTAACGTATCGAATACTTACTCGATAGAGGTTCCTACTCACCCTACAAGAGCTCAAATCAGCGAACGCAACGACTGAGTTCAACTTTGTCATAGCGCGGCTGCTTCTATAGCTACATTTTTTTGCAGACTTAGAGTTCGTCACATCTCTATTTGGTAACCAGATGATTAGATATGGGAGACATCACTATAGCAAGCAATACTCTAGAGGGCTCAAGACGAGGTGGCACTGCGCCACACAGCATCACAAAGGATGCAAGGCCTCCATCTTAACCTGCGAAAACATAATTTTTAAGGTTAATAACAATCACGGACCCAATTGTTTGAACAATTTTAGTAAATATTAATGTATCAAAATATGTTAAGGCTGTTGATGTTTGTAGTAGATTATCGACATTTAACTTAGTATGAATAGAAATGGCCCGTCTATCTGTCTGTTTTACTTCGTATGCTCTTAGCATCCCTATAATGCCGTTTTTGATATTTGATTAGAAAATTAAGTTATGCATAGTTAAATAACAAAAAAAGTACTGAAAAAGTGTTGGAAATTGTTTACTTTTCTTACATTTTTTAGTCACCGCCTTATTACGGAATCAAACAGGGAGAATTTGATTCCCCTTTTTAGGGTTCCGTACCAAAAGGGCAAAATGGGAACCTATTACTAAGGCTTCGCTGTCCGACCGTATGTCTGTTTTTCTGTCTGTCTGTCCGTCTGTCACCAGGCTGTTCATGAACCGTGATAGTTAGACAGTTGACATTTTCACAGATGTATTTCTGTTGGCGCTATAACAACAAATACTAAAAACCAGAACAAAATAAATATTAAAGGGGGGGGGGGGCATACAACGAAAGGGTTTTTTGCTTTTTTATATTAGATAATGGTACGGAATCCTTCGTGGGCGAGTCTGACTCGCACTGGGCAGGTTTTTTCTTTAGTTCTGTATGTGTTTATTTGTTTTTGTGAAGACTTAAGCTTTGTATTTGAAGGTGGTTATATAAAGAGGAAATACCCAGGTGCAGTTTAGGTTTCTAGTTTGTATTAATGATTTTGCTTTTCTTTTTTTTTTTGGTTTGTTAACGAGAGACTGAATTCGATATTCATTTTGTATATTATTTTATAGGTTTTCAGTATAGCGCGACAAAGCGAGGCAGACATATGTTAAAGTATGCCGGGTTTGGTTACTATGAGCAGTATACTACAAGGAGAGGCAGCAAAACTAGATGGCGCTGTTGTGTCAGGGGATGCAAAGCCTCCATATTTACAGATCAGGGAAGACCTTTAGTAATTAACGATATACATTATCACCCTCCAATGTAATATAATTAATGGTTATTACTAATATTTTATTACATGCTTACTTACCCTGCGTTTTTATCCGGATGACTTTCGTAACAGACAAGCTAAAATAAAGCTATTAATATTTTTTTTACAGAAGCATCTTTGTATGTGGCATCTAACTATAATTCTGGTATGACTCGTAAAATAAATTTGAACAAAACAATGTATGATTGTGAACGAATTCACGTGTGAACGCATGACTGACGATTCTTTTAGAATCACGATACGTAATCCCCTCTAGTACGGACTAATTGGTGGGGATTATGACAATAACCCCAAGACAAGTGTCTACGCATGTAACGTTTCAATAAATCGATTTCAAAATCGCCACTGAGAAACTCGAATGCATAATCACAGTCCAGCAGGGAAATACTGCCACTTCGAAAAAACCGGATAGCTTTATAGTATTGTTACACCACCGTTTTATTTCCTTTACAGCTGCTCCATACTTCAGCAGATCGCAACGCGGTAATCTGTTGATAACGTGTGGCGGCTTCACCTTTAGCCGGCAATACGTCAGGGGTGCTAAATCCCGGTGGCTCTGCTCCACCCACCACCCGAAGGGCTGCAAGGCGCACATGTTCACCAATAACGGAAGCATCATCAAAATCAATAATGATCATAATCATCCCGAACCGTCAATTAGAAAGTTGAAAAAATGTCATGTAGATTATTTTGATGCTTGCAACTCGTATTAAAGTATTTAAGGACCTACATATTATTGTGCATGTAATTGGGAGTAGAAGTATATTAAAAACTTATTATGTAGCTATATTTTGACGCCTCAGTATTATTAGTGCCATAATGTGTTAGGTTATTATAATTTTGTTTAAATTAAATTGTTTAAATTTGTAAAATTGTTTCAATTAAATTGACATAAGTACCTATAGGTATATAGCTAATTTTAAGAACTTTACTTATAAATTGTTATTTACTCATTTTTTTTTACTTGTTTTACAATACTTTTTTACTCTATAGAATATTTCAATGAAATATTTAGATACCTACCAAATTAAAAATTTAAACTTTGAGTATTTCAACTCAGAAATATATTGCTCATATATTGAGTTTAAAATGAAGTAAGTAAGTAAGTATTTATATTTGGTTTGTATATATGTGCCTATCTATAAGTGGATAAACTATACGAGGGTGAATCAAAAAGTTCTTAGAAGTGCATATATATGAAACCTTTTTGGATCAAGTTCGATATTCAAATTAAAGAGTGTCTATCACACTATATTTATGCAGACTGTCACTTGTTTTTGTCAGTTCGTTCGCATGTAATAAATTTTTTTGTGCAACGAGTTGCTAAAAAGTCAAAATTATGGATAAAAGTGAGTTACGTGCGGTGATAAAATATCTCAGTTTGAAAAAAATGTCTACGAAGGAAATTTTTTTGGACATTCAGCAGACATTAGGGGGTGATGCTGTACCCTATTCTACGGTTGCGTACTGGGTGGCTGAATTTAAAAGAGGTAGATCAAGCTGTAAAGATGACCCGCGTTCTGGGCGGCCTTCAACCTCCGTTACAGAAGAAAATGTCAAAAAGGTTGAGAATCTGGTTTTGGAAGACAGAAGAATGACTATAAAACATATAGCTGAGATCCTAAAGATATCTTTTGGTAGCGTTCAATCCATTTTAATTGATTCACTGGGGTTCAAAAAAGTGTCTGCAAGATGGGTGCCACGAATGTTAACCGACGAAAACAAAAAGCGACGTTTGGAAATTTCCAAGCGTAATCTCGAAATGTTCCAGCGTGATTCGGATAATTTTTGCCGTCGTCTTGTCACCATGGATGAAACGTGGGTCCACCATTTTGATCCTGAAACTAAAAGACAAAGCATGTCTTGGAAACGACCATCCTCTCCATCCATTAAGAAATTTCGAGTTGCTCCTACCGCTGGCAAAGTTATGGCCTCTGTGTTCTGGGATAGTGAAGGAATCCTTTTTATTGATTACATGCCAAAAGGCCAGACGATTACTGGACCCTATTATGCAAATTTAATCCCGAAAGTGCGTGAAGCGATTAAAGAAAAACGTCGTGGAAAACTGTCGTTGGGCGTGTTGTTCCTTCAAGATAACGCTCCTGCTCATCGATCGGAAGTTGCGCTCAACGCAATCCGCTGTGCTGGCTTCAATCTCCTTGACCACCCACCATATTCTCCGGACTTAGCCCCAAGTGATTTTCACTTATTTCCAAAATTAAAAGAGGAAATTCGTGGAACAAAATTTCACGATAATGACGCGGTTATAGCTGCCGTAGAGGACTTTTTCGAGAGTCAAGAAAATAATTTTTTTTCACAAGGAATAAGGAAGTTAGAAACGCGTTATTCTAAATGCATTGCATTGGAGGGAGATTATGTAGAAAAATAAAATATTATTATTTAAATCTTTGCATTTTTTAATATTGATTCCAAGAATTTTTTGATTCACCCTCGTATAATATCATATTATTTGTATTAATTATGACCAGCAAATAAAAAATGAACATTATGATAAAATTAATCCTGACCAACCAATCCAACCCTATCCTGATGATCTAATGGTAATACGTGTGCTTCACAACCCTACGGCACTCCATTCAAAACCTCAGCTCGTACCGTTGACTTATTTCATTTATTGTACCTACGAAGTCCAAGCAACCGTTCCAAAACGGCAAAGGAAATTTTGAGGAACCGTAAATATAGTGACATGCCCAAAGTCGCACTGGGTAGCTGTTAGATTATGTACTGTCGTATTAATATCCCATATTAAATTCTATTGAAGACATACACATTCCAGAATAGATACTATGTTACACCAACAACTAACTTAGTTATTTCCTTTCAGCCCGCTTCGTAACCTCTCGCCGAGGCAAACTCATGATTCGCCTCAATGGCTACAACTTCTATCTCGCTCGGAAAATCGGCACCAAGTCGCGCTGGGCTTGCTCCACGCACCACCGGTACGGCTGCCGCGCCGCCATCCTCACCGTTAACGACATGATCACGTCTCTGAACTCGGACCACATGCACGAGGGGAGACCAACAGCCGCGGCCACGAGTGAGGCTACGCAGGAGTACTACATTATTAAGATGGAATGAGACATTGGCACCGATGATTTTTTTTTTTTTTTTTTATTTATTTATCCAATAACAACCATAACATTATGACAGTACCAAAGCACCAATGCAATGCTACAGTGACCTTAAAATACTAATGACAAAAACATTAATTACATTACCTAAGTACCTTAATTAATAATTATACATTACCAACTAAAATGTGATACCACATTCTAGATGGTTCTGTGCCACTTCTGTGAATTTCACCAGGTTGCACTGAAATATATCAATATTCTGCGCAACAATATTAACAATACGTATAGCGCGTGACAACGGAGCAAACTTGAGCAGGTTAGTCCTCGATGTGGGCACGGCGAGAGTCGCGGGGCGGCGGCGCGCGCCCACGCACCCGGCGGGCGCGCACAGCCGCAGCTCCGCCAGCACCTCCGGGTGGTGCACTTCTCCGCGCAGCACCCGAGCCACGTATTTCACGAGAGCTACGTCCCTTCTCACCTCCAACCTGTTGTACCCGACCATGCCCATCACGAACAGACTCGGGTACATCAGCGGATAAAAAGGATATACCCCGTACTCCTTTAGATATAAAAACCGTGTAAATTTATTTTGTATTTTTTCCACCATGAGACTATACTTAGCCTCATGGGGATTCCATATTATCGCACTCGTTTCAAGACGGCTCCGCACGAGTGCATTATATAAAATTTTGATAACACTCGTATTGTGGAAATCCTTGCACTGTCGTAAGATAAAACCTAAATTCCTGAAGGATTTTCCACAGGTGTCAATTATATACGCACGAAACGTCAACTCGGGTACCATCTCGACGCCGAGATCCCGCACGCGCGATACTCGCGCTATCTCCGCGCCGTCCATCTCGTACTGATAACGCAGCGGGGCTCGCGCACGGCTGTAGGTCATCATGCCACATTTAGCCACATTGAAGTACAGCTTATTGGTGTTACTCCAATGCACTACCTTAGTGATGTCTCGCTGGAGCCTCTCACAGTCCGATGTATCAACGATTGATAAAAACAACTTAAGGTCGTCTGCAAAAAGAAGACATTTAGCCTCCCGTACTACCGATGGAACGTCATTAATCATTATAATAAACTCTAATGGGCCAAGATTGCTACCCTGACTCACCCCCGAAAACGTGAAGTATGGTTCAGATGTGTACCCCGCGTACTCGACGTACTGTCGGCGCTCGGCTAGGTAGCTCGCGAAGAACTTTAAAAGATGCGGGGTAAAACCCACTTCTGCAAACTTCGATAACAGTATGTCGTTGTCCACGGTATCGAACGCCTTCCGGAAGTCGAAGTATGCGGCGTCCACTTGCCCCTTGGCGTCAATCACCGGCGCCAGGTATGTCATAAATGACAGCAAGTTACTCCCCGTACTTCGACCTGGCCGGAAGCCGTGCTGAGCGTCATTCAGTTGCGAGCTCACTTGCGTATATATACATGTGTGCAACACCGACTCAAATACCTTAGCGAACGCCGACAGTACCGCAACCGGCCTGTATCCGCTCACATCTGACCCGGAACCGCTTTTGGGTACCGGGATCACTCGTGTGGTTTTCCAGTAGTCCGGATAGTCTGATAGACTGAACCCTGCGTTGGAGTATAATAAATATAATATACATGTTTGTTTAATTGTCTGGACTCGCGTTTGATCATTAGGTATCTCACTTGTACTCCTTGTGTGAGTTTTTACGACGTTGACACAGTAGGTACGCGTCAACTAGCGCTTCTGTATGAAGATCCTGTACAGCGCCCCCACCGGCGCGTTCATGAACGAAAAATCTTCATACAAAGCGCTAGTTGACGCGAGCTCGTAAAAACTCACACTAGGGGACCTACAGAGGGTAATCCACGCTGCAGTCTCGAGTCGGTTAGTTACTCAAATTTGGGATCTCCTCTCACTTTGACGTTTCCGTGTATCTGAAATCCGTGTTTCTGTGTGACGGTGTTATGTCTGTGTACTTTCTTTACGCCCGCGATTTTATCCTGCGATGTTTCTAGCCTCCTAAATAGGCAACGGTGTGTATTTTGATCGCAAGCGTACTTACACAAAATGTACTAAATCAGATCTTGGGTAACCTTCATCGTCATATCCGTCTTCATCGTCATCGTTTTTATCCGTAGTCAGTAAGCCTCGTAATAAGTGTCAATTTAGGAGATGTTGCCTAGAGTTTACGGGCATTAGTTTTTAATATAAACTCATTCGAGTTCTTAGTTCTTTTCTAACCTTATGCGGTAGAAGGTTAGTTCTTTTCATGTAACATTATTCGCTTATAATAATAACGCAGAGAAGGACGTAACGCATGCGTAGTTTCACTCAAAAGTGAAGCCACATTTTTATCAATGTGGGCGTGAGTGCCATGTAAGTATCTTTTCTAAAACGCACTCAAGCGCCTTCTAAGATTTTCGGTAGTAGCTACCTAGTAGTTTAATGTCGTTTATAGCTGTGGAATACATAATTATTAATACTTTAACCCTCGACGCGAACTGGGGTTGTAAGTTAAACGTGGTATATCTGTGTGCACCGATGTAGCCTTGTTGCTCGGGAACGGCTTTTTTTTAAAGATGCCACAGTACGAGTATTCTTGCTATGGGTTCATGAAAATCTGATCACACTTTTGAAGACTATTGTGTCTTGGCTTTTGAATTTAAAATTGTATATGTTGTTTATAAGATAGTGTTTGTTATCGTTAGTTTGGTCTACATCGATTAATTGCATCTGGGTATAGTTTCGACATTGCCTTACAATCGATTTCGGTCGATAAGACCTAATGATGACACGTCTTAACAGCCGTCTTAATTTGACTTTTATCGACGGGCATGTTGTGTGGAGATTAAATATTTCAGCTTCGATTGTAAAGATACCCACGACTTAACGACTGATATCGAGGGGAAAGGGAAGAAACCTCAGGTCCTCTGCTACCTCTAGGGAGAAGTTCCTCAAGCCTCCAGCTCCGGTCTCATCTGACGGAGAGCTGGACGTCATCCTCAAAGGGAGGAAATATAAGAAAAAGGCGTCTAGCGCTGCTGCCGCTGACCGTGCTGACACAGGAAGTGATCCCGACGTCAGCGTGGTCAGTGACCTCAGCGTCATGAACGCCCAGCAGTTGAAGGAGCAGGCGGGCACAGAGCTCGCTCGTATTATCGAAGTTACTAGAAAATCTGGTAACCTCAAGGGCGAGTTCGTGGGCCGCCTCAAAAGAGCGACGAACTGCATCAGGGATGTAGTGAATGCCCTGACAGACAGGAGTGAAGCCGAGGAGACGAGACGGCTAAGAGCGGAAAACAGCCGTCTGCTCCTTGAGGTACAGGCCGGGAAGGCGGAGATGAAGGCGCTGCGTCGAGACTTCAATGAGGCCAAGACTGAAGCTGCAGCAGCCACTGCTACAGCAGCAGCAGCCAACGTTGCCACCGTCACTGCCGTCACCACTGCTCCGGCGACCCTGCAGGCGGCGGAATTAGTGGAAGAGCTAAAACGGTCCCTCACCATTACATTTGGGCAGATGCTGAATGCCCGAATTGAGGGACTGGAGAGCCGCCTCTTGCCTGCCCCAATCGTCCGCCCGCCACTACGGTCGGACGCAAAGAGAGCGGTGGCGGTGGCTGTGCCGCCAAAGCCGACGCCACCGGTGGCCGCACCACCGAAGCCGACACCGGTGTTTGTACCGGTGAAGCCAACGCCGGAGCCAACCCGCAAGCCTACTCGTAAAGCGGGCAAAGGGCCCACTCTGCCCCTAAAAACTGTCGCCACTCCTTCAGTGGTACCGGTTGCAGGCCCCTCAGGCTCTGGGAAGGGCCAGGTTGCCAACAGGGCTGCCGTCCCCCCCACAACTGCCCAGGAGGAAACCTGGACGACTGTTGTGGGGAAAGGCAAAGGGAAGGGCAAGGGGAAGGGAAAGTCTTCCCTGTCATCTGCGGCTCTCACGACTGCTCCCGTGGCTTGTGGCCCCACTGCAACGCCCAAGCCCAAGCCTAAGGTGGCGCCCAAGCCCAAACCGAAAAAGAAGACGGCGCTGGTGGTCCCGAAATCCGCGGCTGTTGTTGTATTGCTACAGCCTGAAGCCGCGGAAAAGGGGGTCACGTATAAAGACGTGCTCCAAATGGCAGAGGAGAGGGTCAATCTCCAAGAGCTGGGGATTGACCATATTCGCTGCCGGCCGACTGTGACGGGCGCCAGGAAGTTGGAGATTCCGGGCTCCCAAAAGGGAGAGATGGCGGGCAGACTTGCGGAGAAGCTCCGCGTGGCTCTGTCCGAGGTGGCCAGCGTCGCCATTCCCGTCAGATATGCTGACTTCAGTGTGACGGGTCTGAGCGATGCGGCTACCAAAGAACAGGTAGCGGCGGCAGTCGCCAAGGCTGGTGGCTGCGACGTGCAGCTGGTGAAGGCCGGAGAACTCACCGCCGGATCCGCCCTTATCTCCTGCCCGATCTCGGCAGCTAAAGAGCTGTCGAAGAAGGGCAGGATTCAAGTAGGATGGAGCTCTGCCCGATTGGTGGCGTTGGAGGCACGTCCCCTGCGCTGTTTTAGGTGCTTGGGGCTAGGGCACACGCGCCCTCAGTGCCCATCCGCTGCAGACAGGGGAGAACTGTGCTTCAGATGTGGAGGCGCAGGCCATCGGGCGGCCAGCTGCCGGAAGGTGGCACGGTGCGCGATATGCGCGGAGTCGGGGCGGCCTTCTGGTCACGTAATGGGGGGACGCAGCTGCACTCCCCCGACAACGAAGGGGGTGGACCTAAGCAGGACCAAGGCCACCCCTGCGGCCACTCACCAGGCCGCCCCCGTGGAGGTGTCACGCCCAGCGGCGTGCGAGGAGGTTCTGATGTCTGATTAATGGATCAAGTCGGACATCAGAACTTCCTCCAGACGAACCTGAACCACTGCGCCCGGGCTCAAGACCTGCTTATGCAGTCTCTGGCGCAGTGGCAAATAGACGTGGCGGTAGCGGCGGAGCCGTACTACGTCCCCCCCCATTCCTGCTGGGCTGGGGACCTGGACGACTCCGTCGCCATAATAGGACGGTCGGGTGGGAGCCCCCCTCTATCAGTTGAAGAGAGGGGATCAGGATATGTGGTCGCCAAGTGGGGGGAGTATGCGGTTGTTGGCGCATACTTCTCCCCCAATAGAACCGCTGCGGAGCTGGAGATCTACATGGATCTCCTGGCCGCGGCGGTCAGAAGACAGGCGCCGCGTCAGGTCCTACTCTTGGGGGACCTCAATGCGAAGGCCCGGGATTGGGGCAACCCCTCCACTAACGTTCGTGGTGAAATAGTTAGGGAGTGGGCGGTTGCTTCAGGACTGGCCCTGTTAAACAGGGGGCTGGTTCACACGTGCGTGCGACACAACGGGGGGTCCGTGGTGGATGTTTCGTTTGCCACCCCGTCTCTCGCAGCACGTGTCCGGGCATGGAGGGTCATGTCGGAGGTGGAGACTCTCTCGGACCACAAATACATACGGTTTGAGATCTCCACCTCCCAAAGCCATGGAGGGGCTCAACGCGCGAGGCGAGTGGAGTTCCCGCGCTGGGCGGTCAGTCGCCTCGACGTTGAACTGGCACATGAGGCTGCGATCGTCCAGGCGTGGTGTGCCGCCCCCCTACATCCGGAGGTGGACGTCGCAGCGGTCCACTTCCGTGACGCCATAACGGACGTGTGCGATACGTCCATGCCGAGGTCCCGACGCCACCCTGACCGCCGCGAGGTGTATTGGTGGAGCGTTGGGATTGAGGACCTCCGAGCTGCCTGCTCAGCGACACGGCGGCGCTACGGTCACTGCAGGAGGCGGCGGCATGGCAGGACCGACAACCAGCTGTCACCGGATGAACTGGCTGCCGAAGATCAGCTGCACTGCGCTTACCGGGACTCGAAACGGGAGTTGCAGCTGGCCATTGGCAAAGCCAAGTCCAAGGCCTGGGGTGAAGCTCTAGAGGGCCTGGATAGAGATCCCTGGGGCCGACCGTACAAAGCCGCCCGGAACAAGTTCCGAGGCCAAACGGCTCCTGTCTCTGAGTCTATGGAGCCAGAGCTCCTGGACAGGGTGTTGGGGGGGCTTTTTCCCGACAGTGATCCCCTCTACACCCCTCCGACGATGACCCCTCCCCTCCTTGACGAGAATCGGGAGCCGGCCTCCATCCCACCAGTGTCGGAGGCGGAGATGGAGGTTGCTGTCCTCCGCCTGAGAGGCAAAAGGACCGCACCGGGTCCTGATGGGATCCCGGGAAAGGTCCTCGGAATCGCCCTAAGGGAGCTGAGTAATCGGCTTCGGGAACTGTTTGACGCGTGCTTATCGACGGGGCGGTTCCCGAAGCCTTGGAAGGATGGCCGATTGTGCCTGTTGCGGAAGGAGGGTCGTGCCTTTGATTCACCTTCCGCATACAGGCCCATAGTGCTGCTGGATGACACGGGTAAGCTCTTGGAGAGAGTGGTGGCTGCCCGTGTCGTCCGGCACTTAGAAGGCATTGGGCCCGGGCTTTCCGGGGCCCAGTTCGGGTTCAGAGCGGGGCGGTCCACGATAGACGCCCTGCTCTGGCTCAAAGGGTGGACCCAAGAGGTCGTTGCTCAGAAGGAGAAGGCGTTGGCTGTCTCGCTCGATATAGCCAACGCCTTCAACAGCCTCCCGCACGGAACAATACAGGAGGCACTCCGATACCATGGAGTACCTCTGTACCTGCGGGAGTTACTTGTCGATTACCTCCAGGACCGCGAGGTCTTGGTGGGAGGACGCGACGGACTTTTACGCCATCGCGTTGCGTGCGGAGTTCCACAGGGGTCGGTCCTAGGACCGCTCCTATGGAACATAGGCTACGACTGGGTGTTGCGTGGCACGCTTCCCGCCAGCATAGGGATTGCGTGCTACGCGGATGACACCCTAGTCGTGGCCAAGGGGAGGAACCTTGGGGAGGCGATGCGGTGGGCCACGGTAGGAACAACTCTTGTGGTCGGCCGCATCCGCGCCCTGGGCCTGGAGGTCGCCCTTTCCAAAACCGAGGCCCTTTTATTTCATGGGCCTCGGGGGGGACCCCCCCCAGGCACGCGGGTGGTACTGGATGGAGTGCCAGTGCCGGTTGGGGCCCAAATGAAGTATTTGGGTCTCATCCTGGACGGGCGGTGGACCTTTCAGGCCCATTTTTCCCAGCTGGGCCCGAGGGTCACGGGAGCCGCGGCCGCCCTGGGGCGACTGCTGCCCAACGTTGGGGGCCCTAACGCCCCCTGTCGCCGACTATACTCCGGAGTCATCCGGAGTATGGCCCTCTATGGGGCACCGGTCTGGGTTGACGCCCTCGGTCGCGACAATAAGGCCCTGCTGCGACGTCCGCAGCGGGTCATCGCGACGAGGGCGATCCGAGGATACCGGACGGTGTCCTGGACGGCGGCGTGCGTTCTCGCCAGTGATCCCCCCTGGGAGCTCCAAGCGGAGATCCTCGCCGAAGTTTACCACTTCGTGGCGGCGAGGAGATCCCGCGGGGAGCCTCCAGCGTGGGAGGAGGTGCGGCGCATGCGGCGACAAGCACGGGCCGCTCTGTTGGGGCGGTGGTCGGAGGACCTGGCTCCACCTGTCCCGGGACAGTGGACGGTGGAAGCCATCCGCCCGGTGCTCCCCAGGTGGATGGGGCGGCATTATGGGTCGCTGACCTTCCGGTTGGTGCAGGTGCTTTCCGGACATGGATGTTTTGGAAAGTACCTGTACCAAATCGCGAGGCGGGAAGCGACCCCAGCCTGCCACGAATGTGGGGTGCCGGAAGACACGGCGCCTCACACGCTGGAGGCGTGTGCCGCATGGTCCCCGCAGCGGCACACGCTTTCAGCGCTCGTGGGACAGGATCTCTCTCTGCCAAGTGTGGTAAACGCCATGCTTGGCAGTGAGAGATCGTGGCAGGCGGTTGCCTCCTTCTGTGAAGCCGTTATGAAACAGAAGGAGGCCGCGGAGCGGGCCAGAGAGGAAGACGTCCATGCTGACCCGCTCCGACGCAGACGTCCAGGGGGAAGGAGGAGGCGGTTCGGTCGCCTCCTTCGTCCTCCATAGTGGTGCCACTGGGGGGGGGTCGGGGGACCCCCCGCCGGCTTGCACGGCACCACGCGTCTGGGGGGATGGCCTTGGTGAGCAAGGTCATCCCCTCCCTAGGCGTAGTGGCCCGGTAGTCCCACCGGGCCGGCCGCTGGGGCGAGATGGTGAATGACAACACGACCCCATCTCGCCCCACTTCGGGCGGATCGACGGCTCACGGGGGGGTTTTAGTGGGCTCATGTCCCACACACCCCCTTCCACCACCCCCGTGGCGGAAGGGAAGTGCGAAGGCATTTCCCCCCCTTAAAAAAAAAAAAAAAAAAAAAAAAAAAAGGTTTTTATAGAATAGTCTGAATTGATCTTAAGATGTCTCATACGGCTTTTGGGAAAACTTTCAGTCTTTCTACATAATATACTTGAGTCCGGCCTGAATAGGTCGATCTTTTTTTATTTTATTTTTTATTAATTTTATATTCTAATTAATTTTATTTCTTTTTTTTATTAATTTTTATATAGTATGCGTATGTTGAATTTCAAGAAATTCCGATTAAAAATCATAGAAATTACCGTAATAAGTATCCTCTTTTATAAATATTAACGATATCACTAATAATGGATTTAAATTAGTTAAACAATGTAGTAAACAAATTGTGCAATACTTTAAAAAAATGTGGCGAAGACGCACTATGTTTGTTTATTTATGTGATTGTTTTAACTAGCTGTACGATTTAATAAAATGTGATTTACTTGCGTACGTAGTTCGTAAGATAGGTACCCACTTATGTTGTTGTAAACTTAAATTTACATAAAAAAACATCAATTAAATGATACTTATTCACATTGTCAATATTATTCATTATTCTTAATATGATAATAAGCAAATTGGTACCTAGGCAGATTTAAAGCCTTTTTGCCATATTACGATATTGTTTTTTGTGTCCTGGACGTCTACATTACGCATAGGTGCGTTTTTATCGGCCCGTAAATAAAATACTATGCCAATACATGGGGAATAATATAAAATGGCTTACTTCCAAAATAATCTTGTTTCCTACCTATTGTATAGGGTCCTAAATTTAATCATTTACAGCCTGAACTAGTGACTAAATGTAATAAAAATTAATAAAAAAGGTAATAAAAATCCAGAAAATAATATACAGTTTCAATTTGTTTCCAAATGAGATTAATTTGACCTGTAAATCAAATTCGATACGGTGTATAAAACCCATCTCCCCAAATTTAATTCATAGGGGAAGTACTAAAATAATATCGTCAAACTGTTAATGGTATTTCGACAGATATTTGTTGCGATGTTTTAATAAATTCAGTCATTGCTAACACGTTTTGGTATTGTTACAGCTCAAGTTATAACGTCGCAGAAGGGTAACCCGCTGTTGATAATAAATGGCTTCACGTTCTACGCCGTTACTGGGAAAGGATCTAATATTAAAACCCGATGGCGGTGCTCCACTCACAGCCGTAAGGGTTGCAAAGCTAGTGTTTTCACTGTGGATGGCTTCGTTGTTAGTAGCATAGGCGAACATAATCATAAGCCTAAGCGGTGCATGCGGCCATCTGAATGTTGTGCATATTCTACTAAAATTATAAATACGAGCAATTACATTAACTGAATTTAAACATGGTCACTGTTAGTATTGTTTGTAGGGACGGCTACAACGGCAAGACCAAACGCGGGTACAGATTTTCTAAGATTTTCGGTAGTAGCTACCTAGTAGTTTAATGTCGTTTATAGCTGTGGAATACATAATTATTAATACTTTAACCCTCGACGCGAACTGGGGTTGTAAGTTAAACGTGGTATATCTGTGTGCACCGACGTAGCCTTGTTGCTCGGGAACGGCTTTTTTTTAAAGATGCCACAGTACGAGTATTCTTGCTATGGGTTCATGAAAATCTGATCACACTTTTGAAGACTATTGTGTCTTGGCTTTTGAATTTAAAATTGTATATGTTGTTTATAAGATAGTGTTTGTTATCGTTAGTTTGGTCTACATCGATTAATTGCATCTGGGTATAGTTTCGACATTGCCTTACAATCGATTTCGGTCGATAAGACCTAATGATGACGTGTCTTAACAGCCGTCTTAATTTGACTTTTATCAACGGGCATGTTGTGTGGAGATTAAATATTTCAGCTTCGAATGTAGAGACGCCCGACTTAACGACTGATATCGGTTGGAAAGATTTACATACGAATACGATCAAGATGACAAAATTAATAAGTACCTAGATACGTATTAGATACTGGGAGATGTATTAGATACTCTTCATTAAGTTTCGCTATAAATAGCGACGTGTTCGTTTACTTAGATTTTGAGTAAGTTTAAATTCCTAATCTTAGGGTAGGTTTGTATAGAATAGTCTGAATTGATCTTAAGATGTCTCATACGGCTTTTGGGAAAACTTTCAGTCTTTCTACATAATATACTTGAGTCCGGCCTGAATAATTCGATCTTTTTTTAATTTTTATAATGTAATTAATTTTATTTCTTTTTTTTATATTGTATGCGTATTTTAAATTTAAAGAAATTCCGATTAAAAATCATAGAAATTACCGTAGTAAGTATCCTCTTTTATAAATATTAAAGATATCACTGATAATGGATTTAAATTAGTTAAACAATGTTGTAAACAAATTGTGCAATACTTTAAAAAAATGTGGCGAAGACGCACTTTGTTTGTTTATTTATGTGATTGTTTTAACTAGCTGTACGATTTTATAAAATGTGATTTACTTGCGTACGTAGTTCGTAAGATAGGTACCCACCTATGTTGTTGTAAACTTAAATTTACATAAAAAAACATCAATTAAATGATACTTATTCACATTGTCAATATTATTCATTATTCTTAATATGATTATAAGCAAATTGGTACGTAGGCAGATTTAAAGCCTTTTTGCCATATTACGATATTGTTTTTTGTGTCCTGGACGTCTACATTACGCATAGGTGCGTTTTTATCGGCCCGTAAATAAAATACTATGCCAATACATGGGGAATAATATAAAATGGCTTACTTCCAAAATAATCTTGTTTCCTACCTATTGTATAGGGTCCTAAATTTAATCATTTACAGCCTGAACTAGTGACTAAATGTAATAAAAATTAATAAAAAAGGTAATAAAAATCCAGAAAATAATATACGATTTCAATTTGTTTCCAAATGAGATTAATTTGACCTGTAAATCAAATTCGATACGGTGTATAAAACCCATCTCCCCAAATTTAATTCTTATGGGAAGTACTAAAATAATATCGTCAAACTGTTAATGGTAAGTATTTCGACAGATATTTGTTGCGATTTTTTAATACATTCAGTCATCGCTAACACGTTTTGGTATTGTTACAGCTAAAGTTATAACGTCGCAGAAGGGTAACCCGCTGTTGATAATAAATGGCTTCACGTTCTACGCCGTTACTGGGAAAGGATCTAATATTAAAACCCGATGGCGGTGCTCCACTCACAGCCGTAAGGGTTGCAAAGCTAGTGTTTCCACTGTGGATGGCTTCGTTGTTAGTAGCATAGGCGAACATAATCATAGGCCTAAGCGGTGCAGGCGGCCATCTGAATGTTGTGCATATTCTACTAAAATTATAAATACGAGCAATTACATTAACTGAATTTAAACATGGTTACTGTTAGTATTGTTTGTAGGGACGGCTATAACGGCAAGACCAAACGCGGGTACAGATCGCGCGGCGAGAGTTTGGCTTTGACCTTCGGGTGGAGGGGATTACTGCGCATGGGTACTGTCACGCACACAATCAGAGCAATCCAATCAGAGCACCGCATGCGCCTACACACCATGCGCAGTAATCCCCTCCACCCGAAGGTCAAAGCCAAACTCTCGCCGCGCGATCTGTAGTTGGAAACAACACCTGCCGCTCCGGACGGCGATACCCGCATTCTCCAGTCACCTCGCGACTACGGTTGATGTAACTCGGCCGGAACGTCGAGTTATATCAAAATGATATAATTTGATATTAGATATAGTTATAGGTAGGCATGTTTTCTGTTCGCGAAAGTTTAGTATTGGGTGTTTGGGTGTTTGTGGATTAACCAATACTTTTATCCTCGGAATCGCGAGTGAAACAACAGGGCCACTTGAGTAACCAATGACAGACACAATAGATAAGTAATTGTTACATGGTCCGTACGAACCAGTCTGCTGCAGCGTGAAATAGTGTAAAAAGATAGTTAACATAATATTTGAACTGCATGACATAAATAAAGACGTAAGTAGTACCAGATAACACGAAAAAAATCTTACCTAAATCTTTTGTACTACGAGTATAGTATATCCATATTCTTGTATTAAAATCGAATTTCCAAATAAAGCTTTGATAATTTATTATAACTCTTGTTAAACATACCTACTTATTTTACCAATAAAAACTTATATTATATTATCAAACTATTGCTGTAGAAACTATTCGTGGTTTTGATATTTCGTTGTTACGTGTTTCGCTGCTCTAAACTTTCGGCTATTCGAATTTTCGAATTTCGGTACCATAATAATATGTAGAGCATCCAAGTGTTGATAGGATTTGGTATTGTTACAGCTCAAATTATAACTTCGCAGAAGGGTAAGCCGCTGTTGAAACGAAATGGCTTCACGTATTACGCCGTTACTGGGAGGCGACCTAATATTAAAATAAGGTGGAGGTACTCCACTCACAGCTCCGCAGGTTGTCAAGCCACTCTTTATACTGTCGAAGGCATCGTCATCGGTGGCAAACACGAGCATAACCATCAGCCTAAATCTACCGTGACCACACTGCAAGTTTGGCGTAAATGCTACTAATAGTGATGTAATTTATAACTTTTGTAATACCTATTAATATAATATCAATAAAAACTTTAAAAGCTTTTATAATTTGACTGTGACAAATAAAAAAGTTCTTACTCGTACATTAATGAAACTTCCTCTGTAGGTATAAATATTCCTACAGGCATGTGTCACATGTAGTGTAGTCGGGCCATGCATCGTGGCACGTTGTGATGTCGCGTCGTGAATTTCTACGATGCTCGTCGTAGATTTCTACGACACGACGCGGCGTCGTATCGTGCTTACGCGTAACAGCCCTTAGCGTAGTCAACTGGTATAGCTGAACATTGATTTATTATTTATTTACAGAAAAGGCGAAACACTTAATTTGTCCCGACGGTGTGAGGTTCGAGCACTTAGGCCACAAGTTCGTCAAGGACCGCGACTATAAGGACGTTGAGAGTAGGTGGCACTGTACGCTGGCTAACTTCGGCTGTAGAGCGGTCATATTCACGAAGGGCGGTTATGTAGTGAAATGTGTCAATAAACACAATCACATTCTACCGCCGCCGTCGGATACCAATATAACTGCTGTCACAGGCACAGGACTGAGGATTTTGGAAATATCACCGATGACTTCGTGGAACCAAGGACGTTAGGCGTTTTGGTCTATCGATATCGATAATTTTAATTAAGTATTGAGTAAAAAAATAAGCTGTTAATCAAAAATTTTATGAGATTAATTTATTCAACGGTGTCTTTTTGTCGGTGTATTATCGATTCACGTAAAAACTACTGAATAGGTTGCAATTTGGTTTTTCTGCTTCGTAGTTAAGAACTGTAATTTATTACTATACAACTGTAATATATTAATTTATCTTCTGGTATCAGGCTTTGTAACCTCTTTTAACCTCTCGTAGCCAAGGTCCCTCGCGGCCCGTTTCTGGGTCTTCTTTTTACTTTGATTGTAGAACAAGTATGGTCATCTGGCACTAAGCTAATGACAAGAATAACAATTAACTTTATCTGTAATCATAGTAATCAAAGTGGACCATTTCTATTTGGCTCTGTCTCTCGTCTCCCATCTTCATAATGATGGTGTGCACATTCTTTAGAGGTAATTCTGTTGTTGCACCTCTTTCTGGGTTATCCACTGGGTGGGTCGCTTTTGTAGTGGATTCCACCCAGAGATGGTTTGGTTGCTCTTTCTCTATCGCAATCCATTTTTCCCATGTTCATCTATATCCATTTCATCCTTGTTACTTGCACTTTGTGATAGACTGTAAACTGTGCCTTAAATTTGAGTTAATTTCAGACGGTGGCGCCGTTTTAAGCTACACAGTGCGCGGAAATCCTGTTATCACTATAGGAGCATATAGATTCTGCAGGCAAAGGACGATGGGGATCAAAGTTCGATGGCAGTGCGCAGGCAATCGGCAATGCCGAGCTGTTCTGCATACACTTGAAGACAATACTATATTAAAATGTATTAACCAACACAATCACCTGCCTTAAGCCACATCAAAGCCCTTAGCAACCTGACAAACCCTGACATACCCTGACATCAGAAGCCTGCACTACCTCATGGGACGAGAAGAGAATAATCTGCCTTGGTGATTAAATCAATTTAAGGTTAGCGTAACTTGACTTCTTTTAATATGTTTGCTAGAGGATATTATTAGTGTTTTGTATGTCGTCTATACAATACATAAGCAATAATCATGTTAATAAACTAATATAATTAAATGTGTGTTGATATATTTTATGTTATATGGCATTGATTTACTTACACGGTCATTATTTATTTACACGGTCCATATTCCTGTGAATAAGGGAGTTTATCATTATGTTTTCAGTGCCGATTGTAAGCTACAACTGTAGAGGGAATCCTATTATAACGGTAGGAGAGTACAGATTCAGTAAGCATTCTTCAAACGGCTTCAAAACCAGGTGGCAGTGCGCAGTGTCGAGACGGTGCCGCGCCTTGTTGTATACTTTAGATAGTAATAACTGCGTATTGAAATGCAGAAATGAACATAACCATTAAATTTGGGCTCGCAAAAGACTGCGGGTGAGTAAGAACAAAGCAGCGGCATGTGCTTAAACAGATGAGTAAGAATAAATTGCATTATTAACCTTGAATAAAATGTTTAAGATACAGGTTACGGTAATCTTTATTCCAGGTTTATTTCGTAACGTGTTGGTTTTGGCCTATGTCTTGTGATAGCACCGAACCGTCTACGGACAGAAAAATATAACCATATCGCTTTTTTATGTTTGCCGCATTGTAGTGTCTCCATGTTCCAGGGATTGAGAATCATTCACTCAGGTCACATATCACGCGAAAGGCCTCTAATAAAGCCGCGCCGCGCTTTCGCGTCGGCGGGCTAATGAAAAACCACGAAAAAGAAAGGAGAAGTTTAAGTATACTTTATAATCATTAGACTTACAACTTTTTCAGGTCCAATATTCAGTCGAACTGCCCGAGGTAACCCTATCATTATAATGGCGGGGTACAGATTCAGTAGACACCGTGTATATGGGACGAAAATCCGTTGGCAGTGCACTATGGTTACCTTCGGCTGTCGCGCCATCCTTTACACTATAGAAAACGAAATCGTAAGCTACAAAAATGAACACAATCATTAATTTTAATGTACTTATTCGTGTGCGATTTTCTGTGTCATCTATTGATTCGATAGTTCATTCCTACTTAATGTTATACTTTCACATTCTACAGACTTTATAATTAACAAAAATATTAAAAAGTGAAAAATAACTACTTTTATATTACATTTTGTGTAAATTGATGAATCAATGAGTTTTATTATAAGCGCAAAGTTGCTGATCTGATCACATTTAAGTCCGTACCAAGCCCTAAAAGTACCTACTTTTTTCTGCATACTAATATTGTCTACTAGTAAATATAGTTCAACCAACCTGGGAACTTACTATTTGAATACAATTGGATGCATAATATGCATATTTTATTAATTCCTACGTAATTAATGCATTGTTATAGATTTGTATTATTCTTATATACCTACCTCCATATATCGGTAGAGCCACAGTTTTTATGAAAAAAAACAAAAGAGAAGAAAGGAAAAATCATGGTATACGTCATAACCATTAAACAACTTTTTCAGGTCCAATATTCAGCTTAACTGCCCGAGGTAACCCAATCATCATAATGGCGGGTCACAGATTCAGCAAACACCTTGTTAACGGGATGAAAACCCGTTGGCAGTGCACTATGGTTACGTTGGGCTGCCGGGCCATTATTTACACTGTAGAAAACGAAATTGTAAGCTGCAAAAATAACCACAACCATTAAATTTCATGTATGTATTCATTTGGGCGGTGATAGGTGGCTAGGGGGCGAACGTCCACTTTCCAAATGAAAGATTTCAAATCCAGGAGTTCAAATCCCAGTGCAGGCGTTTCAGAAGCATGTTATCCGGACTGGGTCCCCGTGGTGGATTATGACCTAATCCTCTAGTGAGGGGAGGCCTTTGCCCAGCAGTGGGACAGTGACAGCCTGAAATGTTATTATTATTATTAGTTTGTTCATTAATTCATACACATTGTTTTATTATTTTAAAAGCAGAAAATTAGAAAGTACTTGTAAGCACGCGACGAAAATTCTAGCGTTTTTTTATTACGATGTACCTACTCATATTCCAAGTTTATTTTAGGTTATCATTGTAATAGTATTTGAGTTATTTGATCTGCATTAAAAAATACATTGAATTTGTTGTCTTTATAATTATTTGAGACGATGATTGCTGAGTTGGTTTGTCTTCGGAACGCATGCAGCAGGGCGTTGGTTTAAAATCACATATTGTGCCTGGCTGGCTGCCAACGTTAAGTAAAACATCTGTCTGCAAACCCCTATAGGGGTGTTCCGGGTCCATTCTAGTCTGCACATGGATACCTCTCCGAAGTTAACCACATCGATACAGCACCAGGTGAGATAGTGGACAAAGGAATTAGATTTTTATGGCAGCTGGCATATCCACGCGCCACCATTTCGAATATATTATTTCAAAGTTTCCTGGGACATTTGGAACGCATTCTGAACATCTGTCTGCTCAGAGAGTTTAGTCAGACCCCCTGATTGATAAACGTGTATTATATAATTGCATTATTTATTCCAGCACCATATTTCCTAACGTCCCGTCAAGGGAATCCAATGATCCAACTCAAGGACTACCGCTTCTGCAAACATCGCACGCGGGCTGGTAAAACTCGGTGGCAATGCTGCGTGCGCTCCGGCAGTAACCCCTGCCCGGCGTACTTGTATACTCTGGAAGGCAGTTTTATGATAGTCAAATTGAACAATAATCACAGTCACTAACGCTGTCAGTAGCAAACTAGAACTAGAGAAGAGTTTTATAACTTGTAACTAGGACTTTGACTATAATGCAGATAGGAGCACCTATCTGCATTATAAAACACTTCTCCACATAGTTCTACGTATATCTAGTATAGTAGTATTTTCTAGTATAGTGATACGCAAGTATCACTGCTTGTTAGTTAATAATGTTGTTCCTTATTAGTTGTACCTACTCGTAAGTCAAGTTTGTAGTGGATATGATTGTATTTATAGTACGTTTGTGTTTTAAATGCTAGTTAAAACTGGTTGTCAAGGTTTTATGTAAATCAATATTATTATATTGTATTCTAACATCGTTATTATCACTGGCACGTATCAGTTTCAGTTTTCGATATTTGGGCGCCCTTCCAGGCGCCATCATTGCTTTCAGACGTGTTAATCATTAACAATTTCAGAACTGTGTTTCGGTTCAACCCGACTTGGAAATCCACTCATTATGATCGGAGAAAGGAGATACACCAAGCAATCTAGATCAGGGATTAAAACGAAGTGGTGCTGTGACGGTCGGCAGCGGTACCGCTGCAAAGCCGTGTTATATACCCTAGATGATAATACTATTATTAAATTCCGCGATGAGCATTCCCATTAACGATCCGAGTAGGCGTAGGTTGAACTTCGAACGATATGTGTATTTTTTAAGATTTTTAAATTAGGCTAGTATTTTGACTTTGCGAAATATATCTTCATTATATGGAACTTTGTTGTACAGACACAATTTAATAATGACGTACTCGAACAGCAAGCGAGTAATGTACTTAAAAATATTTATATACTTTACTGTTATTAATTGTGATTAAAAATGATGTTCAAAATTAAGCATACCTATTATTATTTAGCTTTCTTTTATTATTCAGTGTTGTTATTTTATGTAATAATATTATGATACTTCGTCGAAGTGTACCCATACATATATGTATGAAATAGCAGAGCTATTATAAGTTATTTATCAAATAATTAAATTGATATTACACCATTGCATATTATTTTCAGAACCGGGAATGTCTCCAGATCCCGTCTCCACACCTAATCCACTTATGTCGTCAGACCCGATGTTTTTCAAAGGAATCGATAGTCCATCGAATCAGGAATCGGAATCAGTTTATTCATCGGAGCCAGAGTATCCTATGATACCAACCTATTCAACGGAAACACCTGAAATATCAGGATCATCTTATTTAACGGTCCTACGTAATTCATCTAAACCAACGTATTCATCAGAAACAGCTTATTCATCAAAATCTACTTTATCAATGGAAGAAAACTCTTCATCACAACAAATATTTACTTCTGATACAATATTTTCGCCAGTTGAATATTCGTCACAACCTAATTTTACATCGGGCCATGTTTATTCGGCAGCGCCAGATTACGCTGCTGGGCAAGCCTATTCATCTGCATCAGTATTTACATCAGAAGTATTTTCTGAAATACTAGATTTACCATCTAACACAGGAATCTCTACAGTATCAGTAGTTTCCGAACCAGGTTTTTCTCAAAGACCAGTAGATGCTTCAGACATTGTCATTTCATTAGAAGAAGCTATTTCTGTTATGTGTTCAGAATCAAATGATATTCCTAATCAGCCTGATTTTTCTAAACAAACGAAACTGATTCCTTCAAAGACAGTTCTTACCCAAGAACAAGAATTTACATCAAGTACAGTGGTTCCTCCTAATATAAGTGATTCTTCAAAGCCAGCGTGTTCTTCAGTACAAGGTTATATACAAACACCAATGCGTTCTTCGGAAATAGTAAATTCTATGGAAAAACCTATTTCTGTGGTGCGTGGTCCAAGATCAAATATTTCATCACTATCAAACTTTTCGAAAAACTCAACATGGTCTTCGAGTTCCCTAAGTAATACCGATAAAATAACAATCATTTCCCAGAGTAGCACCCATGTAGGTAGCTCTAACATATCAAAAAGTTCTGATAGCACCGAAACAAACTCTAAACAGAAAAAGAGGAAGAGGATATCAAAAGTTGCTGTAGATTCTGTTGTTTCTTCAAAATCAGAGTTATCTCGAAAATCAGCTAGAGCTACAGACTCAAAATCCAGAAATAAATCACTGGTGAAGTCCAATATTGGGGTAAGCTCCAGCGTCCCAGGCAGTGACACGGACGCTGGTACTGTTGAAACAAAAGGTACACAGAAAAATAAAGCTACAAAAAGTTCTTCAGTCATAATACTTTCCGATGTACAAGTTTCCTCGGAATCATTGGGTACAACAATACACGCCAATAAAGGAAAAACCCGGGCCTCGGCTGCTTCCAGTGTCGAAGCTAGTACTTTCAGGGTTATAGCCAGAGCCAGCACCCTAGCTGGTGTTAGAACAAACACTCGTCAGAAAAAGAAGAAGATGATCATGGAAAATTCGGGTGAATTGACTATAGACAGTCTTAATAAAAAAGTTTCTACAAAATCAAACTCCCCAAAAAAATCATTAGTATCTATGGGGGTAAAAGAAACAATTGGAAAACGGTCCTTGGCTATCGATGATAGCTCCAAAGTGTCAACTATTGCCAACACCGGAATAAATTCTAGGCAGCAAATAAAACAGGTGACACCAGATCCTACAGGCAAAATAATTTTACCAGACCAAGGCATGATTTTAGAAACAGTGCATTCGTCAGAATCAAATTTACGTCAAGAATCATTACCATCATCAGATAGGGTAATTTCTTTAGATGAAGTTATTTCCACTATGCGTCCAATTCCGTATATTTCTTCGCAACCAAATTTCTCTCAAAACCAGGCATTAGGTTCTCGCACAAGAGACACAGAAAATGCTGATTTCAAGGCCTTGACCAGTGCTGGTGTCTCAGTTATTTTAGGGACAGATTCTGTGCATAAAATAATTACAGAAGTTCCTTCAGATACAATAACTTCTTCGGCCGTTGGAATTATTTCAAAGCCAGTAGATACTCCGAATATGACCATTTCTGTAGAAGATGCTCTATCAGCGCTCTTTTCAGAAACAGATGATTCTTCACAGCCAGCACTTTCACAAACCGATAACGCAGTTCGTTTGGAAGTAGGTAATTCTCATGTCCAAGTTTTGTCTCCAGCTGCAGCAACTTCTTCAGACACTGGTATAAACGATAAACAACTTACTCATTCAGAAGCAAACTTTTCCCAAGAACTAGTTATATCGTCAGACGTTAATATATCTTTAGGAGTTGGAACAGCCCCAGATGCTGTTCCTAGACATGCCGGTCCTCCACCAATTTTGGCACGTGGAATACATGGGAAACCTATTATAACGTTAGCAGGGCGCAGATTTAGCAAACAAAAAAAAATTGGTGATAGAATTCGCTGGTTTTGTTCCACTCATGCTCCTTACGGATGTAAAGCGTATTTACATACCAAAGACAACACGATAATCAAGTGTTTTAATAGACATAACCACAAAAAGGAACCATTAACTTTTATTGAACCGGGAAAGGTGAAGGAAGAAAATAAAAACAAGGAAGAAAATGAAAACAAAGAAGAAAATGAAAACAAGGAAGAAAATGAAAACAAGGAAGAAAATGAAAATAAGGATAAAAATGAAAAATAATAAAAAAAGATAGTTTTAAATAGAAAGGCTTGCGACTAACCTAAACACAATTATACTAGAACTTTATTTATCGCAATTAGTTATAGAAACAAACAAATATAAAGAAAGAAAAAAAATACAATTACAAATAAAAAATAGACGTTTTCTTTTCTAGTTTATTGGTATACTCGAATTTAGTGTAACTATATGATACTAATAACTCATTATTATTATTTATTGGTGTGCGAGTAAATGTTTAAAATAATTTAAAAGTTCAGTTTGAAACTCAGATAACAATTAAGCATTTTGCAATAAAATTTAAGATCGTATTACCACGTACTGAATATGGACAAATGTTATCGTGCGCGACGAATACAAACTTTTTAATGGTGTGGGCCGAAAAAGCGGAACTAATATGACAAATATCCAAATTATGTTTTACCTCGCTGAATAGCAATGGCTATTCTCTGTGCGAGATAAGAGCCAGCCCTCTTGTCACCAGCGGCGTCGACCAGCCGAGGAAACAGATTGTTGAAATTTTTTTTGGAACTGGAGTGTTCTTGGTACCATGCCACATGGACAGTTGGACACCCTCTTTTGTTAGATTTGTAAGGTTTAGTTTAAGCTAGTTTTAGTTTATTTTATTTATATTTAATTATGTTTAGAGTACATTATAGCTAAAGGTTTAAAGTGACAACACGTTTTTTAATAGTACTATTTTACTGACGTAGGTAGAGCTTATTTATTAATAAATATAATTATACCGTAAGTAATAAATATATCTTTAGTAGATGCAAAAAAACCGTAATAACTCAACTTTTTTCGCAATGCACTAAAGTGAAACAAATAAATAACACGTGCACTGAACTTGTAACCATGATAGTTATTTATGTGCCAAATTTCTTGGTATGAGTAGAGATTTAGATGTTTAATATCCCATTATCTGCCAAACCTATAAAATAATACATTTTCTAGTTTTATCGTTAAAATATTGTATGACATGGAATATTTTGTCATATTATAGCATATTATAATTATTGTAACTTTTAACAAATTATATTATCAAAATATATCATATTTTGATAATATAATGATAAATTATATATTATTATAATTCTTATCAAAATAATAATATGACAAACATAGTACTCATAATTTATGATATCTAGTCAGGTGCCAATTTTAAACTATGAGTAGAGACTTTGAAGGAATATTATTCCATTATCTTCATAACATTTAATTTACAAAAAAAAATGCTAGTTTTTAAAGTAGATCATAATAATTCTATCATAGAACTACTTAATCCATAATATGTCATGTCAATCTTCATTATGCATAATTAAGTCACATTTATCTGTATAACGTACGTACGATCAAGTAGATATGTAATAATTTACTACTGACCTATGTATAGGTAATACTATTTTTTTTATATTACTATTTATTATTCTTTAAAGATTTTAAAATAAGAATTTGAATCTTACTTATTCGACTTCACACGATTGTTAAAAATACAATTCTCATTGTTGTTTTTATTAATTTCGTTGTTTCTTTGTAATGTTTAGATGTTACGTTTTATATAATTGTATATATTTTATATAATTATTTTACAAGTCTCAAAGATTTTACTTATTAGTTTTGTAAGTTATTCTAGTCAATATGTGTAATGAATTATTACACTTGTTATATTTTATTTCATCACTCATTTTAATACACAGGTAGGAAGGTAGGTATGTTATTAAAAGTGAATAAGGTATTTTATTAAAAAAGTGAAGGAATCTCTACTCGTAGGTACTACAAGTGATCATTAGCCATCATATAAATGTATAAGGATGTATCCGATTTCGATAATTTGATTGTAATTAAGAAATAGATAACTACTCCAATGAATATTAATTCCGAAACGTGTTTATTTTATGTATAATAACATGTTTAATAAAAAATTAAAACTTTTAATAAAGGTCACTTCAAGTATTTAGAACTTTTTTCTTCGAGAGTTCCTTCATATTTAAATATCGTAGCTTGCCGTATCAATTTACACTTATGTAATGCAGTTTCGTTGTAAGAATTTGTACTGATTGCGTTTTTAACGCAACCATTAGCAACGCTATTGGCAATGCTGACCCGATTTTGATTGTGTGGTCGCTATACAACTGTCATGGCGTTGTGATTCATCACTTTTTCTTCTTATGCTCGGGGATCAGCGGAAACTATACTTTTATAGTAAACATACTCGCCATTTATTACCTTACTCGAAGACCGTAGAGTATATAGTCACTAATTACTACAAATATTTATTTCAGATCAGCCCATATTCTCCCTTTCCAAACGGGGGAACCCCATCATCACGGTCGGAGGCCACAGGTTCAAGCAGCACCGCTCAACAGGATTAAGGACGAGATTCGCTTGCGCCACTCACGGCTCTCGAGGGTGCAAAGCGACGTTGACGACACTTCACGATACACTAGTGATTAAAATGAATAATAATCATAGCCATTGATGTACTGATTATTTTGTGATTATAACAAGCCTGGTTGGAATAGTCCGGTTATAGCGAAGTGTTGACATAAAATATAGCCTTAGAAGAAAAGCGCACGTAGCCTGATATAGTATAACTATAGAGTGTAGGTAGATCATACAACTTCCTGGCGATTTTGTTACTATTTAGTGTTATTATTATGCGTTATTATCATAAGTGCAAGAAATCGTATATTTTGCGAGGGTCCGCAACATGCTCGCTTCACACTAGGTAAATATATAGATAAATATAACATAAGATCAAACAGATAAATAAACCAATCCTTGTGAAATTATGATGTTTCCCTTAAATAAATTAATATCTATAGTCGCTACAGAATTACAACAAAATCCGAACAAACCTAACCAAAATCGTGTAACATGACGAGTACCACTCTAAAATAAAACAGTAAATAAATTATAATTTCACAAAATTATTTCATGAAAGTTATGGTAATGGTTAATAAAACGATGCTACTCACATAACATTTAGACAAAGTGTTTTGTAGAAGTAAACGTTGTGTTGTATATGTTTTAGCAGGTGTATTGTTTCAGAAAAATCTGCTGTTTTTTCTGTGTCACGTCATGGAAATCCAGTAGTGGTCATGTTTGGCCACAGATACAAAAAAGCAAAGACCAGAGGCATGAAAACACGTTGGGTTTGCGCAACTCACGCGCGCCGCCGTTGTAAAGCATCTATTACCACTACTAAGAACCAGATTATCAAATATAACGTCGACCATGACCATTAGGGGTGATCCTTAAAGTACATCACACTAATTTCGTGATTATTTAACCCGACCCCCGTCCTTGTCACAGTTGGTCACATTTGTGAGACGTATTCCGAATACAGTGTAGAACTAGTAGGCGATCAGTTGTAGAGTCAGTTAACTTACATGAGTTTTGGGGCGTATAATATTATTTGAATGAAGATTATATATTTCAAAACAAAGTCAAAGAATATGTGCATAATACGGCTATACTGTTGTTAGCCATCCTAAGTAGGATATTTGTTGTCTTCAAGTCTTTTCTAGTCTTTTCTATTCTGTGTACGTAGTGTTTGTCTTGTGCGCAATATTGTCGGAATACATTTTTTCTTTCTTCTTTTTTGTCTTTCTTACTATATAGCTAACTAATTAGGATGGCACCGTGCCCCAAAAAGAGTCTTCTGCCTCTGATTGTACAGGATTCGTGGAGGACTGTCCTGCTCCCGCCCTCTACCCAAAGGTCGAATATATCCTTCCCTGCTTCATACGTCCTGCTGTTCCTTTGACGCTCAACAATATTATCTACGGCTGATTTTAATAAATTTTGTATAACCCTTCTCACAGTACAATTCACTATTAAGTCAACATTTATGTTGTTCCAGAGGCATTGCTTTCGTTTTCCAAAAAAGGTAATCCAGTTCTGATAGTCGCGGGTCAAAGATACAAGAAGAACAGAACAAGGGGCAAAACTACCCGGTGGATATGCGCCAGCCACGGGAGCCGCGTGTGCAGAGCCTATATCACCACCAAAAATGACAGTGCTAAGATTATTAAAATCAGTAATATTCATAACCATCTCTTCTTTTAATTTAAAACTTTATATAATAAAGTGACTGTAACGTTTAGGTTCAAAATGTCTCTTTCCCAAAATGTCGGTTTTCCAAAATGTTAATACTGAAGTATGAAATTTAAATGTATACTATATCGAAAGTACACAAGAGTACGATGTGGCTATGTCAGTTGGACCGTTTTACATATTAACATTGTTAGTTAATTTTCTGTATGACTATGTAGGCATTCAATAATAAGTCATACAATAATAAATAATAATTCAAAATTTTCAAACTAAATAGACAGTTTTCCTCGTACGTCATATTTATTATAATTAATAAAGAGTTGACTATGCCACTGTAAGGTTATTATTATCAGCCTTACAGTCCCAGTGCTGGGCTACAGACGCACCCTTCTCTTTTTCCATGACTTCCTGTTAATTGTACCCATTGTGTTTTGAGCGACGATGTCACCGAAGGTGGCACACATACGAACTAAAAGATACTTTTTACACTTCTCTCTACCATTTGCTGACAGTTTATCTCTCCTTGCTGCGCCAGGAAATCCAAGACTTATCATATTCATCGACAATGTATGTCAATATTAATAACGCGTTACGAGACCCTGACCGCTAATTAGGATTCCCTATTCTAGTAATCAGGTACTAGGAAGAATTTTAGCCCTCAAATACTTAGACCAGTATAAATGATTGCCGTGTTTGAAAATGGAACTCGGAACCTCACTGCGCAGTCACCTCATCCCCAACTTAGGCAGTGATTTTGACGCAAATGCATTTCTTTTTCAGATCTAATTTTACATTCTCAGTCAACAAGAGGAAACCCAGTTCTCATAATAGCTGGAACGAGATTCAAAAGGCACAGCGTTAACCGCAATAGTACGCGGTGGGTGTGCGCGTCTCACGCACACAAGAAATGCAGGGCGTCCGTCACTACTTTAGACGGTGATAAATTAATTATAAAATTTAATCGTCGTCATAACCATTTAGATTAGCTATAGGGAAGAAAGTTTACGAAACTAGACATGACGCCAACTCTTACGCGGGTTAAACAGGGTGAGTACAATGTACATTCAACGGTACCGCGGGAGCACCGGTATTGTAGAAGGGTGGCAAAAATTCAACAGCCTACTTGGGCCGTGTGTAAATCCGCCACTGGTAGTCAGAAAAATCGATGTAAATTAACGTAACCGCGGTGAATAAACTCAGGATTTCATTGCAGAAGCCGTATTTAGTACTTCTGTATACGGGAATCCTGTTCTGATAATCTCAGGTCGAAGATACAAGAAGCACAGCTGTAAAGGTGTCAAGACTCGCTGGTCGTGCGCTACCCACGCCAGCCGTGGATGCAAAGCAAACATCATGACTACAAACAATAATGCAATTGTGAGGTATAACTTTTACCACAATCATTAGTCACTAAATTGTAAAATATTGTGTTATAACATAATATTACGAATATTATTAGGATTCCAAAAATTAATTAGTGTTTACAGTTTAAACTGCGGTGGTTGGACTTGAATTTACGTATCTAGTGATGATGTAGTGATAGCATTTACTGTATTCATTACAAAAAAAAGCATATTATACTAAATTATAAATCTAAAAGTTTGTGTTTATAACCTTAGCTTTGTAGACAGTCAATCTATAAATCTTTCGCGAACGATTAAATAGTAAACTTGTTTCAAAAGTAAGTATGTAATTTGGTATATATTCTATTTCAGAAGCTGTATTTACTATGTCGCCGTTTGGAAATCCTATATTAATAACTTTGGGGCGCAGGTTCAAGAGACAAAAAGTACAAGGCATTAAATGTAGATGGGTTTGCTCCACGAGCGCTAGCCGCGGATGCCGCGCGTGTGTGACTACAATTCAAAATAGAATTGTCAAGTGTAATAATTATCATAACCATTAATTTATATCTCAGTGTTGAACAGAGTTGACTTGTGCGTACACCCGACCAGCGGGCGTATTACGAGCTTATTTAAAACCAGGCAAGTTCCAGGCAATTCTTTTTACGGCCGTAAACTGAATTATTCTGTTTCGTATTAATGACCTACATTATGTCAAATTAAAAATCTATAATGTGAAATTGCCAGCCTGTTATTAGGTCAGAAGTAGGTAAGTATGACTGTCACGTGTTGTTACTGGCCGGCATTAGGAGGTCATAATACGTAATAACCAGGCAGTTCAGTTTACGGCGTAAACTGACTGGGATTAAGAGTTCATAATACGAACCCTAGAGACAACGATAGTTTTAATCTACTGTCAAAGCCAACAAACGTTCCAGAAAGTGGCCGTAAAAGCATCACGCACAATAAAGCGTCCGCTTAGCTTCATTTTAGTTACCAACACAACTTGATGCTAAAGTATAAGAAACTCGAGCTCTGTCAGTCCTAAGGCATAGTGTATAAACTCATTTCCTCACTACGATTTAGTACATCATCATCACAACTAAAATATACGTAATTTTCGTGAGAATTAATTTTAAATTGCACTTATTACACGTCCTCGAACCAAGTTTTGATTTTAATTGCTACAACTTGTATAAGCGAACGTGCTTAATTTAATTACAGTCAGCTATAAAAGAGAATCATATCCGAATGGTATATTTACCATTATATTTTAAAAATATTATTTTAAAAGCATAAACCTACACTGTGGCTATAATATGTTTTGGTAGTTTTCTTCTATGCCCGTCGTCCGTATATAATATTGAGGCTAATAGGCTAATGAAAAATGTTTTTCCACTCTTACGACAGTGACAGTTACATTGCTATAAAACCATATAATGGCTTCTCACCTACCTAAGATCAATATTTCGTTTCAGATGGTTTCACTTACGAGTTGATAGATGTGAATGGTAAAACTCTGCTTCTATATAAAAACAACACGTTCTCCAGACAAGGCCCTACAAGTTCTAGCCTGTACTTCTACTGTTCGAAGAAAGCCGGGATGCAATGTAGAGCAAGAATAACATTCGACAAAAATTATGAATGTAAATACATCAACACTGATCATAATCACCCTCCACCTGCAATAATAAGAATGAACTGTGGAAAACGACATTGGCTAAAAAAAAATATGGCGATGCCAATGCACGGAAAGTTTTCCCGGTATAGGTACGAGTAAATCTCAGATTAATCATCTAATAGATATGACATTTAACTCAAGATCCGAAGAAAAAAAGAGACAACTGTATACAAATAGATAAAGGAGTAAGTAGGATAGTGCGATGATGTTTTGTCTTTGTCGTTGAATGCATTAACTTATTGCTGTGCTGCAGAAGCAAACTAATCTTGAAATTTTAGTTAGAATGTTGCACGAGTGATTCGAGCACTACCTAAATATCGTGTATTAAATTTATCCGATTTATAGGGGTACCCAGCGATTTAGACATTTTAGAATAGCGCATGAATGATTCGAGATACACCCAAATAACGTGTATTAAATTTATCCGACGTATAAGTTGCAGCCAAGTTGTATCCCTTTCTGGTATACGCTTTTGACAAGTCTATTTCTAATACCACGTCTATGGAGTAAACCATTCCCACAGATAACTCTCATTAACTGACGTGCAAAGCAAAGCGGCACAGACGTGCGCGTTGGACACTAAACGTGATGTGCGCGCCATTGATGGCGTGGGAGCTAACCCGATTACAGATGTACTTTATAATAAAATATATTAGGTATAGACTATTTAATGTAAAATTATTATTTTTGTATAATTTTAATTAGCATGTAATTTTGATAACTTATTTTATTCCACTGAATAATTATATACAATACATAACTATCACCAAGGACTTTTCGTTTCAAGAACCTCGGCTAATAGTAATTACCCTGCTGACCGCTTTCTTTCATATTTCAAGTTTTTTCTCCCCCCAACACTTGCTTGCGGTTGGACTTCTCCCATTGGTTAATCATGCGCAGCTCTCATTGGTTGATTTAGACCGCCCGCCACGAGACAGCGTTAGTGTTGCTATTATAAAACATACTAAACTATTGAATAGAATACTGATACAAATTAAATTGTTCAGAAATATATTGAAAATCATGAGATTTAAGTGACGAGGCAATAAAACAAAAAGATAGCCGCAACTACTCTGTAAAATAGATTAGTTATCTAGATACCGTATAAGAAGTTCTTGGTGTAATATGGCAGTTTAAAATGTCTGACTTCATAAATGTTTTGCAGGTCCTGTATTCGGAGTTTGCCGACAAGGACGCCCTATGGTTTTCGTTGGTGGCTTTAGATTTTCTAAATACCAAATACGGGACAAAACAGTGCGGTGGAGATGCGCCACACACTCTTTCAAAGGATGCCGCGCAGCCATAACCACCGTGAAGGACAACAAGAAGGGGAAAATCATCATGAGCAAAAATGCGCATAACCATGAACCGATTGAAAAGCTCATGTATGAAGACCAACGTGACTGAAAATGATTACTGAATTTCTAATGGCATTTCTTAGTTTTTAACAAAAATGTTTCGATTGATGATAACACCGCTGAATAAGTCATGCCAGGGGTACAAAACCTAACGTTAAGGCTTTACTTTAAGATTTATCTAAAATAAAAACTAAATATCATAAAATTTGTTTTACCTAGTGTATTGAAACGCAGAATAAAACGCTCCACGGCGAGGTTTTTTGCGTTGCAATCTAGAGATAATAGTTGCGTCTGTGTGGTAATAGTGAGTAATTATAATATCATCTAGGTTTTTAGTAAATAAATGATGAAATTAACAATTTATCATTTATTTTAGAGCTATATCTAGAGCCGCAGAAGAGGCCAAGCGACGCAAGTACGTGACACTTTCAAGTGACTACATATTTGTGCCGCTTGGCTTCGAAACTTTTGGTCCATGGGGTCCCAGTTCCAATATTTTTTTCAAAAATCTGTTTCCTCGGCTGGTCGACGCCGCTGGTGACAATAGGGCTGGCTCTTATCTCGCACAGAGGATAGCCATTGCTATTCAGCGAGGTAATGCAGCCAGTGTTCTTGTTACCATGCCACATGGACACCCTCTTTTGTTAGATTTGTAAGGTTTAGTTTAAGCTAGTTTTAGTTTATTTTATTTTATTTATATTCATTAAAAATAAAGTAAAATGTATCATTATTTTACGTAAGCTTTGTTTTATTTTTGTTGAATGAGGTATTGCTGACCTCTTCTTTATATCTATCAATATATTTTTAAACAATTTATTTTCTTACCTAAGCCGATAATGTAATATTGATGTACCAGATAATTAGTTAGTACATTTCCATGTTGTGGCTATTTAGCGTGGATGATAGTAAATAAGTAGAACTATGGTAAATAAACACTAGTGTAATAAAGCGTTTTTTATCGTTATTATGATGACGGGGGGAAAGCTTCTTACAAGATACCCAACGACCTTAGGGTGCCGTCGGACTATGTGGGATGTTAGACAATTTAAATAGCTTTCTTTCACTCTGTGCGGGAGACTGCTATGGTAACTTTTCAATGTGTATAACAGAGACAAAGATATAAAATTGATTCTCTCACGAAGGCTATCTAACGTTGCAGTTAATATTAGCTATCTTACTAATATTATAAAGCCGAAAGTTTTAGAGTCTGTGTGTGTGTGTGTGTATGTGTGTATGTTTGTTAGCTCTTCACGCTCAAACGGCTGGACCGATTTCGATGAAATTTGGTATAGGGATAGATTGGACCTACGAGACGGACATAGGCTATATTTTGTCTCAAAAAATATTCTCGAAGGGGATGAAATAAGGGTTGAAAGTTTGTATGGGTAATTAATAATTCTTCAAGTTAGGAGTCTGAAAATTTATAGTTAGGCTTTTGGTAAGAAATAAAGAAATACGAGTTTCAGCTTTTTCGCTAAATCATCCCTAAAGGGGGCAAAGCAAGGGGTGGAAATTATTAGGTATTATTAAGATGCACCCCCTACGTACCTACCACAATAAACGGCTGAACGGATCGTAATGCAATTTGGCAAGGGGATAGATAATAATGGATACAAGATAAAGACAGAGATAGAGGGAGAGGGAGAGAGATAGAGTGAGAGAGAAAGAGGTTGAGGGAGAAGTATATAGATAGAGAGATAATGGGAGAGGGAAGGATATAAAGGAAGCGTGAGAGAGTGAGAGGGAGAGATAGAGTGAGTGGGAAATATATAGGAACAGAGAGATAGAGATAGCGCAAGAGAGGGAGAGAGATAGATCGAGAGGGTACATATAGAAATAGAAGGAGAGCGATCGAAAGAGGAAGAAGGAGAGAGAAAAAGGAAGAGAAAAGGAGATAAAGGGAGAGAGAGAGCGTGAGAAGGAGAGATAGAGTGAGTGGGAAATATGTAGAAATAAAGGAAGAGAGATCTCGGAAGAGAGAGAGATATATAGAGAGCGAGAAGAGAGCGAGAGAGGGAAAGAGATAGATTGTGAGGGAAGTACATAATATATAGTAATAGAGGGAGAGGGAGAAAGATAGAGATTGAGAGTGGAGAGGGAAATAAATAGAGATAGAGGGAGAGGGAAAGATATAGAGATAGAAGGAGAGGGAAAGAGGTAGAGGTGGCATATATTATAGATAGGATTATGCCATAATTATGTGACTGATAAACAAACGCACACACTAACTCACATTGTTGTAGTAAGATTAGGTACGTTTAACTTTGTCCCACGATCTCGGTTTCATCCTAACTTACATAATATAGGGCTTTCATACTGTTTCATTTTCGGTACGTTAGGCCTTAGCGACCGATATCGGAAGCTAAACTAATGTACAGACTGTCGCCCCAGTACTCGGAGGCTAACTATGATGACACAATAATATGCACAAACCTTTCAAATAGCTACCTATAGGTGTTGTACGTGTAACGCGGGTGAAACCGCGGGGCGCCGCTAGTATATATATAAATCTCGTGTCACAATGTTTGTCCTCAATGGACTCCTAAACTACTTGACCGATTTTAATCAAATTTGCACAGCGCGTGCAGTTTGATCTAACTTGAAAGATAGGGTAGCTTACATCTCAATTTATAGTCGCAATAACAAAAACCTTAGCCACAGCAACGCGTGGCCGTGTCTGCTAGTTAGCTATATAAGGTTGAATAGGCATCATACGCACTGAATAAAAATGTATTCCGTCTACTTAGTCTAGTGCCTTTCTGCAATGGTCACAGCTGTTATAGCCAATGAGTAGAAGCACATCATAATAATAACAATAATTCAGCCTGTACTGTCCCACTGCTGGGCAAAGCCTGTCCCTCACTTTCATAGATAGAAAAGCGAGTGATAATAACGTACAGTATATTGTTAAACCAGAAATCGTTTATACAACCGTACAAAAACGCTAGTTGACGCGTACTATGTCAAGCTTGTAAACACTCATACTAGGGGTACTGGTCTTAAGTGACGATGATATTGAAGGTGGTAAACATGCTCAGCCTAGAATGGAACGCTTTCAAGGACCCGGAACACCTTCCTACCCACGTGCTAAAATTAGTGTTATTTTTTTCAAGGTAGCCACAAAATGTCTCCTCGTAAAAAGAGAGGAGAGTCCTGGTCAGAAAACGATTTAATAGCAGCTTTGAGAGACATCCGAAAAGGCGAATTAAGTCAGCGATCCATAGCTCTCAAGTATAATATTCCACGACGAACATTGAATAACCACGTGAAAACAGGTCAAGATGTCAAACGTTCGGGACGAAAACCTATTCTAACAGATGCTCAGGAAAATGATTTATGTAGCCTTATCAAGAGATTTGCAGAAAATGGAGTACCTCTCACGGCGAAGTTTATAAGAAAGCAAGCTTTCATGTTTTGTGAACAATTTCACATCAAAAACAACTTCAATGCGTCAAAAAGAATTGCAGGTGCCGAGTGGTTAAGACAATTTTTAAAGCGTAACCCGTCGGTCAGGAAACTTATGAATGAATCGTGCCCAAAAACTGAATAAACCAATTGTTGAGCAACATTTTCAGAGTGTAAGTAAGTGATACGACAAGTTGGATATTCTTTAGCATCCTGAAAGATTGTAAAATATGGACGAGAAGGGTTGTCGAATTGCAGCCCACCACCAGCATACAGTACTTGCGGAGATAGGAAGTAAGGGACTTCACCTTGTGCCTTGTTGCATTCGAACACTATTAAACTATTACTGTTAAAATGTTACTATTGCAATGTGCGACAATGCCATAGGAACAGCTATTCCATATATTGTGCATGCTTCTTTTTAAAGGACGACGACTAGTAAGAATTAAAATGTATTTCTTTTAAAGCTAGCTAACCTTAAAGTATTATAAGTACAACTAATTAAAAGCTGTTACTTTTTGATAAACAAATAAAAAGCCATTGTCTAGAACTGTTTTGTGTTTGTCTAACCATGTCAATACCAAAATTATTTCATATTCAAGTTAGGTGGGCGTTAATCACCTACTGTACTTTATA
This sequence comes from Hylaea fasciaria, assembly GCA_905147375.1. Taxonomy (NCBI): domain Eukaryota; kingdom Metazoa; phylum Arthropoda; class Insecta; order Lepidoptera; family Geometridae; genus Hylaea; species Hylaea fasciaria. The sequence goes on from LR990200.1 coordinate 9,663,432, forward strand.
TTTGATGTCATATTAATTACGTACCTAATGGTTTTAGCGGACGACGCCTTCTTCTCAACGACATGTCGCGGCGGGCGGTACATCGTCATTCAAGGATACAGGTTCACGAAGCAAAAGAATTCAGGCTTGAAAATTAGATGGAGATGTTGTCACTATAAGAACTCAGGGTGCAATGCTCACGTATACACCTATGACGATACTATAGTCAGTTTTAAAAACGAGCATAATCATAGGAAGGGAGTTTTGGCGGGAATCCGATAGTGAGACGTTGTTGGTTTTGTATTATTAGCTCAAACTTGTGTTTCTTCGAGTGTTAATGTGTAATATTGGTGGAATATTAACCATTAAGTGTTCGTTAACGTGCACGAGTGTAGGCAAATGATATAAACTCAAAAAGCGTGTCATTTCGCATTTTTTCCAAAACTCCCAGGAAGTTTCAGTAAAGCATCCACTTCTTTACTGAATCGTGACTGACGATGTAAATAATTGACTTGACTACTTGACCACGATTGCTATAACATTGCTGTGACTTTCTTTATGTGAAATTAAGAAATTTAATACAATAAAATACTTGACACTGGCTATATGCACAAACCGTGCGAAGCCATAACTAAAACAAAAAAAATCATAGGAAGATAATATACGATTATGATACGGAAGTTAAGTAGTGCCTGCTCCAGGGACTGTTTGGGGTTGATTGCTCACTGTAATTACGTACCTAGTGACTTAAGAAATAATGTCTCAGTTAGGGTGAGCTCATCTCTATCTCAGGACGAGTGCAATGCACGGCCACGTAAGATTGACAATATGAACTTTTTGGCGACATTGTAAGTGTTATGGGCAAGCGTGATACTACAAGGCGAAAGACTTGTCTCCTTTAAACATAAAAAAAAAACCTCAAAGAATTTGCTTGTGTGTGTAAATTAATATGCAATACTCCTTTAATATGCTACAGGCATGAAAAATAACTGCAATATAAAAAGGTACTAATAGCATTAAGGTACATTAAGATGTTCAATGAAACTATTTAATGTATTAGATTAATTTTATTATATTAAACTTTATGTTTATATTTATTATATTATATTATAAATGATTTATTTATAATTATATTATAATATTATTTATAGTATTATTAACTCTATTTACGCACGTTTATAGTAATTATTGCTTTAGTTACGTATAAGGAACTGGTTTAAATGGATTAAACTTTTTTCACCTGTTATACAATGCCTTTATTTACCTGTCTTGGGGTACGTCATGTAAGAGCATGTATCTCGGGAATACTGAAGAGTTTTTATCAGCGAAATTATCTAAGATGGTTGAAATCGTACCTATAGTTATATCCCTAGGGATATAGCTTGCATATAATATAATGTAGTGAATTAATAGTTGCATGAAAGCTGTTCACAACTCTCTTACTATAGGAATATATAACGAATATATAACGTAGCTACGTTACTAGCACGATCCAGTAATATACCTACTCGTAACTATTTTTCTAAACTAATTTATTGAAATGGCTGTAAAAGGGGGGGGGAGGGGCTGTGCAGACAAAAGTATTGTGAATACTTTTTTAGATAGCTCTTTGTTATATAGTCAACTAGCTGATACCCGCAACTTCGTTTGCATTTTTATATAAAATGTAAACTGTTTAGAAAATCAATTGATGTCGCGGGGAACAATTAGGTAAGAATGTATCTGTCTCTTTCTCTCTCCCTTTTCCTCTATCTTTCTCCCTCTCTAGCTCTCTTTCTATCTTTCTCCCTCTTTCGTTCTTTCTATCTCTCTTCCTCTATCTCTTTCCCTCTCCCTATATCTCTATATCTTTCCCTATCGTTCTATCATTAATATCCCTCTCCACTCTCAATCTCTTGCGTTCCCTCTCCCTGTCCATCTCATCCATTATATTTATTTCCCTCACCCTCTCCGTCTATATCTCTCCCTTTCCCTCCTTCGCTCACTCCCTCTCCCTCTATTTCTATATATTTCGCACTCAATCTCTCTCACCTATTTCCCCCCACTCTCCCCTACTTCTAGCCCCACTCTCCCCTTTTCTCCCCCCACTCTTCCCTCTTTCTCCCCCCACTCTCCCATCTCTTTCCCTCCACTCTACTCTCTTTCTCACCCCACTCTCCCCACTTTCTCCCCCACTCACCCCTATTTATCCCCCACTCTCCCCTCTCTTTCTCCCCACTCTACTCTCTTTCTCACCCCACTCTCTCCTCTTTCTCCCCCCACTCTCCCCTCATCCCCCCACTCTCCCCTCATCCCCCCACTCTTCCCTCTTTCACCCCCCGCTCTCCCCTCTTTCTACCCCCACTATACCCTTATTCTCCCTGCTCTCCCCTCTCTATCTCCCCACTCTACCCTTTTTCTCACCCCACTCTCCCCTCTTTCTCCCCCCACTCTACCCTCATTCTCCCCTCTACCCTCATACCCCGCTCTCCCCTCTCTATCTCCCCACTCTACCCTTTTTCTCACCCCACTCTCCTCTCTTTCTCACCCTCCACTCTTTCTCCCCCCACTCACCCCTCATTCTCCCCCACTCTCCCCTTTTCTCCCCCACTCCCCTTTTCTTCCCTCTTTCTCCCCCCACTCTCCCCTCTTTCTCCCCCACTCTCCCCTTTTCTCCCCCCACTCTCCCCTTTTGTTCCCTCTTTCTCCCCCCACTCTCCCAGCTCTTTCTCTCCGCTCTACTCTCTTTCTCGCCCACTCTCCCCTCTTTCTCACCCCACTCTCCCCTCTCTCTCCCCCCCACTCTCTCCTCTTTCTCCCCCCACTCTCCCCTCTTTCGCCCCCCACTCTCCCCTCTTTCTTCCCCCACTACACCATTATTCTCCCCGCTCTCCCATCTATCTCCCCACTCTACCCTTTTTCTCACCCCACTCTCCCCTCTTTCTCCCCCCACTCTACCCTCATTCTCCCCTCTACCCTCTCTTTCTCCCCACTCTACCCTCTTCTCCCCTCACTCTACCATCTACTCCCCCTTTCCCCCACTTTCCCCCGTCTCCCCCTCCTCCTATCCCCCTTTAATTACTTTCCAATTTAAATTACGATCCGTTCAGCCGTTTATTGTGGTCCGTAGGGGGTTCATCTAAAGAATACCTCATAATTTCAACCCCCTTGCTTTTTCCCCTTTAGGGATGATTTTGCAAAAAAGCTGAAACCCGTATTTATTTATTTCTTACCAAAAGCCTAAATAAGAATTTTCAGATCCCTAACTTGAGGAATTATGGATTCCCCATACAAACTTTCACCCCCTATTTCATCCCCTTCGAGATTATTTTTTGAGACATAAGATAGCCTAGGTCCAATCTACCCCTATACCAAATTTCATCAAAATCGGTTCAGCCGTTTAGCCGTGAAAAGGTAACAAACAAACAGACAAACAGATAAACAGAGTTACTTTCAGATTTATAATATTAGTATGGATTTTTATAATTAATAACATTTGTTGATTCTGTGCCTAAATATAACCACAGTTGTTTCATTAATGTTAATTTTAATAATGTTAATTATATTATTCGGTATGTCTAAGCATGCATGTTTTAAGATTTATCCAACAAACAAAAACATATTTACTTACACAAACACAAAATCAAAACTAAAGACTAAAACTAAGTAAACCTAAATTTATTTCATTTACTGCACAAAACATGATTTGTTTCGAGTAATAAAACAATCATTCTAATGAGGGCTCTAAATGGATAATATTTTTCAGCATCAATTTTCCTCACCTCTAAATTTGGCAATCGGATGCTGATACTGGCAAATTTCAAGTACTCAGTGCACAAAAGATCTAGTTCTTCGAGGATCCGGTGGCGCTGCAGCCTGCACTGGCGGAAGAGGTGCCTTGCAGCGGTGATCACTCAGCACGACCGCGTCGTCAGGGTGGTGCATGGGCACAACCACCCACCACCATCGGACAGCACCAGAAAAAAGGAAGAGACTAATGAAGACATTTCTCGATGACTCACGAGTCCAAATTAACATAAATTACGCCGTTTGTTCATTGGTAACTGTCTATTAACATTTAATTTAGAGAGTTTTACGTTATACGAATGAAGTCTAATTTTTCATGACAATTATTTTGGTGTATTATAATACCGTTATACAATAAATAAGCAGGTACTTGATTACTTATGATTACACACTGATAATGATGATTACACACAGTAGCACTTTAGAATTTAAACAATAAACGTAATGGCTTTTAATAAATGCTATACTAACAAAACTAACACTATTTTGTTCTATCATGATCGTTATATGTTTATATAATTTAAATCATAGATATTTTTATCGAATAAAGCTGATTGAATTAACTATGTTAATTGTTACTGAATATTTAATATATGTGTACAATTATGTATAATTATATACACTAAAATGTTAATTACTAATAAATTTATACTTTAGATTATTAATTTTTTAATAATTTCCCGTAACAGCATTTTTGTGGTATGAAACATATTCTGTTGCACTTAAGGGTAATGAATGAAGCTTCTTATTTAATTGAAATAATTTTAAGAATCACATCCGGAGATCCAGAGATTACCTCCTTTTTGCGTCTTTTTATTCAATTGAAATGATTACCGAAGTGAAGAGTGTAGATTGTCACGATATATATATATATTATTGAAGTGCATGTGTGTGTACTTGTGTAGCCTATTCATTTACGTATTATGCCGCAAGGGGCGCAGCAAGATCAAAAACAAAAATTTATGTTACTTCTTGGAACATCCGCTATCTGCTAGTGAAAGTCCCATCAAAATCGTAAGAAGCCAAAACAAACAGATTAATTGTAAAAAAAATGTTTTTGTCAAAAGTACCGTAGGTTTATACTTTCATGAGCGTTTAGTAAAACCTGTAATTTTGATAAACAGACACTTCAATTTTAAATAGTTGTATATTGTATAGATTGACCAACTTCGTGGTAGATGAGTGTTGCTTTGATTTTTTTTATGTTATTGGTTTCAGGGCCTCAATTCGTGACTTCAGTTAGAGGGAATCGAATGTTGGTATGGGCCCACTACAAGTACTCTAGGCATATGAACACAGGGCCGAGAATCCGTTGGGTTTGCACTTTGTCCAGCAACAAGAAGTGTAGAGCAGTAATTTGGACCATGAACGACCGGGTCATTTGCGTTAAAGGTGAGCACAATCATTCACCGAAAGTGCAATAATAACCCTATACCTATACATTGGTATTACGATACGGTATTAGTATCAACTAATACTAATACCTGTATTACCATAATATCAATCCAAATTTATAATATCCTATTAGTATGTAAATACTTATAGGGTATTAGGGATGGGTATTGTATGAAAATACTCGTACAAAGTATGGTATGCATCAGAAATTGGATAAGTACGCTACGAATTATCAAATTTCGCGATATCATTGAAGTGTAAGATGGGCAATTAAATATTAGTTTTTTATTTGTTTGTTTATTATTTCGCTGTTTTAGCGCATAAAAAATTACTGCGTTCCAATTATCCCTTATTATATACACTTGTATTACTATATACATAATTATTTTATATACACAGTTACACAATATAATAAGGTCAATATAAGTAACGCGACACCATCACATATATAGGTTCTGACCCTGACTAGGGTTTCCTGTATCTAGGTAATCCGAACATAAAATAAATATAATTATATTAATATATTTTTAGTTTATTTATTTATTCATTTTATTTATATTTTTATTATTAATACTGTTGTATTAAAGAGGCATCTTATCATATCATTAAAGCGGCTCCTTTGACTAGAATTCTGAAATACATTCAACTTACAATTTTAGGCCTACAGTACGTGACATCAAAGCGAGGCAAAGCCATGTTGGTAATGGCGGGATTTACCTACACGAAACAACGGGATACGGGATATAGAAAACGTTGGGTATGCTCCAGGTCGCAGAGTAAAAAGTGCAAAGCAAGTATCATAGTATATGGCGATGAAATTACCAAAGCTTTTACAGAGCATACTCACGCAAAAACCTGGTACTATGAAACTGGAATGCAGCAGGACTGACAGCGGTGGTAGAACGGTAGCCTTCCACGCAGAGGTGGTGAATACAAATCCCATTGCGGACCCGTACTGGAATTACGATTTGTTAATATTTCAACTAAGAATACTACTTTTTTTCTTTCTGAACAGTCCACAGTAGTTTGTCTGTCTGTCCGTCTGTCCCCACTCACTCATGAACCGTGATACATAGACAGTTGAAATATCAACAAACGATGTATCTATTTCTGTTGCTGCTATAACACAAATACTAAAAAACAGAATACAAGAAATATTTAAGGGAGCTTCCGTACAGCAAACGTGATTTTTTGAGTGAGTCCGAATCGCATTTGGCCAGGTTGTTCAATTGTGACTTTAGGACCACGTTCCTTTTGTGGTTCGAAACGGCCAACGCATAATGAGTACTGGGTCGATTCAGACCGTTGGGCGAACCAGGCGTGGTACGAAATGCCCCATACCGACCCCCAAATTAGGAACGTAACTGTGGATTAGAAATGAAACGTACCACTTATAATTTAAATAAAAATGTCCGTATTTGTTTTGTGTTTGAATGGGTTACATTAACGTTTATTATGTCTCTATGTGGACTATGTATAAAATTATTCCTAAAAAACCTACATACTATTATAAATATTTAGCTATAAACTAGTGTTAAACACGTTAGCGGTAGCGTAGCAATAGCGTAGCGCTCGCGTAGCTTTCGCGTAGCGTTCGCATAGCGTTCGCGTAGCATTACCGTAGCGTTTTCTATTTAGCGATGATAGGCTAGTGGGCAAACGTCCGCCTTCCAAACAAAGGGTGGCGAGTTCAATTCCCAGTGCGGGCACGTACCTTGTGTTTCTTGTTAATATTATGTACGTAATTGCCCCTCGCTTTTCGGTGAAGAAAAATCGTGTGGAAACCAACATGCCCGTGAATTATTTCGGAGGCATTTTTTCCACTAATTCGGACTTAGTGGTGGATTATGGCCTAACCCTCCTCACGAAACTGAGAGGAGGCCTTTGCCCGGCAGTCGGAAAGTTACCGTCTCAATAATTATTATTATTTTTAAGCTAGGTAAAGACTAGAAAAGTAAATATTTACCACTGATAAATATGATAAACTTAACTTCATTTCTTAATGTCTTGGAGTGCAATAAAGAGTGGTTATCTTATTTTATTAAACTCTATGTTTTCAGTCCCACACTTCATCACATCAACTTATGGGAACCCGATGCTAGTGCTCGCACAGTTCACGTACAGGAAAAAGGAAGTCAGGGGTTCCATTATCCGCTGGACCTGTTCCTTGGGGAACAACAGACTAAGGTGCAGAGCATTTGTCGTCACCGACGACATGGAAATTGTGAAATGTCAAACGCAACACTGCCATCCCCCCAAGCACAGGTTCGGTACTTCTATGTTTTTAGAGGCTAAAGGGTGACTGGATTTCTTATCTTGGTTAGGTATTATGAGAATTGGGCCATTGTAGACTTGACCATTTTGAGAATTGGTCCATTGTAGAATTGACCATTTTGAGAATCGGTCCATTTTAGAATTTACCATTTCGAGGATTGGTCCATTGAAGACTCATAATATGCAAATTTTTTGTTACTAGTTACAATCATTCATTGTTTATTTATTGTAAATGGTTTAAGTTTTGACAACTGTTATTTTAGGTAACTCGATGATAGTTGAAATTCAACAGAGGTCAATTTTCGCCTTGCTGACTTTAGAAAAGTTGAGTTTAGTTCCAATAAATGTAGGAAATAAAATAGCATAAAGTACTTAAATTATAATTAATTATTCATTATTGAGCAACATGTACTTGTTTATGTAGTGGTTATGTTTTCTAAGCACATTTGATATAGTGATTTAAGTAAGTATATAAACGTCTTTTTGTTACAAAGCCGTACTATGTAGGCTAGGACACTTAATACTTACTAGGGGCTAACTAATAAGCCAAAAAACTCCTGTGATGCTGATGTGTATGTTCGGCTAAGCGGGAAATAGCTTTTAGGTTGTTCAACTCCTGTACTAAGCGGCGTTAGATCTCACACCCATAAATAATGTGCTTTATAAATATTTTAGCTGTTTGATTATTTTATTTTGTGTTTATAAATGGTCCCAATTAAGACCATCACTCAGAATAACGATCTAATAATTTGAATGTATGTACTTAATAAATATTTTATCTGTTTGTATCCTATCTTTTGTGTGTATCGGATGGTCATCATCAAATAAGACGTGTAACATAGTTGTTATATGTATTGTAATGTTAAAAACATATATTTTCTATTCTACGAAAGAGCCTTGTTGTATTACAGGATTTCCAGAGGCAGAGTTCATTTTATCGTCACGAGGGCACACCATGCTTGTGTTAGCAGGTTACAAGTTTACTAGACAAACTTACAACGGTTTAAGAAGTCGTTGGCTGTGCTCGGTGCAGAAAAGCAACCGATGCAATGCCTCCATAAATACGATAGGAAAAACAATCGTCAAAGCCAAGTTTAAACACAACCATCCGCCTAACCACAACGTGCCCTATTATAATTAGCAATAAATATTTGCTTGCATATCGCCATTAAAGTAATATTTATTTTTTGTGTATAGAAAGTGCAATAGAATTGATATTATTTGACTTTGGGTAAGCCTTTGTCATATAAATGGTTATTTGCTATTATTTAAACATAATTATTATTTATAGAATGTGGTTTACTTTTTTGTTTAAGATCTCATTAAGTACCTACTTACTTATGTTAGTCGAAATCGGGTTTCGATGCAAATAAAGTGTTATGCTTATGCTATTTCGGTATACTTATTCAGTAAGTGAATTCCGTAAACTCAGAATATGCTGGAAATGCTCTGCACAGACCTCCCATAGATTCCGGGCATATTATGTTAATCCACCGGCGCCAACATTATTGTCACAACTAGTGGAAATCATAACCATAACTTCGACAACCGGCTCTGGCAAAGGCATGGATCAGCGTGGATTGTGGCCCATCTTCTATTTCGCTGAAAGAAGGCCTATGTCTCTACTCAACTGCTTGAACGTGGTAAGCTGCTGATGATTAGCCGAGGTACGCTACATTTCTGCGCAAGGCTCGCGCCGCGCCGGAGCTGCCGGCCGCCGTAACTTTGTTTGCTAGAGACAGGTGATCCAATATTTGTTTACATCTTACAGATCACTAAAATAATAATAATCATCGGGTTTTAACATTGGTAGTGTTTGGGAGTATTTTAGTTAGCGTTCTTCGGGTAAAATAATTTTGTGATAGTAGTTTTTATGTCATAGTAACAAACTTATTTATTGGTTAATTATATTGTTGTTATTTTATATCAATTATTTTTTATTACCTACGCAACTCATACTGTCTGTTTTTACTACTTCTTACAGATATTGTAAATGTGCATGTTTGTGTGTGTATGAAACGTGTGCATGTATCTCACAACGCAGATCCGTCCCTGACCATTCAAGTCCCTTACATAAATGAATGAATCTTGTGTCTCTATCTGTTCAAAAGGTCCACAGTACGTGACGTCACGCCAAGGAAACCCTATGATAATAATGGGACACTATAAGTTCACTAAACAGTCGGCACGCGGGCATAAAGTGCGATGGGTGTGTTCGCGATACAATAGCAAAAAATGTCGAGCGTTTTTAATCACTGTTGATTCTGACATTGTTAAAAGTAATACTAATCATATATGCCTAAGTGAATGAAAATTGATTAAAAACTGATTTGGATTTCGGGGGAGTTTTACCGAGCTTTTGATCGTACTGCACGATCAATCGATTGCTTAAGCCATATCAGAAGCCTCTAGGGGCCTCGTTAACTCTGACACCATGAGGGATCAAACAATAGGGGCTTGTTCCCATAGACCTACGGTTCATTGTTCTCGAAAATAAAACTTTCAAACATAAAGCTTCGTACCGCGAACACGCTCTCCGTAGCACGGAGCAATGGAAATTTTGGTGCGGGAACAAGGTTTCGAACCCGGTGCAGAACTTGCATAGGGCACAGATTACCGATATACTCATACACATATTTTGAATTATATCCCTACATGCTTAAGTAATACCAGTTGTAATAAAGCGTAGGTATATATCAAATATATAAATATGAAACGTACCTGTTGCTTAATTTTCAAAATAATTGTCACATCGAAATATGGGCCATGATAACCTGAACCGTTTTAAATGTTTTCAACTGTATCAATGATTTTTTCAGATGGCTTTATTTACGGCCTCTCCAAATACGGTAAACGATGTTTGATATACCGTGGATATAAGTATAGTAAACACTGTATCTTCAAATCAACAGTGCGGTGGAGATGCTCTTCTCATCAGGCTAAGGGATGCCGTGCTTTTGTAATTACTGCCGATGATACTATTATCACTAAATTGAACACCCATCATGACCACTTACCGGTACAAAGTTGAAAAAGCGTCAACTCAGTCGGAGCTGTCTGTGAGCCTGTGATTTCTACGACCGAGGGGCTATTGTATTCAGAATTTAAAAATATTTGATGCCTTTGTTATACGAGTATATCTATTCTCGCGTAATGTCTGTGTAGGTTGGGTAGACATCGTATTTTAAGACGACGCTTGCTGCCTGAAACTCGACCATTAGATAGCGATGGAATTAATTATGGAGATTATTTAGCTAAGTTCTTGTGCATGTGAGTGTACAGGCACCATAAATAGACCACTAAAGATTTCTAGTAGCAATAAGGCTGCCCATTGTAGCGTTACTTGTCGTGTTTTTATTTGTACTATATAGCTTCTTTGTATGTATTGAAACGCCATTAAGAGTTGTTATATTATTTTATCTTGTCATGCCCTAAGAACGCCAATTTAGATTGCATTAATTAAAAAAAATAGATTTAAGTTATCTTTATTTGTTTTCAACTGTTAATTATTCGTTCAAGAAAAATCCAACGAATGATAAAAAAAATCGAATGGTAAACGTTTTCCCACTTTATAAAGTACCTGCAATATTAATTATCTAAGTATTTTGAAATAAGTATATAGAAACAATAAGCATAGGTACCTACGTATTATCCAATAATTTTGTTTTAGTTCGTGCTGAAGAAATTTCCTACGGCATCTCTAAATATGGGAAAGAATGTTTAATAGTTCGTGAATACAGTTACAGTAAGCACGATATTACCAAATGCAACACTCGTTGGCGATGTGCCTCGCACAACTCCCGGGGATGCCGTGCTTTCATAACAATCGTCAGCCAGCATGCGAGCACAGTTCCAATGATAGTCAGATCTGACACTAACCACAACCATTAGTCGACACTAGTGACCGGAGCTAACTCATTCGACAAACGGCAAAGTAACGTAGAATATGGATTTTATGTAAATAAAAGTCTGCTATAACACAATTTTCTGTTAGTAAGTACCTACTATTATAGGTAGGTGGTTACCATCAGGTACGAGATCTGCTCGTCGTTACTCGTTACTCTTGTCGTTACTCTTGTAAAAAAAAACCAATAAATGTGATAAATTGTACTTTGCTCACAACAAGTAAGTTATGAAACAATTTACTAGAAATTGTCACAGATGACGTATTTCTGTTCCCGCTATAATAAAAAATACTAAAAAAAAGAATAAAATAAATATTCAATGGGGTTTCCATACAACAAACGTGTTTTTTTTTGCCTTTTTATAGATAACGACACGGAAGCTTTCGCGCGCGTGACTCATACTTGACCGGTTTATAATTCTAATATCTGGATGACCGAGCTTTGCTCGTTTTTTTTTTATAAGTTGTGTTTTTTGGAAATTATATTTAAGTACGAATTACTAATAAAATGATGAAATATGAATAATATTTTTCGACCTTACCGATAGAATAATAAAAAAATATGAACTGGTTATTTAAAGAAAAAAATCATAAAAGAACACGAATAAAATGACATTTTCTAAAAGTGATTCCTAGCTAGATCCATTTATCGCCCCCGAAACCCCCTATATACTGAAATTCATGAAAATCGTTGGAGCCGATTCCGAGATTCCAATTATATATATATATATATACAAGAATTGCTCATTTAAAGATATAAGATAACATAATTTCAATTAAAAATAGTGTTGTGCATTTCATATTATTTGGCATGGTTAAAACAATCTTAGTTGGACGTTAAAATCTATGTGATGTGATTTCAGAGCTATCCTATTTAATAAACACATAATAGGTAATTCATAGATGTAAAACTGTAAACATTTCATTTACAGGATTGGTATTTACGACTACTGCGACGGGCAAAGCGAGGTTAACCTACAATGGTTACTTATTTACTCCGCATTACAGTCTGCATAATCGCTTCATTAGATGGCGCTGTTCGAAACGGAACCAAGGCTGTAAAGTGAATGTGATGACCACTGACAAAGACTTTGTTTATATCAAGAATAATCACAATCATTAGCAGTGCATAATACCTACTTACTTCAGCCCATCAATATTCATTTAAAAGTTAGTGATGTAAATGTAGTGTTGATGTAATAAGGTTCATTCTGGGTTATTTGAAGTAGTGTAAGTATGTCGCTCGAATATAATAACGATGTAGGTATCTTATTATTATTATTATATGTGTTTTTGAAGTTTGTAGAACATTTCTTGTATTGCAGGTTACAAACTTTTTGGAGTTAAGTACATAATATATTTTTGTTTTTCTGAAAATGTGAGCGTTAAATATATTACAACGAATTATAAAATACATGCGTTTATACATTTGGTGTATTTTAACAACTGCGCGTAATAACTACTTTTTTATTGTTTGTAAATCTAAATATAAATTTCTTAAATTATTTTTAGGTCCAATATTCTTGACTTCAAAGTATGGGACTGCGCGTATGAGTTACGACGGATATATGTTCGCTAAGCACTACGGTTCCGCGGAGTCCGCTAGATGGCGTTGTATCAAAAAAAATAATGGCTGTAACGCCTCTATAACTACGAAAGGAGATAGTATTATTATTGGCAGACATCGTCATAATCATTAATTATATCTAATTATTCTGATAAGTCAAAGCAATAATTCTACCATAAATAAATTAGGTCGTAAGTTTACTGTAGGTTTGGTGGGCGTAAGTGACAAGTTAACAACAATTAAAAATTAATACAACAATTAATTAAGAGTTTCTTCTTCTATTCTATTCTATTTCAGTAATGTATATACCAGGTGCAATAACAATCAAGACATCTCGAGGAGCGAAGGTTATAGTCTGTTGTCTGTTGTCTGGACAACAGACAACAGACTATAACCTTCGCTCCTATTATTATAGGCTATTCCTCCTATAGGCTCCTATTATTATATCTGGATATAGGCGCAGTATTCTGTGCCTATATCCAGATATAATAATAATATAATATAGATAAGGCACAGAATACCTACTAATACCCTAGGTATAGGTTCACTCGACCTTAAACTAAGAGAATGATACCTTCCACTGCACCTCGATGAAGTGGCATTGCGACTTTCACTTCAACTTCTGCAAAGCCTGTTTTTAGAATTGGATAGGTTATTGTGCCGAAGACGAAACTTCGCTTTCGGGATTTTCTTCAAGAGTACACCCGCCGATAATTTTGGGGAGTTTGCAGCTTCTCACAAAATTTCGAATGAGCCCTCTTTAAACTCCGCGTAGGCTTAACATCTTGCTTGGCGATGTTTAGCCTCGATTTAAACTGACATCGAACTTGACTGGTGACTTTAAGTTAAGGTGAGTAAGCGATAATCTCGAATGAACATGATCTAAGGGATTCTGATGCCAGCCGCCCGCTCTTATATGTGCATTATGAAGGTTAAGAACCGCGTCTTAAGGGAGTGTTTCGTTATTTCCAGCTTTCAACTTCATAACTTCACCGTACAACGGGAAGATGATACAATACTTAGGATATAGATACAGCAAACAGCGTGCGGGGCCCATGGGCATCAGGAGTCGCTGGCAATGCTCCACCAACAACAAGAAGGGGTGCAAGGCTTGCATCCACATGGTTTACAATGAAATCACCAGGATTAACACCAATCATAACCATCTGCCACCGCAACCTATCAGAAAGTGTAAATTTACCGCGTAAAAATAGTGTAAGAAAAAGTAAATAGGTAGTAGTAATAATTGTTTTTTTTTAATACTATAATTTATTTGTTATCACAAGCTATTATAGAAGAAGACAGTTAAACTTGTACAGGCGAACCCTAGTCTCATAGGTAGGTACTGTACTAAAATGGTCTCTTATAAAGTAGGTAAACTCTCATCATAAAAAATGGTATGTTGCCTTCGTCCGAGACTAGAAAATCTCAATAAAAATGATCCTAAAATTTTGATTATTAACCATGCAATGTTTAATTTCAGAGCTTCTTCAAATAAAGACGATGTCTCGACGAGGGAAGCCCATCATTCTCCTGTCGGGGTACAGGTTCTGTCAGCAGCGGATAAGGCTAAATAAGGTCTTCTGGCATTGCTCCACCCATCACAACAAAGGGTGTCCAGCCCTCGCGGTCACAATGGAAGGCAAGATCACCGAACTGTGTAACACGCACACCCACATACCATCGAGCTACCCCTTGCGACTAAATAACAGTATCTGCTGAGTTATCTCGTGAAACGCTGATAACTGGTAAATAGAAGTATGTACTTAAATTTTCGCAAATAGAAAACATATTAACTAGCTAAAAACGGGTGTAATAATTCACGCACAAACAAATAGCAAAATATATAGTCTACTCGTGACCACAGTTGATGTAACTCGGCCCAAACGTCGTATGTCAAAATTATATATATTGATATTTGTTTGTGCGCTAATTAAACCCGTTATTAGCTAACTGGTAAATGTAACAACCACGCGGTTGACGCGATATTATAAAGCTCGATATTCTATGTGAATAAATTGTTTTGAAATGTACTGTTACCAAATGTGAGTCTCTCGTTTATTTGTTCCTTAATTAAACATTGTTATGTAATGGCACCACTTCTTTTTCTTTTATGTTTCATTCTATAACATTTGTATATAAAACTGTAATGACTGTGTGGTAATAAAGGGGTGTTTTTTCTGTGTTTTAGATTAACAACTGCACCTCTTCCGGTCCGGTCGTGATCTGCTTCGGCTGAACACCAAGTGGTCGCAAGTCCGGTTTGTAACATAGAAAAATAACTTCTATTTCCTAGTCTTTTCGCACAAACTATAACCGTTTTACCACCAAAGTTTAAACCAGACTTAAACAGATGTTCTTAAAATTTCGTCCCACATAATCGACGTCTATCACTCGCGTTTTCTTACTCAATCCTGGCATTATTCATTATTTTACTTGTGAATTTTGTTATTGAGTTAGAAATAGGGTTAGACGTCGATTTGTGGAGATGATATTTAGACTCGTCTGTTCAACTCTGGTTTAAATCTTTTAAATCTTTAAGGCAAGATATTCAACAAGTTTAAATATCACAGATTTAACATATTATTTTCCAGCCCCCAATTAAGTTTTAGGTTCACTGGCACTGCGTCTCCAAGTTATCTGGCTGCTCAGGTAATACGTTTCGGTCGAGCGCAAGCTATCCGTCCACAACCACGGACCGCCGGAATACATCGTTGTCAATAGGAACTTTGTTAAAATCTGAGAAAATTAAGACATTGAGATCCTTTCAAACTAAGGCTCTTCTTTGAAACGATTGCAATGTTACCGATTTTAGTCTCTTTACCTAGTCTTCTGTACTTAGTAATAGATTACTCAGAAGACTTTAATTCGTATAATAAGTATGCTGTTTCCGCGTGAACCTACATTATAAGATCTTAAATAAATAAAATGTCTTACAACATGGAACCAGGGGAGTGATACATAATATTTGTGTTACACATTAATAAAATTAACAACATTTAAGTACATACAAAAGGGGCATGTTTAATTTAAATCTAATCGAACCCACCAAGTAGTTGCAAAAATCTATCAGATATTATCAATGGAATTATAGACCTACAAAAAGGCTCGAACCATCGGCAGTGTCAAGCGGCTAAAGATGCTGGTGGAGAAATATATTACTAACAATAGATAAAAACACCATTAGCTGTTATGATATAAAGGTATATTATGGTATATAATATATCACGGAACTTGAGTCGGCACGAGAAATATAATCGCTTTGCATTGCTAGCATTTGCATGGGAATGGTGTTAAAGATCGCATGCATTCCAGACGTGCAGTTCATCCCGACGGAGAAGGGCAAGTACATCCTGGTGTTGCGCGGGTTCACGTACTCGCAGGTGGGCGGGCGGTTCTTCTACTGCTCGTCGAAGCACATGGGATGCCGCGCGCGCGTGCGCATGCTGAGCGGCAAGCTGGTGCCGTCGGGGGACGCGCACAACCACGCGCCGCCGTCGCACGCGCGCTGCGGCAACGGCGCGTTCGTGCAGCTGCGGCCGCGCGCGCCCTTCGCTGGAGACTCCAGCCTCCCTACCTTCACCACGATGCCCTCCTTCACACGCGCAGCCCTCGCCCTCCACGCCCTTAACTTCCCTCGACTGTTTCCTAAAACTGACCTTTGGACCAGATTGCCCACTCCCGATGTAAAAAAAGACTTATAGACTATCTTGGACTTACTTACTTAATACTTAAATCGACGTCTAATCCTCGCTTTTTGTAACTAAATAAAAATTTTACAAGTAAAATAATTAGGTATGCTCTGATTGAGTAAGAAAACGCGAGTGAACGACGTCGATTTTGTCGAAGGAAATTTTAGAAAGCTCTGTTTAACTCGGGTCTAATCTTTTGTGGTAAGATGGTCTATGTCTGGCTTGTTAGTGGTGGTGTTGTGTTTAAGTATGGTGCTGACCTGAAATGGACACCAACATGGTACTCCGTAGTAGAAAAGATGGCAATTAACTTAAATAGGATAAGTTTGCCCCTACGTTCACTATTACAAAAGCTGTACCTATTCCTGAAGTTTCTCACATTTGTGGGTTGATCTCTAAAATGTAGGTAGATTAGTTTTAAGCTTCGCTTACGGTGATAACTCAACGCGATATGTGATTCGGTGATATTTTTATTAGCTAGGCAATAATGTTAGCCTTATATAAATTATATAACTTATATTCTTTAAAAGATGTTATCTCCTAAATATTTTTATTGTTTGTATCATATTTTCATTATTGATGCTCAACTACACGAATTAAATTCTGCTTGAATAGCAAAGTTGTGTTTTTAAATCTAGCTATCTAGACCAGCAGACATGTAATTAATTCAAAATGTAATCTTGAATAATGTCTTACTAGCGGAATTTATATTTCAGGTTTGCCTTTTACCTGCAGTTCTGAGACCGGACCACGCAGCATGGTTCAAAGATCAGCTGGAAGTACACCGTGCAGCTCAAGAGATGCCACGCCAACTCGTCACCTTCGTACATTTCGTTATCCGTAATCACTGATTGCTATGTAATCGCACCATGGTCTATTCTTTTAAGTTTTTATTACTTGCCGCCTATTGTTATTACTTTCCTTTCTTTTCATTTTGTATTATGTTGTTTGAATGTTGATAATTCCAGCAAGATTCTAGATAACTTTTGCTGTAGTCCGAGTTGGATAACTTTTAGTAGATTAATAATTAACATGATTTTTACAAGTTAACTAGAATTTAAACGGGTCTAATTCGCGCACAAACTAATATCAAAATATATAATTTTAACGTACCTCGACGTTACCATGACATACCTCGACGTTACCATGATACACCTCGACGTTACCATGATTTACCTCGTAGTTTGTATGCGAATTAGACCCGTTTAAATTCTAGTTAACATGTATTCAGTTCGCGAAAGTTTAAAAACTTATATGATTATTGCCGTTAAAAAAATTACAAAAAGAGTAGACTATTTTCCGAAATTATTTGGGAATGTCTTAACAATGATTTATTTGTTAATGCACTAGTAGTTTCAGCACTCTTTTTTATATAAAATTATTCAATATACTTCACACAGCTTAATGATATCAAGAACCTTGCTGGAAGAGACTTTATTAGACCAAAATACATTGGAGACATGTTTTTTTTATTATTAACAGGTACTGCATTCGAGATGTGAACTGAACGACTGATGCAGCAACTCTGTTCACAAATAATCAGTTTCGTGAAAGATCCAGAGTTCTTGCTACTCCGTCGGGTGAGGCTGCCGTCCAATGATTGCTTATTCGGCAATCAATAAAATGTGCTACCTACATTGGAAAAGTATTATGTATTTGAGAAACAGTGTTATTCTATTTGTAGTATTCTAGACCTACACCCTAATAACATCTCCTAAAAGTGGTATACATTAGGCACGTGTCGAGATCTCTCCAATACTAGTGAATGGGTAAGTAAAATCTGAAATAAACCAAAACCGAATGTTAACGTTCTGTTTTGCTTTTCAGGTAAAGTTTTGAAAGGAACGTTGGACGGAACTGATAACACCTATTACTTTGAAGAAATCCCAAATGGTAGACGAGTGCTGGTCAAGTCCGGCGAGCGATACCGGTGGCACAAGAAACTCTACCGCAAAAGTGCTTGGAAGTGCGAGCGAGAGCAATGCACCGCTGTACTGCTATTCACATATAAAAACAATGGCGTTACTGTTTGCGGTGAACATGCTCATTAGGAACTATTTAAATTATTTTAATCGTCTTTTTTCCTTCTGTTCTGTAGTAGTTGGAGCAAAGTTGTTACAATAAACGATGACGACATAGCTCTCAGGCTTTGCAAGCTGAAGTGGCAATGGTCAGGCCACACCACTCGTAGAACTGACAACCGATGGGGAAGAAAGGTTTTAGAGTGCCGACCACGGACTGGAAGACGCAGTGTAGGTAGGCCTCCCACTAGATGGGCCGACGACGTCAAAAGAGTCGCAGGCAACCGGTGGATGCAAGTGGCAAATTGTCGTTTGGTGTGGCGGTCTATGGGGAGGCCTATGTTC
The DNA here is from genome assembly GCA_905147375.1 of Hylaea fasciaria. Classification (NCBI taxonomy): domain Eukaryota; kingdom Metazoa; phylum Arthropoda; class Insecta; order Lepidoptera; family Geometridae; genus Hylaea; species Hylaea fasciaria. The sequence continues at coordinate 9,682,395 of LR990200.1, forward strand.
AGCAGTGGGCGTCTTCAGGCTGATGATGATGATGATGAATCAAAGTAGAACCATAGTTCTAAAGATTATTTAATAGAAATTCTGTAAGTCGCACACAGATTTTAGTGTAGAGTTGATTTTGGCATTGTTACTACAACAGATATAAAGCTTCTGCCAGCGGTGTAGAAATATTATTTGAAGTCACCCATTCAATGATATTTTATTGTAAATAGATGCTGCCCTGTAGACGGCGGTTAAGTAGTCGTATAGACGGGTAGGTAGTGATTTTGATGTCTAATAATATAACTAAAATATGTCATATTATTATTATGATATCCTAGTTGTCATACACATATTGTGTTCTAGTGCTGTAGCGTTATTATTATGTATTAAATAGTCTCCACATAAAGGCGTATGAAAAATATCCCAAAAGAATATGTATTTGCATGTTCCCAGAAGAAATATCCGTCGATAATGTGAGGTGTAATGTGTGATGAAATTCAGTAGAGGAAAGAGGTTGATTAATGAAAGATACAGTTTCAGCGCGACCGGATGCCCTGCAATTCGTGACGACTAGGTTCGGGAACCCCACCATCCAGTGGGGTAACTACCGGTTCACTAAGAAGCTGACGCGGAAGACGAAAACCTGGTGGGAGTGCACCGCGAGGAAGTCCTCCCAGTGCAGGTGTCTAGCAGTCACCGTAGACGACAGGCTGGTGAAGCTTAACGGATGGCATAACCATTGACTTGGCTGTTACAACGAGGAGTGTGTGGATTTACCCGTCAATGATGATTAACTTATTATAGACAGAAACGGGTCAATTCGCAAATAAATATTATTTTCACCTTGATAAAATTTAATGTCGATGTACTAACTAGTAATTTTTTTTGTGGTAGTCTTACTGATGTACCTACTGACTAGGTACCCGCCTGATGGCAAATTGTTTCTGCCTCTAATGTCTACTCTGTGAAAATCTTGTCACTGGCCACGAATCGGAGATTTTTGGTTATATTGGCGTTATTTCAATAAAGTCTAATTTAAATTTAACAGAAAATTAGTTTTAGTTAAGGGAAAAATCGAATGTGCTCATCACGGGCTTACTAAGTACGAGTAAGTTGCTTGTAGTTTGTCTTGGACCTAGATTAGTGTTAAGCGTAAGAATTCTGGTAACCTCTGGTTTACCTACCCCTTCTAAGATATACTGACCTTGATAGTGACTAACGTATGTTTAGCACTGTGGTAGGTCACTCGTTAAAATTAATTAAAAAGTATGAAAATTAAGTCAGTACACTATATTCAACATATTGTATATTTTAAGCTTTGTATTATGATATGGTTTACTATTAATGTAGGCATTTTTGTGGGTAATATATTTATTCAGGTTTGCTGAAAAATATAATATTCTTTGAAGGACACTAATGCTCTCTTAAAGTGTATTAAAGTAACATTATAGATTATAATGTTACCTACGACGGGTTTTTTTTAGAAAATTATTCTTACATAGTATAAAAATAAGTATCCACTTTTAATATTGTATAAAATATTTTGTCTTAGCTTTTGCGATTGTTGCGCAATCAAAATAAATGTCTTTAAAATTTACTTTTATTGTTATACACTTCAGCCATATTATATATAGGTACATATCATAATAGTCAGTGCAGCACGACAAAGGTGACGTCTCGTCTTTTACTTGTAAAATAGATTGCCTCTTATATAAAGTAACTAAGTAAATAGGGCGCAGTGACTCGTTATGAGTTTTGACCTCCGATATAAAAACGGCCATTTTTCTATCTCCTGCACTTCTTCCTTCCACCGTTCAACTTAAGTTTTTGCGGATCCTTCTTCACATCGTCTTTCTAGCGGTTCCATGTACTAAGAACATTCCCAACGAGTCACACCTAATTTAACAATGGGAGTCGTCGGGAAAAAGTTCCCGACAAGTCACACTCTGATACGATCAGTATGATAGATATTAAACCTTTATTTTTCCCTTCCAGAGCCGAAGTTCAATCTCTCCCAACGTGGAAACCTGGTGATTCAGATCGGGGAGTGGCGCTTCAACAAGCACGCCTGTTGGGGCTCCAAAGTTCGGTGGACCTGCATCAAGAAGAAGAACGGCTGCAACGCCGCCATCACCACCATCAACGACGTCATTGTCAAGACGCTCGGCAAGCACAATCACTGAATCTATAACTGACGAATAGTATTTTAAACTCACGTGCTAAATCTATAATGCCCGGTATCTTAACTCCAAGTTTCCTATGACCAGATGATAGGTCTATCGTAGTCTCTATGTGATACTAACCAATGGTAAAGATCGGTTGGTCGAAGTTGACTAGGGGTTGAGAAATCGGGTATAAGGCGCGAAGAGCTAAAACAGAAAATATATTGACACATTAAAAAAATAGGATGTTGAAAAATAAAAAATGTAAAAATCATAAAAATCATTCTTCAATTATTGTAACCTTTCATCGGTTTTGGGTAGTTAAGTAATCCATAAGTTAACTTCAATATTTTAAATATAATCATGAATTAATAACTTTAGTAATGTACTTAGATGATTTAGGTGCCTACTTCTAGATGCCTTTCTATATAATGCGTGTAAGATTGCTAAATTTGGTTTAGACATGTAATAGCTATAGCATTGTGTCAATTCGTTATATCTCGTTTGATGCGTCGTATCCCACGATAGTTATTTCTGTAAAGTGAACTAAAGTATTATTAGATTCACTTTGTTATGGAACTAAGATTTTACTTTTCTACGACAGTACTTAGTCAGGTCATAAATTCTGTTACATGTTTTATATAAAATAATTGAAACAAGTTTATTCATTATGTAACCATTTATATACCAAAATGAACTTAACAAAACATAGATTCTTATGACACTAAAGTTTATTCAAAATGACCTCCGTGATTTTGAATACAGGCCTTCAATCTGCGCGGCCAGTCGTCTATCGCAGCACGAACGAGGTCCATGTCAATATCGGCGGCTGCCTTAATCAAGGATGTCTTGAGTGACTCCAAATTGGGATGAGGCTTTGAGCACGCCTTTTCCTCCAAGTGTTGCCATATCTTGTAATCTAGCGGATTCAAATCTGGACTGGAGGAGTGCCAGTCTTCGTGCCGGATGAAGTCGATTTCACGCGCCGCCAGCCAGTCTTGTGTGCTCTTCGCTCTATGAGCTGGCGCCGAATCTTGTTGGAATACCCAGTGCCTGTTATTAAACATGGTATGAGAAACAGGTTCCACAAGGTTCGTCAGGACTGTATTTTGATACACAACTGCATTCGTTTTTACACCTTTCTCACAAAAATGTACCTCTTCTGTTAAGCCCCAATAAGACACTCCCAACCATACCATGAGCGAGGATGGAAAATGACCTCGTTGGACACGCGGAATACGGTTGCTCGCTTCTTCACTACTGTGTGCGTACACCTTATCATTTTGTTTGTTGTAGCTCTCTTCTACGGTAAGAATTTTTTCATCCGAAAAAAGAATTTCCCGATATTTTTTTCCCGCGTACCGCTTCAACAAAGCGCGGCATCTCTTCAGTCTCAGGTCCATTAGACGAGCATTCAAATGATGTCCTGTTTTTCTTCGATATGCACGAAGCCCTAAGTCTTCATTTAACACCCTTTTCACCGTGGTTCTGCTTAATCCCATCTGAAAGGCCAACAGTTTCTGCTTACGTTTGGGATTTCTTTGAATTCGCGCCTTCACAGCTTTTATCACTGCTGGAGTCCTAACAGACCGAGGGCGACCACTTCTTGACCTGTCATCTACACTAGAGTCTTCATTGTATCGTTTGATGGTACGATAAACGAATCTCTTGGTTATATTAAAATTTTTCAGTATGTCAAAAATTTGAATTGGCGCGTAGTCGTAACGATGCAACGCAATAACTGCAACACGGTCTTCTTGCGTCCACTCCATATTTAAAAATGAGTAAAATTCTAAAAAGTATACATTTTTATTTTCATGAACAATTCGAAATTCGAATTCAATAAACTTTTTTGTGGCCAGCATTCTAAAAGAAAAGTTTTTACTGTGTGACAATACTTATGACCTGACTAAGTATAATTATGTCTTATTGTATTTTAATATCATGTTTTTATTTTGTTAGACTTAGGACATTTTGTAATCTTAGTTAGTAATAATAAGTTTATTTGTAGGATAGACTTTAAGTTCCATCTAATTTACAAATCGAACATTTACTCGCTTTTTGGTCAATTATAATTATTTGTCTTTCACGTTTTTTAATATTAGTTAATATACTTATTATACTATACAAGTGACTTTAAAATTTCACAAAGAAAATGAAACGAATGACCATTACAATTCTCTAGACTCGCGCGCTTACAATACAATAAAGATAAATATAAAGGCTAAGTACAAACAGCAGGTACTGACGATAAGTTTGCTTCCAGATCTGAACCCCGTGTTCGCTCAGTCTCAGCGCGGCAATCCAGTGATCATGATCGGGCAGTACCGCTTCAACCGCGTCAACAAGTACGGCAGCCGCACGCGCTGGGTCTGCGTAAAGGCGAAGGCTGGTTGCCGTGCCTCTCTGCACACTACAAACAACGCTATCGTGCGCGTCTGGGGCTTCCACGACCCCCTAGCGCATACAAGCGCCAACCGCTACTTACCGTAAGAGTGGGCCGCATCGAGACCGTCGCCTTACATCCAAATCGCTGGATCCACACCGGCCGATCCACGGCGCTCCAGCGCGCGAGGCAGAAACACGTTCTTGCAAGCGCTGTCGCTGTCGGAGCGCGCGCTCCTCGCCTCGAGCGCTCCGCTCGACCTGGGTCGTGGAACACCGAGCGGAACCTCTATCGAGAAAGTATTCGATACGTTAACGATGCTCACCCTACTGATCTAAAATGGATCACCCGCTGTGGACCCGGCTAATGACCGCGAAACTTCTTCGTAACCCTTGTCGGTGAAAATAGTTAAGACAAATGACGCGCGACACTTGCCGTCTTACCACAAAGTTTAGACCAGAGTTAAACTGTAGTTTCTAAAATTCCGTACCACAAAATCGACGTCTTAACACTCGCGTTTTCTTACTCAATGCTGGCATTTCCAATTAGTTTACTTGTGAATTTGTTATAGAGACAAAAATAGAGGGATAGACGTCTATTTGTTGAGAATAAAGTTAGACTCATCTTAGACTTAGGTCAACTTTGGTTAAATTTTTTTGTGGGAAGACCGTTGATGTAGAAATTTTTGATCATGCATTTAGTAGTTATAAAGAGTTGGAATAGAAGAAGTGGTTTCGCTATCATTGAAATGTGGCGTTTACCTTAAGCTAGTGTGGCCTGAAACTGAAACTGATAATGCTTACTTAAAAGAGCTGGACCACCGGCCAATCATATAGAATTAAAGAGAATCAGTTGTAGCGATGAGGTAACAATTATTATTGTATGGCTTCGTTCTTACTAAAAGTAAGTAGGTAGTATTAATAGAAAACATGCAATAAGTTGACAAATAATACAAATTAAAGATTAATTATACAGAATCTCCTTAATATCATGACATGTGGGTGCTTTCACAAATTATCAAAGTTGCGAAGTGCGACAGTTTACACATTGAGGCTCGAAAGTGTTTCAGACGATAAAATAAACATTATTTAGTTTATAAGTTTGTGACTTTAATCGAGGGGTCGGTTAGTGATAAGTGTTACGATTTAGTAGCGAACTTCGAAATTATTGTAGCTACAAAAGTAATGAATTTTATAGTTATTATGACGCGTTCTAGCGAACGTCCGCTTGAAAAAGTTACTAACATAAATATTACTTAAGTTTTGGTGGTGGATAAAGTAGCTTTTATTCCGTACTATTTAATCTTAATCATGAGTAATGTTTATCTTAAATATTTTACTACTTACAATTATACTCTTAATAAGTAAGACAATAGTATAATATTTATGGTTTTACACATTGTTTTATTTCTGCGCCCTTTGATTGTCTAAAATAACTTTACCTGGTACTTACCGTAATTTGACTATAGGCCCTTTGGTGGTTTGTCAGATTTCAAATGTCAACAACATTTTAAGAAAAACTAACATGCCTTGTGGTAACTCTTTTGCAGTTATTAAAACGTCCAGAGGGACTGATCTTTTAGAAATGGATGGGTTTCGGTACTACGTAGTGTATGAGTACAGTAGAGGTATATATGGAGTGATGAAACGTTGGCGCTGCAACCGAAGGAGGTTGTATAAATGCAACGCCGTCGTTCAAACGATTGAAGACCGCATAGTACGGATCATAGGAAATCATAATCATGAACCAATTTATTAATAACTGTTGTGAATTTGTGTTCTTTCTGACACTCCCTGACAGATACGATAATATCGCAGCGGTATATAAGGCATCCCGCGTCTTTAGCACATATTTTTTGTCTTCCCTTAGTCCAGCGTTTTAATGCCAATTTGTGTAAAAAAGATCGCACGCGATGTAATATTATATACATATACATTTATTAAATACAGCTATATCAATATAGGATGAGTATTGGGTAATGTTTATCTTAAGTATTGTACTATTTGCAATTACAATTACCTATACTCTTAATAAGTATAACGTTTGTAAGAAATAAATATGGTTTTACATAATGTTCTCTTTGATTATATTCAATAACTTTTTCCGATACTTACCATAATTTGACTGTCAACAGGCCCACGGGAACTTTAGCAAAAAATTTGTAATAAAGATACAAAACTAACATGCGTGGTGACTCTCTTTTGCAGTTGTAAAATCGGCAAGAGGAAACGATTTATTAGAAATGAACGGGTTCCGGTACTACATGGAGTACAGTAGAGGGAAAGATGGCGAAATCAAACGATGGCGCTGCACACAAAAGAGCGTGTATAACTGCAAAGCCGCCGTCCGAACGATTGAAGGCCACATAATACAGATTATAGAACACAATCATCGTTCAATTTATTAAAAAGTTGTTGAGATTTTACAGTTCTTCCCTTTAAACTGCTGTCTGACAGGTACGATAATAACGGTCGTTAATATCGCAGCAGTATTAAATAATGAGCCCTGCGTTCTTAGCGTATAGATTTTATAGAACTTTAGATCTAGCGGTGTACGTACTGAACACAAAAACTGCAAAAATGCTAGAAGCAAAGTCAAAAGCTTTCTGAACGTTAATTTTATTGTATTTATGACAGAATAGATTTGATGAATAATAATATGTACAGGAGTACCTGTACATATTATTATGCCAATGAAATAAATAATTAATAAGTGAACATCTGTAACATCGGAACAGCTGTAACAATAATCATTTGTAATATTAACTGGTAACTAGGCGACAATTAGGTCTTACTATCAACCGAACCTACTTAATATATCCTCATTTTTCTACATTGGTAACCGACTACAAGTCATACTGTACGGCAGTATTAATCGATGCAATCGATGTAATCAATTCTTTATGAATACGTACGTTATGTATATAGAATGCGTAATAACGTATTCTACGCTAAAGTATCGAATCAGAAACAATCTCGTATTTGACATGGTATAATGGCACTTTGCAATATTCTACAGTAATACATTGACGCTGGGTTTGCAATCCTGTCATATTAGTAGATAATGTAGATTAGATATTATAGATTTATTTCACACGAAATTCACCAAATAAATCTATGGTCGTAAGTAACTACGACTTAATATGTCATATTCGTCCCTGTTTTCGGCCTCCACCATTAAAAAGTTTTAATTCGTCCCGCACGTAAACATTTCTCCGTATTCGTCCCGCATGCCAAACTTATTGCAAGTACAGCTAGCGACAAAAGTGTAATATACTACCACAAAAGAAAATGGCAGCGAAGACTTTCCACTCACTGTTACTATATACTGTTTCGCTTCCAGGCGTCCGCTTTGAGTTTACTAAAGCTGGCAACCTTGTGATGGTGCTTGACGGCTACCGATACCACAGGGAGAACAAGTGCAAAGGGCCACGGTACCGCTGGACCTGCGACAAGTACTACACGGGCTGTCGAGCAACTATGATCACCTACGAGAATACTATCGTCGCCTTTTTAAATGAGCATAAGCATTGCTGAGCATAAGCATTGGTTTGACTTGTGCAGTGCAGCGACCCAAGAATAAGCATTGCTGATGTCCAGGTTTTATTTACTTCGCTAGTGTCAATTAACATTAGTGTATTGTACGTTAGTTCACGTTGGTAAGATAGCTTATTGGGCTTATTGTTTGTGTTTACAGTGTGCTTACTACTGATATTCTATCATTAGGTAATTATTTCCAAACGTCAAAATCCAGCTGTAAATGTTTGCACAATATTTTTTTAGGTGTTTTAGTCGATCTTTCAATAGTTATTACAATTCGTACTATAAGTATGTAAGTTATTATAATATGGTATAATCATTACCCGTAAGTTGAAATCTCTTGTAAAGTTAAACAAGAACTATAATGTTAACTAGAATTTAAACGGGTCTAGTTAGCGCACAAACTAATATCAAAATATATAATTTTGACATACCTCAACGTTTCGGCCGAGTTACTCGACCGTAGTCACGAGAAGACTTGAGAATGCGGGTATCACCATCCGGACTATAATCTCGAGTAAACTAGCACTCGAAATCAGTCGACAAATGCGCCACTAAACTTTATAAGCCGAAATCTCTAAAGCAATGTTCTACTTCCAGGCTTTCCAGGCGTTCATTTCGAGTTAACAAAGGCTGGCAACCCTGTTATGGTGATGGGCCGCTACCGGTACAACAAAGTGACCAAGTGCAAAGGGCCTAGGATCCGCTGGACCTGCGGCAAATACTCCAACGGATGCCGAGCTACTGTCATCACCCTTGATCGGAGAATCGTGAACTTCTTGCATGCTCATACTCATTAAAAACATTCTTTCGGAGATATGAGATACGACTTTGGTCAGACTTTTACTTTTAAATGTAGAATGCATTCGCAGTCATAATCTGGGACCTCCCGGAAATGTGAAGCTGATTATTTATAATCGTATGTAGGGCTAGTCTGCCTGGAAAGTCTCGTTCTACATTGGCCAGGTATTCATTTGCAAAGTAGTTAGTGTGCAAATATGATTGTGTCCCGGTTTGAAGACGGTTTTCAGTTAAATGCTACGAATAAGTACTTATTACTTATTCATAGGGTAAATGGCATATCTCAAGGTGATGTGCAGGGCCGTGCAGTGCAAAATTTTGATATGCAAATAGCAAGAAGACACTGCAATTATTACGGGCAGGTGTGGCAGGTGAAAGACCTGTTTTTTTCTTTAATATGTCGTAAAAATATAGATATGATTAGCCTACCTTAATTAACAAATAAATCGAATGCAGCAACCAACTAATTGCAAGAATACAAAAGAGGTGTACACATTGATGCTCTGGAATGGATTTTAGAAATGCATTGCTTTTATGAACAGCAGAATAATACAATTCGTGTAATTTTTTTATAATACAGAGTGGAAACTTTAGGTGTGCACAGTAAATTACTTCGCAGAATAATTGACTATTAGAATAATTGATTGACATACTTTAAAATTATTTATATAATCTGTATCATAAACACGAAATATATTCAAAAAATCTTAGGGTTTAGAATATTTAATCGATAAAATGATTTATTTGTTATGTAAATTACTCAATTTACAAAGTTTAAGCTATTTTTAAAATTATACACGTGATATTTTTGTCACATCAAGTTGTTAATTAGACTAATATAATTAATAGACATGTACTTATTATTTATGTTAACGATAAGTAAATGTATTACTCATGTATTACTTATTCGTAGAGCCAATTTTTTATCCATAGTAAAACTAAGTATAATGATCAATAAAACATATGGAAGTTATATTATTCATATATTTTTACTATTAGGATCTAACACACTGTTATTGGCCCGCTATAGTGAATACGCTGAGAACGCACGACAAATATTTTTGATGTGTATTCACTCTCGTGCGGAATGTTTTTCATCATTATCATCATCATCATCATCATCATAATTTTACTACGTGGTATCGATCCACTGCTAGTCATAGGCCTCTTCCTTACCACACTTCTCTTTCCGATACTGATAATGATATTGTTTTCGACATATGGTTGAGAATGTATAATATGTCATTAAAATATCGCGCCAGATCTTTTTTGACCACAACCGCACATAATGTAATAAGATATCACCCAGAGCCGCGGCTGGCTTGTTTTATTATCTTTCATATTTTCAGGGCCAATATTTACAGTGACGAGGCATGGTAACCCGGTGCTTATTTTCGAAGGATACAGGTACAACCGCGCCATATTACACAGTAAGAGTCCGAAAATTCGGTGGCTTTGTGTGAAGAGGCCGGGTGGATGCCGCGCGAAACTTTTCACTTATGATAATGTAATCCTCTCAAATGTCAATATTCAGCATAATCATTGTAACAATAATTAGATTATCATTATATTACGATTATTATCACCAGCTTGTTTCAATTTACTGTTAGACTTTATGAACTTTTGGCGGTTAAAGTTGGACTAGCAGAGTTAAATGTGCTAGCAGACCTTTGATATATTATTTTATATACGGGTGTCGAATAAAATTTTTTTTTGTGGTCACTTTCATTCATTATGCAAAGGGCATAAATACTATTTACCTTACCCATACCTTTTGTTGTGAATTGATTTATCTATATTGGTACTTTTATTCCTTCTATGCTTTCGTATTGGTTACGAATAATTATCTTGTATATTTGTAGGAACAACTTCAACTGGAGGAGCCCACAAATTGATGAGATTAAGCCCACAGCCCAGTGGCAACAGATACAGAAAAAGATGCCACGGCTGTTACAAGAAACTGAAAGAGGAAGGCTTCTCAGTGAACTTAGCCAGGCGAAAGGCCAAGAAGACGGACACGCACTGCAGTGCCTGTCAAAAAGCGTTTTGTCTCCAATGCTTCAATGATGTTCACTACGATACATGAATTTGAAGTTTCACTTTAGAGTACGTTAGTAGTATAGTTTTAGTATATTTATAAATAGGTTTTTGTAATAGAAGTTTGATGTTATGATTTAATTTAATTCTAGTGATATGCAATGGTAATAAAAATGACAGACATCAAAACTGTAAATAATCAAAATAATATTTTTTACAATAAGGCAAATTATTGTTTTATTTTAATAGTATATTTGACCCATATTCACACTAAAAATTATATTCAAAAGTAAAGATATTTTTATCTATATACCTTAATATTGACATGCAATAAGTTGTTCAGCAGGAATTCGAAAGTGCGATCCGAAATACATAAGAGGAAGTACGAGTGTAATGCAAAATCACGATTTTGTGATGAAGAAAGGGCTCGTGAGAAAGTCAAGGAAGTTCTGCTCGAGATGCTACAATGTGAACGCGAAGACGAAAGGCAGCCACTACGCCCGAAACAGAACCAAGAAGGTCGCCACGTACTGCCGACAGTGCGCCTATGACAGACATCTGTGTCTGGACTGTTTCATCATCGAACATAATTAAATATATTTGTGTAAACCTTAATTCGATTTTAATTATAAAATCATGGTAGTGGCCTCCTTTTTGCTTGGGCTGAATAAACGAATGATAATATGTAACATGTAGTTTTACCACTTTGTCTACTAAATGAGCAAGTTTTGTAACCAACCACACATAAAACTCTAACTGTATTACCACAAAAGTTTAGACCTGAGTTAAACAGATGTTTCTACATATTTTCTCCACAAAATCGACGTCTATCATTCAACTTTTCGTACCCAATCCTGGTATTCCTAATTATTTTACTTACTTCTGAAATTGTTGTGGAATATTCGTTTAGATTTAGACATCTGTTCAACTCTGGTTGAAATCTTTTGTGAGTAAGGCCGCCAAGTGTACAAGTACCAAGTGGTGAATAAGCCCAATTGACAGTCACTCAGAAAATAAACATGACGGAAAAACGTGCCACAGAAAATGTGACCAACTCAACTTGATCAATTAGCATGCCCCACAATAGGTAGGTACATATCTCAGCATTGGATCTGACTCCTACTCTTCGAGTTCCTATCACGCGATCAGTTTCCTCCGTAGATCTCGTTTCAAGCTTTATTCTTTAAATTTGACGTTTTTATTCCAGTTATCACGTATTTTTGGTATATCGCCTAGTACGTATTTGATTGGTAGTTAAAATGCAAAAGTGCTTTACTTGCATGGCTGTACTTCCAAAACTATTTTTGGTTGATCACTGAGATTTTTTTCTCTAACTCATATATTGTCATTTTCAGGCCCTAAAGCAGTCTTCCTCGCGTCTCAACGTTTTCACGGCAAGCGTGTTATGCTCCTGGGGAAGCACCGTTACAACATGCGGGGGAAGAACACGTCTGCCAGGGTCCGATGGGTTTGCGTGAAAGTGAACGGCGGCTGTCGAGCTACTGTCATTACCTTCGACAGTAAAGTCATCACTATGAAAAACGAGCACAACCACGCATAGAACTGAATTGAGTTTTGTTGTTTTTTTTTATTCTGTCATTAGTGTTAAAGTTTTCATGGGCTTGACAGTTAACACGTTATTTACAATGGCCGAACCGGCGCCGATAACCGGTTGAGGATGTTGACACTAAAAATACAAGATGTAGGTAAGTATCTAGTAGATTTAGAAAACATTTTAATGGCAAATATTGTATTAATTAATCCAATCCTAACGTATTTCTACTATCTATTAACTGTGGATAACATTAACGCAACAAGCAAAACACTGATCTATGCCGTTGATACACAGTGCACTTTTAAATGTTTCTAGGTTCAGCCGATGAGCCGATGTACACCACATCGCGGTATGGGAATCCGGTAATGCTACTAGGCGGGTACCGGTTTAATATGAAACGTGCTACCAGCATGGACGGGCGACGAGCGCGGTGGGTCTGCGTAAAGATAGCGAGCGGGTGTCGAGCTGCCGTTGTCACTTTCAATAAGAAAATTATATTGACTTTCAATCGACATATTCACTGAGAGGATTTGACGATCGCAGAGAATGTTAGAAGGGATTTGAATCTTCGCAGCCCAAAATTAGGTTCATTAGGCAACAGTTAAAGCTAACCCTCAAGATATCCCCTGCGCAGGGGATACTGCCAGGGGATTTCTGGAATAAGCCCACTGGTCTGGTATTGCGGCGAAGCGGTAGGTAATGTGTTTTTATCGGCTGATAATAACGCACTTCAATAACGGCATTTGTCCAAAAAGGATGCGCCGTCTCTACCAAACCCAGCGCCGTGTTTTGTTTTGCGTCCTATCATATTGTATTGCAAATACGCAAAATGGACCACTGTGTGTAGCTGATCGCGTGCCTCCCCATACAAAGATATGTGACACTGCGTCATTATCGGCAGATAAAAACGCAGCAGTCGGGTGGAGCCTTTATAGTTTGACAACTTTGTTGAAATTTTGAAGTTGTTTAAAAAGTTGAAGTTGGGGATGATTGTTTCATCCATCCGCGAAATATGACAAAAATGTATTTGAAAAACCTCACAAAAATGTACTGTTAGTTTATATATTCACGTTTTAGCATTGTACTTACTCGTATAGGTCGGATATCTCCAAATTAAACAAAAACCATTTTCGGGACTAGAACAAGACCTGTAAAATCAATTTTATCTCTAATATGGAGTTGCTAGTCAACTGACTTGACTACTTTACCACGATAGCTACATTGCTGTGACTTTTTTAATGTGAAATTAAGAAATAATAAAATACTTGACACTGGCTATATGCACAAACCATGCGAAGCAATAACTAAAAAATATATATATATGTCATTCGCACAGAGTGAAATGAGAGTGAACTGGAGAGTGAAGGTACGGAGGCTCGTACTCGAGCTGTCTATTTAAAATTTGTATGTATTGCTTTTATATTTTAGGTTACATTTTGTGTCAATTTGATAATCAGATTTTAAAATGCTCACTTAATAATAGTATAACAACAAGTATTTTACTACAAATATTAAACTTTTTTGTAAAGTCGTGTTTTTTCATACCTACCCATTCTTCCTATAATATTTATCCTATAATATATTTCATATATCCTGTGGCTCGTTACAGAAAAGTGAAATATGTTACTGTTTATCGGTCTTGCTGTTTGCCGAATTGCTTCAGACTGCATTGCCAGATTTTATCAACACGCATTTTTTCCTTTAGTACAAGAGACTATAGTCTCAAATCAAAACAAAACTTGGTAAGCCAATATTCACCAAGTCACGTTTTGTACACCCTGCGATCATGATGGGTAGGTACCGCTACAATATTCTTACGGGTATCATTCTAACAGGGTAACTCGTTGGTTTTCGTTTGTTCGAGATCCATAAAAAAACAATTTTGTTTTTGTATAGTGTATTTTTCTAGCTTCTATTCTACCCTAGTTTCCATTATTTTAAGACGCCGTTGGAGATTACACACCCGTTTTCGCCACGTCTCGGTGCGGCAAGCCCGTGATCGTGGCGGGGCGGTATCGGTTCAACCGCTACTGGAAATGCAAGGGGCCCCGCGTGAGGTGGGAATGCGTGAAGGGCAACCGGGGCTGCCGGGCCACCATTGTCACGTACAATAACGACATCATTAAAACTATGCACAGTCACAACCACTGAAATGGGTTCAGAAATGGTCTTTGGCGTATACTGCTCCGAATGCTAGTAGTTTTATAGTAAAATAAATGTTAATTCTATTCTTATAAAGTTAAAATTAAAGCAAAATAAATACAATTTTATATTTTTTTATAATTACAATTGTTTAGAATAGTAGTATCTTCGCCAAATTCGCTATTTGTAGATAGAAATGTCAATGGTGTTTGCAATTAGAACTGCATACCAATCAACATGTATGTTACCTATACCTTACCTTACCTAATAAGTAGACAAAAAATAAAATACCAAATCGTAACAGATATTATCATAATATGTATATGTATACAAATTTATCAAACCAGATGTCTGATCTAATCAAATCTGGTATCTCAGTCAGTCCAAATCCACTATTTGATGTAATGTCTATACTTGCACTTGTGATACATAAATGATTTCTCTTTCTCTCATTGTTTCATATTTTATTTTTGACGCGATAGTAATTTGAAACCCGTTTTCGCTAAGTCTCGGCGCGGCACGCCCGTGGCCGTGACTGGAAGTGATAGGTTCAACCGCTGCTCGCGCTGCAAGGGCCCCGCGCGCGGTGGACCTGCGTAAGGAAGCGCTGTCGAGCAACCTTGGTTACGTTCCATGACGAAATCGTTAAAAACCTTGTACAATCACAACCACTTAAATTTGCTAAGAAATGCTTTATACATACATATTGTTCTCCAGTTTTTACGTCTTTTTTTTTCTTTTATAATTATCTTGTAGAGCCAGATGAGGGGCTTACACCCGTTTTCGCCACGTCTCGGCGCGGCAGGCCCGTGATCGTGGCCGGACGGTATCGGTTCAACCGCTACTGGCAGTGCAAGGGGCCCCGCGTGCGGTGGGTCTGCGTGCGTGGCAACAGGGGCTGCAAAGCCATCCTCGTAACGTTCCACGGCGAAATCATTAAAACTACGCACGATCAGAACCACTGATAAACTATTCTAACCAATGATTTATACATGTTGTTAAGGTCGTGTACAGTTTATATTTTTCTCCTAAATATACATTTATAAGTATTATTTATTTTTCATTTGTATCCTTTTTGTAACCGAAATAGTGTATTTTTAAGACTTAACTTCACATTATTTATTTATATCTTGTAGAACTACATCAGGGACTTAGACCCGTTTTTGCCATGTCTCGGCGCGGCAGGCCCGTGATCGTGGCCGGACGGTATCGGTTCAACCGCTACTGGCAGTGCAAGGGGCCCCGCGTGCGGTGGGTCTGCGTGCGGGGCAACGGCGGCTGCCGAGCCACCATAGTTACGATTAATAACAGCATCGTTAAATTTTTGAACAATCTTCAATCACTGAAACATGCCCTTTAATAGTGTATACTACGTGAGAATTCTGTACAGTTTATGTTTTTCCAAGTAAATGATTAAAAAAAAACACATTTATTTTATTTTAGTCGATTTTAATATTGTTCAAAGCTTAATTGTAATTTCAGCTTTTCATTTCTTCTAGAAGCAGAGCAATGCATCACACCAGTTTTCACCACGTCTCGGTACGGCAAGCCCGTGATCATGCTAGGGCGGTATCGGTTCAACCGCTACTGGAAATGCAAGGGGCCCCGCGTGAGGTGGGTCTGCGTGAAAGTCTCCGAGGGCTGCAAAGCACACATCGTCACAATACATGACGAGATCTGCTATTTAAAAAATGGGCACACACATGATTGACACGTCATTGTGTATATTGAGAGCTTGAAGAGTTGAGAAGTCGCTGATATTAATAAGTAAACCACATGTATGAGTCCGGATATTTGAAGTGTTTGTTGTGTGTGAGGGGGGGGGGGGGGTTAATGTACCTGCCTGATAGTGTCGCGCTTATTTTATTTTTCATAATAATTTCATAATAATTTCATAATTTCATAATGATGTTTATTATTCATAATAATTATAAATGTATGCTCTTATTGAAGTAACTTTGCCGTTGTTATTATTTAAACGTCGGCTGGACTGTTTATTTCATAAAGATAAGTTTTACAAGTTTTAATTCTTTTTTACCTTCATACTCGTATCCCGCAAACCCCGTATATATTAGGTTAAGTATAAAAATAACCATAGCATCAATTTTACAAGTCCAATACTGCATTAGCGCAGTGTAAAAAACTATTAAAATATTATTATGCTACTCACGATAATAGGACGGATCATTTGCAAGACACATATTGCAAGTTAATTTTGGCCCTGTTTTAGTGGAGTTGGAATTTTTCATACCTTTCAAGTTCCAACTACAGTACAAATTAATCCCTCGCGTGTCGGGTGGTCCACAATGGACCACAATTTAATACAAAAACTGGTTTAGTTCACACGGTACGGGTAAATGGCTATAGAGACAGAAGATGGACGACGGGCCTCCAAATGACTGCCAGTAAAGTTAAACATAGATTGCTGTACCGAATGCATATTTTATAAAAACCCACATAAAAAATACTAAGTAAGTGTAATGTGTATTTTCTCTTCCAGAGATGGTATTTACAAAGTCACGGAGAGGCAAGCCGGTGATAAAGATCGGGGAATACAGGTTCAACAGACGCAGCGATAGCAAAATATTGCGGGAAGGCTGGACATGCGTCAAGGTACACAAGGGGTGCCCTGCGGCTATCGTCACCGTCCGCGGTAAAATTATCAAGACGAAACCTCATAATCACTAAATGTATGTTTTTTTAAATCAAAAAACAACGTTTAGACGCTAAATGTTCCATTCCCAACTTGCCCTCCGATTGCAAAATGCCCTATCTTCCAAACTAGCAGCTCTTATACGTATTATCTGCTTTATATTTTTCTCAGACTCAGAATAAAATTCATGTACTACGTACTGATTTGTAATTCTGTGCGGCCATTGCAGTTCAACCTTCTATCGGTGTTATATAAATAATCGATGCGGTAATTCATCATCATCATCATCATCATCATCATCATCATCCTGAAGACATCCACTGCTGAACATATGCCTCCCCCCCCGCCTTAGACCGCCACAACGAACGACAATTTTCCGCTTGTATCACCATTTATAAATTCAATAACCTTTAATGTTTCAGATGTTAAACCGACATTTATGCAAACTCGATTTGGTAATACAGTGATGATAATAGACGGACACAAGTTCCACAAGGTGGCCAAATGCAAAGGCTCCTGGATTCGATGGGTGTGCAGCAGGAACTTCGAGGGCTGCAAGGCCCATGTATTAACGGTTGAAACGGAGATTATCACTTTAAGTACTGTTCATAACCATCCTAGTGGCTATGAAGAACAAACTTTAAAGTAGAAATTAATGAAGAAATGAATATGGTTTTTTGGGTTATGTAATAACTAGATGCAACCTATAATTAAGAAGAGGGCTGGCTCATATCTTGCATAGATAATAGCTATTGCTATTCAGCGAAGAAATGCAGCCAATGTTTCTGGCACCATGCCACATGGACACCCACTTTTAATAGATTTATATGTTTTAGGTTAAGTTTTCTTTTTTAATCAATGTTTTAAGTGACTTTTACCTTATTGGTATGCCAGCCCCATCTTTCCTTAAACACTTACGTTTTCATTGTTTATTAATTGTTAGTTATATTGTTACCGTTTGTTATGTTTAACTGGTTTTTCTTTTTAAATAAATGTCTAATTAAAATTAAGAAGTTTTGTGTATTTTTTTTGTATCGTAAAGACGAAATAATAAATGTAATTGTATTTAATAATGTATGGTGTTGTAGTTTAATTTTAATAGGTATACTGGTATAAAGAAAATATACAATAAATCAACGGTGAGTTTGAGAGATAAATGCTTTAAAGCTGTTTTAGAGCAGGCATGTTAATATGGTGGATACTGGTGGTTGCAAGTGGCAAATAGTTGTCGTTCGGTGTGGCGGTCTAAGGGGGAGGCCTATGTTCAGCAGTGGACGTCTTCAGGCTGATGATGATGATGATGTTGTTAATATGGCATAGCAACTATAAAAACGATGGCTATCATAAATAAGAAACCTAACATTTTTGTTATGATCTATACTGCTATTACATATAATTACGAGGCCACCCCGTTGTGATCTCCCAATTGACGGAGTTTTCTCATACTTCTCAGGTTTGGGACTTCAATTCTCCAGTTCGCGCTTTGGCAAACCTGTGGTTGAAATCGGACCGTACCGGTTTAACAAGAAGAGTTCCTGTACCGGTGCCAAAGCTCGATGGGTTTGCTCAAGAAAGTCTTTGGGCTGCAAGGCTTCTGTCGTCACTTATATAAATCAACTTGTTCATTACAACAGCGACCATAATCATTGATTAAAGTTGTTGACAGTCTGTTTTTTTTTTTACTTATGTTTAAAAACGAGCGTCTCGCATCTTATCTTTTCAACACAATAAAAGAGGTTCGTGACCGATTGCTTCGTTTTTGCGATTGTGTTACGCGCATGCAAGTTGATATTTCGCTACTAAAAGCGTATACTATTACGATTTGTATCCGCTATCAGCCCGTTAATCACCTTATTTTTTGTATCCCATCGTGTATATCGTGTAGATATATGTGCTATGTGTGCCGTGTATATCCTGTAATATATCGGCTCGGCCTAAAATGAAAACGTATTCGCTCTTTAGATTAAATTAGAGACACGTAGAGTAATTAATTCTAAAGGAAATAGAATAAGCGAAAGTGTTGAATAACATATTGTTTTCATTCCAGAACTTACTGCTATAATTCAGGGGAAAAAGCACAAGCTCGATATTGATGCAACAAAGAGAACAACACAATATGCCTGCGTCAGGTGCTATGAAAAACTGAGTGGGAAAACAGGCACCGTAACTGATAGCGAAACCGATACAATAAAGACTGACACATATTGCGCTGAGTGTGAGATGTATATTTGTAGATCGTGTTTCATAGAACATCATTACTGATGAGAGTTCGTTTTGAAAAATATGAAGAAGTTTTCCTATAAATTTACTTCTTGTTGAGATGTTATGTACATCGCCGCGGCATTTTATTCGCTCAGCTACAATGGCTGAACTCCAGATTATCGCTAATGCCAGTATTTTCGTTAAGATATTTTGAAACTGGCACTTTTTGATTGTATTTTAATTTGGATTGAATTGTTCTCAAGAGGTTAATTATATTTCGTTTTTTTTATTGAATATAAAAGTTCGGGTTTAGTTTCTGCCTTTATTTACGTGACTACTATCTGTAACTCTCAATAGCAAAATGTTGGTTGCTTATAATTTTCTGTCGAATGTGAATTGAATGTGTTAGACGTAAAGTGATGACATCTCAGTGGTTCCGTCTTCGGATCACATGCCGCTGCGCGAGTTCAAGCCCCACCGCAAAAACGGAGCTTGAGCTTCCGATGGAAAAACATCGTTAAAAACTCGGTGGTAGGGTACTAAAGTGCTTGCCTGACGCCTGGTGGTAGTAAATAAGTACGGTGGTAGTAAAGCCGCCTGGCTTGCTACCCCCTCAAGTACATAATCTGTCGCCAAATCGTGATCGAGGAGTTCTGGCAGTGGTCCTTGAGAGCCACTGGCATTCTAGGCTGAGCATGTTAACTACCTTTGATCAAATCATCATTTACAACCAGACAAAAAGTGGTCAAAAGGTAGCGTATCAAGTTTTAGTTAAAATAAATAGTCAATATTACCACAAAAGATTTAAACCAGAGTTAAACAGATGAGTCTAAATATTTTCTCCACAAAGCGACTAACGAAGTCTAACCCTAGCTTTTTCTAACTCAATAACAAATTCACAAGTTAAATAATTACCAATACTAGGATTATGTAAAACAACGTGAGTGGAAGACGTCGATTTTGTCGAACGAAATATTAGAAACATCTGTTTAACTCTGATCTAAACATTTGTGGTAAGACGGGTAAGGTTTAAAAGAGGCTAAAAGAGAAATACTTGCAAAATTATCTATTTTTCACATTTGGTCGCTCCAGTAAAAACTGGCTACCAAGTAAGTAGTTTATTAAACTGACGTTATGGATATAAACCGTCTTCCCACAAAAGTTTAGAACAGAGTTAAACAGAGATTACAAAAATTCATTTCATAAAATTGACGTCTACCACTCGCATTTTGTTACTCATCTTGGCATTCCTAATTATTTTACTTATGAATTTGTTATTGAGTTAGAAAAAACGAGGGTCAGACGTCTATTTGTGGAGAAATTATTTGGACTCATCTGTTCAACTTTGGTTTAAGTTTTTTGTAGTAAAACCGTCAGACGTCAAAGTTCAAACTCTATCTATCGGCATTCAAAACTTTTAATCTCAAATTGATGGATTATTTCAGAGATCGACGTAGAGCCGGTGTTTACCACCTCTCGTTTCGGGAACCCGGTGATAATGATCGGACCGTACCGGTTCAATAAGTACCACAAGTGCAAGGGGCGTAGGATCCGCTGGATTTGCACCAGGACCGGCACTGGCTGCAATGCCTACCTCATATCCGAGGCGAAAGATCTTAAGTATATGGTTAACAAACATAATCATCAATAAATAATTATGTTGTGAATTATTTGCTCAGATTGGAGTTATTAAACACAGTTATTGTAACCAATTTTATTGTTAAGTGTGTTACTATTTAATGTATTACCTCAATATTTGTAATTTACTTACTAACACACTCTTTTCACTCATACTAAAATACTCTTATTTACTTTCTTAATCCTACTAATTGATAAAATTTGGTATGTAGGTACTTTAGGTCCTGGAATACAAAATAGGATACGTTTTATGACGCAAAATTACCGGTTCATGTGGGATAATAGCAAACACGGGTGAAACCGCGGGGCGCCGCTAGAACCACAGCAAAGCACGGCCGCCCGGCCGTGCTTTGCTGTGGTTCTTTTTTTGCGGTGATTTATCATTATTTTAAATATTTCATTATAGACCCCAATAGGCTTTTAGATGTTTATCAATAAAAGCTATTTCATGTTGACTTTCCTCATAACAATAAATGTAAATCCGAAATTAATTACAGTAACAAATTTGTTAGACCGCAGTGAAAACTAGCTATCAATATAGTTTTCACACAAAACAACCTTATTAACTAGATTTAAACGGGTCTAAGTCGCGAACAAACTTAAATTAAAACTACCATATCGTGACCACAGTCGATGTAACTCGGCCGAAACGTCGAGGTTATGTCCTAATTTATTATATATATTAGTTTGTGCGCGAATTAGACCCGTTTAAATCTAGTTAACATGTTTTCTGTTCGCGAAAGCTTAAGAACTTCTAAAACAACGTTATCTTTAGATTCTTTGGGCTTTTTAATCTAAAAGTGTACCTATGGACTATTTCAGAGATCGACGTAGAGCCGGTGTTTACCACCTCTCGTTTCGGGAACCCGGTGATCATGATCGGGCCGTACCGGTTTAACAAGTATCACGGTTGCAAGGGGCGTAGGATCCGATGGCGCTGCACCAGAACCGGCACGGGCTGCAAAGCCTACATCATCTCCGATGACAAAGAGATTCAGTTAATAGTAGGCAAACATAATCATTGACAGTGAATCTGTGGTATGCCAATGACAGTTTCAAAGGTAGTCTAGTACAACTTGGGATGCAGTAATTATTTAGTATTTTGTGTTTTCGCTTTGGTCATGGATTTATTTGTGGCTCCGATCGACTTGGGCCGGCTACACTACACATGTAACTACGCTTAGAAGAAATAACCCATAGAAACCAAGTACTCGCTAGCGCCGTGTAGCCATTTTTAGTGAGACTTTTTGGACCTAGTTCGGTCTTTGACTCGCAATATTTCGAAATCAAAGTTTAATGGTAAATATATTATATTCATTTTGATTGCGCTTTTGTGCGGTTTGGAGAAGATAATTACATGGCACTCACGCACACATTGATAAAAAAGTGGCTTAACTTTTGAATTAAACTACGCATGGAACTATCCTTCTCTGCGTTAATATTCACTACGCATGCTTCACCAGGACCAGCCCAGAGAGTGTTTCACTAGTGTTCCTCCTTTGAAACTGTAATTGTGGTATACTCGTATTGTTTGCTTACTGAGTACGATTTGGTTAGCCGCATGAAAATACGGTGTGGTTGTTTTCATGCGATATGAAAGTAAAATACCATAAGATGTGTATTAAAATTAGAAATGTTCTACATTTGTGGTAAAGGAGTTTAAGATGTTATGTATTTTTATATTTTCATGAACTGGAAAATACGGGCGTTAGAATTTGGTTGTGACTTATAGTACCTAGCGGTAATTGAAAATTGAAATTGTTGTAGGTTGTAGGTATATATTATTTACCGTTTTGTTTCAAGAATTATAGAATAGGCTTTTAAATAAGGGTTAACGTGAATAAAAACTATTATATGTCGATTTATACAAAATATATTTACAAAATACGATTTTAATTTTATTTACATATGTTTTAGTACAAACACCCCTACAATGATATTTTATGTCGCCGGAGTTTGTTGAGTTGTAATTAGGTTTTCAATGTCATTTTGATTGTTTCAGCTCCAAAATTCACCCAATCTCGTTTTGGGAAACCTGTAATCGAGTGGGGCGGACACAGGTACAACAAGTACCATCAATGTAGAGGCCCTAAGGCGAGGTGGACGTGTAATAAGACCTCTGCAGGTTGCCGAGCTTACCTAATTTCTATTGACGATGAAATTATAAGCATGAAGAACGATCATAATCATTCATAAGGAGAAATTTTCAAACTTACTATAATTTACAGCTTTCACTCGACAATGACGTTGAAATTGTAGTAACTACCTAGTTTTACTATTATAAATGTTTATGCCTGGATTTAGTTTTGTTATCGGGATTTAGAACGAGTACCTAAGCTTAGTTCGTACTACAAGACGTCTGTTATGAAGACTATATTTCGAAGGGAATGAACATGTTTTTCACATCTGTGATGTATAAAATAGATAGTAGTCGTCCGCGTTACTTTTTTTAAAGAAATAATATAGATACATTTATTTTTGAATTTGTGACTAAATTTTCGTGAAGTTGAACTGTTTAAAAATGATTTGCAGTAAGTATAGTTTACCAGCAGGCGAACGAATGTGGGATAATTGTATCGATACACTTCGATACTATCGATACTATCGATAAAAATGTAAAGCAAATATAGATATTTACGTAGTCAAAAAGGAATATAATAGTTTATTTTAACATTATGATATGATAATCGTTTTCTTTCACCCATTTGATGTGTTTCTCGACTGCACTTTCGGGCAGTATCCTTATATAGATCATTGAGCAGTAGATATATATGCTTCTCATTGCGCTGACCCATGAAGATTACAGTTTAGCTTTTCATCTTACTTTTTGACTACCATACGGGGGCAATCCAAAAAACCTAATGTTAATCAAATCGGGGATACAGTTTGGTGTGGTAGTCTCGAATATCCTTTACATCCAAATTAAATTATACTACTGGATAGCTAAAGGATCAAAGAATTCACTACGATAAACGAGAACAGATACGCATCCCACGCGGTGGAGCGCCATTTTATGGCTATTTTGCTGCGTATCGAGATTTGCAATTGGTATTTAACTTTTGAGTCGTAGAAGCTACCATGTTCGTTTAAGTTTTAATCCGTTACATAATCGTAATCGCGTACTGCACACGGCCGTACTCATGACACAGCCACACCCTATTTGTTAATTACATTAAAACAATACGATTTAAACACTTGTTTCAGTTGTTGCAAGGTTAACTACGTCACGGTATGGCAAACCCGTACTCGAAGTGGATGGATATAGGTACAATAAGTACATCAGAAGCAAGGGGTCTAGAGCTCGATGGATCTGCACCAAGATCGCAAAGAAATCCTCAAAGATACAAAAAATAATAATTAAATTAAGATTTTTTTCAGGCTTGGCATTGTTTACAACGTCACGTTTTGGTAGGCCTGTGCTTCAAGTCGGGCCCTACCGTTTCAACAAGAGGGTGAAGAGTGCGGGTGAGAGGGGGTGGTGGCAGTGTTCCAAGAAAAATGCGGGGTGCAAGGCAGCTGTGATGACATTCGGGGATGAAATCGTCCAGTTTAAAAATCCTCACACACATTAATTTGAGGAAATAATTAAAAATATTTTTGTTTTGTGTGTAAGGGGATAGACGGGCTCAGCAGTGGGCGGATAGGAGTTGATGATAATGATGATGATGATGATACTTAATTTAATTATCAGCATCATCATTTAATTCTTATTTGTCGATATTGGTATATATAAGAATTATATGTTCATTCGTAAATGAAATGTGATGTTATTAAGCATTTAGTTGAAGCACAAAGATAATCTAATTTGCTCAAAGTAAAAAAATGTTATAGCACTGATGCAATGCTGCAAGCGTTATGGAAACGTTGCCTTTTGTTTCGTTTAGTTTACGTTATGATTTGTGTTTTGTCTTAACATTTTTCGGTAATTGTTACATTCTATATCTACTTAAATAACTAACGAATCGTATGATTGTAAAGTTAGGTAGATCCTTGAAAATGTTGACTATAATTCGTCGTAAAATATATTTATGTGTTTTTTATAAACTGTTTTTAGATCACAGGCAGGCGTCGCGCTTAGTATCACGTGACCCCCTTGCTCGTCTTGCTACTCAGTAACCTACAAACCAAAACTTAAGGCGAGGTTTTACTCAATTTCTAAGTCATGTAAGCTCAGGAAACCAATATAAATAAAAAAATGTTTGTTAAATGTGATCATACAATGAAGACGATTGGAAAGACAGAAATGCGATTATCAACAATTGGCTCTATAGAAAAAAATCCCAAAGATGACACTTAATTGCATCTTAACTGTCAACTACTAAGATATTCCATCATGAAACCACGTAAAAGTTATACCAATAAGTGGGGCTTTTATATACGAAGCGATTGAGAACTTACATTTTCTAATTTCGTTATCACTTTTTTCCAATAAATAACATCAGACAAAAACTAGTAGTTCAAAACGCTCGCGGCCATCTACCAGTACCACCAGTATAACCACCTTAGTACAATCTGGCCTTAACTGAAATTGTATTACAGTTAGTAGTAATTATAGTATTAAAGTGTCAAAACAGAATACATTAATATATATGAACTACCGCAAGCTAACATGTATGTGTGTGAGCGATACGTTGCACGCAGTTATAGTATGCTGCATATTAAGTACTTTTATATTTTCAGTCAAACGAGAACGGTTTAAGCCAAAGTGGACCAAGTCACGTTACGGGCGGCCAGTGATTATAATTGGTCCCCACCGCTTCAATAAAAACATTATAGCCTCGGGCGAGCGGGGACGGTGGCAATGCTCCAAGAAAAACCAAGGGTGCAAGGCGTCGATGATCACTGTGGGCAAAGAAATAGTCAAATTGAACAATAACCACGTCCATAAAATGCCAGGAACAGGATTGCTTGTGCTTAGCCTTAATAAATGAGGCTTGCTCCTACAATACGAGTATGTACTTAAATCGTGTTGTCAGCCTCGGTGGCACCGGCGTCTGCACTTAACGGACAGATGTCACAGATCAAGTATTGACCTTTTGTTTTGAGAGGGGGAAATGCCTTCGCACTATTCCTTCCGCCACGGGTGGTGGAAGGAAGGCGTGTGGGACTTGAACCCACTAAAACCCCCCCGTGAGCCATCGATCCGCTAGGAGTGGGACAAGATGGGGTCGTTTTGGTATTCACCATCTCGCCCCAGCGGCCGATCAAGATTTGACCTGCGCCATCCGCCCCGCTATAGGTACGTCTACGAAAAAGTTTCGCCTGTAAAAAAAATGTATTCCCACTTATGCAATGTCAAGGGAACTTTAACTATCAGTGTTATTGATGGACATTTGGTTGTTTGTAAAAAGTAAATTATTCTGATATAAAGCATAGCTATATGCGATGTGCAACATTTGTATATAGTAGATATTATGTGTTACAAGCCATTAAATTGTCTTTTATTTTATAGACCAGTACTGTAGGTACCTATTTATAATCTTATATACATATAAAGAGTCGCTATCACATAATAATTAGTATCTTGATTCCTAGATATAAAATAATGAGAATTTCCTGTATCAAAAAGTTGGGCTGAAAGCGTTATAACTACAAATAATGTCAATAGAGAAGTTTATTAGTAAGATATTATACATACCTTAACTTGTGTAGTATACATGTTTTAAGTCTATGAATTGCCTTTTATTTTATATACCTGTTGCGGACTTCAATAAAACACATCTTTCTCTCACATTGGTTTATCGAAGACAAAGAGAAAAGACAAAACAGTTCAAATATATATATATATTATAATGGCGACAAATAGCTAGTACGGTCGCCAACAATACCTACCCTGTTTTTATAATTCTACTATTGATCGGTTGTAGTGAAGTTGACGCCTACTCGGCTCTACAGGGAATCTGGAACTTCGTAGAAACAGTGAAGTTTGCACGTACTATGTATAAACTTGAGGGCGCAGAGTAGTACCTACGTAGTGTTGGTGCGTAGTACGTGCATTGATAATCTAAGAAGACTTATTTGGTTTCAGAATTTGTCTACATAAAGTCGCCGCGGGGTAAATTAATGATAATGTACGGCAATAGTCACTTCAGCCTGAATGCCACGCGGAGCGGAAATAAGAAGCGTTGGATTTGCTCCAACTGGAGCTACGGATGCAGAGCGTCGTTGACAACAATAGACGATGACGTAGTTAAATGTCATAACGTTCACACTTATCATTTAGATCAACGGAGAATGAAAAGAAGAGTGGGTAGGCGAGGAATACGAATGAAGTAACAAACCGTCAAGTTTGCACTCGCTAGATCCAAAAGAAAAGTCATCGAGAAAACGCTATTGCTGTAGGGTGAGAAGGACCTCTATCGAAAAAGTATTCGATACGTTAACTGTCAAATTTGTTTTAGATTTGATCAGCGCCTTGCAATATCGACAAGATGCGTACGCGAACGGTTACCTTGATCGACACGTTAACGATACAAACCGTTAAAATGTTTGTACTTGCCCTATTGTAGGAGTACTGATCAAATCTAAAACAAATTTGACAGTTAACGTAACGAATACTTTCTCGATAGAGGTCCTTCTCACCCTACTGGTGGTCTAAACGATAAAAACACAGCCTATAATTAAATTACTTATGTAGTGATTATGTTAAAGTTTTTAGTATAAATAAATTGTTAGCGTAGGGTTACACTTTTTAAAGGTACAGTACCAACGAAAATTTAGTGCTATGGTAGCGCTGTGGTATGGTAAATTAACCGACTTGGTTTACATTCGATATCACAACTTTTTACGGCGGATAAACTGCGTTGCGAGACTTGTGCATTTTTGTACATGTAATGTTTTTGATGGGATCTCATTTCTTTTTGTAGGTTTTCTTTCTTTATTTCGTTTTTCTGCAAAACACGCATCAACGCGCGCCCTGCGCCTGCGCGGCCGGGGCCCCTTGCGACATAGGTCATGCTCATAGATTATCATGAACGTGTGTCTTTGCCTCTCCACAGATGCGTATTAGGTATAAGGTACCTAGGTATATAAAAGCGTAGGTAGGTATAGTATAGTGGTATGTATCTCTCTATCTGCGGTAGGTGTACCTATCGTGGAAGTTTTTAAATAGCGCTCAACTGTCGTATTTCTCGAAGCCATTTCTCATTTATAACCCCTGTTACCCATTTCATTCAATTTCAATGAAGTCTAATTATGAACTGTAAAAATAAGTTTGTAATCACATACAATTTAATGAGATTTATATGGGAATACAAAGTTATTTATGCAGATAATATATCTAGAAAACGGGATGAAAATTATGGAATGTCAAAATTTGTCCATGGTTTATAGGCTAAACAATAGCTATATTCAAAATTTGAAACTTGTGGGACGGCTAGAAGTACCTTAGAATTTTGATGATCGGCGAGTCAGTCAGTCAGTGGGCAGCAAAATTAAGGAACTTTGACTTGCAATCATTCTTAAACTACTAGACAAAATGTAATGTAATTTGGACTATTATCTGAAGACGTGATGCCCTCTTGGTTACTAAAAATTTAGGCTTCTAGTTTTATCCATAACGAAGTTACAGGGGGTCGAAAATGGCCCGAATCGCTTCGAGAAAAGGATAGTACGGCCGTGCCTTTTGTTTTGCTCGACTTGGCGGGGGCACTGCCGTGCCCCCAGATTCAATTAAAATATCGTGTATACAAATATCAAACATATACGTAAAATACGGTCACACCTTTATCCCGAGGCAAATACAGAAGGCAAAGAATACATTTTTTCACATGTATCGATCCTGGCACATATTTTTTACTTCGTATTAATATTAAGCTCAATATTATTGTAATACATAAATGAATAAATATTATTGCTAAAATGAACTAACCTCTCATGCCACTAACATTAGAACCATCATTGTAAACGGGTTATTAGCAAAGAGCTTCTTTTGAATTTCTTATATTTAGGTTAATAATATTAGTTATCAGTTATATTAGTCGTTAGTATTTAAGGCATAATGTATACCTAACCTAAACGCTATTTCCTTAATATTTTACAGCGCCCGTATTCAAAACGAACAGGACTGGTAGGCCTTGTATCTTATATAACGGTTATCAATTTAACAAACACAGTAACAGCAAAGGTCCCAGAGGATATTATGTGTGTGCGAAAGTAAGGAGAGGCTGTAAAGCTGTCA
The DNA here is from genome assembly GCA_905147375.1 of Hylaea fasciaria. Lineage (NCBI taxonomy): Eukaryota > Metazoa > Arthropoda > Insecta > Lepidoptera > Geometridae > Hylaea > Hylaea fasciaria. Next base: position 9,711,671 of record LR990200.1, read on the forward strand.
TCAAAACGTATGAGGACATCATTCTCGGCATGAAAACGGTTCATACTAACCACGATGGCCATACATAACCTTTTTAAAAATTGTCATCATCAACATTGCCAACCCATATTCGCCCATATAACCCGCTTCTAAGGTTATAATCTATCAAAAAAAGTACCATATTAAAATTTTGAAGTAGCCTTATAAGTACATACTTTTTACACAGCTATTAATTGTACAAGGCGATAGTTACTACGTTAAAATTTAAGTTAGTTTTCCATTAAGGAGTATTATATAAGAATAAGATACGCCATTGTTATTGAACGCTATTATTTTAGTTTTAGTATTTGAATATAGTTTTAATTGAGCTTCATATTAAGTTGCGAAAATACAATTTTAAAAATTAAGTACATACTAAAATTGTTTGGACCAACCGTGGAGAGTACTTAATGAATTTAGAACAACCGGATTATACCCATGGACTGCAAACGCCATCAATTATAGTAATATATGTCTTGGAAAAGGTTGAAACGGTACACTAACTAAATGACATCAGTCTCTGTGATTCATGACTAATTTATTTAAATTGTATATCGTTAGATTTAACATCTTTAATTTAACAATTAACTTAATAACAATTGTAATTGTAACTTTGATAAAGATTTGTTTGTTCAGTGTCTTACCATTATTGTAATTTTTTCAGTATTCTTACATAATTATAAATATGTAATAATAAAAAGTATTACTTACTTTAAAATGATATTTTATTTGTCTATAGTCATGAGTGCTGATGACGGTTGGGTAATATAGTGCCAATAACTGAAACAACTGCGCCAACGAATGGAGGTAGGTTTTTACCTCTTACAGTGATGGTAATTGGATGGTTCACCCAATTTCATTACGTGACACACGACCGCTAATGCGACCTTAACCCCCGGTTTCTAGAACGTTTTTTGGCTTTGACAGTAGATTAAAACTATCGTTGTCTCTATCTGACTATAAACAATTGACAAGGATGGCAATAGAATTAATCTGTTGTCAACGCTGACTGACGTTTCAGAAACTGGGGGTAAGACTAATATGTAAAGGTCGTATGAAATCCCAATCTGTTGATGTCAAACATATTGATTCTAATAATGTTCTTTATAGGAGGGCCCGTATTCTTAACTAACAGGAATGGCAAGCCTATAATATGGTTTGCGGGGTACCAGTTCAACCAACACAGCTGCAGTAAGGGGCCGAAAGGATACTTCGTATGCTCCCGCTCCTACTACGGCTGCAGAGCAAGGATAACCACTTATGACAACATCATTTCCGATATAAGGAATGATCATAATCATTAATGCACTATTTGAAATGGTGAACAGGACCTTGTGTTCTCATTTGTTGATTTTGTAATAAAGAGTTGTCTATACTATTTTAACAATAATAAATTATTGCAAGTGGCGCGGGAAAAGTTTTATGTAATGCATTGTTGGTTGCGTTTTGTCAAAATTGAAACTAAGTATCAAAATGTCATTATCGCCCCAACTCATATTTGATGTATTTGTTTGTTACCTACTTGATATTTTGAACCTAATAAACATATTAAGAAACAGTTTTTAATGATTTTAGCTCCCTTAGTTTTTTTGGTAAAGCCTCTAATCAAAACAACTATAAGACATAGTTTGCCTATTCACGGTAGTTTTTCATCCTTATATCTGTAATTTTTTTATGTAGGGTAAGTCCAGGATAGTTGCCATACTTTTTGAAAACGCTTTATATTTCTCATTTTAATTAATGGATTTGAATGTTTGTCACACATGTTAATAGATTGGTCTTTCGACTACCACTTTGAAGGAAAAAGAAAACATCACTGTTGATATTTACTAATCTATATCGATTTTCCCAGACCTCTATTTTTGGAAGTATAGATGCCCTATGGCGGATAGTTGCTCCATGCGTCAAAACCAGTTATGGGATACATGCCTCATTGATAAAAAAACACTTTTTCAGTTAGAAAATTAGTTATTCGTGATGCGAAGTAAAATCTAAACACAGACATTAATTAAAAATGTTCGTAAAAAGTGTATTTTCTTTATAATCATATTAGGGTATAGATGCCTCACGAAAGAAGTTTCCTTCCTGAGGCATCTATACCTATATGTAGTTTAATCGTTTGAAAATAATGGGAATTATTTGTTTTGTATGGTTAAACATAGGCGAAAATAAATCGAGGCGCCTATCCTTTTCGTAGAGGATAGATGCCTTTTATATTCTGGAATGTGTATTCAATAAATATTAAAAAAAAAACTGATTTTAGTGTTAGTATACAGTCCACTGTAACATTTAGATAGAAAATATAAATTATTTAGTGATGGAGCGTGTAAATAGCCCCACCGCGGCGTACTCGCGTACTGTTATTAAAAATCTAATTCGTGAAAATTATGGAGAAACATGTGGCTTTCGTCTGCAAAGGAAACTGATAGTCATGTGCCCACTCACCAAATCGACGCTCCGGGCACCCCAGCAGCTCCAGGAGGCGAATTACAGCAGATCAGCGACGGAAAGGCGACGGTCACAAGAAACAGCACAGGCGGTGATAATTATATGCACGACAATAGTTTCTATGAATTTTCACATTGAATTATTAGATTGAGCGGACATTCGGGAAATCCGATAATATGCACACTGACATTTATTTGTCTAATTTATTTTTCTTTGGCCGAAAAGAAGCGTTCGACCTCCTTGGTGGGTCGCCACTGCTACCGCACTCCATAGAGGCCACCAAGGAACCCAAAGACATCTCAAAGGGAGTAGGCATCAGCTCCCTCCAGACAGGCACCATGCTACTCCATAATATTACCTATTAGAGTTAAGCAGGCACCACGGTATGCCGCGTCACCATGCACCCCACCTTGAAATGTCGCGAGACTTTCAAAACCATATGAGCATATAACAATTTTATGTTGAAACATTTTATGAACTCTATGAAAGACTCGCAAACGGTTAAGAATATTAGCGATCAGTTTTACAAATAATTAGATAAGTAACTACAGTGATATGATTAACTACTATTTATCTACGTAATTACACTAATAGGATTATGTTAAAGGTGAAATTAATTTTGGAATTTATTGAGTGGGTGTACTGTTCATAATACACCCCACTTGCACCATCACGGTCTGCAATTCTTCATAAGCAAGAATCTGGTTGCCATCCACGCGATATAAATGCGACTTGGGGCTTTTTATATTTGACTCCCACATAAATCCAAAATGCAGCGCCCTAGATGGAATTATCTTCCATTCTATACGGCGAGCGTCTAACTCCCTTTGTACAGATGAGTTGAAGCTAAAGTTCAACAGAAAACTACATAATTCGACCAGCTGCGCCTTGGTTCCAACGAAAGTGGTCCCATGATCAGAGTAGAGACACGAAACTGGGCCACGACGAGAGATAAAGCGCTTGAAAGCTGCCAAAAAACAATCGGAAGTCAAATCGGACATCAGCTCTATGTGTACAGCTTTTGTCACTAAGCACATAAACAGGCAAATATATGCCTTCTGTGCATGTCGACCTCTGCGTCGCGTTGAGGTGATGCGGATAGGACCGGCATAATCTACCCCAGTATGCACGAAAGCCTTTGCTTCTGAAATGCGATACGCAGGAAGGTCTGCCATCATCGGCTTCGGGTGAGATGGATTTAATTTGAAGCATACGTTGCACTTACGCACCTTGGATCTCCCGACCGTCCTGGCATCCAATATCCAGAATCGTTGTCTAAGGATAGACATGAGTAAACCCGGACCAGTGTGACAATTCATCACATGATAATGCTGTATAATTAAATCCACAATATGGTCACGTTTGGGAAGAAAAGCAGGGTGCTTGGCATCAAAAGGAAGACATGATTTAGAAAGTCTTCCGCCAATCCGCAGAATGCCTTCTTCGTCAACGAAAACAGACAGATTTTGAAGCCTTTTAGTCGGCATTGTTTTAGCTTTGATAAGTTCAAGGTCTCGACTAAAATGCACGGATTGTACAGCGCGGATCATAGCTCGTTCCGCAGCTACCAAACCCTGAATAGGTTCCAAAGCAGCCTTCAACCGTACAAATATAAACATATATCGAATTAAGCTCAAAAGTTTGCCCCATGAAGAGATGCGCTGAGCTAGCTCGTATAATAATGGTTGCTGAAGATGAGCAGAAACAGTAAGAACTGTAGCCTTGAGCTCGAGAAGTTCTCCACAATCAGTAGGAGAGAAAGGTTCAATCGGCAAATCTTCAACAGTGCAGCTGCCAAGCCAAGATGGGCCATTCCACCATAGGTCGTGCGATACCAATTTGGACGGTAACATGCCCCTAGAAAGGCAGTCACTTCGATTTTCCACTCCAGCAACTTGATGAAAATGGTGAGCAGCAGCATGAGAGTTGCCAAGTTCAGATGGATCTTGACAGAATGGCAAAGATACAACATAGCGATCCGTATCGTCACGATCCACTGATGCCGTATAACTATTCTCGCACTCTATCTCTTCGGGTGACAGGAAGCGAGTTTGAGGTAGTTCTTCTAACTCCTCAAACCTCTGCACTAAATCGTTCAATACCAATCCCGTATAAGTAGCGGTGGGTATGACGTCTTTACAAGGATAATCCCCCATCAGAACATAACCGAAAGTAGTCAATAACGCTGGGGCTCCCCGTAAACCAGAATCGACTCTATTTCCCAGATAAATATAAGGGAAGAGCTGAGCACCTAACACAACATGTATATCTCCGGGTATATTCCAACTTAAATCGGCAAGTGGTAAACCATGGAGATGTTGCGCGGCATGGTCCAATTCAATGAACTGCGACGGCAGTTGGTCAGTGATGCATTCCACCACTAACGCATGAATCGAATATTTATGTTGTGAATTCACACGAGATTCAATATCGAAATCTACAAAACCGATTATAGGTCGTGATGTCGAACCAATACCTTTGACAAACGAATTACTCAAAGGTATTATTGGCAAGTTGAGCATCCGACAGCAATCAGTCGTAATTAGATGGTTTTGCGAACCATTGTCAATTAAGCACCTAATAATCTTATTTTGTCCCGTGCTACCTTTAGGATGCGCGTACACTTGGGCGGTCGACAACAAAACCATTGAGTGAGGCTTAGTTTTGGCAGCAAGCATCACAGCAGAATCATGCTGTGACGGCAATGTTGCACTCGAAACCTGATGAGACTCGGCACATATATTATCAGTCTTATTCCTATCAGAGGAAGATTGAAGTAACGGCTCGTTCATAATTGTTGCCGATTGCGGCGCAAGAGGAGCAATAGACGCGTGGGACTGAGACACAGCTAAAATCGACGGTTCACTATGGTTATAAACTATCTTATGTGTATGTGTAACCGTGCTCACATTTCGGTTTCCAAAATGCAAGAGCTTATGGTGTCGTTTGTTGCAAACTTCGCAGACAGACGACGAATTACAACCCGTTAGACTATGCGAAATACTTAAGCAGTCAACGCAGCCACGTTTGGAGTGGATGAATCTGTAACGATTCTTCGCATCGCTCAAATTCATAAATTTTGTGCAGTCAGTCAGTAGCATGTGCCCGCCATCGTGACAATACGGACAGTAAGACGAAGACGAGACTAGCGAAGATGTAGCGGAGGCACCGGACTGTGCGGTTACCTTTTCACTAGCGACGAAAGTGTTAGACGTGTTCACACCGGACTCGCGTAGCTTTAAAGCGGTCGGTCTACCGTAGTTGCTTCGCGAATTATTAGAGTTCGACTGCATATAGTTCGCACGCTCTAAAATCTTAACTTGATCCTTCACAAAACTGATCAACTCTTTCGAAGTAGGAACTTCCGTGGTCCGAACTGACATCTCAAACGCTTGAGCAGTTTGACAGTCGATCTTACGCATCGCACAGTGTAACAAAATAAAGTCAGTCAGGTCAGTTATACCTAACTGTTTAAGAGCCGAGATCGACGCAGAATATCTCTCTACGAACGAATCTAGACTATCAGCATTTTGAGAACACTTCTTCAAGTCCAGAATATTATTCAGGTAATGTATACCTAACGCACGCTTGTCTTGATATTTCTTCACCAAACTATTCCATATGATGCTATAGGTATCACCTGTCGGTACGATACCAGCGAGGACCTTCAACGCATTATGGGTGAGTTTACCTACTAAGTACTGCACACGCTGTGAGTCAGACAACTGATCGTTATTATGGATGTTTGACTTGAACGACTCGTAAAATACAGGCCAATTCTCCGTCTTCCCATCAAAACTCGGCAACGTAATCGGTGGCAAATTGATACTATGCGTAGCAACAGTTTTCGATCCATCGGCGTTATTTCGCGAAGGTAAAGTTTGTGGAACACTATTTATCCTGTTCCTAATGCGTTTTACTCGACTATACAAATCCTCGAATGACTCTAAGCTCGCGTAGTCGGGAGACGTACCTGGTTTCAAAGTCAACATAATCCGATTAATCTGATCGACAATCGACTCAAACTTATCACGGACGTCATCAACCGTTTCCGATTCAGCTAGAAAATCTTCGTTCAATCTTGACTCGAAAGAAGTTATATTCTTTGAGACATTATACAAACGATTAATCCGTTTAAATAATATCTCTCGCCTGCATATCAACAAAGCAAGCGAGGTTTCTAGATTTTCTTCCGCCATTTTAATGCAAAAAATCGAAAAAATATATTTATGCGATAATTCAAATAAATCGGCTGTGATTTGCAAAATTAGCAATGGCGGAAACAAAATACAAGAAAATTATGAAAGGCACGAATGTCATGCCACAGAAAATTCAATTGTTTTCGTGATAGCAAATTAATCACATGAAATGAATTTACATACAAATAATTTATGTAAGTATAATATAATATTATGGGATGAACATGGAGTTTTACCAACTATAAATACGTAAAACTCACGAACAGAAATATAATATGCATAGAATAATATTATAACGTTATGATATTATATGGTTATGAATAGGAAATCCACGAACAAATTACGTATTGGAATCCGTATATTATGGTTATGAATATGCTATATGGTAATGAAAGGAAGTTCAACGAATAAATTACGTATAGAACCCTTAAAAACCTAGCTGGTAAGGTCAAAAATTACACCTATCCGTAACTCGAAAGGACCAACAAATGATGGAGCGTGTAAATAGCCCCACCGCGGCGTACTCGCGTACTGTTATTAAAAATCTAATTCGTGAAAATTATGGAGAAACATGTGGCTTTCGTCTGCAAAGGAAACTGATAGTCATGTGCCCACTCACCAAATCGACGCTCCGGGCACCCCAGCAGCTCCAGGAGGCGAATTACAGCAGATCAGCGACGGAAAGGCGACGGTCACAAGAAACAGCACAGGCGGTGATAATTATATGCACGACAATAGTTTCTATGAATTTTCACATTGAATTATTAGATTGAGCGGACATTCGGGAAATCCGATAATATGCACACTGACATTTATTTGTCTAATTTATTTTTCTTTGGCCGAAAAGAAGCGTTCGACCTCCTTGGTGGGTCGCCACTGCTACCGCACTCCATAGAGGCCACCAAGGAACCCAAAGACATCTCAAAGGGAGTAGGCATCAGCTCCCTCCAGACAGGCACCATGCTACTCCATAATATTACCTATTAGAGTTAAGCAGGCACCACGGTATGCCGCGTCACCATTTAGTCACCATGTAAAAATTTCCAGAGCCTCAAAAAGGCTGTAGAAAAAGAATTAGCAATTTTTTCGTCGCACCAAATCTTTCATTGAGTATAGATAGAATGCACGACGGGTCAGGGGCTACCTCGCGGGGGGTACCGGGTAGGTGCGGGGATGTCTCTCGTTTGGCAATATCAACGACAGCAAAAACAAGCCGGGAAACCATAGTTTTTGAATTTGAGGCATCTATCCGAGCCGGGCATCTATCCTGGAATTACCCTATTGTTTCTTTTTAGTGAAGGTACTTCTTCTTCTTCTTCTTATTGAGCATAGCTCTTGTCGGTGGAGTAACCGGTGTAGGTAAAATAAATATTTTTTCATTTTATTCTCAAAGGGTCTTTTAGGTGACTGTATACTTAGATATATAATTTTTTCAGCGCCATTATTCACATTTAACAAAAACGGCAAGTCGATAATACTGTACCAGGGGCACCGCTACAACAAACACAGTAACAGTCACGGGCGCAAAGGTTTCTATGTGTGCAGAAGATGGTCTTATGGATGTCGATCCACTATTAAAACTCTCGATCAAGAAATCTATTTCATGAATACTGAACATAATCATGAATAACATCATCGATTTAGTTTTAGGTCCATACATGTATTATATTGTTCACATTTTATGCATTTTCAACAATTACAATGTACTACTACTGAAATAACTTAATAATTAAATAACGAATCTAACTACATAAGATTAGTGTATGTGTGTTGTTCATACTGTGCACCTGTGACCTGAAGCTTCCATGGGGCTTTATAATATCCTAATAATATAGTACGTTGATAGATCCATTTTGCGTCCAGAGACGGTTACGTATGAAGACATGGCTACACACGTAGACATGGCTACGCACGTAGACGCAGCTACGTCCGTAGACAATGCAACATACCTCATTTATTACGTAGACATAGCTACGCGATCATGCGCGTTGCGTAGGCATGGTAACGCGCGTAATGGCGTCTACGTACGTAATCGAGACTACTGTTTGTGACTACCATTTACGTATTTATAATGCTGAAATCAATAACCATGTACAATGTAGACATGATGGTCATCAATGTCACTATATTATTATGTAACATCCCGAATTCTTGAAGTTTTTCGAACCGTACTAATTATAATGTTTTTTTCAGTGGCTACACCCACGTATACGCTGTCCAAATTCGGCAAACCAATCATACTATTAGGGAAGTACCGATTTCACAAGAACAACAAATGCCAGGGGTCCAGAGGCCTGTGGGCCTGTTCTCGGACCGGAAGTCGCAGGTTGAGCTGCAAAGCGTCTCTCATCACTTATGATGACGTCATCGTGAAATATCACGACTGCCATAACCACTAAATTTGACGTTTGGATTAAGTTATGGATCAAACTAGTCATTCGAAGTTATATAACAGTTACATTACATTAAGTTGTATTGGCGAAATGCGCTGTCAGTGTTTGAACGGTATTGTGTGGGTTTTGCAACCCAATGATTCCGGTTTAGCAACTTTGACTTTACACCAATATTCTTTTAATAAGCTATGTGCAGATGACCATCGCTACGTGCTTCGAAATTCACTTGAAGATATCGGTCCCGATCTTTATAAATTTTTAGTATTAGTAAAAGGAGTTAAAGGCTCTGGCGCGGCTTTTATTATCTTGTTTGTTGTGTCTGATATTATCTGACACAATAGACAAACAGTGCTTGTTCGAGCATATTCTATAGTGGCGCCTCACCAGCCTCTCCAGATACTTACGTAGTTTAGCATGTACCATAATGTAATGTTTCATGAAGTTTTTAAACTTTCGCGTACAGGAAACATATTAAGTAGCTAAAAACGGGTCTAAGTCGCGCTCAAACAATTATCAAAATATATAATTTTGACATTTATTGACCAAATTATACATTTTGTCAAAATCAAAATATATAATTTTAAAATTTGATGTATTGATATTTGTTTGTGCTCGAATTAGACCCGTTTTTAACTAGTTGATAATATGTAATGTTTCATGATGTATCAGTAATTTAGCATGTAATGTATTATAATGATTCCAAAGATGTAATTAGATATAGTTCCCAGTTATTAAAATGATAACATGTCTCGTATATACCAATAGTTACTGAACTTTTAGTGATCTCATTATTTTTATGAAGGAACCTAATTAATTTGGGTCAGTTATTCTTATAAATGTGTATGTATCAGTTTTTTATTTTTTCCTAAGAATTACGATAATAACTTATAGTGCTACCACCATAAGCCGTAAGGTGTAGTTTTACAAAATTAAGATGTCTAATTAGTAATATGTACTTAAAAGGAATAGCTAACTGTAGTGATTTACATAGTGCAGTAGCTATGCTACAAGTAGCTCGCGTATGTGTTTACTAAACCGCAGCTAGTAAAAATTAGTGTTATTTGTAGTTTCCGCTATTATGTCACTGAAAGTATTTAGTCATTGTTATCTAATAAAGCGTTTTTCTCTACCACTCACTAGTTTGTGGTTCATAACGGGGCATAGGTTAAAAGTATCATGGTCATTACAACCCATATCTCTCCACTTCTGAGTTAGTTGCGTCACATTTTTTCCTATATTACGAGTACAACTATGGTATAGATAATAAATATCATTTGTGTATCAGTATGTACTAATCTAATTTATGTCATACTAGCTGACCCGACAGACGTTGTCCTGTCATTGTCTCGATGGGAAAAAGATTCCTCTCCTTCTATCTCTCTCCCTCTATATCTAACTCTTTCCCTTGCTCTCTATCTCTCTCCGTCTATATCCATCTTTTTCAGATATTTTCCAGATTGAGTGACAGCTGTCAACTGTTCAACCCGATTTTATCAGATATATTTTTCCCAGTTTCAAATATTTTCCTGTGGTAATAGGATAAATAGTATCCTATATCCTTCTCCTGGTTCTCAGGTGCCTTCCTACCAATTTTCAGATAAGTCGGTTCAGCCGTTCTTGAATTATAAAAAGTGTAACTAGCACGACTTTCATTTATTAATGTAGATTTTTCGATACCATGTAGATTATAAATTCTAGGCATATTTATCAGGTATAGTGTGTATGTATGTTATTATCAATAAAGCATTTCCCATTTAATACCTACCTCTATAAATTTTGTACACCACTGACCTTATTCAGTTACTTCCAAGGGTTGTCTGGAAGAAATCGCTTCAGGCGATAGGCCCACCTATTGTACCATATTGTGCGTATTTTGTGATTGTGTTTATTTTTGGTGTACTTATTATAAATAGTTTTCTATTCTATTCCATTCCGTGCATTGTAGAATTATGATGAACAGTCTGTTTAATATTTTCAGTGAGTATTGTCTACTCAAAAACGGGCAGGCCTATCATGCTGGTCGGCCAGTATAGGTTTTACAAAAACAACCGCTCCCGAGGAATGAAGGCTTCCTGGTTCTGCAGCAGAAATCCAAGGGGATGCCCCGCCTCGCTCATTACTGTTGATGACAATATTATATGCTTCAAGGGAGAACATAGCCATTGACGGAATTAGGTAATTTGTATTATGTGAAATGTTTTTGATTGAATAAGAATGATTCAGTAATTACGCGTCATGATTTGTTTAAAATGTGCGCTGCATGCGACTCTCAAAGGATTGATTAAAATATACCTAAGCACCTACATATTATCTTTTCTTTTTTGCTTAGGAACAAAAATATCTTCATATACTTTTTATTTCATTTGGAAAGGTTGCCCTTTAGAGTGATGTACTATCTCATGATAAATGGTAATGTTTAGTTGAAGTCGGTTCAATGGCGTAGTGACGATCTCTGGGTATGACAGTTTGTCGTTCTGTCCAAAGGATTCCGACTTAACGATCAGTTACTAACACCCGGTTTCTGAAACGTCAGTCAACTTTGACTAAAGATTAATTCTATTCCCATCCTTGTCATTTGTTTATTGTCAGATAGAGACAACGATAGTTTTAATCTACTGTCAAAGCCAACAAACGTTCCAGAAACTGAGGGTAACTGTGTCGTCGGTGACGGAAGATAGGCAACAAAACTTCTCAGCTATCTATCAGAATATATCTAGCACTATATCATGCTATCTCGCTTTAATTGAAAATGCCTCGTCTTCCAGAGTTTTAATATAGGTATTATGTGGTTCAGACTCAATTTAACCTCTCAGTACCTACTGAACCTAATTATATAAAGTTTATCATTGAGAATAGATGTACTTATAATTCAGCCTGTAACTGTCCCACTGCTGGGCAAAGGCCTCCCCTCACTATCGTGAGGAGGGTTAGGCCATAATCCACCACGGGGGCCTAGTCCGGATTGGTGGATAACATGCCTCCGAAATAATTCTCGGGCATGTTGGTTTCCTCACGATGTTTTCCTTCACCGAAAAGCGAGTGATAATTACGTACATATGTTTTAACAAGAAACACATTGGTACGTGCCCGCACTGGGATTTGAACTCGCCACCTCCGTTTTCGAAGGCGCACGTTCGCCCACTAGGCTACCACCGCATGTACTTATTCGTATAAATTATGAGTGTTACCCCATTAACCACCAACATGTCTTGTATGTGACTAATACCTTTTACAATATTTAACAAAGTCGTTATGATTCCAGTAAAATACACGGTGACTCGATTCGGCAAACCGGCTATCCAGAAGGGCAAATATCGATTCCACAAAAATAACCGCACGATTGGGATGAAAGTTCTATGGAGCTGCTCTAGGGTTGCTACCGGATGCAAAGCTTCTATAACCACGTGCAACGATATGATTATCAAGGAAAAATCTATGCATAATCATTAAAATTGTCATCTGTGATCAACTCGTAGCATATTATGGCCGAATGCTGGTCGATTCGCAGCGCTTGAAGCACAACTTACTATTCGCGCACAAACAACAAAATATATAATTTTGACATATCTCGACGTTTCGGCTGAGTGACATCGACCGTGGTCACGGGATGACTTCTCGTGATATTTGTTTGTGCGCGAATTAGACACGTTTTTAGCTAATTAATATGTTTTTTGTTTGAAAATTAAGAACCACAAATAGGCATAAGAAATCTCAAGAGCCAATGTGTGTGATAGTAACGCGCGTTTTTTTTTTAATTTTTAATTTGTGAGTTTGTTTTATTATAGTATTTTTATGGTTTTTATAATGTTACGTAGTTCGTGTGGGGTATCGATAATTATATTTATTAATCATTGAATACTTGATTTATAATTTAGTGACGTGAAATGCTTAGTTACACAATATGTACCTGCAACTAGGTAAATACACAAAAATTTCAGCATCTATGGAGCTGAGTAAATACATCTACAAATAAACACATACCTACTATGTAATCATATTTGATGTAGGTATCGAGTGAATTTATTGGCTCTTGAAAGCAATCTTTCAGGAGTCTTCCAGAATGTAAAATGTGAAAACAATGAATAGAACGAAATTAGTTTTTTGACACGTCATCAAGTTTTACCATGTTTGTATTAATTTCACGCCACTGAAACAGTTTCGTGCCACTTGCGATCTTATGACGAAACTAGGGTCAACGCGACGCGAAACTAATGTTGTGAAATAAACATTAGACATTTTGCAAATCGTATAAAATACAGCTTCGACGTTAATGAAGCCATAGTCCTACCGATACTGTTGATTTCGCAAAACTTAACGTAATTAGTTTCACAAGTATACATTAAAGTATTTGTGATATTAGTTTAATTATACATTCTACTACTATCGTCATGTTAATCCGGTTGTAAAAACAGATTTACCTTGATTTCAACTAGTGCCTTTTTTTTTGCAGGTAAATTTGCATGTAGCGCAATATTTATCACGTCGGAACGTGGAAAGCCGCAGCTTATATTGAATGGTTTTAAGTTTCATTTAAAGAAGACCGGACTGAACAATAGGCAGTACTGGTCCTGTAATAAAAAAAAACGTTGTAAGATGACAGTGTCGTCTTATCGAAATACCATTATTCAAATCAGGAACGAACATGACCACCCGTAAATTTTGAAGACGAGCAAAATGTAAAAACCTGAGACTTGTATGTAAAAACATAGAAAATACATAAGTTTATAATAATATATCGATACATATTACGAGTATTATTTACTAGTCATTGTATAATGGATGAACAATAAATATTCGAATATTTACGTTAGCACTTTGATCACTTACAATTTATGATAAGTAGCCTACAGAGTTTGAATTATTATTTTGTATCTCTATGTTTTAAATTATAAAATTATTCATTCATACGATTTAAATGTAGAAAGAGTCTTAAGAAAGAATGAAACTGAAATTACGGTAATGGTTTAAGTACATTTTTTAAATTATAAGTAGGTATATGAAAAAAGGAGTTTTGTGTAAAATTGTGTTCGTGGAAATTTTAATTGGGTATTGGTAAATCATAAAGACGCCCCGTGGCCATTAGAACAGTCTTAATTTTTTTCTTATTGTATACCTAATTATGTGTATTATGTAGACATATTGCCAAATAAATCCAATGAACAAATAATTATATTCAGCTTTAATTTCGCATCACCCAAGCATCACCATCAAATCTACTGTCTATTAGCTATTTATGCAACCAAGGCTATATATTTTTAGAAGAAGTCTTACATAAATTAAATCAAACTATCTTTTTCAGGGTCCCCGGCATCAAAGTTCGTGAAGCCCTTGCTCACGTTGAATGGGCACAGTTTCTTCTTGAAGAACGACCGAGGCTCCCGGCGGTACTGGACCTGCAGCAAGTACCGCCTGGGCTGCAACATGGCCGTCACCACTTGGGACGACACTGTGGTCAAACAGAGCGGGATACATAATCATAACTGAGACGGGCCAACCCTAACTGGTCGACAGTTTAAGGCTTCTAATGCCCGCAAGGTCTGCAAGGCGATGCGTGGTGCTCGGGACATTGTCCTAGGCTCAGCATGTACCCAAGAACACTCCAATAACCACTATAGCGATAATAAACCGCATCTTGCTTCTCTCCCCGACCATGCGCATATTATGTTATCAATTTCTGATACATATCAAAGATAATATGAAATAGTTTACCAGCTTGACTAGAGACAAAAGTAATCGTCTCGGAGTTTCTTGCCGGTCATGGAAGAATTCAGAATGAGGTCGTTTCGTCAGCCAACTTTCGTCTTGAGGCCCACATTACGCAATTTGAATTTGAGGCTTCTAGTTTGCTAACTTTTTATGTATTTTTTTCCATCTAAATACGATCTATCTCGCCGCCGGCCAGACAATTGTGATGGTAACGTTTTTTGAAAGTTTTTCCTGACTTTGTAACAAATCTTAACGCCTTGCAGTGCGATTACTTCCAGAAATAAAAAATCATTTTGTGGACCATTTGTGGGACGAAACATAGCATAGATAGAGAATTTGGTATCGTCAGTTCGCAAACATTGTTTTTATTTTTAAAAGTGTAAGAAGCAAACATCTAGTCATAAATGAAAGTGGATAATTTTGTATATTATTATATTGTATATTATGAGTAAATTTAGTGTTCTGATAATGTGAAATGCCTATATTTGTGTACATACTCGTAATATACTTTAAGACAATTCTCAACGGTACAAAAATAACACGTGTCTATCCCCTTTAATCGTAAACATTTATAAACGTAATTTAGTATTGCGTAGTACAGTTTTTCAGTGCGCATTTCTAGTAAGCTTTTCATTACTTTTTATGGATAAAGGGGTATGCCTCTACGTCTCGTGTCTATTTGGTTGCAATGTTAGAATGATTGTTACTTCTTACATGTGTACAATTCAGTGAGAACGTATTTAGGTAAATTTGGTGCAATTATGCACGTTTTTTATTATTACCATGTGATTCACAGTTTGTGATTTTGAAGCTTCCTATACAATACTATTTGTTAATCAGTTTCCTATATGTTTAAGATGTAAAATAAGATTTAACATAGTTATTATCGTAAAAAATACGTCTCAAAAAAGCTGCAGAGGTATCATAATAATTAATAACTAGATCAATAAGTTACCTCCTTTTACTGTCATATTTTATAGCTAGGTAAAAATCTATATTATAAATTCCAATAATAATTGATATGTGTATTACAGTAGGTACTATACTAGAGAAAAGCTAAATGAATATTCGTAATAATAAATGACCCTGATGTGTATAGGTAATATATATTTTAGTTAATGCGTGATAATAATTTTGAATGATCTCTTGAATAAGCGTACTTAATTTGAATTTATATACTGAATTAATTCGTAATATACCTAATATACTAGATAATTTTAATAGCTACTTACTACATTAATAGGTAAAAAGATATTTGAGCTCTTGCCAGTATTTACAACTTATACTTTTATTATTAAAGAAGTTATATATTACGTGTAAAATATCTTTGTTGATCCAAAAAAGCAATCTTCAATAAATTTAATATAGATGAAAATGATATCGTTTCAATGAGTAAATACATGAATAATATAAACATTTTAAATTGTTATTTAACTGTTCTTAACTTGTGGGTATATTAACGTAGCTGCCGAAAGAAGGTTATGTTTTTTACTATTACCTATTTCATCTAATTCGGTGATGAACATTTGACTTATCTGTAAGTAAGTAGACACCGTGTTCAATATAACGCCATCTACTGGATCCTGTGGTTACTAAGATAATGTGTTGTAAGGTCAGAAGATTAACCTAACAAATTCCAAAATACGGCGTATCCAATAACAGTGACAGTATGGTCAACATGATGGTATCAGGCAATATAATCTCAATTTTAGATTATTATATTGTATATAATGTTGGCCAATAATTTATATGGAAATAAAATTAGGGCTGACTATACCTACCACTATTAGACACACAGTTAACCATCATAGTTAATTCCTAATAAATTAGTGTTTAATGTGTTTATTTTAAAGTCTACTCCATTATTATGGTGCTTTTGTTTCATATTAACTTTTGCAAACTGTATAAGTCATTTGTCATCTTATTAATAAAACAAATATCAGTCGATTTTCAATTACAGTTACCTACAAATGTATATTTACTCTTACAGGAAACAAAGAAATCTCATTCAAATACATGAATGATGGGTGTCGGGTGCTGGTTTTCGAGGGTTGTGAATTTAACCCTATACATGATAATGCATCCCGTGGTTATTGGTTGTGTAAACGAGGGCACAAATGGGGTTGCGAAATGACCGTGTCCACTCTAGGAAGCAAAGTCTGGAAAGTGAGAAGGAACCACAATCACACTCACGACCCACAATAACTATGACCAGTACTTTTATCACCATCATCATCAGCCTGGAGACGTCTACTGCTGACCATAGGCCTCCCCCTTAGACCGCCACACCGAACGACAATTTGCCACTTGCATCCACCGGTTGCATGCGACTCTTTTGATGTCGTCGGCCCATCTTTCGACCATCGACCAGTACTTTAGTTACTTTCAATTTTCATTCAGCTAAACGGTAATCTTCGTATGTCAAATAAATGTTGTTTCTTGCATATTTTATAAATTGCATCGTCACTCATCCTCAAATCAGCAAGCATTGGTTTCGCCTAATTGGCCTGGCATGGAGTAGATGTCTCATTATGATTTTTATTAGAGAGCAATATTAAAATGTGTAAATTTGAAAATGAAACTAACAGTTGCCCGTTATTATTTTCTACTTCAGCGACAATTTTAGGCCGATACCTTTTGCTGAATGGGAACAAATACACTAAAACCAGACAACGAGGAGACAAATCTTGGTGGGCTTGCAGCAAGCGGACGTCGTCTGCGTGTAAAGCGTCAGCTGTGGTCGTGAATGGACAAATAGAGAAAATCAAATTTGCACATTCGCATGTGGAGCCGGGCTGGAGGGAAGATGATGGTGACGTTATGGCTCCTGGTCTACCGCTCATAATGCAACTCGAGCATCAGCACGTCATCGACGTCAACGACCCATATTCGCCTACTGCTGGGCATGGGACTGCCTTCACTTCCGTTAGGAGGATTTAGGCCATAATCCCCACGAAGGCCTGGTTCGGCTCGGTGGATGTCATGTATCCGAATAATTTTCGGCGATGTGGGTTTCCTCACGATGTTTTCCTTTGCCGAAAAGCGAGTGATAATTACGCGCATAAGTTTTAACAAGAAATACATTAGTGCGTGCCCCGTACGGGATTTGAACTCGCAACCCTCTGCTTGGAAGGCAGTAAACCCAAGTTTAATTAAAGATCGTAATCGTTTTTATCCAATATCTATCCTATATAATATGTATATTCTTACTACGTACTAGTAAAACCGTTCAATTTTATGCGTGTATTTAAAACAGTGAGTTAATTTGTGCTGATACAAACTAAGGTTCCAGAAATTTAAAACTTTCAAAGTGAATATTTAAATATAATGTGCCTAGTTCATAGCCAACAGATGAAAAAGAAAACACACACAGATGTTTAATTCATCTTCCAAAATAAATAATATCATGCATGTAATCAAATAATTGTTTATTTAAATAAACCTACTGTCTCTTAATATATATAAAAAAAAAAGTTTATTATATTTATAATTATGTGTGCATCATGCCCCCTATTCACACTGCAAAGACCTAACGGATTATAAGGAAATGTAATACACTTTTTATTATAACTTATATAATAAAATATTATACTCCTACATCCTGGAATAACACATGGGATACATTGCATCCCGTAAAAATTAATTGTTCCTGTGCGATAATAGTCAAGTTAGAGAAATCCTCGGGGCCGTACAAGTTATCATATAAAAGCATTACTTATTTCCAGCCAACTATGGATCAGCAGGAGTACAGTCTGACTTCACGTTCGTTGAAATAAGCGGAACGCGATTTCTTTGGCACGGTGGCTACAAGTACACGAAAGCAATCATGAAAGGCGTCAAGACCTGGTGGTACTGCAGCAAACGTCGCTTCTACAAATGCAAAGCGTCTATAGTGACGTGCGAAGAAACGGTAATCAAGGGGATGTATGAACATACGCATGCCGCCAATGCCGTTATAAGTTACCGCGATGCAAGTACGTAAGGCTACTTTATGACCAACATTATCATCATCGTAAGCCACGATCGTGACTCCGTAGATTGCTTCGAGATCTCAATTGTATCTCTAGATTGTCCTCCAGTAAATGCCTGGCAGGACTGGAGACTACTGTCAAGAATTAGGTATTCTATCCTCTGTCAGTAAGTGTTTGAAGCTGGATAGATGTATCTAGACTTACGCGTATTTACGAAAATGTGTAGTTGTAGCTCTGACTGCCATTTAACCCATTTGTTGTATTTACAATACTCAGTTATACTTATAATAATATATAATTTATTCTAATATAATATTGTACAATGTAATAATACAATGTTAAGAAACAAAAACAATGTTATTAGCGAAAAAAAAATTAAGATCTTTGTTTTATTATGCGACTCTATTATTTATTTCCTACCAAAGGTAATAAGAAAGGAAGCCCTCGAAGGTGTAACCTTTAGATTTTAGACGTCAGATGTAGAACCTAAAACTATAGGGCAGCTTATTGTTCCTGAACACATCTATATATTATTATGTTCAATTCTAAATATATGCGAACTAAATTGTTTACAAAATATTTGAAACATAAGCAAAGGTACCTATGTTTTCAATCACGCACCGCGATCGTTTACCACATCCGCGCAACCCCCCTGAACGCTCTATCGATACGCCAGCGCTTAGTGCCTCCTTCAGCGGCGCTGCCTGAAAAACGCTGTTTCAGCATCGTCATAATAATCAAAATCATTTTTCAGAGATACATTGGAATGGAGTATCTTCCACCTACACATATTTAGATGAAAGTGGAACGCGATTTCTCATGCATGAAGGTTACCGCTACACCAAGGCCAGAATCGGTGGGCTCAAGACGTGGTGGTGTTGCAGCTACCGCCGCTCCTGCAAGTGTAAAGCATCAATTGTAACCATCGATGAAGAAATAATAAAGGGAAAGTTTGAACATACACATTCTATACAGATGCGAAAATACTATTAAAAAAGCCTTTTATTTCTTGCAAATATAGAAAAAATAGCGTTGACTATAACTAATGTAACTTTATAATTATGTATCTAATTATCTCTTATATTTATATAAATTGTAATATTATACAAATATAAGAGATACATCTCGATTATTTTCTTAATAAATATAAATTACGCGTCAAGTTGTTGCACACCGAAACCTTGCACAATTTAAAGATAGTATAGCTTACATCTCAATTTATAGTCGAAATAACAAAAACCTTATCCACAGCAACGCATGGCCGTGTCTGCTAGTTATATATATATTAGATAGGTTGTACGGTACCGTATAGCAAGCAACAGAGTACATATAAGTAGTAAATAACACGTTATGTTTATAGTATAGATAACCACTTAACGAAAATCGGAACCGTCCTTGAAAAGCCAAACAGGTAATGGTAATTAAATTAATCAGATATTTTTTCACTTTACAACTAACATTTATAGTTATTGGTATTGTTTCTTAACCACTGTGTAGAGTTCATAGATATCTATCTCGATAAAAATTAAATGCTATTCGATGGTAACCGTAGCAGTTGAAAACAACTAGACCGATTAGTTCTTTATAATGTTAGTATTTTTAACGATTCTTTCAGCGCACTATCTCGACTTTCAAGGCAAGCGGTATCTCTGGTATGCCAGCTACAGGTATACCAAGAACAAAATTCGTGGCGCCAAGATATGGTGGAACTGCAGTAAGCGTTACTCCTTCCACTGCAAGGCCTCCGTCGTCACCTTTGAGGAAAAAGTAACGAAATCCAACTTGCATATAACGGGCCACACGCATGCGCCCGAGAAGATGCTGAACTCCACTGACATAACGCATGTAGTGCAGTTAAAGGACATTATTGGATAAGAAGAAAGACATAAATTGGATAAGAAGAAATGCTTCCGTAATGTTCCGTTCGGTGCTAATGCCCTGCCCTTGCCTATGATATCAAATATCAAATCCTTGCATATAATATAACCTTTTGCTCGTATGTGTAAACCGGAGCATCAATAGAATAATAATTGAGGTATATTATAATTTCGATATGTAACTGTTGCTTCTCTTGTCGAGGTGTGATTCCTGCAGAAAAACTGTCATGTCACAAACTGAAATGTTATAGAAGTTCTTAGGCATTTGCGAACAGAAAACATATTAACTAGATTTAAACGGGTCTAACTCGCGCACAAAATAATATCGAAATATATAATTTGACATACCTCAACGTTTCGGCCTAGTTACATCAACCGTGGTCACGAGAAGACTAAAATTTGAGCGCACTATGTTTTCTGTAAGGTAAAAACGAGGTTCTCAATTAGACTGGTTACTTTTTGTATGTTTGTTCAAAGTCAAAGTTCAAAGTCAAAGTCAAAGTTAAACCATTTATGGTAAATAGGCAATAAAATCGCACTTTTACAAGTCATACACTTCAATCTCATTTAACAAATAGAACCATAAGAGAAAACAAAATGTAATATACACTAAATTAAAGAGTAATTGATTACGGTTTGAGTTTGAAGAAGTATGTTTCCTTTTCAAGCACTGTACCAAGATTGAATCTCGGACAGGAAAAGGAAACCACGTTCACTCTACCAGTGCTTTGGAATACGCTCAGTAGGGAAGATGATGTTACGCGGTTGCTCCGCCATTTGGCCATTGCTTACATAAACTATATTTTCATCGATAATGAACTGTAGTTGAAACTCAAAATGCCTTACGTGGTAATATTAATTGAGTCCTTACCGTTTTTATTTAATAGATTTTCTATGGGTAGCGCAGTATTGTAACTTATTCTATTTTCAGATTATTGGTAAATTTTAATAAATAATGTTTGTATTGAAATGTGTACCATAATATACTACAATATACTACGAAATTATGAGTATGAGAGAGGTACCGCTTGTTAGAACTTTAATAATAGTTTAATTTATCTAAAAAATAAATATGTGATAAAAAAAATCACTGATTCATATTTTTGCCCTAGAGCCTAGCTGCTTATACAGCGTTGTCTGAATGATTTAACGACTTTTCTTTTTAGGGAGTGAACTGTGGGAAATGAAACCCAAGTTCATTAACTCCATGCGTGGCTTCCCAGCGGTGGAACTCGGCGGCTACAGATACAACAAAAGGATCGAAAGTCGCGGTCCCAGGGAGTACTGGCGGTGCTCCAAGAGGCGGACCAAGAGGTGCAACGCCGCCATTGTCACCATGGCCGATGAAGTCATAGAGATCAAGAGTTGCCATAACCACTGAAGGCTCGCATGGGATAAAGTTCGTGATTCACAAGATCGCCGTTCCTAGTTAGTGTAGTGGTCAATGAATAAAAGTCTTACTACGAAAGCTGAACAGGTGTGTCTAAAATTTCGATCACAAAATCTACGTTTATAACTCGCGTTGTCTAATTCCATCCTGTAATTTTTGATAATTTTACCTGTGAATTTGTTTTTGCGTTAAAGTTAGACGTCTAGTTGTGGAACGAAATTTTAGACGCAGGTGTTTAACTTTATTTTAAACGTTTTATTTAAGACGGAAACGGTGTTACCAGAAAAGATTTAAACTAGAGTTGAACAGATATGTCTAAATATTTTCTCCACAAAACGACGTCTTACCCTCCCTCGCTTTTTCTAACTCAATAACAAATTCACAAGTAAAATAATTAGTAATGCCAGGGTTGAGTAAGAAAACGCTAGTGATAGACGTCGATTTTGTGGAACGAAAATATAGAAACATCTGTTTAACTCTGGTCTAAACTTTTGTGGTAGGACGGTCAATGTCACGCCTCAATAAGAGCAGTGAAGTTCCCTCACGAGCCACATCCCGCGTGGTGGTATCTCAATCTCTTATGAGGCAGTTACGTTGGTGTCACAGTATATCGGCCACTGTATCGATGGCGCCGGGAAGCGCTCAGGGTAATGCAATTAACGGACACCCATCTTAGAGTGTACCGGTGAGAATGTCGCTTAACTTGAGTGATGCGTGGGGGTCTGAAGTACTAAGTAACATAAAAAACGTGCAGTATTAACACTATTAAAATTACCTCAGTTTCACCTGTAAATGATAGTTTATGTTTATGTATGCGCATTCGTTTTATGAAACCAAATCATTTCCACGGCCCGAGCGACATTCTGAAATTTAAAGGATACTTAACTGCTTTCAAGTCGTAAAGTAACAGTAACTGCCACTGTCAGTGTCAAGTGAGGCTGGATGTAAAGGATAATACGACAAACATAAGTATGTATCTAAATCCACCAACCTCGACTAGGCCCCCGTGGTGGATTATGGCCTAACCCTCCTCACGAAGTGAATTATTTATTGAATGAATTATTTATTTACTGAATTATTAAGTATCTAAAATAAATATTATTAAAGTGATTCCATAAGCATATTGGGTATTATTCTTATTATTATTGTTGTATTATTGGTATGTCAATTTGTGTAAATCGTGCCTTTACTATTTAAATTAAAAATAATAATTGTTTTCATATTAGTTAATAATACAATATTGGTGTATTATTTGATATTTTTTAAAAGAAAATTATTTATACTATTATCTACACGATTGTTATAAAGAGGTGACGCAATCGTATATCTTTCAATATGACGTAGGTACATCATGTTTCATACAAATATTTACAAAACCAGGCCGCAAATCTAAACGTTAATATATACTGTAAGTTACACTTCTCACATTCCTTGTGTCCGGTCGAGGTGAACAACAATAGTAAACAATATAATATTATATATAATTATTATGTATATTAATTGTATATATATACTTATACGGGTTACTTTTACAGGACGTACTAGAGCAGCAGAAAATTTAATTGACCCAAGAGAAATCGAGTATAAATCCGGGCTATCCGAGCCAGAGGTAAGTAATTAACTTAAAAAATTCTCGACTTGAAAAATTATGTTATTTCCTATTTTCTAACAAGTACAGTCAACTTCATGAAGTTAACCATACATAACAGTTAACCATGTAAAGACTCGTTAACATATTTTTAATCATTGTAGTCTTTTGGCAACATTTTACTATATAGGTATGCAGGTTTTTGATTTTTAAAAAGTAGGTAGTGTACTTACTTAAGCTGTTATAGTATTTCAATAAATAAATATTTCGGGCTGTACCATCATTACAATGAGTCTGACGAATGTGGCAAAATAGGATTAAAACATAAAATAGTCATCAAAGAATACATTGTGGAAATTGTCGTGCGTGGGACGTCTTCTGTTGGCAAAAACCAGTTTTCATTATTGTTTCAGTCAATACAAGATCCTTCGGAATCTTACGTGTCGTCTGGAGAAGAGAGCTTATCAGAGATGTCTTCACATGTATCCACTAACTTTGAAGTTTATGAAGTAAGTGACAAGGTATCAAATTTCTATAATATTAGGTAAGTATTAAAATTATTTCTAAGGACCACGCCTGCACAATCGCAATTGCAAACGCTAGGTGGGATTGGGTGCAAGTTTGTAGTCAGTTGCATTTATATCTCGCGTCTGATTGTGTTATTGTGAGAAAATTAATAAAATGTTGATGCTGGAACGAAAATAACCTGGATTAGATTAATATATCGGATAACGTTTATTATTACCTTACTTTTGTTCCATTTATAACACTCCATTCACATTGTAATTTTTTCCTTACCAACCTTTTATTCTATTCATTGACAGGAAGAAATAACAACAAACAAATACACGAAAGAAGTCCCTGGTAAAAGTGATTTAGAAGATACTCCAAACCTAATATTAAATTCAGATTTAAGCACATATTTCAAGCAATCTCAAATTATAGACGCTCTATCTGTTTCCAACTATGCAACAACTGCAACAGATGAGTTAAAGGAATTTTGCTTGTTTTGTGATAAACGAGTCAAAGACTTTATTAGTCATTATAACACAGAACATAAGGATTTTCAGCACAACTTGAACTCGTCCAATGTAACTACAACTGCAGCAGGGACTCCTATTGCTAATCGACAACCAAATGCAGAAGAAACAAATACAAATATAGACAATACATTTCGAACACAAAAAAATTATAAAGAAAATAAAAGGAACCGCATACCGGATTTCTGTTTCTTTTGTGAAAAACAAATTCATAACTTTTCCAGACATTTGTTTAGGAACCATGCCCTTGAATGTGAAGTTCAGAAGATATTATCATTGCCGAAGAAAAGCGTTGAAAGAAAAAAACAGTTAACATCTATACGTAAAAAAGGTAATTATGTGCTTAATATTGGCAAATGTATTAAACCGATGAAAACAAAGATGCATTCTTTGAGTGATGATTACTTGCCCTGCTCCAAGTGTCTAGGATTTTATGCACGAAAACAGTTGTGGAAACATCGAAAACTATGCACCGATAATAATGACGAAAAGGTCACGCAAGCAGATGCACAGAATTTTTTAATTAGACACTTAAACCTTGACCAAAAATTAAAGGACATAGTATTTCCACGTATGAGGGCGGACAAATTGTCGATGATAGCCAAAAAAGATCCTATTATATGCGCATTTGCCGCACAGTATCTAAAAACGCACAGAGAAAAACACGTTGTTAATGTTGTGTCTAGAAAAATGAGGGAGCTTGCAAAGTTGCTTTCAGAAATTAAAAAACTGAAACCAGAAGTTAAAGATTTTTTTAGTGCGTTGAAACCAGAAAACTACGATACAATAGTAACGGCCACAAGAAATGGCGCACAGTATGACGAAAAAAAAGAATGCTATAAAAGTTCTACGTTTGCTATGAATATAAGTACGTCCATAAAACAATGCTGTAACCTGGCTATAATGGAAAATCTTAATACTCAAAAAGGAGTCAAAAGTGCTGAAATTGATGCTGACTTGAAAACACTACTACAACTGATAGAAGCTAATTGGAAATTCGATGTATCTTCCCAGGCAGCAGACGACTTAAACATAAATAAATGGAATAGAATCACAATAGTTCCTCTAGCCAGTGATCTAAAACTGTTAAAAGACCATCTGACTAAAACTGCTAAAAATGCTACAGTTAAACTACAACAAGATGAAATCAACTTTGCAGCTTACTCGGAATTATTGGAAACCGTATTTTGCAGAGTACTTCTATTAAATAGACGTCATCCTGGGGAATTGCAGCGTATTCTTCTTGAAACATATCAGTCAACAGAAGACACTCAAAATAAATATGAAGAATTCGACAGCGGTATTACACTGACTGAGAAAGTGTTAATAAACAGTTTGAAGCTCATTGTTATTGGCGGCAAAAGAGGTAGAGGTGTTCCTGTTCTTTTTGCAACTGATGTCCAAGAGGATATAAAAACTGTGATAAACTTACGAGACAAATATATAGAAAAAGAGAATCCTTTTCTTTTTGCAAAGCCAGCTTGCATGCCGTCAATTTATGGTTATAAAGTCGTTGAAAAGCACGCGATACTTAGTAAAGCGAAGAACCCGAAGGCTATTTCTTCCACGAGGTTGAGAAAGCATCTAGCAACCTTAACCCAAATTTTCAACATGACCGAAAACGATATACTGCAGCTTTCGAACTTTATGGGTCATGCTACTGCCGTTCATAAAAAGTCATACAGATTGCCTGATGACATAATATATCAAACAGCGAAAATTTACAAATTACTAATGTTAGTGGAAGATGGTAAGGCAGATGCCTACAAAGGCAAAAGTTTTGATGAAATAGAGTTGGATTTGGAAGATGAATTGGAAGGAGATAATATAGATACAGAAGATGTGCTTACTTGTGCAGTAGACATTAAAGACGCTATAGAAGCATCAACGCTGGCTCAGGCAACGGCTTCTCAAGAAAGTAAACCTACAAATACTCAAAATGAAGAAGCTACTGATCAGGTTAAGTCAACACTATGCCAAATCTATAAAAAACATAGCAAAAAGAAACGAAATTTGGTCCCGTGGACAGCTGAGCAGAAAGCCATTGTATTGGGGCATTTTAAATCGCATGTTAAACAATGTAAGCCACCAAAAAGAGCAGAGTGCGAAGAACTAAAAGATCTGTATCCGGGTATACTGGCCAATAAAGACTGGCTCAAAATAAAAGTGTTTATTCAAAACACTTATTCGAAGAAATAAACACTTACTCTACGTACCTACATAACTTGGCTAGTCTGTAAACCTCACATGACATAAACAATGTAAATGTCATAAAATATATTGTAACCGGTTATTAAACTATGTTGAATAGATTTACCTTTTATACGGAGATTCCTTGTTGTGTCGGGCCACCCCCTCTAGGGAATTACGTAGGCCACAGCCGAAGGATCCAAAAAAAACCAAAATAGTTTTAAACTAATTTAATTAAAAAGTAAAAGTTACAATATAAATTCCTATTCTAAGTTGAAGTGTGAATGCAACCGATGTTAGGTTAACAATGACAAATTATTGGAATTAAAAAAGGGAACAAACAAGTAATTCTGGTGAAGCAATGTTTCCGCGAAGTGTGCTGATGCGGCGCCCTCATTACTTGCAACTTGGTTTCGCAATATCTGCGCGGTAGGTAACAGCGATGTCTTGCTCGGCAGATTCATAGGGGCATTATGACGTAACACCTCCACCCTCAGAACGGCAACTATTTTAAAACTTTGAGTGAAAATGTTGCCGGTGCTTTCGATGGGGTTGTAGGCTTTTCAGCATCCTCGTACTGATGTTCTTCAGCTTCGTTCTTCAGGTTTCTCGTACGATAGGCGTAGTAGCGGCGGATAACCAGGGCGGCTCCCAGTAGCGTTGCGATGAGC
Source organism: Hylaea fasciaria (assembly GCA_905147375.1). Classification (NCBI taxonomy): domain Eukaryota; kingdom Metazoa; phylum Arthropoda; class Insecta; order Lepidoptera; family Geometridae; genus Hylaea; species Hylaea fasciaria. The sequence goes on from LR990200.1 coordinate 9,739,162, forward strand.
AATATACCGTAGATTGGTATCGTGGTGTGATATACGACATCAGATGAAATAGGGTCCAGTTGTACTGTTGGCTGCAGCATCACGTTATCTTGGTATTCATGTAGATCTCGCAGGTTTATTGAATTCAGTTTAATTTGTGGTAATGGTGATGAAGTTGGTATTTCGAACTTCATGGAGATTTTCATGATGTTCAGCGGTTGTCCTTTGATCCGGTCGTAACTATTTCTGATGGTGAGTTCTTCTGTGTTCAATGTGCAGCTGACTGGAATGGTGATGAGGAAACTTCCTCGTACGGTGTCGTAGCTTTCGTGTCCGCAGACGGTGTGTATCTTCGTCGGGCGAGGGAAAGAGATAGCATAATGTCTCTCGTCCAGTTGGTCCACGGCCTCTTTGGTTAGCTTGATTGTCGTCATCTCGCAGGTTGCGTCAAGAGATTGATTGACGATGAGATTTTGGATGCAGTCCGCTTGTGCCCGTACTTGATGACTCAGGGTTTCTTCGCAAAGGAACCTGTTACCGTACTTCGGACATTCTGTCTCTATGTACATGAACGCCTGCCTGTTACTTGCTATGAGAGGATATGGGGGTAAAATGGATTGGTTATACTTATTAGGAAGGATAGCTAATCTAAATAAATCGTATTCTATGGGAGATACTATGGGAAACTTCAGGGTTAAAACAATACGTTTACCTGAGAAATAGTAACCCGGTTTAATTATATCGTAGTATTCCCTCAAATCTAAACCTAATATATGCCCCTTAGGGTATATTAATTCTAATTTATCTATCATCCTAGCTAATATATCTATGCCTACTATAGAGTGGTGTGTGCTCGATGCACGCACGAAACTTAAAATATTTTCTATTCTCCTAAGTTCTGCCATAATATCATCTGTATTTTCAGAGATAATAATTAATAGTTGAGCGAATCTAGCATATTTGATTAAACTCGTCTCCTTATGCGCCTCGTGGTCTAATAGAAGTCCTAGAGTTACATTTATTCGTTCCTGATTTTGAACTATTTGCGACATGATTTTACTATGGTGGGCCATCCAATCTTTACTGAGGCTAATGTGGTTATTAAATTCATCTGTTACTTTATGTTGGTTACTTTCCAAAATTGTAATGGCATTGTTAAATTTAATTGCATCTGAATAATCTAAATTACCGGTAATACTTTTAACGATAGAACCTAACCCGTCTACTAGACCTCTCTTACTACGATTAGGTTCTAAACTGTGCAAATGAATTAGAATTTTTTGTAGTTTACTACATAAATAGTCAATCTGAAGTTCATATAATGAGAATGTGTCATTTTCAAGTCTATTCTTAAAGTCATATAGCTGAGTTTGTACGTTGTTAATTTGATTCTCAATATTGTCCAGTTCAATGTACTGTAAAAATGTATGGTAATGAGTTGTCAGTGTAGTCGGTCCCAATTTAAACGGTAAAAGTCCAGGTCCTTCGTCCAAGCTTTCAAGTTTTATCTCTTGAGCTTCCAGCCTTGTCATCACGGTCAGAGTCAGAAGGAATCTGCAACAATTTTGCAGATTTAGGAACCCTCTTAAGGCGGGCTTTAGCTACGGGACCTCGTTTTTTGGAGGTGTAAATATGAATTGGTAAGTCGGCTAAAACGGTGTCTTGAGTATAACGCGGAGCAAGCTTTTGTCGAGTAGCGAAGGGGTTGGTAATGAAAACCTGCTGATTTGGTTCATATTCTACTTCGGGCTCACGAGTTTTATTACGGTTTTCAATAAGATGAGAGCGGTCAGTCAATGCGGTCTCGTTAATTATCTCGTATACAGTTTTCATCTGTTCGCGGTGAGTCTGGGTATATTGCTGTAATAGATGCTTAGTCAAGTCTACGTCGACTGGGTCTCTAGGGTCAAAGTGTCCATTAACTATGTCGTATGGTCGGCATTTTGTGAAGCTGTGAACGGAGCTATTATATGCAAGGATAGCGTAAGGCATAAGATTTACCACGGGTTCATCTTTCTGTTGTAATTTAAGAATGCGAAGATGCTCTAAGATAGTAGAGTGGAATCGTTCGATATTGCCGTTGTCATTAGGTGCATGGGGCAACGTCCTGTGATGGTTGATTTTATGTAATTGAGTAAATTCGGAGAATAACTGATTTGTGAACTCTGTCCCATTGTCCGTCACTATTGTCAAGGGAAGGCCATGGTGAGTGCAGTAGTGGAGAAGGCTTTGGATTATGCTGACAGCAGTGCCATCTCGAAGATGGTACGCTTGGGCGTATTTGGAAAACACATCTATAATAGTTAAGTACTTCTCAGATTGAGCTGTGAACAGATCTAGGTGAACTATCTCAAAAGGTTTCGTTGCTGGTGGTACTATATTAAATTTCTGTTTAATCGGGCTTCTATCATATTTAGCTTGGCCACATAATGTACAGTCATTAATAAATTTCGTTATGTGGTCCCTCATTTTGGGCCAAAAATATCTGTTCGAGAGGGATAAGAAACATTCGTTAATTCCGCGGTGGTTTGTTTTACCATCGTGGTAATTTCGAATTATTTCTTGCTGCCTGAGGTACTCTTTTACATTTTCGACCTCCTTTTTGGCTAGCACCAGATTCATTGCTGAGCTACGAAACTTCTCTTGAATGATGGGAATTATATCGTACATTCGTAATGGTGGATTTATAAAGAGAGCGGTTTTGACTTTAGGATTGACAAATTCCTTTATAGCACTCACTACGTCATTCGCTAAGTTGTTCTCGGAAATCTGTACAGAAGTCCTGGTATGGGTGTCAAATGGCTTGGTTGCCGTCGGCCTTCGTTTTATGTCGCCTACTACCGTTAAGATGAGTTGTCTGTGAAATTTGTTCAAAGGATCGTCAGTTATAGGTACCTCGAGGATTGGATTTTCTAGGCTAGTATGTGCTGTTACTGTAGTCGAACCATTGACAGAGCTAGCTGGTTTTTCTGAAGCGTTTACAGCTACAGAACTTATCTCCTCGTTGTGAATCTCGACTCTAGAAAGTGCGTCGGCATTTGTGTTGGCTTTACCCTTTTTGTATATGACTGTGAAGTCATATTCACTAAGTTTAAGCCTCCACCTTGTTAATCGGGAGTTTGGTTCCTTAAGGTTCATAATCCACTGAAGGGGTTTATGATCCGTAAGGATCTTGAATTTTCGACCAAACAAGTATGGTCGGAAGTACTTGGTAGCCCAAACTATTGCCAATAGTTCTTTTTCTATTGTGCTATAGTTGACTTCGCTATCATTTAGAGTTCGGGATGCATAGCACACAGGCTTGTCTGATCCTACGGGTCCTTGGGATAAAATGGCACCAATGGCCACGTTCGATGCGTCTGTGGTCAAAATAAATTCCTTACTAAAGTCAGGATACTGTAAGATGGGGTCGTTGGTTAGAAGTGTTTTGCATTTTTCAAAACTAGCAACGTACTGAGGAGACATGGTTATTTTACTACCCTTCTTCAGACAATGAGTGAGAGGTTTCGTGATTTTAGCGAAGTCGGGTATGAATTTTCTATAATATCCAACTAAGCCTAGAAATTGCTTAATTTCTTTAGGGGTCTTAGGTATGGGGTAGTTTTGAATAGCATGGATTTTATCAGGGTTGGGTTTAATACCCTCTCTGCTAATAACATGACCTAAGTACGCCGTTTCTAACTTTAAAAATTCCGACTTATCCATCTGAATTTTAAAGTTAGATTCCCGGAGTTTCTGGAACACTTTCTGGAGGTTTATCATGTCCTCCTGGAGCGACGTACTATAGACGATAATGTCGTCTAAATAGACGAGACAGACAGTATTCTGGAGGTCCTTGAGAACATTATCCATCACTCGTTGGAATGTGGATGGAGAATTTTTCAATCCCATGGGCATACGCAGAAATTCATAGTGCCCATGCTCTACATTGAATGCAGTTTTAGGAATGTCCTCAGAGCTCATTTCAACTTGGTAAAACCCACTAGCTAGGTCAAGGGTTGTAAAGTATTGACTATTACCTAGCTTGTCTAATACGTCAGAGATGTTAGGGATGGGATATTTGTCGTCAATCGTCTTTTCGTTCACTTTCCGAAAGTCTATCACGATACGCCACTTTACTTTACCAGATGCATCGGCTTTCTTAGGCACGATCCATATTGGGGAACTCCAAGCTGATTCGGAGGGCCGAATAATTCCCTGTTCAAGCATTTTACCTATCTGTTGCTTAACTTCATCTCTGTGAACATACGGGTACCGATAACTTTTCGTGTACACCGGTTCCTCATCGGTAGTTCGAATCCGATGTTTTATTTTATTCGTAAAAGTCAATGGCTCTCCGTCAATATAAAAAACGTCCGCGTACTTAGCACACAAGGCTTGTAAATTCGCGCGTTCTTCAGCGTTTAAGTGGTCCGTACGTAGTCGCGATAAAACGTCGTCGACTCGCGAGGGCGGTTGTTCGGTGCACGTGAACTCGTTCGAATGAACTTCGGCTAATACGGGCCGGTCCATTGAGAATATTAAGTCATGCGGGGACGGATTCGTGATTTCTAGAATGCCTCGGTTGTCCGTTACTACCGTAAGACAGTCCCGTATAACGCAGTTAGAAATAATTTGCTCGGGTATAAAAGCCTCTCCGTCATGAACATTAATCGGAATTCTCACTAATTTCGAAGAATTGGCCGCGATAACGTCTTCGTATAAATTCACGTTTTGCGAATTATACATTTGAATGGGATTGGTCGCGTTACGAGTAATAAGCATTTTGTTCTTAAGGTCGATTTTAGCTTCCCATTTTTCTAACAAGTCAAGTCCGATAAGTCCGTCAAAGTAGTTGTGGAAACGGTACACAAATAGTTTTATAGAGTCAGAGTCTTGAAATTCCGAAAAACATGGCATTGACACAGAATAATTATTACGAGTAGTTGCATGCACATTGGTTACCTCAAAAGGATCGAAATTCAGAGGAATCTGTGGAAAATAATTTTCAACTGCCTCGGGGTTAATAAAGGACTGATTAGCCCCAGTATCAATAAGTAGTTTTAGGGGAGGATCAGAAATCTGAATATAAGGCAATTGCCTTTGTGTTTGGAGATTGACCTCTATTTTGACTTTCGTGATATCGAACCCTTCTGAAAATCCTGAGGGTCGCAGCCACTGGTAGAGGGCTGAGGGTCACTCAAATTATTGTCCGCGTCAGTCGCTTCAGTCACGTTATAGTCTTGGTAAAATTGAGACTCGTCGAATTCATAACCAGTCGGACAGTCATAGTTATAGTCATAGTCAGTATAACATGGATAGGGCTCATAGTCCTGATAATAGTACCCCTCGTAGCCAGAGCACTCATTGAGGTTAGCTTCGCGGGTCTTGAAGTAATTACTGGGCGGCGGGTTACCCGACTTCGTCCAGTCGTGTCCTGACAGACCAGTAGATGGTAAGGGTCTAGTCACAAAGTGACTTACGCCGCTCATAGGCTTAGGGCCTGTATATTGGGGTTGAGGCCGTGGTGGCATTCTAAAAGAATTATTATGCGAGTTATAATTTGGTGGCAATGCACGGAACATTTGTTGAGTGCGAGATGGACCTTGAGGAGGTCGGTTCATAGGGAAGTTAGGCTTCCAGGGTTGCTGAGATTGGAAGTGAGGCATTGGTCGTTGAAAAGGCACATTAAATGGCATGTTATACACGGGGCCAGAAGGAACGAAAGATTTTTGTACTGGCATAGCGAATGGTTGCAACTGCATCGGTTTCGGTGCAGCATTCATAGAATTAATTTTACGATCACCAACTGAATCATTTCGCTGCTGCAAGTACATGACATTTAGTTCCTCTTGTACAAATTCTAATGCTTTTTCGACACTATCAGGACGCATGCATCGTATGCGAGAGCCTAAGGGCTCTTTTAACCCGCGCACGAACGCTTGCATAGTCAGCTTTTTATAGAGGGTGCGTTTCGCCTCGATGGTGGTGGGAATCACCTCGTGCAGACTTACATAAGTCATGATAGTGCTGAAGAGTGTTTGAACACGATCATAAAATTCTTGAGGTGAATTATTGCCCTGAGTAGCAAGAGCGAGGTCATTGTAGAGGGCGGTTTCATCCCTCTGGTCAGAGAAATTATTTATAAGTGCGGATCTAATGCCATCCCAACTTTCAGGAACACCATTTGAATTTATAGTGCGGGCGGCGGGCCCGGTGATTTTATTAAGAATCCCGTTTAATAAGCCGAGATTGGAAAGCTCACTACCCGGTTCCGCGCTCAAATAAGTAGCACACAATTGATCACATAAACGTATAAATCGGGTTAATACATTTGGGTTACCATCAAATTCAGGCACCACACGTAAGGCCTTAAAAATGGTATCAAGGTCTGCCATCGTATCTTTAACTTCTACAATAGTATCTAAATATCTACGACTATCAGCTATTTTATTACGAGATTGCCTACTCGATGCAGGACTTGGGGATAATTTCCTTGGATGGAAAATTTTGAATTATTTAAACACTACAAGGATTAAAATTAAAAGGAGAGCAAGTACAGGAGCAATTCAAGCACTTACATATATTTCATCCTGGTTCCTTTGGAATCAATGTTCGGATTTGTCCTCCAGCCGCGGGCCTAGGTTCTTTCAGGATACGGGCGGTATGGGCACGCAGCACTTGACGCAACGCGCACAGCAAGAAGATTTCACTAATAGATCACTCCTAGCTAACCTACCCGATCCTACCGACTGCGCCAATTACGTAGGCCACAGCCGAAGGATCCAAAAAAAACCAAAATAGTTTTAAACTAATTTAATTAAAAAGTAAAAGTTACAATATAAATTCCTATTCTAAGTTGAAGTGTGAATGCAACCGATGTTAGGTTAACAATGACAAATTATTGGAATTAAAAAAGGGAACAAACAAGTAATTCTGGTGAAGCAATGTTTCCGCGAAGTGTGCTGATGCGGCGCCCTCATTACTTGCAACTTGGTTTCGCAATATCTGCGCGGTAGGTAACAGCGATGTCTTGCTCGGCAGATTCATAGGGGCATTATGACGTAACAAGGGTGATATTAGTTGGGTTTCTGTTATTCCCTGTCTGATCTTAATTCGTTATATTTTTATTGTCTTTCTCAAGCGTTCTAACGCTGATTCAGAATTATTTCAATTGATAACATAGCAGTTTGGTTGTCGAACCGCTTATTTTGTTTCTAATAACTTTCGTTAATCATCTTGAACTTGACACTTGTAGAGAAGTTGAACTTCTTTATTATGTTAAAAAAGTTAATATTGAGTATTTTATAATGTGTGTTTTATGTGGAAAAATAGAAATTGTGAGATTTTTTTTTAATATGTTTAGTACGAATTATACTTATAAAACTCTACGGCATTCATCTTTTTTTTTCCCATAACATAGAGTAAAGAAGCAACAGAATCGTACCAAAAGTACAAGAAAAAAGTATTAAATCCCTGTTCTTATATTCTTATACCTACATTTAATCTTCATACAACATCATAGTCATAGTAAGCGTATATTTATTTTAAGTCTGTGTATAAAAAAAAAGAAAAGGTGATAGCCTAGTGGGCGAACGTCCGCCTTCCAAACAAAAGATGGTTTTAAAATCCCAGTGAGAGCGCGTAGCAATGTGTTTCTTGTTACAACATATATACTTACGTAATTAACACTAGTTTTTTTGGGGAAGGAAAATACCGTGAGGAAACCAACATGCCTGAGAATTATTTCGGAGGCATGTTATACCCCAACCCCGACCGGGCCGCCGTGGTGTATTATGACGGAAAATACCGTGAGGAAACCAACATGCCTGAGAATTATTTCGGAGGCATGTTATACCCCAACCCCGACCGGGCCGCCGTGGTGTATTATGACCTAATCTTCCTCATGAAAGTGGGCCTTTCCCCAGCAGTGGGACAGTTACAGTCGGAATTATTATAATTATTTATTTAAGATGCCGTGGTGGTGCCAACGAAGCGAGGCAGCCAACAGCTTCATCTGGACGGTTTCACGTTCACAAGGAATAAGCTATGGAAAACGCCGTGCGGGCACAACATCCACTGGGTATGCAAGAGGAAAAAATACGGATGCAAAATGAAAGTTATGACTTTAGAAAAGGAAGTCATCAAAATAAAAGGAAACCACAACCATTCTGTTGACACTGAAGATAGCATTTATTTGCAATAAAATCCGTGTGTAATACAGAAAGTTTAGTAATTTGTTTTCCGCGGCGTCAAATGTGAATATTTCTTAGTGTGCATCGAAATTAACTACAATGAAAGCCGAACCGAGGGTAGTTAGTCATTTTTAATTCTTATAAAAACACAATCCTTGTTGTAGGATTGTTAGGCCATAATTATGTGATTTTTAGTTCTCGCTTCACCATTTTAAGAAACCATCATAATAATATTGATTGAATTATCGAACATAAATAAATGTTATTTTATTTGAAGGAAAATAATTAATATCCGAAATTTCAATTACGATTTTTGATGTTTTACTTTTTACTTGATGATAGTAATGTTTGGCTATAGGTATGTTAAATTAGTACAGGGGGAATGATTTTTGAAAGTGATTGATGTCACCAAAATACCGAATTTTTATTTTCTTAATTGCTGCGTAGGATAGAAACGTGTCGGTGACAAAAACTGCGAACTATTTGTATGTTAAAAGTATGAACAACCATATTTTACACTTTTTTACGATCGTAAATAAATAATTGGTAGATGACATCGAACCACCTTTGACTTCCAAAAGTCACCCCTCAGATTAATTTGGTTTTCATTTTAGCATTCTTCGGCACTACGGTATATGGCAAGCAGTGCTTGGATATTGGCACTCAAAGGTATACCATCCACCAGCGCGAGGGTATAAAGATCAGATGGAGGTGCATCAGGAAAACCACCGGCTGCGCGGCTTTCGTCATCACAATCAATAATATCATCATCAAATTGCGTAACATCCATAATCACACTTGAGAAGTACTCGTAGTATTGACATACTCGTATACAAACGGTTCTCCTTATAATCAGCTGTTTTCAATGACACGATACAAAACAGTTTCGGCTCGCAAAGATGGTGATGCTACTCCTTATTATAGCGCAAGATTGTAACAGCTTTCGTTGTTCTATAAAATAAAAAGCTATGAAACTTGACTTTGTAGATGACTCACTAACGTACTTTCCATTGTGATTCGGACTCGGAATCTTCAGATTTCATATTGGAGAAGATCATATTTAGATAATTATAATATTCTTATAATACCTAATATAAAATTAACCAAATTGCCTAATCTTTCTCACGAAAGTGAGGGGAGGCCTATGCCCAGCAGTGGGACAGTACATGCTGAATTATCATTATTATTATATTTATATAAAATAATTTGGCTAGATGAATTGCCAGTATGTTTATAATAATGACTTTTGCATAAAGAGTAATCATAGAAATGAAGCATATTTTTTATACCATCTAAAGAGGCGAGGCACGCGTAATGTCCTTAAACCCTTACAAAGATTATCTGTATCTTGGGAATCTGGAACTACAAGAATCGTGATCACATAAACATTCAGACATAATTTCTTATTATTAGGTAGTAATTTTGTGAATTATCGTTAACATTTTAAATAATTGATCGAAGCTATTCTTCGTAATTATTTAGAACATTTTATGTAAGTCCAGTTGAATTCCATTGCAATTATTTTCAGGGTTGGTTTTGATAATGAGCTCCGGGGGAAAGAAGTCGCTCATATTTCGAGGATCCAAGTTCACTAAAGGATACAAACGCCGCAGCGACGGAAAAACATTCTGGAGATGCACGAAGAAAAATCGGGGGTGCCGAGCGCACATTGTTACACGCGATAACGAATTGGACTCATATCAAGAGCACAATATCGATAAATGCCTACGAAACGAAGTATCGGTTACGGCCCGATTTTGGAAAGAAGGTGACCTTGAACATGCAGATAAAAATAATGACAATGATGACATTGAAATCCTGAATTAAGCGATTTAGTACAATTGGCACGTAGTTAACACGAAATCCTTTATTTCCTCATGGGGTATTTTGAAAACTACTCGTACTTTACAATATAGGGTTAAGCTTGCTTGTTACATTCCTTTCCACTGGATATTATATGCTTTATATGTACAATAAAGTATATAAGAAATCAACGCGACGGTGCTGAAAGTTATGCTGTAATTTAGTATACATTCTTACTTTAAACTTTATTATATTTTCTACAAGATCCTGTTAAAGTTATCCGCAAAGTATACCTTAAATAAACCTAAGATTGTTTTAGGATGATAAAAGTTAACATATAAAGTACTTACATTTACGAGTAAATATTGACTAAACATTACTATTTCAGTAAAATATGTACCTATGTGTTTGTTTGCCCAATTATTACGTTCTTACTTCTAAATTTGACGGCAGGTTTGGCGTAGTGACTGAGTAATCGGACTGCTGCGCTTGGTAGTGCCGGTTCGATTTCCTCCCGGAACAAATATTTGTGCGATCCACAAATATTTTGTTTCTGGTCTGGGTGTAACGTGCATTTGAAATTATATGTCTGTTAGCGGTACCCGCGATACAGGAGCAATCCTAGGCTAATTTAAAATAATAAAAAAATATATGTGTAAACCAGTATAGAAATATAAAAGTCTATTTTCTCCGAAATCATTTCAGCGTTTGTGACGTCACTACTCCGGGCCCGGTTCTGCAATGAGACCACGAACATCCACATCGACAGTCACAAGTTCTTCCGACACTCCAGGTCGCTGGTCGGGAACCGCATCCGATGGACTTGTGCCAAGAAACACAAGCACAAGTGCAAGGCTTCCGCGGTCACCATAGACGGCATTGTCGTTAGCACGAATGGAACTCACTCACACTCGTAACAATACATTAACGTTTTGCGATTTCTGGAGCTATGAAATACTGGAACGAATTTAAGTAACCCGGCCGTATTCGTTAATGTTTGAAATACACCTACAGTAAACCAACACTTTGTATGTTAGACAAACTTTGGCGATCTTAACACAAAAGATTTAAACAAGAGTTGAACAGATGAGTCTAAATAATTATGTTCTCTACAAATCGACGTCTACCCTCTTTTTTTCGTAACTCGATAACAAATTCACAAGTAAAATAATTAGGAATGCCAGATTTCAGTAAGACGAAGCGAGTGATAGAAGTCGATTTTGTGGAACAAAATTTTAGAAACATCTGTTTAACTCAGGTTTAACCTTTTGTGGTAAAATGGTTGTAGTCTTATTTTTGTTTTTTTTTAATGAAAATAAAATTGCATTTTACAAATAACACGTCTAAATATAAATTGTAATGGAAGGTTTTGGTAGTTTAGAATGTGATACGCTTATCTAATGAATAAAAAAAAAAACGTTGTTAAAAACTCGTAATCAACCAAATGCAAATAATCTTTATTTAGGTACTCGTATAAAATATGCAAAACCAATGTCTTTTAATTTAATTTTACGTGTTATAAATTTAAATGTTATGATATTATTTATGTATTTAGGTACCTTATTATTAAATTAATGTTTTTTTTTAAATTTAATATAAAAAAATGTGTGTTGTAATCAGTTTAATGTAAACATTCCAATTAAATATGAGAAATTTGTTATTGTCCCTGACTTCAAAGTAATATAAATTAGGTTATAGTTTATACCAAAGGCATATTTAAGGAATAATTAAATAAACGTGTCAAATCACTATTTTAATGAACGTATTAAATAATTGTGATCTTTAGATATGTTCAGAACATATTATTGTATATTTATGGATAAACGTAATGTATATTTTTTTATATGCTGCGTTAATTCGATAATGCAAAGGGTTTAAAAGAAATGTGATCATTTGAACTAAATGTTATACTAATATTATGAACATACAGATTGTAAGCATGTCTAAATTGTACCAAATAATGTATTTATATTTTTAATGTATTGGTCAAGGTGACAATAAAAAAATATTTGTTTGCTAAAATCATTATTATATCGTATAATTTTCATGAAGTAAATGAAGTTATCTCAAAAAGTTAAAATAAGCTTTATACAGTTTTAAAAAGTTTATTTGAATTTATATACATACTCGTAACTGGCGTGTAGTTTAAAAGCTGTGACGTAAATAAAGCAACAGATATCACACCAGTAACAGCAGTTACGGAGCTTACTGCTAACAATCAGCATATAGTTATTTATTTATTTTAATTTATTTAAATAGGTAGGTACATATTACGCTAGACTAGGCTATATACTTTTACAACATACTATTTCATTTCTTTACTTTTAGCGATGTTCCTCAACAACCATGCGGGCAAGAAGATATGCATCGTGAATGGATATACCTTCTTTTGTGCTAACGAAGGTGTCAGGACTGTTCTATGGAGGTGCACCAGGTGGGGTCGCTGCAAGTGCAGGCTCATCTCCACACATGGTGGCGAGTTCACGTCCTTACAGCTGGAGCACAACCACGCGCCGCCCAACTATTTTATAAAGGATGGCGTTTGTTTCAAGGTCTAGCTTTGAAATACAGTACAATTATTTAATCCATCGGGGTCATTTTTAATGGCATCGGTGATTTGTTACAATAATGTTGTTGTTTGAATGTTTCCTAATGGCGTTTAATGTAACGTCCTCAACGCAAATGTATCTTGAAAGCAGTCAGGGGTAAATTATTTTTATTTATTTTTGGAATTTTATTGTATGAATTTTAAAACCTATGAATAGAATTGAATTATATATTTAGGAATGCTCCAAACAGTTTTTTGATCTGATTGACTGTGTTACCGTTATGATAAAATCTGTAAAATATTCATATATAATAAAATGTAATCTGATATGACACAATACATAGTTGTATTTGATGTAACCAAAACATTTATGATTTAATGATATCTTCGAAATTATATTTAAAGACAATCTCGTCGCGTATTACCGGGAGTCTGTGGATTAAAAGTAAGCTATATTTATGTTCGGCTCGATGCGTTGCTTGATCCATCCACTGTTAGGTATAGGCCCTGTTTATATATATATACTATACATACATACTATACATATACTATACATGTCCCGTCAGAGCAGACACGGGCAGAATAGTTAGGTAGATAGAAACATGACATCGATCAATTAATAAAGTATTTGTTCATCTAATTTCAGTACAGTGGATCAAAAACAGAAATGGAAAGAAACTGGTGCTGCTCAATGGATATACGTTTTACATCAACGGTCGTGCCGCGTCCACACTGCGGCTGGTGTGCACTAACGCGCCCAAGTGTAAGGCGAGGTTCATCATGACCTTGGACGGAGTCATGAAGCGACACTCCTGCCAGCACAGCCACAAGCCCCCGCAGTTTCGGGTCATTAATGGAATACATTATAAAATTTAAATTGATTTAGATTAGAATACTATGGAAAGGATTGAAATAGAATAGAATATAATTTGACGACATGTTAGGTGTAGTGGCTGAGCACTCGGACTGCTGCGCTTTGTGTCGCGGGTACGATTTCCGACTGGAACAAATATTTGTGTGATCTACCGATATTTGTATCTGTTTTAGATGTTATGTGTATAGATCACGCGGCGAGAGTTTGGCTTTGACCTTCAGGTGGAGGGGATTACTGCGCATGGGTACTGTCACGCACACAATCAGAGCACCGCATGCGCCTACACACCATGCGCAGTAATCCCCTCCACCCGAAGGTCAAAGCGAAACTCTCGCCGCGCGATCTGTATGTTAAATTATATGTCTCTTAGCGGTACCCACGACACAGGAGAAATCCTAGTGTAATCCTAATTTTGTACTACGTGTTAATCCTACGGTTAAAAAAATATTATTAAAACCATTAAAACTAATATGATATGACGCAATACATAGTTGTTTTTGATTTAACAAAAATATTTATGATTTAATGATATCTTCGAAATTATATTTAAAGACAATAGCGTCGCGTATTATCGCACCAACGGCCTCTTTAAAAAGAGTTAAGGATAGTTTGGAGTCTTTGGATTAAAAATAAGCTATATTTATGTTCGGCTCGATGCGTTGCCTGATCCATCCACTGTTAGGTATAAGCCCAGTCTATATAATATATAGAGTATATATAGTATATAGTACGAGATATATTATATCTCGTACTATATAGGCCCCGTCAGAGCAGTGGCTAGAAACGGGCATAATAGTTAGGTAGATAGAAACATGACTTCGATCAATTAATACAGTATTTGTTCATCTAATTTCAGTACAGTGGATCAAAAACAGAAATGGAAAGAAACTGGTGCTGCTCAATGGATATACATTTTACAACAACGGTTATGCCGCGTCCACACTGCGGCTGGTGTGCACTAGCGCGCCCAAGTGTAAGGCGAGGTTCATCATGACCTTGGATGGAGTCATGAAGCGATACTCCCTCGAGCACAACCACAAGCCCCCGCAGTTTCGGGTCATTAATGGAATACATCATAAAATTTAAATGGATTAAGATTAGTGTACAACGGAATGGATTTAAATAGGGTTCGATTCAAGCCCAGAACTAATATTTGTGTGATGACAGATATTTGTGTCTGGTCTTGGTGTTGTGTTTGTGAAATTATATGTCTTTAAACTGTATCCACAAAGGAGAAATCTTAGTGCGGGACTCAGCAAAAAAATTTGTGGTAAGGCGGTAAATTTTTGTTTGACTCAATTTCTCTAATTGTTGTTAATTACAACCCTTATGGAAACGAAAGAGATAACGAAAAGTTTAGAGCTGTCAAATATTATTGTGTGTCAAGGGAATTGATTGATTTATGTTTTCATTTATTAATTCCATTTAAAATGTTACATTACTTACAGAGTATGTAATATCGATATGAATATCGAATATCGTATGTATTTATCGATATCAGAATAACAAACCAGCTCTGTCTTTATAAACTAAAATGTACAATAATTTTTATTTTATATTGTTAACTTTTTTTTTATCAGCTACGTTACGACGACGTGTATCGGCTGTCTAAGCGCTGAATTGGAACATTGTAACATCGTAGACTGCTTAAAGCTTTTAAGAGAATAGTATAGAATCCTTTATACTGCATCTATCTGAATGTCGACGTTATCAGGATTGTTATTTTTCAGTACAGTGGGTGAAAAATGTGAACGGTAAATGGCTGGCCATACTCTCCGGCTATCCGTTTTACTGCAACAGGTGTACACCGAACACCCGTCGGTGGCGGTGTGTCAAGACTCCCAAGTGTAACGCTAGGTTTATTTTAGGGCTTGATGGGGCACTGCGCAGTGCCCACATAGCTCACAATCACGACCCTCCCTATTATAAAATAATTCGCGGCATTTATCACAAAATTTTGTGAGTGTTTGATTCGAATAAGATTCTAACCTTATTTGCAATTGCGAAAGTTATGATTATTATGTGGACCAAAATAAATATAACTTCCGCATTTTTTTCACTTAAAGGTTTTTGTTACCCAACAGTCAGACATAGTGTCTCTATTTTAGGATTAACTGTATCGAGAAAAGGATAGTACGGCCGTGCCTTTTGTTTTGCTCGACTTGACGGGGGCACTGCCGTGCCCCCAGATTGTATTTAACAAAATTAGAAACTAATTTGCTGATAAATATTTTTATTTCACATAACTTTTTTATATTCCGCGTGTAATAATACTTTATGTAATGATTTCACTGAAGTATGTAACAACCCCTTCGGACACGATACCTTACCAACCTATAATCAGATTTAGCTTATGATAAAAACATGAATTTTAAAATTTTACTTAAATGCACAACACATGCAAATCTACAAAAAAAGAAATATTCTATTTACAAGCTTTATGCTTTATGAAGGTCACCTTACAGTAACGAATACTTGTTTGAAAAAAATATATATTGATTAACTATAAACTTGTATGTATATGTATAGTACGAATATGCGCATCGTTATAGTACATAGCGTGCGTCCATCACTTGTTAAAATCTAATTTGGACATTAATTTAAGTGACGGAACGCAAAGTGCGACGCGAGTGACGCGGCGCATCGTCCGTCGTCCGGTAACACCAAAATTGGTATCTACAGACCATTTAGGGTCGACAGGCGTTAAAGCACAGATTAAGTACTTAATAGTTACCACCCAAGTAAAATTGACTGCCAGTTAGAGCGACACTAGTTTTCCTCCTACTCTCCTATTGAAACTGCAACTGCATGTTACCAATTGAAAAGAAAGCTTACAAAAATGAAATTAAAAAAGTTTAACAATTGGTTATTTTGTAGTGATATTCGTACCCAACAAGGTCGGGAAGATGATTGCCATCATCCAAGGCTACACGTTTTATTGCAATGCCCACACGAAGACCACCAGCTCCTGGCAGTGCACTAACACGGGAAAGTGCAAGGCGCGGTTCACACAACTGAGCTGCGATTACACCATAATACGGGCGAAGACGGAACACTGCCATGGGAAACCACAATTCAATATCATTAATGGAGTATTTTATAAGTCCTGGGGTGGCCTGGGGAGCTTCTGATTCATATGCCTATACATTTATGCAAGTTAATAAATTGGAAGTATCGGTTTGTAATGTCAAAACTACAGCGTTTTACTGCATACATGTGAAACTGTAGATATACGGTACTTGTGTGAAACAAATAGAATAAACTGTTTGTCTGTCTGTTTGTTCCGGCTTATCTCCTGGATACTGGAGATGGAGTAACACATAGGTAATCGTTAATTGTATCACATGGTTGCATGAGCTCTAAATTATTGATTTAAAAGCTATAAGAAAACTTTCAAATGTGTTTTTATTTTTAGTTTCGTTTTCCGAGCACCCTCACTCAGGCAAGGAAGTATTTATTCTAAAAGGCGATTCATTTTGCGGTTAAGAAAATAATGATGGCACACAGCTATGTGCATGCACTTCTATGTGATGGATCTAAATTTAATAAACCATCAACAATGTGCACGCCATGCATTTTTATAAACTCGTGTTTTGTACAAACAAATTATCTTATCATTATAATATGTAATATCTTATCTTAGAGTAGTAAATTTTTTCGTTTAAATTTTTTCCTCCTGTAATGAAAACTTTATTATCAAACAACTCGCACATGTTGTATTTAGCACACTATTATGTTGTGCCTACATTTTCCAGGCATATATGTCTCGCTACCAAACGGAAAGAGAATAGTGTTATGGAACAACTACACGTTTTATGAATACAGAAAATCACTGTCCACGATCACTTGGTGTTGCCGATTCGGCGGGAGTTGTAACGCACGCATCATACAGGATCTCGACGGACAAGTGATAAGAACTAATTTAAATCACGACCATATTGCTCCAAGGTATAAAATTGTTGACGGTGTGTTCCATAAGTTGTAATTATAGTTAGGTTCGTGTTAAAATCATTGCTCTACCACATATGCCATGTTATTAGTGTACGTTAAACATCGATAGTTTTAATTTCCGATTGTTATCGATAGTTTGCTAAAAAGTATCTATTTTTATCGACACTACCGATGGTTTTGCTCCAACTTTGCCTATAATGAAAAATAGTAGATCGATAGTATCGATAGTAAAAATCAAAGGCAAAGTTTATGAAAAATAGTAGATCGATAGTGGAAAAGAATTATCGATAGTATCTATAGTAAAAAACTATCGATACTATCGATAGACTATCGATGTTTAACACACGTATATTTCAAAGCGGTCTTACCGCTAAATATTTATAAAAGAGTTCAGAGAACAGAGGAGTCTAAATATTTTCTCCGCAAATCGACGTCTAACCGTCTCTTTTTTAACTCAATAACAAATAAGTAAAATAATTAGAAATGCCAGGATTGCGTAGGAAGACGCGAGTGATAGACGTCAGAACGAAATTTGATAAACCACTGTTTGATTGAACTTTTATGGTAAGAGCGTCTTCTATGAACCTATTTATTGTAGACTAGTTGGCGTTGTCGTGTCATTAAACTCTTGAAATTGTCAATTGTTCTTTCCAGAAACTAACATTAGAAACGTTAATTATGGTCGTAAAATTTTCTTGTTTTTATAGTTTTGAATGTTCCGCGCCACTTAGGTACTTATTTTTTCTTTCATAAGAACCTTCTCCTGACGATAACAAACAACAAATTTATTCAAAATTCAAAAACGCGTGTTGCCGTGACCAAAGAAATAAGGATTCATTTTTATATATATACAGATATATAGATAGATGTACGTTCTGTTCTTATGATAAAGATATGGAAATAAAAATAAAACTATAGTGAATCTGTTCATTACTGTTAACCAGATCCTAACTCTCAATATTTGTTTTATTTCTGGTCTGGGTGTTATGTGAAATTACATGTCTGGTAAGCGGTACCCACGATACAGGAGCATCCCTAGTGTGGGTACTTGGGTAGCCCCACACGTTTTTAAATAGAGTAAAAAGATATAAAAACTTTAAACTTATAATTTAGTTTCATTGCCACCATTTACTACAAAAATGTTAATCTTCCATGTATCTGCATGGATTATGTCCTACACGAGTTTATGTGTGTTAGTTAATATTTTTGAGTAAGTATTACATATTTTAAGTGGATTCTAAATGAAACTATTATAATTGTGCATTGCGATTAGGAGAATGATCTTCAGTTTCATAAATTCTGTCGGTAATGTAACAAAAGTTATACTTTTTTATCAATAAAGCCGAAATTCACATCATACATCACTTTGTTTGAACCTCGTCTTTTACGCATCCAGCATAAGCTCTGCTTAACAAAACATAACAACCTCAAAACTCACGTGATTTTACATGTAAAAAAATGCACGTTTTGTGTTAATCAATCTGTTGTTTGTAGCCACACTTACTTGTTGTTTGTTTTAACCAACTAATTTTTATTTTCCAGTGAAATTATTATCATTGCCGTCAGGGAAGAAAGTGGCGATTATTAACGGCTACGCATTTTACCAGGACAGACAGACCAAAAGCACTAGTACTTGGAGATGCAGATTTGGCGGAACGTGTTACGCGCGGTTCATTTTGACCCACGAAGGGGTGGTCGTGAGAGCCAACATTATTCATAACCACAAAGCGCCAAACTTCACAATAGTTAACGGAGTATACTGTAAATTGTAATATTTTTTGTAACGTAGAAAATTATCAAAAATGGGGCAAGAAAGGGTCACGCTAGCATCCGCTATCGCTTGCTCCAGAGAATTAATGTAACCTTAACTAAATCATTGTTAAGGGCTGGTTAGCATGACTGTCTGTACCTTAATCGTATCCTACTAATATAATTAAACCTATACATATAATAAAAATGTAATGGATTGCTGTCTGTACATGGAAGATATATGAGAAAAAATACTATTGGGACCTTTATCAACGCAAATCGCACCCAAAACAATGATCGTTCGAATTTTTGTCTGTTTATCTTGCGTTTGCACACGCTAATCTCAGAAACGGCTTATCCGATGTAGATATGGTTTTCACTAATATATTGTGGTAAGCCTCTCTTAACATAGTGTTTGTTTCATGTCAATCGGTTCGTAAATAAAAAAGTTCGTCAACCTTTCCAATAGTTATAGGTGTTGTATATGAAACGCGGGTGAAACCGCGGGGGGCAGCTAGTTATAAAGAAGTGTGTATGTTTGAATATTTAGATGTTTAGATATCTGTGTGTTTGTGACTCAATTGTGCCAATACGGCTATACGGTTTTTAGTATTATATACATTAAGTTCTAGAATAGCACATATAAGATATATTGGATCTCGTAAAGTTAACGGTTCCTGTGGGATATGCGGGTCAATGCGGTTACAACCACGGGGCGCAACTAGTATTATATAAACAAACTAAATAGAGATATAAGTTTAACCAGCCGCTACAATTTGCTGGCTGCATTGTGTGTTTAATCAATAATGAATAATATTGTAACTCTTTTTAAACATAAGTACCTATGATTTTCTAGTGTAATGCCATTGAGCGTGAAATAGTCAAAGAGATTACCCGTCTAGCTAAGAAAAATATACTCATAAAAAATAAGTGAAAAAGAACTAAAAATAAAAACCATTTGCATTGGTTTCACTTGTAGTTTTAATTAAGTAACAAATAATGTGTAAAAATGTGAGTTTTTCTATTTTTTTGTTTGAAAAAAATTTCCAGGTATAAAATGTTGTGTTTGCCTCGAAACGACAATCCATTTAGAAATAAAAGTAATTTAATATTAAGAAATTATGTATGAGTCGACGATCTTTGGCTGACGAAAATAAATAAATTAACTGCTTATTTTTTAGTACAAATATTATCGCTGAAATCTGGAAAACAAATAGCTTTATATAACGGATATACGTTCTACCGGAACCGACCCTACGGAACCACAAGTGCGTGGAGATGTCGGGTGGGGAAGAGATGTAAGGCGCGCTTCACACTGACATATGAAGGGGGCATAATAAAATCCTACCATGAACATAGTCACAAAGCTTCGAACTACAAAATTGTTAACGGTATTTTATATAAAGTGTAACAGTGTTTTTGGATTTTTAGTATTAGAATTAATGAAAATAGTCCATTAATTAAACCAATTTGGTTCGATTTCACGTTTAAATCGCTTGAATGTTGAGCGCAGAGTGTGAACAAAGAAAACATTTCACATACTTAGTATGTGATACACAAATTCTCAACTATACGTCTTCACACACATGCACATCATAATGTAGTTGCACGCAAGCTCGCACACACGCAGACAAAGACGCACAAACAAAGTCACAGTCATGCACAGCGCATTTTCTTTTTACTCGACGGTTTAGTGGAAAATGAATAATTCATCATCAGCCTGAAGACGTCCACTGCTGAACAGAAGCTTCCCCTTAGACCGCCACACCGAACGACATTTTGCCACTTGCATCCACAGGTTACCTGCGACTCTTTTGATGTCGTCGGCCCATATAGTAGGAGGTCTACCTCCACTGCGTCTTCCAGTACGTGGTCGCCACTCTAGAACCTTTCTTCCCCATCGGTTGTCAGTTCTATGAGCGAGTTCTTCAGCTTGCAAACCCTGAGAGCTAGGCGGTTGGGGACGATACTCTCGAACCACTCTCGGTTGTTGACCAGTACACCTACCTTGGCCAGATCGTCCATTTAGGCAGGTCCAACTAAGACAAAGAGGTCCGAAGAATCCAACTCAGATGGGCAGCGTTCGGGAAGTTACGTGGCATTTTCTCATCCAATTAATAATTATTTATTTAAAAGTACTTTATGTTTCAGTAAAACTGGTGCCGCTGTCATCTGGGAAGCAAATAGCTATATACAAAGGCTACACGTTTTATGAACATAGACAGACGAGGACCACAGTATCTTGGTATTGCCGGTTCGGGAGAAAAAATTGCAATGCTCGATTCATACAGACACACGATGGCCAAATAATCAAAGCGAATTTCAACCACGATCACGCGCGTCCAAACTTTCGAATTTTTAAAGGCGTATATGTGAAAATGTAACCATTTGGAAGTGGGTTTAAAAATATATAAACTACTATTAGCATGGAAACCCCACGTTGGAACTAAATGCTATAAAAGCCGACGCTGGCTGGCGCCGCCTCTCACTTTCGCTCCAGACACCAGACCGTTCGCATCGATGGTAGAACTGTAGTACCGCCATTTTTTTGTTACTTAAATTATTTGTGTTATTTGTTTCTATTAGTTATTTTTGATCGCTTTTGGTTGTAATTATTTTGTAAAATATAAAATTAGGTTTTTGTGGTTGGGTTTGTTTTTTTTTAATAATATTAAGTAGGAAACGCTAAAACTACATATTTCGATAAAAACAAAACTTTTCGTATCATATCGTATACCTAACCTAATCCGAAACATTTCAAAACTGTATCGGGGCGTTTTATGAACTTATTTAAAACGAGGCAACTTCTTCCAGTGGAACCAGTATTGCTGCCATCCGGTAAGGAAATAGTTCTATACGGCGGCTACGCATTTTATCTGCACAGAGCGACAAAGACCACCCGCACATGGAGATGTCGGTTCTCCAGTCTCTGCCACACGCGGATCATTTTGCGGCAAGACGGATGCATGATAAAAGCCGTTACAGACCACATCCACAAAGCTCCACGTTTCACAATTGTGAATGGTGTTTATTATAAATTGTAACTCGTGTGCTGATTGGATTCATGTTACAAGCAATTATTGTGAATAAGGTTTCAACTCTTGGTTAACTGTGATGTTATTTTTAAGTTGCTTTTGAATTTTATTTTATTATTTTGGAACTTATACGATTAAAAAACAACTTTAAAAAAATACTTGACCTAACCAGGCTATTAATAGGTATTTTAGGCCTAAACCTTAATACAACGTAAGTTGGTGTTCATGCCAGTCAGAAGCATGGTGCCATTATAATTATATTTTACAAAATTACCATCATATTTTTTTAGTAATTATTTATTGTCTTCTGCTAACACTTGATTTACATCGAATAGTATTTACTAGATTAACAACTCTACATTACTGTTTGAAAAAGGACTGACTTAATTTTATAAATAAACATTTTGCTGTACATTACCATACGTATATTATAAAAAATCAACAAACATTTTCAGTTACATACGCAGTGCAGTCAAATGGGAAGCAGCTAGCTTTGCTAAACGACTATACGTATTACTGTCGAATTCAGACCAATAGTACTCACCTCTGGCAATGCACCACATACCCGAGGTGCAAAGCTCGATTCATTTTGAACCTCGATGGGAAAATGAAGAGAGTTAACACTAAACACTGTCATTTACCTCCTGTTTATAGAATAAGCAATGGTATTATATACAAATTTTAATATCTATGTTCTATATTTTATATCTACAAAGTATCTATGTTCAAATAATGAGTATACATTTGATTACCAGGAAATGAAAACAAAAATGAAATAAAATAACTAAAACTAAACCTTAAAAATGTAACAAAAATGAAAATTTGAACAATGAAAATTACACGCTTGTTGTTTTATTGAATTTATCGAACATTGCCCAATTCTGGGCGACATTTCCCCCTCTAATCGTAGAAATAAAAGACTTCTTTTAAATAATCGACAGCTGGAAAGAAAGCCACGGTACGACTGCATCCAATACCGAAGTTCAAACTTGTGACTGATATAACTTTGCCCTTGATATTCTATTTTCACATTTCTGTACCAGATATCTTTCTGTATCATTCAGTGACTTTTGCGATGCAGAAATTTGAGAAGAAGATAGCGATATGGAACAATTATAGGTATTATTGTAAGCTAAAAACGAAAACCTCGGATTCGTGGCTATGCACAATGTCTCCTAAATGCAAAGCGCATTTCATTTTGGATCTCGATGGACACATGAAAAGGGCATATGCAGTTCATAATCACACCCCGCGCTTGTTTGGAATTATTGATAATATCTTGTATTTACATGATATGATTTAGCATCTTAGTCTCTTTGTTATAGAGTAAGGTAGCATTAATTTATGTGTTATACAAAGTAATTTTAAAAAGAAATGAAAGAACCCCCTTCGCAAATAAAAACCTCTAATGAATTTAAAAGTTTTTTTTTATCACAGCTAAGAACATTGACTGTACAATATCCACGTCTGTTTATTTTTTAGTCTAAATAAATGACCTACGGTTCACCTAAGCTATGTATTCTATAAAGAATTGTAATTCATTTTAGTCATATGTAAAGTACTATATACTTAGATCTGCTAAAAAACTTTATTTGTGACGCAAAGAACTGGTAAAAAGACAGGTGTAATGGACAATTATACTTATTATCGTTCCCGCCGACGAAAATCTACGGAGATACTCGTATAGAATTGCACGATGTAGGTACCCTAAGTGTAGAGTGCGCTTAATTATGTGCCATAACGCACAAATAATACGGAACCCTAAAAAGGGCGCATTCAGATCACACACAGAAACCTCCGCGCCATAGAATTACTAACGGTATTTATTATAAGGTGTGATTTCATTTGTCAGTAACTTTATAAGTTGTAAGTTTCGTTTTTGTAATTTGATTCGTCAAGTTGTAAAGTGAACGGCTTCCTCCGTATTCACAAACCTTACTTGTCTAAGGGACGTAGCAACACTATGTAAAGTATGCGTTTGCGTGCGTTTTGACGGACACATAGTGGCATCTGACTATTAGCTTTATTTATTTGGTTTTTTTTTAATTGTGTTTTTGGCCAGTGTATTTTTTTGTAAGTACTTATCTAAATAAGTACATGCAAAAAAAGCGGAATTAATACTAATAGTAAGTAAGGGCTAACCCTAGCTCTAGCCCTTACTTACTTTTAGTATTAATACCGCGATATTGTCCTACTTAATTATTTTTCTGAGCAATAAAGTATTAAAGAGATAAACATATTATAAACTGAAATATTATTATAAAATCAGATATTATGACATATTATTTGCAGTAACGTTCTTGTCACCAAAAAGGAAAGGGTAAGAAAAACTCTCATAATATTGTCTTTATAAATTTCAGTGCTATTTGTATCGATGCGATCTGGAAAGGAGAGAGCGATATGGAACAATTACACGCATTATTGTGCAAAACGAACCCAAACTACGAATCTGTGGCAATGCACGCTGTACCCGAAATGTAAGGCGCGATTCATTCTGGCCTTCAATGGACAAATGGTAAAGGCTAATATGAAGCACAATCACGCCCCACCCCGTTACACAGTTATTGACGGTTTTTTCGTTAAACTATAACTTTTGTCTTCGTTTGAGGTTCGAGTATTGTTTCAATAAATACCGCATGCAATAATGCGGTATTTATGCATGCATAAATACCGCAAATAAACGGCAAGACCGGCCATCGTACATCTTATTATGTATTCTCTGTTTTATACATTTCGGTGTCAATTTCAATAATGTATAAATGATGTATTCACAAACTGTATATTATAAACTGTATATTATTACAATACATTAAAAGCATTTTATACAATTTAATTAATAGTGAAATTATTTCCCTTATATTATGAACTAATTTGAAATCAGGCAGTTATTTTGACGGCTGTAAATTGTTTTGTTCTTTTTCGTATTAAGACCTACATTGTGTCAAATTTACCAGTTCAGTTTACGGCGTAAACTGACTGAGATTAAGATTTCATAATACGAGCACTGTGCTTATACCCTTGTAAGGTGATTGTTATCTTTAGTCTAATTGTTGCCTTCCATCTGCTAGCACGGAATCGTATTGATAGAGCGAGATTGGTGTAAGGAAATACTCCACTGCACCACGTAACAAAATAAACAATGAGTGGATGTGCTTATAGCTAAAGTGACAAAGCCTTGTCTCTCTCTTTCGAGGATTAAGAACATAAGAAAATGGAAAACCACTTGTCTCCATCCTTATCTTCTTTTTCTTTCTCTCGAATGTTATTTCGTGCGAGGAGGAATCAATCCCTTATTGACTCCACTGACTTAAAACTTTCTTTTTAGTTACATACGCGTTTTCGGCTGCGGGGAAGCGGATTGCAGTGATAAACAAATACACATTTTATTGTCAATTGCAAACGCTAAGCACTAACCTTTGGCGATGTACTAAGTACCCGAAGTGCAAAGCGCGCGTTATCTTCAATTTGAACGGCGAGATTATAAAGTCCAATACAGAGCACACCCATTTGAGACAGAATTATAGAATTGTCAATGGCAATTATATATGAATCTAATAGTTTTAAGAACCATTCATACAAAGGCAATAAACCTACTTTTGTAAAAACGTCGATGATAGGATCCTCTACATATAAGCTTAAATAAAAAAAATTGTGTGCGTGATATACTTAATATGTTATGTCTAATATAATATAGCAACTCATTTAAAAACAAATTCATTTAAACATTATATTTTATTCAATCATAGCTCCTTGTAGGTTACCTATGTATTTTATAATATTATGTACCTAAGTGGTGTAATTTATTTTTTTTTTAGTTTAGGACTTATTTACGATTTTGTATAAGTAATATTTAACACGCTCACTGTGTCGAACAAGCCACATGCGTAATTCTCGCAGATGCGGCAGTCAAAATCGCTTTCTTTCACTCTGTGCAGTTACTGTTACTGTTATGAAAACATTTCAATGAGAATATAACAGGAACAAATATATAAAAATGATTCTCTCACGAAGCTTAGCCTAACGGCGCAGTTAATACTATAATAATATGAGGTCAAATAGACCTCATACGCACTGAATAATAATGAATTCCGTCTAGTGCGGAGGGAGGTCTAATCTTCCCTCAAAAATTGCAGGCCTCATAGCCGCAAGGAGTGAGATGCGGGCGGCGCGGGCGCAACGCATCTTAGCTTAGGTCCGTATTAATAAATCAAACTTAGCTCTGAGAGCTATCTTCAGTGTGCACTTGCTCTTTTGTTCTATTTAATAAATACATCTTAAGTTGTAGATAAGGAACAGAAACTTACATGATCTCTGGCAAATTAATAAATGACACTCAGCGGTTAAGTGCTATCTGATTATGACACAATTGACACATACAAGACAGTATCTAGTAGCCAGTGCTACATCTCAATATCCATTTATTAAATAGCAACGATCTCAAGATGCAGATTACATTTTGAGTGTGGATTAGCTGGTAGCGCACTTGGTAGCGCTATTGAGGTTCATTTATTAATACGGACCTTGTGTTGTGGCAAGTTACGACACAGAAGTACGCTGCAGGCCGGCGCGCTCAGATTTTTACGATTTATAAGTGTACCTAAACGTAATTAGTAGAGGTGTAAAAGTAACGAAACAAAGCGTACCCGTATGTATTCGTTACTTTAATAATGAGTACCCGTTACTATCGTATCGGCACTCGTTACTTTCGTATGATACCTCATAACATGCTATGATGCTTAGAGAGTCGTATCGAATCGAGTCGCATTTCGTACGCGTGCGGTATGATGTCGCGGCGTCACAACATTCGTGATTTGTAGAAAAGAAACTTACATTATTTGATTCAGATTCATGAAGTGGATCTGATGAAGTTAAACAGTTGAAATGTAGAAAAATGTTATGATGATGATGATGATGACCATTAAATTAATATATGAAAAACAGACTTATAGGTACCTACTTAATTAATTACTTACTAACTCAATGTGACCTTATTAATTTCAGTGCGGACTGTGCTGCAACATACCGGAAGAAAACTAGTAATATTCAATCATTACACGTTTTTTCGACATGTACAAAATAAAGGCTCTACTACATGGAGATGCACGTTTGGGTCTAACCGATGTAAAGCACGGCTCACACTGGACCTCGATGACCAAATCTTAAAAGCGTATCCGGTGCATTATCACGATCCTCCGAGTTATCGGATTGTGAACGGGATTTATCATAAGGTTTAATTTACACTCAAGGTGGATGGATAATGGTCGTGCGTATTTATTGTGTATACTTAGTTGAAAATAAAACGAATATAAGTAATTTTTGTTTCGTAGTTTATTGATGAACAAAGGCTATGGGCAAAGTGTTAAGGTTCAGGAGCCTTACCATGACGTCTTATTGCGATCCAATTGAGGAACTTAACAGAATCGTTTTACTACTTATTCGTACCATGGCGTTGATTTTAAATCTAAAGGGATTGACGATTACCTAAATGATATCGAAAGCCATGTATTACTATTATTTTAAAGTGAAGCGATTCTGTTTAGGTCCTCAATTGGATCGCAATAAGACGTCATGGTAAGGCCCCTGCTGCTCTCCGAAATCTTGCGTAGGCAGATAAAGCTAATAGGTGATAGTAGACTGGATTCGGTGGACGAGCACAAATAGTGCAGTCAAATGCAGCTCGGTACCCCTAGTACGTACGAGTTTTACTAGCTCGACATAGTACGCGTCAACTTGCGCTTTTGTATGAAGATCCTGTACAGCGCCCCTACCGGCGCGTTTATGAACGAAAAATCTTCATACAAAGAACTAGTTGACGCGTACTATGTCGAGCTAGTAGAAACTCATACTCAGTGAATACGTCAGGACGTGAATAGAAAAGTAAACATATCTCATAGTTTCAGATAGTGAAAGTTCTACAATAGAAGACACAGGTTGCATTGCTTTAGAATGTACCGTTTCCAATAACATAACCGCTCAGGAAAATTTAGCAGGAGCCCATCGAACATTACTTGATTTGGGTCTTCAAAATAATATGACGCCGATCATTCGAAGAGAACATGCAACACAACCTGATCCATTAAGTGACCTAAAACCAAGTGAATCTTTGATTGAAGTGGCAACATCGTCAAATACTGCTGATAAACGGAAATGGGACAAAAAGCAGGCTTGTCTGTATTGCGGAAAACTTGTAGCCAAACTCCCTAGACATTTACTCGCAAAACATGATAGCGAAGCGGAAGTAGTGCAGATGCGAGTTTTTCCAACAGGTTCAGAGGAAAGAAAACTCTTGCTGGAAGAAATAAGAAAAAAAGGAAATTACAAAAATAACGTTAAAATTATAAAAGCAGGCGTAGGTAAAATAATACCGCAAAGGAGAAGTCAATCTGCCCCAGATGTAGACTCTCTAGTGCCGTGCTTATCCTGTTACGCTTTTTATACCAAAACTAGACTATCGAGGCACTATTTAACTTGTTCCAAGAAAGAGGGTATTCATTTGAAGCGAGTTCAGACACATGGATCTTCACTCCAGCCAATAGCAGATGGAGCATCTCAAAAATAAAAACTAAAACCTGACTAATAAAAACGGTCTCAAAAGTATTGAACAAGAAAATAGACTCATAGTGATGTTCCTTCTTTTAGGGTAAGTGGCATATGACCACGGCTATCCTCTGATAGTCAATATGTACATTAATTTAATGATAATAAACAATATGTACATGTAAGCTATCGTAAGTTTTAGGGCAAAGTGGTATACAAGTGGTTGTATGACTCATTTTATCACCCCTATATTTACCTATTGTTTATTTTCTGTGTTGTTTATTTTTGGTTTAGGTACAGTAAAGAATTTTCTATTATATTCTATGAGTGGTAAATAATTGTATTTCAACTAATAATTATTATCATTAAATTAATCATAACAATGGAAAAATACCTTGCTAAAAGACAATACGTAAAATAATTGAACTTAAAAAGGCATCAATATAATATTATTTTCACACCCTTGCTCAAAAAAGGTGTCAGATTAGTTCAGCTTAGCGGGAGCCAACGAGGTTGTTGGGCACTAGGGAGTGAAAGTGTTTATTTTTTTAATTTGTACTCGCTATTATCAACAGGCTGAAGACTTTTCAATTTTCCATTTTGACATAATTACCTAGAAAAAAAGAAGAGTATCTTAATGTACAAACCGTGCGAAGCCTAAACAGATTACTTTTTTAAATGAAAGTGTAATTCGCGTCTACATCTTTGGCGATCATAGGATGTGTGCTATGTGTACGTGTGCGTTTGCGAAAATTAGAATAAAATTAAAAAGTTTGTAATGGCCGCCTATGATCTGTAGGTGTGTGTAGAATTTTGACAACAATGCAAATTGGTTTTAAAAGATTGAATTAGATTATTTATTTATTTGAAAGTGAACGTGACATATTCTTTGTGAAATATTCTTAGCTTTTTTAATTATATACCTACGTTATATATTTTTCGCAATCACGGTATGAAAAATTGTGTGTTTTACGCGGGTCTCAAACGACTCACTCATACTCGATTCTATGTGCCACACTCGCTACGCTCGTGAGACATCGAGTAAAGTATGAGTCGTTTTTTACCCTTGTAAAACAAACTAGGTACTATTTTATAATCAGCTGGCCGATGGCGTAGTCCATTCCAAAAAAATGATTATTATTTATATATTTTTTTGTTTTAAACGTAGCCACACGCTAGGATTTCTCCTGTGTCGTGGGCACCGTTTACAGACATATCATTTCAAAGACACATAACACCCAGACCAGAAACAAATATTTGTTCCGGGCGGGAGTCGAAACCGCTACACCAAGCATAGCAGTCCGAGTGCTCTGCCACTACGCCAAACGTGTCGTCGTTTTTTATTAATTTATTTTCTTATATAGAAAATAAATCATATAAATATTGTTTTTCGTGACTTTTCCCCCAAGTTTTAATGATATTCTGCTATTCGAAGCGAAGACAAATCCAACAAGCCAAAGATCATTAAAATCGGTGCACCTGTTCTTGAAAATTGTGTTAAAGTCGGGTTGTATATAACTAACATTGTGTTATGTGCCTTCTTTCACACAGCATTGATTGAAGAAGCTGTCTCTTTATTTCGTATAATGTGGAAAGTGATTAGCAAATTATACATAACTGACATTATATATATAATACGAGTATATTATACAATATGATAGTGTGCATCGTTACCATTATTGTTGTAACCTGTAAGCCTTATTAATTAGTATTTAAACAAGTCTAATTCGCGCACAAACTACTTAATATCAAAATATATAATTAGACCCGATTAAATACTAATTAATATGTATTCAGTTCACGAAAGTTTAAGAACTCCTATAAGCCTTGTCCAAATAAATGTTTATAGGTCTTTGTTTGTTTTTCAATGGAACCACAAGATATTCGTTCAACAGCTCGTTCAACATACGCCAGTCATTATTGGCATTATTAGGCAAGTACTACATCAATATTAAATATTTTATGACTGCATGCTTTTCTACGATGATGATAATAAGAAAAAAATGTACCAAGTTAAAGTAAGGGCATTTTTGACTATCTTTAGATTTTTTGATATAATCAAACACTACTTTTCGACAATCAATATTCAAAAACACAAAAATGTACCTAACTACATAATGATCGTGCTCATTTTTGTTTCAATAATTCATACGATGTATGTTTATTTTGCAGTGACATATGTTTTAAAACAATCAGGCCATGAGGTCGCCTTGATCGATGGGTACACATTTTGCCGGGAGAGAACCACGGCTACGACTCGCATATGGCAATGCACGATGGGAAGGAAGTGTGGGGCGAGGTTCGTGGCCACATTCGACGGAAAAATGAAAACTAAGAAGACAACACACACACATGGACGTCCTAATTTTAAAATTGTCGACGGATTCTATGTTAAAATAACACATTGACATGTTAACAACTTTCTCGAAACTTCTTATATTGATTATGGCTTCTGCAGGGCTGCCATTATATTGCCAGTGTGACGCATTGACAACACCTTGCTCGCTTTTATTATATTGTTTTACATTCTATTGTTTCTAAACGTGACCAAATTTTAATATTTCGCGCTTTAATTATTTTGCGTGCGTAGAGCTAAATCGTAAGTTAGGATATGTTTGGCGACTTCTGTCTTTAAATGTTTGTAGATAGTTTCATAAAACTAGCATTATCAGTAAGACTGTTATTGATGTAGTTGAAATATTAAGTGTAATATTAAATATTAGTGATGTAGGTGAAATATTACGTGAATATCACGTGAAATATTACGTACCTAGTACGTGAAATATTAATTTCACTTCTAGTGGTATTTTCATTTATTTTCGTCGTAATGATGATTATAATACACAATGTATTTTATGTTAATGTGTTTTTTTAAGTAGGCTGCTTATTTGAATATTATTATTGTAAATTTGAACTCCGAATGTAGCATAAATGGTAAAAAAAAACAAAATAAAAGGCCTCGACATTATGTTTTTTATGAACATACTGGCTACACTGGCTAATGTTCACAGGTAGTACAATTTATTTAGAATTTTGTAATCATGATTTCGAACTGGACTGTTCGTTACACGTTCACATAATGGACGATGTCTGGAGTTCTGGACCCAAACCTCAACAATGTGGATGCCACTAGACGTCAGAAGACACCAGCAGGCAGAAAATGAAAATATGGCTGATTGAGAAGACGTTTGGAGTATGTCAGTAATATGTAGAAGAAATGAAAACTACGTTTTTATAATGTTACTAGCTGACCCGACAGAAATTGTCCTATAACTGTCATTTTCCTGTAAAAAAAAGTTACATTACAAAAGTTAATGTGTTCGTGAGGTTTTTTTCTAATTTTGTAATGTTCAGCGTAACTTTTTTATTTTTTATTTTTTAACAATCTTCTGACAATAACAAATACAACAAAAAAAATAATAGCAAAATTAGTCTAGCCGTTCACGCGTGATGCCGTGACCAGATAAATTGGGATTCATTTTTATATATAGACATTATTTAATATAGTATATTGTAGGTACTGATCGATGTATAATTTTATTTTCAGTGGAAATTGTCATAAACAGACAAGGAAAGGGTATGGCAGCTATAAACGGCTACGCTTTCTACCGTGCCCGGCGGCATAAGATCACTGACACATGGCAATGCACCATGTCCGGGCAACACTGTGACGCACGATTAACAACACTCTCTGGCGACCATGCGATCGTGAAAGCCAACATAAAACATAACCATAATCCTCCCAAATACACAATCAAGGATGGAGTTTTTTATAATATTATGTAGTTATGAATATGATTAGTGGAAGAGTGTGTTTTTGGAGTACCTTTTTTTTTTTTTAATTATATAACATTTTAACCATCGACGTGAAGCGTCAACGCCATTTTTTTGACAATTTTTACATTTTTTATTCTCTTTCAGATTTATTTACTCGCTGTCACATTTTCGCTTAAAATTAAGGGTTCTTAAACTAAACTAATCGTAAGTCCGCCGCATTTCTCTTACATACGCGCTTTACATTACAAACATAACCGAAACTAGACCGTGATGTTGTGTGTTTTTGGGGTTCCGTACCCAAAGGGTAAAACGGGAACCCTATTACAAAGGCTCCACTGTTCGTCCGTCTGTCCGTCTGTCACCAGCCTGTATCTCATGATAGTTAGAAAGTTGAAACTTTCACAGATGATGTACATATTTCTGTTGCCGCTATTACAACAATTAAAATAAATATTTAAAGGGGCTCCCGTATAACAAACGTGTTTTTTGCCGTTTTTATAGATAATGGTGCGGAACCCTTCGTGCGCGAGTCCGACTCACACTTGGCCGGTTTTTTATCTAAACAGACCTCAAAACTACACCTACTTAATATTCCTGTTTACCATACATTAAGTTAGCGTTTAGCATGTTATGTGAATTGTATACTGTTTTTGAGGAATAAAACTTTCATAGTAACGGGCGGTAATTGTATTCGTTGGTAGGTAGGTATTATTCAATACCCCATCATCACCATAATCTACTGCTGAGTAGGTAGGTATAGTAGTACCCAACTGATATGGCTTACCGATGTACCTGCGCAGAAGATGAATTTTCAAAGCGCGGGAAATGCTATTGACCGCTATTGGTCGGCAGCCGCCGCCATCTTAGCGAGCTTAGAGTGAGATGGAACTAACAGCTGCAGTGTATTATGAACCTTATAATAGTGAACTTAGGTTGATTGTAAGTTTTAAGCATTCTTTCGTTAATCTTCGGACCATACTTTCTTTTCTGCGCGAACGAAGATTCACGACGCGCCATATAAGTTGGGTACTAGTATACTAGCGTAATGCGTACTGTCTTTCGTGAGGAAGAATAAGCCAATTCCTGGCAGTGGATTATTATAGCTCGGTGTAAGTAAAGAACGAAAAATAGACATGGGTATGTGACCGTATGTTTTTTGTTATACCTAATAGATTCAATGTAATATGGGTAGCGGTGGTAGCCTAGTGGGCGAACGTCCGCTTTCTAAAGCGGAGATGGACAGTTGAAATCCCAGTGCGACACGTACCAATGTGTTCTTGTCTAACATAATTATTACGTACGTAATTATCACTCGCTTTTCAGTGAAGGAAAACATCGTGAAAACCAACATGCCCGAGAATTATTTCGGAAGCATGTTAGCCACCAATCCGGAGGGCCCCTAAGGCTTAATCCTCCTCACGAAGGGAGGGTTGGTTGGTTTATTTAAAACATAAACTAATTAACCTGTGTTTGCCCACCTGTCCGGTGAGCAAGCTCGGCGTACGGTTACGGATAGGAGCGCAGGTCGTGTTGACAACCGTAACAAGTCTAAAAAGTACCTTCACGTGGTGCCTCCCGTTCTAGGTCTGATCCCATATGGAACAGACGAAACAGACACTTTTAGGCGAGCTTCTGGAACTCCCATCCCAAACCAAAACTCCCTACTCCTATCCCAAAAGTCAGCTACAGTGACGAGGTGGTCAGGTCACTGTGGGCCTACTATCTCACTAAGAAGATAGCAGGTGGGGGGTATGACCACCCACGTAATAGGTGCTGTGCGTGGGGGGCCCGTAGGTAGGATGCAACAAACCTGGAGGCTGAGCGAGGGGAAGGCCAGAAGTGCCGACCCTACGCAACACTCCTCTTTGGTGTGAATTTCAACCGAAACGGGAGGCTATGGCCTAGCCATCCATATCTATCCAGCACTGGTGGCAGCCTTCAGCTACACCTGGCGAGAGAGGGGGGACTATGGGGCCCGCAGTCAGCACTGCCTGTCGGGGACGCTCTTTAGGGTTTTTGGCGTTCCTCGACCAGTAGTGTTTACTTCGGACTCGTGGGCAACAGTGACCCCCCTCTCTATATCCGTTTTAGTAGCCCTGGTGTTGTAACTCAACACCCCCAGGTGCGGGCTCCGTGGCGGGTGGGGAGCTAATCGGAAGAATCTTTAAAATGTTACAGAATATGGAGAATCTAACAGACAAAACCCGAAATACCGCTGAACGCATCGAAGCTGCATTCGCGGAAACAAGCAGTGACACCGCAGCCTGGCAGGTCGTCATAAGACCTAAAGGACGAATTGCGCGCGCAGAGGAAAACCAGTCGTCGGCTGGAGGACCAAGCGGTGTCAAGGACCTCGAGGCGCAAGCCACGGAGGGTCTAAATAAGAGACAGAGGCAGAAGCTGAAGCGCCGACTCAATCGACGGGAGCGTAAGGACAAGGGTTGCCCGGATTCTGGTGGACTGAAGCCAATGGCTGAGGACCCCAGACCAGCTATACCGGGACCGAGCGCATACCTGAAAGCGAGCAGGCCGGAGGCTAGGCATGATGTCTCTCTGGCGCCGAATGCGCCAACAGCGGCAACCAAGGACACGTCCGCGGTTGCTACTGGTTCCAACACGGGCGCAGGCACAGGGAAGGCATACAGAAACAAGAAGAACAGGATAAATCGGAAGAAACGAGCAGCAATCGCGATCGCGAAGTCGGCTCAGGCACCGGCAAGAACCGAACCAAACAAGCGGACGCGGTTGGACGATACAGTGTCCCCGAGAGGGGAACACAAGAAGGTAAAGCTGGACAGTACTAGTCGAGAACAGACGAGCTACGCAGAGATAGTGGAGAACAAACTCTGCGTGGCGATAGCTAGAGCCGACAATGTCCAGCTGAACGAAACGCAGGCTGAGGCTGTTAAAAAGTTCCTACAACGACGGATCACTGAAGACGCCTATGGCCCCACCGGCTCCGTCTGCGCACCGCAGTTCAGGGGAAAACCCATCAGCGCGGATGGAGTCCTTAAACTGTGGTGCCTGGACGAGCCTACACTGCAATGGCTAACATCCGCCATCAACAACATCCCCACTCCGGCTTGCCCAAAGCTGGTAGTGAAAAAACAGTGCGAACTGTATAGGCGTATACGAGCGGCCCTGCTGATCCCGGACTGTGAAAACAGTCTGGAGGTTACAAATCGGGTTCTGTTACACCAGAACCCGTGGGCCCTTGTAAACACCTGGACAGTGTACACACACACAAGACAAAGGATGGGAAACGACCTTTTCCTGAACCTGGGCATACCGGAAAATGTAATTCCCATCATTATGACACACGGGCGTAGACTAGTACACCAATTGGGGAGCGTCTACATCCGATTCTACGCCAAAGACGGCACACTAACTGACACCCCAGAGCAGAGAGTCGAAGCTCCAGCCGACGACCAGAGCGGAATACCCCTGGGTGGGCCGACACACTCATCCCCCAAACCGTCCACCTCCAGCTGCATGGAAGGAATGAGTGTGGATCAGGAGCCCCCCAGGAGCGGCGCAGGAAAGGGGACAGTGGAGCAAGCGGGGGAGGAGAGGGGAAAACCAGCTGATGATGGTGACCCCTATCCCGCTTAGCTTCACCCAGGCAAACCTCCAGCACAGCCTCACTGCCACGGCTAACCTACGCAGAGTGCTGGAGACAAAGAGCAGGGGGACCGTCGCCCTGATCCAGGAGCCGTGGATCAGAGCGGGGCGTGTATGCGGTCTCAGAAGCCTACCTGGTAAGTTAATACTTGACAACATTTGTACAAATCCGCGAGCTTGTATATATATATCGCGAGACATATCAGCAATGCCCCTCACAGAGTTCTGCACTAGAGACCTGGCAACTGCCAGACTTCAAAGTGGCACAACGGAGGAAGATGCGGTTATCATCGCGTCAGCATACATGCCAGCTGACGAGGCGATCCCATCAAAGGAGGTACACGACCTGGTGAGATACAGCGAGCAACGTAACATGCAGCTAATCATCTCAGCAGACACAAATGCACATCACCCACTATGGGGAATGGCATCAGCAAACAGCAGAGGAGAAGACCTGGTAAATTTTTTATTCACCACAGACCTCTCCATAGCAAACAGAGGTGCGGAACCTACTTTCGTGACGAGCAGATGCCGCACCATCATAGACCTAACCCTTATATCAGGTAATCTAAACAGCTTTAGGAACTGGCGAGTATCAGAGGAGTCTTCATGCTCTGATCACAGATGGATCTGCTTTGAAGTAGAACACACCACCAAAGAACCTGAACCAACACGTAACCCGCGTAAAACTGATAAGGTACAGTTTCGCGAGGCCCTTAAACAACGGCTCAACACAGTAAGTATGGAGGCGTCTATAAATAGTACTGTCACCCTGGAGTTGGCGGTAATACAACTAACTGACTGTCTCACCAGAAGCTTCGAAGAGGCTTGCCCCCTATCCACACCAGACGTGAGTAAAAACGGTAACAAGGGGTGGTGTAGGGATCTAGAGAGACAAAAAACAAAGGTACGTAAACTATTTAACAGAGCAATGAACACTTCGAGAGATGAAGACTGGAACAACTACAGGGTTGCCCGGTCAGAATATAAAAAGCGACTACGCTCCAAACGACGTAAGTCATGGAAGAAGTTCAGTTCCAACATAGAGTCGAATTCGCAAGCGAATAGGGTTAGGAAAATCCTCGCCGCTGAACCCAATCGCGTAATCGGTTCCCTTAAAAATTTAGATAACACTTACACAAAAACGACTTTAGACACAAACAGCCTCCTGATAAGGACACACTTCCCAGAATGCCAAATCACAGAAACCACCAACTGGGGTGAATGTGCAGAGGAGACACCCACAGACAACGACTGGCGGGTGGCAAACTCAGTGGTAGACAGGGAGAGGATAAGTTGGGCCATAAACACCTTTCAACCTTATAAAACAGCTGGACTCGATGGTATCTTTCCTGGACTACTGCAGTGGGGAGAAGAGCACATCAATGGAGTTCTGTACTCAATTTTCAAGGCCTGTCTAGCGTACCGGTACGTACCGACTGGCTGGAGAGAGGTCAGAGTCATTTTTATACCCAAACCAGGAAAGAGTGACTATACGGACCCAAAAGCTTATAGACCGATCAGCTTAACATCTTTTCTCCTCAAAACTCTAGAGAGACTATGTGACCGATACATTAGAGACAACATCTTAAAAGAAATACCATTACACCCACATCAACATGCTTATAGCGCGGGTAAGTCAACGGAGTCAGCACTCCACAAAGTAGTAAGCACAATAGAGCAGAACATTAACAACAAGACGCTGTGTCTCGGAGCCTTCATTGATATTGAAGGAGCTTTCGACAAGACAAACTTCGCCAGTATCAAGGCCGCGATGAAGAGACACAGGGTTGAGAATACGCTGACTGATTGGATCATAAATATGCTAAAGTACAGAGCGGTAAGGGTGGATCTTGGGGAGACCACCAGAGGAGTGGTCACAAGAGGATGCCCTCAGGGAGGGGTATTATCGCCCCTGCTATGGAATATGGTAGTTAATGACCTCATCACGAAGCTGAATAGACAAAGGTTTCTCACGATAGGATACGCAGATGACCTAGCTATCCTGATATCAGGTCACTTTGCTAGTGTAGCTTGCGATATGATGAACAACGCGTTAAAAATCGTAGAGAGATGGAGTATAGACTTTGGATTAACCGTAAATCCAACGAAAACACAACTAGTAATGTTTACAAACAAAAGAAACCTAGGTAGATTCACACTGCCGTACCTCTCTGATACGGAGCTAGCACTGACAGATGAGGTTAAATACTTAGGTATCACTTTAGATAGCAAACTAAACTGGGCAAAACACCTAGAACATAAAATAAAAAAAGCAACCATTACGTTCTGGCAGTGCAGGAAAATGATAGGCAAAACATGGGGATTAACCCCGAAAATAACACTGTGGCTCTACAACACAGTCATAAGACCCTCTGTGACGTACGGAGCCCTAGTCTGGTGGCCGAGAACCACACAGATCACCACAACAGGTAAACTACAAAAACTCCAAAGACTGGCATGTGTGGCTGCGACGGGCTGTATGAGAACAACCCCAACGGCAGCCCTGGAGGTATTACTTGGTCAACCTCCGCTACAGTTCCACGTCCAGCAGGAAGCTGCGATGTCTGCATATAGACTTCGGGCTTTAGGTCTTTGGGAGCAAAACAGACAGTCAACACACACATCAATAGAGGTAACATATGCAGAGGGAAACCCAGACATACTCTCCATCTATGATAGGATCCCTAAACAATACATCTTTAACAAGAGTTTCAAAGTGCAGTTACATGAAGAACCGAGTGATAGTTCCAGCTCAAATGAGGTCAGAATATACACGGACGGCTCTAAAACGAAAACAGGTACAGGATCAGGCGCCTTCTCAGAGGTCCTGAACATACATTTAGCAACTGCCCTAGGATCAAACAACTCCATCTTCCAAGCGGAATGTGTAGGTATTATCCAGGCAGCAACAGCAATACTACGAAGAAAGGTAACAAATACAAATATTAGAATTCTCTCGGACAGTGCTTCGGTCTTACGAGCACTCCAGAGAGTGGAACATTCCTCGGGGCTAACAGTTCAATGCCACTATCTACTGGAAGAGGTCAGTAAGTTCAATATTTTAACCCTCCAATGGATCAAGGGGCACAGCGGTTCCAGAGGCAACGATGAGGCTGACAAACTGGCAAGGAGAGGCTCGGACATGCACCCCGTAGGACCGGAGCCTATGATCCCTCTACCATTTGGCCAAATCCGCGCTTGGATTCGCCAAAGAACAACTAAGCTGCACAAAGAATACTGGGCAAGTACTAAAGATTGTAGGCAGTCAAAGGCAGCTTTCCCGGACCTAAATCCGAGATACTCCCGTAAACTCCTAAATCTTAAACGGGACAAACTCCGGCAACTAGTCGGTATAGTCACTGGTCACTGCTCACTAAACAAACACCTATTTACCATAGGTGTCACGGACAGCCCCCTATGCAGAGGATGCATGGAGGCAGAAGAAACGGCCGCGCACGTGCTCCTAGAGTGCGAAGGCGTGGCGTCTCAAAGGGCGCAGTTCCTGGGCGCACCGGGAACCCTGCAGGAGGCCTGCACTAAGATCTGCAAGCTGCTCGCCTTCCTGGAGGACATCGGGTGGCTGAACTAGCTGCCACCACCCGACAACACGCAAAAAGGGCCGACCATTC
The DNA here is from genome assembly GCA_905147375.1 of Hylaea fasciaria. Taxonomy (NCBI): domain Eukaryota; kingdom Metazoa; phylum Arthropoda; class Insecta; order Lepidoptera; family Geometridae; genus Hylaea; species Hylaea fasciaria. Next base: position 9,778,842 of record LR990200.1, read on the forward strand.
GGCCTAGTTGCGGAAAAGAAGCCCGTTCACCAAGTACCAAGTACCAAGTAAGTCCTCCTCACGAAAGTGAGGCCTTTGCTCAGCAGTGGGAAAGATACAGGATGAATTATTATTTTAACATCGTATACCAATCAATCTACCACACTGGAACTGGAACATTAATTCTTTTTTTCAGTGGATTTTGCCTATAGCTGTAAAGGAAAGCCTCTGGTAGTATTGAATGGCTATTCTTTCTACCGTAGTCGTCAGAATAAAACTACAGACACTTGGCTATGCACCAGGGCAAGTCGGCATTGTAAGGCTCGACTGACAACAATATCTGGCGATCATACTTTCCTTAGAGCATACACAACACATAATCATAAGTCTTCGTCGTACAAAATCAGTAATGGTATTTATTATAAGTTGTAAAAAAGGGCTAGTGTAATTGGTATACTTATTTTCAGCTTCATACATCGAGTGCAATTTGGCCACATGCGAAGTTTAACCGAAATTAATGTTTTTTATTTGTGTAAATTGATCACATCGAATTTTAAGTTAAGATATATCTTATTATGTTAGTGTAATTGTGTTGTACCATCAGCAATAAAATATAATGGGCATGGTTAGATAAAAATAATAATTTTATTTCAAGTGTTCTTCTTCTTATTTAAGAGCATATCTCTTGTCGGTGGAGTAACCGCCAGCGTTTTCTATCTTCAGCCAATCTTCAGCTTTGACTTCTCTATACGACGTGACATTTGTCTTTTCTTTTATCTGATCTGTGAATGTCCTTCTAGGTCTGCCTCTTCCTCTTTATTTCAAGTAAACATAATAAAATTAAAAGTGATTCGATCAACACTCTGGACGACCGTCGACCTTTACGACCTACCTGTATACGACCGTATATTTTATGTTTGCTTCCACGACCATTCGTAACCCTACCACGACGAAAATACCAATCATAATGACATTGATTTTGAACAGATAAGATGATGACAGTGTATTTTATATTTTAGTTATCCTCACTACCAACGTGAAAGGAAAACATTTGGCAATATTGGATGGATATTCTTACTACTCCTGCCGGCGGAATCCAGTGACTGACGGTTGGCAGTGCACGATGATTGGAAGGAAATGTAAAGCGCGAATATCAACACGCTCTGGGACCAACCAAGTTGTTAAAGCACGCACAGATCATAACCACAGGCGCCCAACTTACGAAATCATAGGGGGTGTGTATTATAGGTTCCGAGAAAAGTAGCTAGGATCAGGCATTGCTCACAACATATACATATATACATTATACACGTGTACATATACGTATATGTTAGCATATTTTTTGAATGCGTAACCTTAATTTCCACGAAAGAAAGAGTTAAGTGGAAATGAAAAGTGGGCGGGGCGCGCGTGTCAGACAACATGATTCGTAGCTCAAAACCAACGGCAGTTTTGCCATACATACTATGTCATGATCTACGTTTGGCACACATTTAACTATGTCTTATGTGCAGTTTTAGACCCCATTAAAATGAAGCATATTAGTTAACACATAAGGCACATTTTCAAATAAACGGCAGTTGACTCATAAATATTTATTGACATAGTAACATTCAAAATTTTTGGCGACAGCGGTTCTGATTTAGATGTCAAGATAAGTTACTTCTACTATTGTTTGTGTTCTGTGTTAATTTCGAACAATTTTTTTTATAAGGTATCTTAAATTGATATCGTCAATGATTTTATACGTGTGCTGTAAATATGAAATATGTAATATTAGGTAAGTCACATGTTTTTATCTTGCAAGTTCAATACTTGAAAATGTAGAATAAATGCTGTACAAATAAATGATTTCATTTAATTAATTTTGTGATGATTTTCGAAAGAAATTCAATCCGGAATAGCATTTATATTAAGCTGTTAAACATACAATGAGCCACGAATATAGCAGAAATTAAAACAACTGCTCATATAGGTATTTTATTTATCGTGTTCTTTGTTATCGTTTACCATTCTATCGTATCTCATATAATGTCGTAATAAATTTCGTTTATTTACGTAACGTCTTTACATTTCAGTGATCATCACTGCCAACGCGAAAGGGAAACAGTTGGTGTTGATGGATGGATATTCCTTCTACTTTAGTCACCAAAATGTGAGTAAAACGAGCAGCTCTTGGCAGTGCACGATGAACGGGCGGAAGTGTAAGGCACGACTTACAACACTCGCTGGAACCGATTGTGTTGTAAAGGCAAATAAAGAACATAACCACAAGCCGCCAAGCTACAAAATCATAAATGGCATTTATTTTAAGATCTGAAATAGTTGATAAAGCTGAAGATACGCCTGAGCGTATCTTACTATAAACATATATACTTAGTCAGGTCATAAATTCTGTCACATGTTTTATATAAAATAATTGAAACAAGTTTATTCATTATGTAACCATTTATATACCAAAATGAACTTAACAAAACATAGATTCTTATGACACTAAAGTTTATTCAAAATGACCTCCGTGATTTTGAATACAGGCCTTCAATCTGCGCGGCCAGTCGTCTATCGCAGCACGAACGAGGTCCATGTCAATATCGGCGGCTGCCTTAATCAAGGATGTCTTGAGTGACTCCAAATTGGGATGAGGCTTTGAGCACGCCTTTTCCTCCAAGTGTTGCCATATCTTGTAATCTAGCGGATTCAAATCTGGACTGGAGGAGGGCCAGTCTTCGTGCCGGATGAAGTCGATTTCACGCGCCGCCAGCCAGTCTTGTGTGCTCTTCGCTCTATGAGCTGGCGCCGAATCTTGTTGGAATACCCAGTGCCTGTTATTAAACATGGTATGAGAAACAGGTTCCACAAGGTTCGTCAGGACTGTATTTTGATACACAACTGCATTCGTTTTTACACCTTTCTCACAAAAATGTACCTCTGTTAAGCCCCAATAAGACACTCCCAACCATACCATGAGCGAGGATGGAAAATGACCTCGTTGGACACGCGGAATACGGTTGCTCGCTTCTTCACTACTGTGTGCGTACACCTTATCATTTTGTTTGTTGTAGCTCTCTTCTACGGTAAAAATTTTTTCATCCGAAAAAAGAATTTCCCGATATTTTTTTCCCGCGTACCGCTTCAACAAAGCGCGGCATCTCTTCAGTCTCAGGTCCATTAGACGAGCATTCAAATGATGTCCTGTTTTTCTTCGATATGCCCGAAGCCCTAAGTCTTCATTTAACACCCTTTTCACCGTGGTTCTGCTTAATCCCATCTGAAGGGCCAACAGTTTCTGCTTACGTTTGGGATTTCTTTGAATTCGCGCCTTCACAGCTTTTATCACTGCTGGAGTCCTAACAGACCGAGGGCGACCACTTCTTGACCTGTCATCTACACTAGAGTCTTCATTGTATCGTTTGATGGTACGATAAACGAATCTCTTGGTTATATTCAAATTTTTCAGTATGTCAAAAATTTGAATTGGCGCGTAACCGCAACGATGCAACGCAATAACTGCAACACGGTCTTCTTTAAGCGTCCACTCCATATTTAAAAATGAGTAAAATTCTAAAAAGTATACATTTTTATTTTCATGGACAATTTGAAATTCGAATTCAATAAACTTTTTTGTGGACAGCATTCTAAAAGAAAAGTTTTTACTGTGTGACAATACTTATGACCTGACT